>OU898280.1:130228786-130954681 GCA_918026665.1 Diabrotica balteata | reverse complement strand
CTCTTGGAAATTGAAAAAAATACATAAAAATATGATAAGACGCAGCGTCCACTCATTTTTTTTAACAAAGAATTTTCAACATTGGACAAAATCCAAACATTAATTAGAGAAAACGAAGAGTTACCAATCATAAGCAACAAGAAATTATGGGGACTATTGAGAGAGATGGGATTTCGTTGGCAAAAGAATAGAAGAAAATCCGTTTTAATTGAAAAAGATTACATTGTATGTTTGAGACGAGATTATCTAAGAACTATTAAAAAGTACCGAGAAGAAGGGAAAACAATTTTTTATTTGGACGAGACTTGGCTAAATGAAGGTCATACTGTACCATATCTATGGGTTGTTAAAAATGTGAAAAGTCCCGTCAGGAATTCATCGAAGGTGTATCTACTGGAATAAACAATATTCCCGTTGGAAAAGGACGCAGACTCATAATAACCCATATTGGAAACGAATACGGTTTTGTCAATGATGGATTATGGACTGCATAAATTTTACAATAACAATAATAACAATGAAACCAACACGGCAAAGAAAAACTATAGTCTCTCCCCTATATAAAAGGATTATCAGAACAAATTTTACAAAGAGATTGAAAACAAAAACCCCTCTATTAAAAAGATCGCATGTTGTATATGAAATTCCCTGCTCGAATTGTGATGGAGTTTATATTGGACAAACCAGTCAGCTACCTAATTCAAGAATACGTTCCCACAAATATGACAAAAAAAACTCAACCGCCCTCACAAAACATGAAAACGAAAAAAAAACATAAATTTGATTTTGAGGAAACCAAGATCCTAAAAAGTGAACCCAACAGGAAAAAGAGAGAGCTTCTAGGGTCTATACAAATAAAAAAAAAATAATAACGCAATAAATGATAAAAAAGATGTCAAAAATTTGAACAAAATATATTTTAACTTAATTTAAAAACACATATAAAGTCAATCTCAGAACGCCTATGATGTTAAAATAACTGATTGTTTAAACGATAAACTAACATCAATAAATAATACATTAGACTTAAAATATATTTTACTTGTAGTGACTTAGTGGGTATGTCCTATGTTTTAATATTATTTTAATTGTGACGTCTAATTGTTAATACACCGAAGCTTTACATGCTTGGTAAGTGGAAAGTTTATTTTTTAAACCGTATTATGTCTGTCATAAAATGGTTTTTTTTTTTAGTCAATATATATTCTTGAAAAAGGCATGGATTTCCTGCCGAAACGTCGGAAAAAATATATAAAAATGTCTTAGTATCAAACTAAAATTTTTTTTTATGAACCTAAGCCCATGAGAATCTACTATATATATATATATATATATATATATATATATATATATATATTATATATATATATATATAAATTTCTAGAGAAGCTTAGTCAAACTGTGTTTGATTGAGTTATATTAGAACCTGCCGCTGTATAACAGTAAAAGTAAAAAAGGGTTTATAAAGGGTTTATAAAAGTAAAAAAGTTTTATACTTTCTAACCCCAAAGTAACAAAATACGAAGTTATGAACCCATAAAAGGTTCAAGACACGTTTCACTCAGAAGATTATTTAGGTCCGACGTTTTATGAAAGGTTAGCGTATAAAAATAATGTGGGAATATATCACAGATATATATTTACAATGTATAATATTTTGATATTTTTGTTATTACATATTTTTTCACTTTCAAGTACTAAATATTCAGATATAAACAGTTATAAGTTTAACTTAAGCAAGTGGATGTTCCAAAAAATATATTAAGGAAAATTGATGAGATCTAAGTTGAAGCTTACATCACTATAGATGCAAGTAGAAATAATTGAATTTAAATATTTAGGAAATTAATGTGAAAAAGTAGTCTAAATAAATAGATATTTGAATAATATCCTAATGTCTTAATATCCAAGCTAATGTTTTAAAGCCTGGCCTGACTTTTTCTAGGTTGAATAAATCAGTTGATTAGGTTGTAGTGGTGTAACGTTTGAAAACAATATGAGGCACTTCAAACTTAGCGTTTAAAAGTTATGACAAATATAAATTTCAGTCAAAATTCACAACTCACTCTGTATATTATGACACAATGGTAGCAGAGACTAATGGTCGTTTGTTATTCCATAAGGGTCTTCATTCGAAGTAGGAGTATATACAGTTCCTCATGACTCACCCTGTATTTGAAACAAACTTAATGGTTCAGTTAACTTGAAGCTATACACCAACAAGGGCTAACAAACAAGATATACAATAATAAGATTGTTTTACGATATTATTCAGGTCAAATATTAAAAGGTTTTGATTTATATAGTCTTAGAAGATACTCTCATATGTTATTGACTCTCAAATGAATTTCACCCAGACCAAGGTGTCAACAATTATTTAATAAATATGCGGAGCATTATGAGAAGAGCGTTTGAAGGATGAAAAAAGGGCATCTCAATAAATGGCCGAAAAATAAACAACCTACGTTTTCAGGATGACACAGCCCATTTTGCAAATAGTTAAGAAGAGTTAATTGATCTCATACGACTGGTTGAAAATGAAAGTCAAATATGGTCTGCAGTTAAACATATCAAAGACAAAGCAACACATAACAATCATTCACACATTTGAGGTTGTGAGTTCATACTTATATCTTGGATCATTGAAATCAAACACAGGATCACTACAGGAAAAAATGAAACGTAGATGTGATCTAGCAAAAGTCGCCGTAGGTAAGTTGGTCAAAATATGGAAGGACCCAAATTTCACAAAGTCTAAAAATAGAATTGATTAGGAGCTTAATATTCCAAATACTGACATACAGATGTAAATCTTGGACTCTACGACAAGCGGAAAGAAGAAAGATAGACGCCACTGAAATGTTCTGCTGGAGAAGAATGTTACGAATTCCGTGGATCGACCACAGGACAAATATTTCAATTTTAAATGAGCTTAAGGTCAATAACGATATTCTAGAAAAGTCCATCTTTAAAAATTAAAATACTTTGGTCATGTTATGAGAACAGGCACAGAAAACATGGAAATACTTATTATCCAAGGAAAGGTAGAAGGCCGAAGATCACGAGTAATATTTTCAGTAGGATAGATCGACCAAATTACCAGAATATGCAAAAGACATATATATTATATATTGTGGCTAAACACCCCGTACGGGGTTACGCCGCTTAAGCTCTCTAGATTTATTTTACGAGGTAGATCAGTCCTCATTTTCTTTATTTAATTTTTCTTGTTATTTTTCTCCACTGTTTCCTATCTCTGGTGTTTTCTCTCCATTGTCGTACGCCCGCCCTGTTGAAATCGTTTGTTACTTCTTGTAGCCATGTAGATCTTGGTCTTCCACGTCTTCGTTTACCAGCTGGTGTCCATTCCAATATTGAGAATATTGTCGTAGATGGTCCTGATCTCCATATATGTCCTAGCCATTTTGCCCTGTGCTGTTTTATTTTACAAACTATATCCTCTTTAATTTCGTTTAGTAGTTCATGATTCGTTCTTTGTCTATATTGGTTTTCATTAATTTTTATTGGTCCTAATATTGCTCTTACTATTTTCCTTTCTAGTATTCTAAGGTCTTCCTCTTGTTTTTTTTGTCATGCTAAGGGTTTCGGCAGCATACATCATAGTCGGTCGAATTATTGTTTTATATATTTTCATTTTCGATTTTTTGCTCAGTAATTTATTTTTTAGAAGCTTTTTATTTGCATAGTATGTCTTATTTGCTGTAATTATCCTTTCTTTAATTTCTGTTTCCTCTTCTCCATTGTTTGCTAATAATATTCCCAAATACTTAAACTTTTCTACTTCTTCAAATATATATTCTCCCAGTCTAACCTTTTTGTTTTCATATTTTTTGTCAAATCTCATTATTTTTGTTTTTTCTTGATTTATTACTAATCCCATTACTTTCCCTTCTGCTATCAATTCTTTTAACATACTTTCCATTTTTTTCTGTTCTTTGTTATTATCACAATATCGTCGGCATATGCTATTATTTGTCCTTCTCTCGTTCTAAGTGTACCTTTGTTGATTTTTCTTACTATATATTCCAGGGCAAGATTAAACAGAGTTGCAGATAATGAATCTCCTTGACGTACACCTTTATTTATAACAAATTCTTCTGTGTCTCCTTCTTGTGTTTTTACAGTTACTACGGTTTTGCTCATTGTCATTTTTATTAATCGTATTAGTTTGTTTTGTATTCTCATTTCTCTCATAGCTTTAAGTAATTTCGCTCTGTTTATTGAATCAAATGCTTGTTGGAAGTCTATAAAAAGCAGTTCAATTTCTATTTTATATCCATAAGCTTTCTCCATAATTTGCTTTACCGTATGTATGGCATCTGTTGTTGACTTTCCCCTAATAAATCCGCATTGATACTGTCCCATGATATTTGTTGTCGCTTTGGCCAGTCTTCGTTGTATTAAGGTTGACATGATTTTATACGCTGTGTTTAATAATGTCAGTCTTCTATAATTATTACACATTTGTTGGTCTCCTTTTTTATGGATTCTGATAATTTGTCCTTTGTGCCATTCTTCTGGCATCTTTTCTTTGTCCCATATAACTTTTATTAATTGGTATATTTTTTCTCTGAGTTCATGTCCACCATATTTTATTAGTTCCATGTTTATACCGTCTATACCTGGTGCTTTACCGTTGCGACTACTGTTTATAATTTCCTCAACTTCATTTCTCGTTGGTTTTTCTAGCTCGGTTTCTATCATCGTGGTCTCTTCTTCCACATTTTCATTTAAGTCTTCGTCCTCTTGTACTGTTAATAATTCTTTAAAATAATCAGTCCAGATTTCTTTAAACTCTTTATCATTTTCTGATACTTTTCCATTTCTATCCTTTATGCCTTTTATCTTTCCTTTGAAGGTTTTGTTCTGCTCGCTAATTTTCTTATAAAATGATTTTGTGTTTCTATTTGTGTTTTCTTTTTCTATTTCATTTATCTTATCATTTAACTAGGTTCGTTTAATTTTTCTTATTTGTTTCTTACATTCTGTCCTTAATTTGTTGTATTCTTCTTTATATTCTTGTCTATTTGTTCTGATCCACCTTTGTCTTATTTCTATCTTCTTTTTTAACATATTATGACAGTCTTGATTATACCATTCTTCTTTTTTGTTCTTTCTCTCTATCCCTACATGTTCAGAAGCTGGTTCATTTATACATTTTTTTATATTGCTCCATTCTGTTTCAACATCCTCTGTATGTTCACAGTATTCCTTCAGTTTTTTGCTTATATCTTCTGCATATTTAATTCTTCTATCTGTAGCATTTAATTTTTTTATGTACCATTTGTCCTTTGTTGTCTTGTTTTTTAGCGTTCTTTTGACTTTTTGTCTTATCGTTGCGGTAACCATGAAATGGTCTGTGTCTGCATGTGCACCTCTGTATGTTCTCACGTCTGGTATCGATGTTTGCTTTCTCTTTGTGATGAGTATATGGTCTATTTGGGACCATGTTTTTTGGTCTGGTGAGACCCATGTTACTTTGTGGTATACAGGGTGTGCAAATTTTGTACTACTGACAATCATATTGGTGCTAGTTGCTAAGTTGCATAATCTTTGACCATTATCATTTGTTTATTTATGTAATGTATATTTACCTGCAACTTGGTTAATGTAGTCTTCTTTGCCTATCTGAGCGTTAAAATCTCCCATTACCAGAATTGTGTCTTCTTTGGGTAAAGATTTAATTTCTTGTTCCAGTTTCTCATAGATGTTATCTTTTTCCTCTGTTACAGCACTTTTAGTTGGTGCATATACGTTTATGATGGATATATTAAATGGTTTGGCGTTTGGTATGCCATGCGCTCATTTATTGGTTTAAATTGCATAATATTATTTTGTATTTTTCCTGTAGTTATAAATGCAACTCCATGTTGACCTTGTTTTTCGTGCCCAGAGTAGTGTAATGTGTAATTTTTTTTATTTATTTCTCCTTGATCTGCCCATCTAATTTCTTGAATTGCTGCAACATCAATTCCGTATCTTTCCAGCTCTGAGACAATCTCTTGCATTTTTCCTGGTTCAAGCATTGTTCTGATGTTCCACGTACTTATTTTTTACTTGCTCGTGTTTTTTAATTTTTTTGTTATGTTTTTTTATGTACGTATGTTTTATTATTTTTTCTTGAGAATTCATATCCGCAAAAGACATATGCATAAGTTAAAAGAAATTTCCAGAGTCAGAGATCTTTGCAGACACACAATACACGACATCAAAATGATCACTACACTCCCTTAGGGGGTCAGAACTTCAGAGAGAGATTAAAAACAAAGAGTTTATATGCATGTATTAAATAAATTTATTATATATATAGTACAAATTATCTACTTACGTTTGGGTGATTCAAAATGGACAGCTACTAGTGGCGAAAGGTAACCATCTTGATTTTTGAACGGGAAGTACTGAGATGAGAAACCTCGCTGAGGTATATATCGTAATGGACCAATATTTTCCTTGTCGGCAGGATTTTCTCCTTCGCAAGTTACCCAAACCATTTGATGCTAAACATTTCCAAATTAAGTAAATAAAATTAATACTACATATACAATTTCTAATATTATTTGTTAAATAAACGTACCTCGTTCCTGGATTCAGCTTCTAAGATATCTTTTCTGATATATTCACTCATTATAGAGGCGTCAGGTAGATTGGTTGAATTATAGTATTCTGGATTCCAGTTGTAAATCTGCAACAAAATATTTGTTTCTATTTATAATGATATTTCTAATCTATTTTTTTCATTCATAATCCAGAAAACTTGTTATATACAGGATGCATCAAACCTCGGGCTATTTTTGAATAGGGGAGACTGGGGAGGGTTGAGCCACTTTTTTTTAGCGACCTGATTTTCTGCCTTGCTTTAGTAATTGCATAAAGTTTTTTACATATTGATTAACTGTAGGTTTTAATATTTTATCGCAATAGTATGATTATTTTAAAAATTATTATTTAAGCAAAAAATAAATGATTTAAGTACAACATGCACTTGTCTCAAACCTCCCTTATGAAGGGAGGCTTCAGACAAGCAAAGGGAGGTTTGAGGCAAGCATAGGGGGGGGGGGGGTTGAGACAAGAGTAGTAGGTAAAGTAGGTGAAGAGTTAAAATCAAATTTATTAAAGAAAGTAACTAGGTATTATTTAATCCAGCAATAACAATAATAAAAAAATGGAAACATTTGAAAAATATGCCAAAATAGTATGTATCTAATTAGAATAAATTTTCATATTTAGAAAAATCAACTGAAAAGAAAAGAGTCCTATTTGTTCTAGCTGTTCTTCCAGTTAAGGAGGGATTTGGTAACTTAACAAGATGGTTCCTCGGTGCACAACATTCAATTGCAACATCGAGAAAAAGAAATTTGTGTCCCGGAGGTTTTATTCTCATGTACAATAGGTCGTAATGGTTGCCATTAATATTTATGACTTAACTAACGAAATGTCAGAAAGTCTTTTTGGTAGAAAATCGTACCAGAACATAGTCATTCTTACTAACGTCTTGATTCATAAAGCTTTCTTCAGCATTTTCTTGTTCAATCTGTTCCTCTATATCAGTTAACTCATCAGAACTAGAAAAATTGAAAGAATCGTTAGATTGTTCAAAGTCCTCCATGACTATCTTAATTTCATTTTGTTTAAATGACACTTATTTTTCATCTTCTAATGCCAATTTTTTTTAATCTTTCCATCCTTTCCTCCTTTTTTATTTTGATTTATATTGTTTTTAGCACTTTCTTCAAATTCTTTTTCTATTTGGTCTTTTTCGGGGGTGTCCGTTAAAATCAGTATTTTCCCACCTTTCCTTCTAGCTTTCTTTTACGTGGAAGAGCTTTCAGAAGTGGCCTAATAACCTCTTCTTCTTCTTCTTCTTCTTCTTCTTCTTCTTCTTCAAGTGCTCTGTCCGTTGCGAACGTTGTCTATTAGCATGACAATTCTGATCTTGTTTGCGGCGCTTCTGAATAGTTCGACCGATTTGAGCCTGAATCACTTCTGCAGATTTTGGAGCCACGAGTGTCTTCTCCTGCCTAGCCTTCGCTTACTGTCTATTTTCCCCTGGATAATCAATTGCAGTAGACGGTACTTATCGTGTCTTAATATGTGGCCTAGATATTCAAGCTTTCTTTGCTTTATTGTGCTCACGATTTCTTTCTCCTTTCTGATTCTTTCTAATAACCTCAGGGCTTACAAATGTATTTGGATTATTTTGGGAAGTATGAGGGGCAGCCAAAAGTAAATTGTCTGTAGCCTGTAAAGCTTGAGATGGATCTGGCCGGTCTGTAATTTCCCCACTGGTAAAATCACTATCTGTAAATATAGCTGGATTGTATGAACAAATACCAGTATGTGAAAACCCACCTATGATATTGGCAGGTGTAAAATCGCGAATGTTAGCACTTCCCACAAGTTCAGGTATTTCTTTTAAGGATATCAGCTGTGCAGGATTGTTAACCATCCAGTTATCGGCTGATTTATTATAAAATCTTTTAAATGACCCAAAAACGTTGGTATCCAAGGGCTGTAACTTATCGCTAGTACGAGGTGGAGTGGTGAGTAGTATTACTTCATTGTTTTTACAGATGTTAAGCTCTTTTGGAGAAATATGGATCATGATTATCTAGTATCAACAGACACGTGTGATTCATGTCGACTCGGAAATATCTAATGAAGTGTAGTTAATATTTTTCGAAATTCTCATGAGTCATCCAGCCTGATGGGTTAACAGCAGCATCAGCACCAATGGGAAGCCCTCTTATTATTATTATTATTATTATATAACAAATAAGGGCAGATGAGCGAACTCCTATTATGCCCAAAAAGCAAAAATAAACAAAAATAAAATAGATCCTTATAAAACTAATACTAATTATAAAGTTAAGTACCTAGTTAAACAATTAACGAAAATTGAATTGTGACACAATAAATAAATAAATAATGCTGTCCGAGAAAAAATATCCTATCCTATAAAAAAAAATAAAGTGCTGTCAAGTTTATTTTTAAAGATGTTAACACTAGCTGCCGATATGGTGTTTTGATCCAAATTGTTCCATATATTAAAGATTCTGTTTGGCAAGAAGTTCGCCCTGGACCTTGCAGTAGTTTGTTCCCTCTTTAATTTGTATTGATGGCCTCTTAATCTATCGTCTTCATTCAAAGTAAATATGTTGTTTAGGTTCCCAAAATTATGTTTTAAAATACGGAAGGACATAATTAGGTCACCTCGAAGACGTCGCTGCTCGAATGTCGTAAGATGAGCCATGAATAGTCTATCTTCATAGTTCAAGTAGAATTTTATCGCGACTAAGATCTGGATTCCACACTGGTCCGGCAAACTCAAGAATAGGTCTAACGTATATTGAGTAAAGTTTACTAAAAGAGGTTAGAGATATGCGTGCAAAACACTTACGAATCAAAAACAGTTTCGAGTTAGCACGTTTACACACCGACACTATGTGATCAGACCAATTTAAGTCACTATTAATTATCACTCCGAGATCGTTGTGTGAGGTTACAGAGTTTAAAGGATGTCCATTAATAAAGTACGGAAGTGATGGGTTATTTTTGCCGATATGTAAAACAACGCATTTTTCAATGTTAAGCGGAAGTAACCATTCTGAGGACCATTTGAATATTGCGTCAAGATCTTGTTGAAGAATATGTTGGTTAATAGTTGGATTCACATATAACTTAGTGTCATCAGCGTAAATGGAAACCTTACTGGATACAATGAGCGGAAGATCACTAGTGTAGACACAAAAAAGTAGCGGTCCAAGTACTGATCCTTGTGGAACTCCACTCTTGACTGGCTTATCTAATGAGTGGTCTTCCCCAACACGAACCCTGAAGTATCTGTCGGATAGAAAATCTTGTATCCAAATGTTTAATTTTCCGCGGATACCATAGTGATCCAATTTAGCTAGTAATCGACGTTTTGGAACACGATCGAAAGCTTTGGAGAAGTCTAAGTAAACTACATCGACAGGATTCCGATTGTTTAAAGATAAATTAAATTCGGATTAATTAAAAATTGGAAATATTGTTACCACACGTACCTTTAGTACATAAAACTGTTACCGGTGATCCTCTTTCGCACAATGTTGCCTTTAATGCATTGATATCAATTTATTTATGAATATTCTTGATAATATTAAGACATTAAAATCATTAAAAGTAAGCACTAAATTATTCGGGTAATGTGATCACAAGTAAATGGAATGGAGAAACATTACCTTGTTAAGTTTAAGGAAAATACAAGGGCCTCCTTTTTCGTCTTCGAATCCAAATCCGGCTTCTTCTAAACAAGGATGCCATTTCTGGGGAGTCATTTTAACATCACAAACTTTACCTGGCGTCGGACTGACAAACATACTGCATTGTTCAACATTATTGTAGTTTGGATTATTTTCTTTATGGTAAGCTAAAATAAAAAAAAATAACATACACAAAATATTACTGAAATCTTCATATCAAATTTTGCATATCACGTAATTCTTGTTATAACTATTCAAGATTAATAGTCACCTATCGACAAAATCCGATTAGTTTGGAATTTTTTTGCTTTTACAGAATTATATGCAGGTATGGAAAAATATTTGATAATATTGCATTAAGACAAGGCAACGAGCTGACCAAAAATATTATATAGAGTTGAATGTCCGAGAGAATAATATGTAACCACATGTCTGAGATTTAGAAGCAGGGTTTCAGAACAGTTTCTTTCGTCTTCTTCTTTAAGTTCCATCTTCTATCGAAGGTTGGAAATCATCATGGCTATGCGGACTCTGTTGACTGCCGCTCTAAAAAGTTCTGCACTACTGCATTCAAACCATTCCCTTAAGTTCTTAAGCCAGGATATTCTTCATCTTCCCACATTTCGCTTTCCTCGGATTTTGCCCTGCCATAATAAGTTGTAATAATGCGTATTTTTGCCCTCTCATCACATGTCCCAAGTACTCAAGTTTTCGTCTTTTAATAGTTAATATTATTTCCGCCTCATTTCCTATCCTTCTAGTTACTTCCATGTTTGACATTCTTGAGTCCATGATATTCGTAGGATTCTTCTGTAACACCAAAATTCAAAGGCGGCCAACTTATTCAGATGAACTTGTTTTATTGTCCAAGCTTTCAAACCATAAAGAAGTACAGTTTCTTTATTTAATCTCAATTAATAAAAAATTACAATAAATTTTGAATGACAAATTAAAACAATGTATTCTAAGAAATAACAATTTTATAATTTTAATTAACAACTTACAGACCCAATAGAAATAGGCAGTGGAATAAGACAATGGGATTCATTGAACCCCACGCTCTTCAATTTGATCATTGATGAAATCATCAACAGCGCTAACAAAGGAAGATGATACAGAATGCGAAACAAAGAAATCAAAATACTCTGTTACGCAGACGACGCAATATTGAAAGCCCAAGACGAAGATAGTCTGCAAAGACTGGTCCACAGATTTAACGTAAGAGCAAAAGAATTTAATATAACAATCTCATCTCAGAAAACTAAAACAATAGTAGTCCAATCAGATGTAAAATGGAAATTAATAGCATCAGTATTGAACAAGTAATGGAAATAAGATACCTGGGAATTACACTATCTAGCTGTGGAGACCTGGACAAACAAGTGAGAGATTAAGCACAAAAAGCAAATAGACTGGCAGGATGCCTTAATAACACTATATGATGAAACATACACATTGATACTGAGATGAAGTCAAGAATTTATAAAGCCACTGTAAGACCAATAATGACATATGCCTCAGAAACAAGACCCGATACAGTCACAACGCAAAGACTACTGGAAACTGCAGAGATGAGAGTACTGAGAAGAATTACAGGAAATACGCTGAGATGTCGAAAGAGAAGTGAAGACATGAGAAGAAAGACACATTAGATGCATGGACACAAAATAGAAAAAAAAATGGAATAACCACATAAGCAGAATGAAAGAGATCTATGTCATCAGAATAGCAAGAGATAAGTCACCAATCGGCAGAAGAAGTATCGGGCGTCCGCGCAAAAGATGGTGTAACAGCCTTCCATCTTATATACTAAAACGACCGGAAGTTAAAATTTACTTTAAGTTTTAGACTCCACAATGTATATATGGATCGAAAGGTCTCGTCGAGACGAATCTAAATATGTACTTCCGGTTGCGATCCGACACCGGAAGTGACCCGAATCGCGCATAAAACCTCAAGATAGAGCAAATCTGACACCGGATTCGTGATCAGCATGCAAAATTAACTGCCAAATGATATCCGTGTCGACTTTTTACTTGCATTATTATTAATGAATGTTATGTATATTCTTGCTTATATTGTTTGTATTGATCTCTTAATTTTTCTCGCAAAATAAAAATTTCATTTAAAAAACTCGATGTCGAGTTGGTCCGCTAGTAGAAGTATTAATCTGTCAATGAACAAGCAGAATTGCTTATAAAGAGGAGGAAGAAGAAGATATAATTTTAATTAAAACTATTTTAAATTAAATTTTCAAAAAGCCCACCACTTTCAGCCAAGCAGTAGCTCAATCTATTATATAGTTAAATTGATATAAGGTTGAATGCTCGAATAAATGAACTTTGATGAAATAAAAAACGGGTAACGGGTAGATACACTTTGCGATCCCGGTAAAGTTAGGTCTACTACAGGTTTGCGACCCTGCCCTGCCTACGTGAGCCGTGGTTCACTCTCACTCCCTTTAACCGGGAGGGTATCACGTCCCAACCTATCATCCTTGTCAAAGACCCCAAAATTTCCTAACATCCGTCTACCAACCCGCACAGGCCAGCGTGGTAGAGAAACGGCAATGAACCCCCGTAAAATCAGAAACGATGAAGACGCAAGGCCCTCAGTCTCCGGCAGTCCCTTGAAACTAGGCTACGGTAACAGTCACGGAGGTAGAGAGACAGAGGGTGCTAAGAATCTCCGGAGTGGACGGCTACCTTTACAAACGACAACGGCAAAAAATATGGTTTATGGCAACATATAACACCAGAACATTGATGGAGGACGAAAAACTTAAGGAACTTAAAAACGAGCTGAAGTATATAAAATGAGATATACTTGGATTATCTGAAGTACGGCGAAAAGGCGAAGAACAAATGGTAATTTCGTCAGGAAATCTATTTCACTATAGAGGAGAATCTTCTAATGGTGCCGTCGGATTTATGATAAATAAAAAAACACACGAAGAATATACTTTCAATTGAAAGCATAAGTGATAAAGTTATTTATCTTATCTACAAAGTAAACGAAAAAATTCGATTAAAGATCATTCAGGTATACGCACCTACCAGTTCCCACACAGACGAAGAAGTTAAATGGTTCTACAATGACATTAACACTGCTCTAGAAGAGGTATCCACCAACTATACCATACTGATGGGAGACCTAAACGCAAAAATAGGCCACAAGCAGGATGATTCGGAGTTTGTACTTGGACCTCACGGATATGGCCACAGAAATGAAAGGGGTCAAACTCTTATAGAATTTCTTCTGCAACACAGACTATATGTCATGAACAACCATTTTAAAAAAGCCCTCAATAAAATGGACTTGGCAATCACCAAATGGCTTAAACAAGAACGAACTTGATTTTATCTTTACTAACAAAAAATACGCTGTTCAAGACGTAACTATATTAAATCAATTTTCAACCGGAAGTGACCATAGAATGATCAGAACGAAGGTAGTTTTGAACGTAAAGAAGGAATGGAGAAATATGGTATCAAGGACTAAAAATGTTACGTTCACTGCGATTACTAACACAAGGGCATACCAGGAAGAAATAGATAGAAACCTTCAGCCTGACGTGCAAGATGAAACCGATATTGAACAACTTATCGAAATGTTGGTGGACGCTCTAAGGAAGGCACAGAAGATCTGTCAAGTTAAGCAAACAAGGAAAAATGTAAAACTTACAAAAGGCACAAGGAACCTAATGCAAAAAAGAAGGGAAATGAAAGATAAGCACACAGTGAACATCGCAGAGCTGAGGAATTTAAATAATATCATTGCAAAAGCTGTTAGGAAAGACATAAGGGATTTTATTACTAAAGAAATAACTAATACCATAGAACAAAACAAAAGCCTTAAAGTTCTAAAACGAAAGTTGAAGACAGAAACCAGGAACATTTATAACCTAAAAAGTACACAAGGACATGCTGTATATGAACAACATAGAACATTATATCGTCGAGATGCTCACATTCCAGAGGTGGAAATCTCAGCCATACAAAATCAAGGATCAGAGGAACGTCCAGATATAACCGAAGAGGAAATCGAATCAGCGTTTAAAGGTATGAAGAACGGTAAATCACCTGGAGAAGATGACATTGTAACTGAAATGCTAAAATTAGGAGGCGAGTGCGTCATAAAAGCTTTAAAAACTCTTTATAATGCCTGCCTCTTTGAAGGAGTTACACCAAAAAAATGGAATAGTGCCATTATAATAATATTGCACAAAAAAGGAGATGTAACAGAAATTGACAACTAGAGACCTATCTTGCTTGTTATCTCATTTATATAAGCCCTTTATGAGAATAATTACTAACAGACTGGAACCTAAGCTGGATCTTCACCAACCATTAGAGCAGGCTGGATTTAGAAGTGGCTTTGGAACGAATGACCACCTACAAGTAATAAAATTCTTAATAGAGAAAGTTACATAATAGAACATGCCATTGAGATTAATATTTGTAGACTTTGAGAAAGCGTTTGACTCAGTTGAGCATAGCTCCATGTTAAGAGCTCTTACAGAGTGTAGTATTGATCATAGGTATACAAATTTTCTTCAGAATATATATAAGAGCGCAACAGCTACAGTTAGAATGTATTATGGCAACACAAATACATTTTCCTTCGAGAGGGGTATTAGGCAAGGAGAAACCATCTCTCCTAAGCTATTCACCGCTTTGTTGCAGTGTGCTATGAGAAACAATAATTAAGAGAATATTGGAGGTCAACATAAATGGAAAATTTCTGAACAACTTGAGATTTACAGACGACATATTCCTGATTGCAGACCGTGTAGATCATGCCTGCCAGCTTCTTCAAGACCTTCAAAGCTCGTGTACACGAGTTGAACTTAAAATTATTTTCTCCAAAACACAATATATGACCAACCTTGTACTGGTGAAAAACATCTCAACTAACGGCACGCAAATTGAACAGATGTATAGCTATAAATATCTGGGCCACGAGATTAAATTAGGAAGAGATAATCAAACAACGGAGCTAAACAGAAGAATAGGACTGGCATGGGCGGCTTACGGAAAACTGAGAGAAGTCTTTAGATCAGATATTCCCATGTGCTTGAAAAGGAAGGTCTTTCCTCAATGTGTACTCCCAGTTCTAACGTATGGAGCAGAAACATTGACCATTACCAGAAAAGTAATCAATAAAATACAAGTGGCACAGAGAGCGATGGAGAGGACATTGCTATATACAGAGTATCAAATACAATAATTAGGAGAAAAACTGGTGTTACTGACGCAGTTCAAAGGATTACAATATTGAAATGGAACTGGGCAGATCTGGCATGTTGCCAGATTAAAAGATGGAAGGCGGTCAAAGAAAATTCTGGAATAGAGACCTAGATACGATGCTTATCGTAATCGAGGACGTCCTCCAACAAGGTGGTCAGATGACATCAAGCGCATTCAGCACAACTGGATTCAGGGTGCTCAAGATAGAATGCATTGGATTTATTTACGGGAGGCCTATGTCCAGCAGTGGAATCAAAACGGCTGATGATGATGATGATGATGATGATCAAATAAAAGGCAGATATCGAGCACAGTTTTATTAATTAAATCTTGCCCAAGTACTTTCGCTCCCTAGAGCATCTTCAGGGGCATTTCGTCAATTGTGGCCTATCCAACACGAATAAAATGTTACAAACATAAAAATTGTACCTCACCCTACACTACATAAGGATAAAACATTGTTTGTCCTTATGTAGTGTGGTGTGATGTACAATTTTATCACATAAATATAGGCCAAAATTAAAGAAATGCCCTGAAGATGCTCTAGGAAGTGAAAGTACTTGGGCAAGATTGAATTAATAAAACTATGCTCGATATCTGCCTTACTGCGCGAAAAAAGTTATTGATTTTTAAAAATGAGTTTTAGTTTTTCAGTTTTTGCATATATGTAACTGGTTTTAACATTAAAAATTACTTTGTTTATTCTGTGTAAGTATACTTACTACTAGCTCAAAACAGCCTATATTCTCGGAATAAAATATTTTTTACCTTTGGTTACAAAAACACTTTTCCAAATTTTATAGCTTAATTTCATTCTTTTAAATTCCTGATATGGGTATTCTAAGAAAGGCTGTTAGATAAGAATAATTCTACACATAGATGTAACCACTCGTATTACCATTTATCACTCAGTTAAAACAGTCTTTCTTCAATCGTGAAAAATTATTTAAAGTGAATATGGACCATTTTTTAATAAGATGCCTCATATTTAAATTAATACTTAAATCAAGTAATACTTACTCTTTAAGAATTTCTTAAGTTCACTTTGCCAATAATGGACATTTCCCTTATCACTACTTTTATACCAAATTAATGTACTTTCTACATTACTTTCTGGAGGCATTGGTCGAAATCCTAAACCTAAAACAAAATTGAAAAACTTAGTTTTTAAGAAATGTTTTACAATTCTTTTAAATGACAATACATTTAGAAGCTGTAAACAATTTTAGAAACAGTGTTTAAAAATAATTTAAATTGATTAAAATAAAAAGACAGCAAATATTCGACTTCATGCAAACAATCCCTATGTATCTGTTGATACGTATTTCGACCTAATAGGTCTCATCAGAACAGTTATTCATAGGTGTTCTCAACGTGAAAAATCAATATTTTCTGACTTTTAAGAAGCAACAATACAATGGCTTCAATACGGACGCGATAGCGACATCTAATTACAAAATCCGTAAAAATAGTTTCGAAACACAATTCAGATTTCTGCTTATAATCTGAGCCTTCCAAAAATTGCAAGGCAAACAGACGTTGATAAAAGATGTTAAAAGGGACATTGGGAATCTAAAATTTGCATTCCACGACATGTCTTTTACAACTAAGCAGAAATCCTTAGTGAATTGTGCTTCTAGTACTCACACAGAGTATATCCGAAATAAAATGAAAAAGACAGCAAATATTCGACTTCACGCAAACAATCCCTATGTATCTGTTGATACGTATTTCGACTTAATAGGTCTCATCAGAATAGCTATTCATAGGTGTTCTCAACGTGAAAAATCAATATTTTCTGTCTTTTAAGAAGCAACAATAAAATAGCTTCAATACGGACGCGATAGCGACATCTAATTACAAAATCCGTAAAATAGTTTCGAAACACAATTCAGATTTCTGCTTATAATCTGAGCCTTCTAAAAATTGCAAGGCAAACAGACGTTGACATCTTTTAACTTTTAACATCTTTTATCAACGTCTGTTTGCCTTGCAATTTGTAGAAGGCTCAGATTATAAGCAGAAATCTGAATTGTGTTTCGAAACTATTTTACGGATTTTGTAATTAGATGTCGCTATCGCGTCCGTATTGAAGCAATTTTATTGTTGCTTCTTAAAAGACAGAAAATATTGATTTTTCACGTTGAGAACACCTATGAATAGCTGTTCTGATGAGACCTATTAGGTCGAAATACGTATCAACAGATACATAGGGATTGTTTGCGTGAAGTCGAATATTTGCTGTCTTTTTCATTTTATTTCGGATATACTCTGTGTGAGTACTAGAAGCACAATTTGCTAAGTAGTTCTGCTTAGTTGTAAAAGACATGTCGCGGAATGCAAATTTTAGATTCCCCATGTGCCTTTTTAACATCTTTTAGCAACGTCTGTTTGCCTTGCAATTTTTAGAAGGCTCAGATTATAAGCAGAAATCTGAATTGTGTTTCGAAACTATTTTACGGATTTTGTAATTTCAATTGACTTTGTTTATTCACAATGTTTGCTAATCATAATTAAAGATCTATCCATAAATTATCCATAAACCCATAATAAAATAGGGAAGTAAAGCTTCGGGAAAGGCCGAGGAGAGGAAGCATAGCTTTTTTATCATCTAAGCAAGAAGCGATGGTTTTATTTATGACGATTTATTTACTATAATTTATTTATTTTAATTTATTCTATTTCCTTTTATTTCTATTTAATTCGTTAATCGATTCAATTCGGTTCGATATTAGATTCGATTCGCTATTTGATTCGATTCGATTTTGATTCAATCAATTCAATTATAGAAATATGCTTTATTGTCACTGAAAGTTGTACAATTTTATGGACAAAGCTTACAAAAGTAAAAAAAATAACAATAACAATTAAAATTTACTAAAATTACATAAATCATTAATGTCATAGAATCACAAAATAAAAGATAATAAAATATACAATCCATTGCAAAATTTAACTAAATTGCAAATTGCAATACGAAGACAGAACAGAACAGACCTTACGAAGTAATCTACGAATAAGTTTAAGTTTCTGCATGTGATAATATATTTAAAAATACTTTCGTTGCCTGTATCCAAACGTACTATAATTTCTTAGTTATTCGTTAAGAAACTTTTTTTTTATTGGGAATGCGTCGACAACTAATGGTCATTGGCATGGTACAGTGAATTTTTACAGTCAGGTGTGTAGTGTGTGTGTATGTGTGTAGAGTAATTGTCTTGATACTTAGCAAAGTCGACGTCATTGTCTTTGCTAAGAGACGCTAATTGTATCCGAACGTCTGCGGTCCCTCCGGTGAGTACCGATCGCACAAGGATAGAAATTATTTTCATTCATTAATTTTTAATAAACGAAAATTTCCACCCAGGTGGGATTCGAACTCACGACCTTTAGTTTCAAAGGTAGGCGCTCTTACCACTGAGCCACACAAGGGGTTCGTTAAGAAACTCTTTCACTGAATAATATGGTCTTTCAGATAGATAGGTTTTTGTCAAGTTACGGAACTTAAAGAACGGGGTTCTAGATTTAAGTTACAAAGGGAGATGGTTGTATAATTTTTTTGCCGAATATTTTATAGATTTTTTTATTAACTCAGTGGACGGAATCGGTAAATACACATGAAAGCTTGAATTTCTGGTGGAGTAGTCATGATTAGGTCTTGCTGAAAAAACGTGTAGGTGTTTACGAATTAAGCAAACACTTTCTAGAAGATATAAAGAGGGAGGAGTTAAAATCCCGTGATTTTTTAAGTAGCTTCTGCAATGTGTTATTCTACTGAGTTCAAAAAGTATTATTTAAAAATAACATCAGATTGGGCAGCTGTACTAGAACCCCAAAAAGGAAGGCCACATCGAAGATGAACGAAGAAAAATATGTTATTTTGGAAGATGCTAAATTGATTTCCTTTTAAACAGATCTTATTGCATAGCAGGCTGAGGCTAGTTTCTTACTTAACAAATCGACATGAAGAAACCATTTAAGGTCGCTCTCTATAAAAATACTAAGAAATTTTACAGAACAAACAATGCCGCTGTGGATGTTATTTCGAAGCAAGGATTGAGGAACTCCTTTATATGATAAGGCTACTGTCTTATCCACGTTAAAAGAGAGTAAATTAGATTCGAACCATTTTAAGTAGATGAGAAGTTATAACTTCATGAAGAGCTGCAATATTAGAGTTCCTCTAGGTAATATTAGTATCATCAGCAAAAAGAAAAAAAATTTCATGGATTTTTAAGTTAGTGATTTCATTTATAAAGATAATGAAAAGTAGAGGACCCAGTACTAAACCTTGTGGTACTCCACATACAATGTTTTGTGACTAGAGTCAATATCATTTGCTCTAACTAGTTGTTTTCTATTCCTCAAGTAAGATTGGAACCAATTCAAAGAAATACCTCGAACTCCGTAGAAATTTAGGTTTTTTTTATCAAAATGTAGTGATTTTCACAGTAAAAAGCATTGACATAGTCACCAAAAATAGTGGCAGCATAAAGATTATTGTTTAGTGCTTGATAGACCCATGTAGTACAGAAAACATAGCATCGCTGGTACATTTATTAGATACAAAGCCGAACTGACTTTGTGATAAAATGTTGTTTTCAACGAGAAAGGACATAAGTCGGGCTTTTATAAGTCTCTCAATCATTTTGAATAGGACCGGTAGTGAGGCAATATGTCTATAGTTGCAGACATTAGATTTTTCACCGCCCTTATAAAGACGAATAACAATGGCTGTCTTTAGGCACTCTAGAAATATACCTTTTTTAAATGAATCGTTAATTAACGAGACCAGTACTTCCAGCACATTTTTTTGGTAGATTTAAGAAAATTTTTATGGATAATCTATCATTACTACAAGAAGATTTGCTTTTGATACTGCTGATTGTTTGAATAAGTTCAGATTTATATTCAGTGACAAAGACGTTGGTAGTAAGTTTTTTTATGTACAGGAGTGAACGCATATTTTTGGCTGATACCTTCGATAGTCCAGGGTTTGTGATGTTTAGACTTAATTGTAATTAAAGTAAGTGTCTTATTAAAAATACAGACAATCCTATCTAAAAAATCACTGAAATTATAGTCTATGTCCACAGGGGATAATCGATTTGATTCGATAATCTACTCGATAATCGATTCGAGTCGATAATTGATTCGATAATAAATTCGATTCGATAATAAATTCAATTTGATAATTGATCTGATTCAAGAATCGATTCTATAATAGATTCGATTCGATATTTGATTCAATATATGATTCGATTCGATAATCGATTCGATTTGATTCGATAATCTATTCAATTCTATAATCGATTTGATTCGATAATTAATTCGATAATCAATTAAATTCGCTAATCGATTCGATTCGATATATTATGATTTGGTTTGTTAATGTAATGGAAAACAGATATAGTTATAAAATATTAAATAAAAACTTTCCTGTACCATAATAACTCTATTTAATGTTATACCTACATTTATATACTAAATTGCATAAGTGTATACTATATTTTTGGACAGAGAGAATATAATTTTTAGCATAGAATACGTTTTTATTTTTTTATTTTATGACTATATTTATTTTCCATTCAAAACAAACTTTTTGAATTTTAGTTCTTAAAATTCACAACATATTTTTTGAATTAGCTGACTAAAATTCAGAACTTACGTTTTGAATTTGTCGCCAAATGAAATTAGTTAGGGCCCGTCCGCATTTGGCGCTAGAAACTGTCTCCCCAAACTTTATATGGCACTTACCTTACTGAGAGAGTATTTACTGTAACTGTTTTTTCATTATGCAATAGTCTGCCTCGATTAAAACATATTAACTTGAATGGTCTTGAACCATGATACTAAGACTTCCAAGATAAACCCACTTCGCAATCGAATTTTGTAGATCGACGCGCATGACGTCAATTGGTGATAAAAGTCACTTTTATCACCAACCTTTTATAATCACAGTCGGCAAAACACAGAGGGTTTTTATTTAAATATTTAGAATATTAAGGGAAAAAAAGGTAAAATATCTGCAATTAAATCTTAAAAATATGTTATATATCTCTGTTAGCCTAGCAATGTAAACTAAAATTATATATAAAAAAGTAAGAACTAAACATCCTTTTGCAAATGGAAATTTATATACAATGGATTGATTTATTAAAATAAAAATTTAATACAACTGATAAAATAAAATACACTGTAATAATTTACAAGTTTATTTAACAATTTATTTTACAATTTTTAATATTTTCTTCTTCTTAACTTTGGATGTTTCTTTAATATATCTATTCAATTTTCTAATTTTAAAATATAATTTACACCTTTACTAACATTACATCTGAACACAGCTAAATCCATTAGCGATTTTAAATAATTCTTGGTTAATTTTAATGACACTTTGTTAAAATTGTTAAAAATATGGTCCAGTTCATTACATTTTATTAGAAAATCTGGATATGGTTTAAGTAAACCTCCTTCGGAAAGATGGTTTACCCAGTAAACCGATGTCAACGTACAAGATAAACGATAAAACAAAACTAAATCTCAAGGTTAGTAGATATTTACAAGTAAGTAGATACTTAAATATCTACTAACCTTGACTAAATCTGACAAAACTCCATACAACACAGAACATTTCTGGTGACATTTGTCGCCAAGTGACGTCACACGACTGATCGCGTGCGCGTGGGTTTATCTGTAGTTTATAGTATCATGGTCTTGAACAGTAAACGGACCAGAGGGTTTATGGATAATACGAATTTGTCTAATTTATTATTGAAAAAGATTTTTCTTTGGTAAAAACTGTAGTTTAAGTGTACTATCTTATTTTTGATGCTCTGTGTATGGGGAAAATATATCAGTGCACTCGAAAGTTTTTAAAGAAATTAACTACATAAATTAAAAAAAAATATTGTGGGCACAAAAAAAGTCGACAATACTCAAGTTTATTATTTTACTTACCTGGATTATTTCCAATTAAACCATTGTCTAATTCCCATTTGGGTTTTTTGGAATCTAATGTTTGGTAGAATACTGCTAACATAGCAGCAAAAAATCCTATTAAAACAGCATAGAATATTAGGTAGAATAATAAAATTTTTCCTGAAACAAAAACAAAAAATTAGGGATATTGATTAATAAAAAATATATATAAGAACTGAATCACTTTTAAAAAAACCCTATTTAAAATAGTGGTTTTGTGAAAAAGTCCATCAAGAAAGGGACATAAAGTGATTTATTAAACTTCTTCGAACATTTTTTCCTTATACTTAAACAATATTACATTTTTCATTAAAAAAATTTATTTTCTTTGATCTTCTTTCCAAATATTTTCACTCCTGGATTGTACCGAAAATATAAATGAAAGATTTTCATTATTTTTAGTCTCCTTATTAAATTAGTCTGAAAGAGCTTTCGTAGCTTTGGCAACGGGAAATTCATGTGCACACCTTTAACTCGGAAAGCTATATCGACTTAGTCCATAGTCCAAATCGTTCGTGAAACAAGCCGAGCCATTTATGAAGAACTAACGAAAGAATACTTAAAGGTAGAACGTAATATGTATTTATTTTTACACAAAACGACATTCAAATAATATTTTACTGGGATTTATTTCTTTCTATCTCTCTCTATGTTTGTATCTCTCTATCTCTCTCTATCAATACCGAACAAAGTTTGAAGGACAATTTATTAGGAAATATTTATAGTGTATTTTTATGTATGAGAGAGTAATAAAACAATAAATTATGTATGCAAATCCCTAAACTGTTGATACGGGTGACTCAATGAAAAAACAGATATTTGTCAACAAGTTTACAGAAGTATATAGGAAAACAATTTTAAATTGAGTATGACCACCAGGTATAAAGGTTGGAGCAGAATAGAATACAATAGTTGTGAGGGTTACTAATCCCTAAATAAGGTTGCCAGTGTCGGAGTGAGTGAGGTTAACAGGTACTAATGAATTTGCAAGAAATGTAAGATGTTTATTTTATTGGTTATATATAACCAATAAAAGTTTAATAAGTACCTACCTATTTGCAAAATGAAGTTTAATTCTTTAGATAAAATAAAACGTTTTATTTTATCTGAAATGAGTGCATTCCACGAAGTAAGGGTTTCAACAATCAAACATTTAATTCTTTAATTCCAGGAATCTACGACAGTAATTGACTAGATAATTACCTTCTAAACTTATTCCACAGAAAATGTGATAGTGAGTTTTTCCATTTTGTAGGAAGGTCCAAGTGGCGTATTCAAAATTCTTAACAGTTCACTAAAAGTAGGTACTTCAGTTGCAAGGTGCAGTTTATTGTGTATACTAGTGTTATGGAAAATTTGGAACTGCCGTGTAAACGCCGAAAAATTGGTCCTTTAACAGTTAATGAAAAAACATTAATATTTAATTGTTTTAAATCATTTACAGACAAACGTTTATGTGAAAGTGTTGATGAGACCGTTGAGTTAGTTAGCAGTACACTTGGTGTTGGGAAATCTACGATTTACAGAGTTATTAAAGAAGAGAAATGTGGTAGTTTTCAAATGCCACGTAATGCTCCAGGGAAACCAAAATTTCAAATAGAATATCATTTTAAAGAAGGACTTCGACGGAAAGTGCATGAATTCTTCTTTAGACAAGAATTTCCAACATTGGATAAAGTTCTTGTCTCAGTTCGAGAGGATAAGGATTAGGTACCCAGAAATGAGTCGAAGTACGTTATGGAAACTTTTAAAAGAAATAGGCTTCGCTGGAAAAAGAATCCCAGAAAGTCTATTTTATTAGAAAGAAGCGATATTGTCATATGGAGAAGACATTTTCTAAGAACCATAAAGGAAATGAGAAACCAAAGAAGAAAAATATTTTATCTTGATAAACATGGATCAACGAGGGTCATACACCAAATAAATTTTGGCAGGATGAAACTGTTACAAGTCAAAGGCACGCTTTTGTAAATAACTTATCTACTGGTTTAAACCCACCATCAGGAAAGGGACGCAGGCTGATAATAATACACATTGGCAGTTCAGACGGTTATGTTGAAGGTGGTTTATTAACTTTTGAATCAACTAGTACCGGTGACTACCATGAAGACATGAACGCTGATGTCTTTCAAGAATGGTTCGAACAAATGATAGATCTTCTTTCTAAGAACTGTGTAATAGTAATGAATAATGCAAGTTATCACTCCAGACTTATAGAAGGACTGCCCACAACCAAGTGGTTAAAAAAAGACTTGCAGAATTGGCTGAGTTCAAAAAATATTACGTACCATCCCGGATCTATAAGAAAGGAACTTTATTCGTTGTGTGCCCTTGTGTGTTCCAAAAATCGTGGAATGACAGTACTTAGATCCCCACCATATCATTGTGAATTAAACCCGATTGAACTGGTATGGGCACAGATAAAGAGTGAAGTTTCAAGAAAAAATACCACTTTTAAAATTCATGATGTTAAACAGTTGTTTTTGGAGGCCGTAAATAATGTAAAACCTGAAAACTGGGAAAAGGCAGTAAATCACACTATTAAAGAAGAGGAAAAAAATGTGGAAGCTGGACAATATTACTGATAAAATGATCGAGCCAGTTATTATAAATCTTGGTTCTGAAAGTTCATCTTCTGAATCTGATTTGGATTTGTAACAAGTAGCTGTAAGTTTTATATTAATATTTTTATTCATCTATTTAACATACCTTAGACGGTTTTAAAAACTCTTTTTCTCTTTTGTAACTTTTAAAAATTAAAAAAAATGTGAATTTTTTAAAACCCTTTTTAATGTAGACCAGTCAGTTCTAATATAGTGTGTGATAAAAGAGGTCACTTTTGTTTACATACACATAACACTTTATAACGCTGAAATAATTCGTTTATTTTTTACAATTATTCAAAGTAATTGTTCAATTAATCTTGAGCACGCCCATGGAGTGGCGGAGGTACCAGTTAAAATTATGCTAATTACTCTCTCGTTCATAAAAATAAACTATAGATTAATATATAAATATATCACATTATCAGCACAGTTATATATACAGGGTGCGGCAGATAACCGGCCAATTAGAAATATCTCTAAAACTAATGGTAAATGAATCATAAAAATTGGAATAAAAGGGTTTTGAAGAGTGACCTATTTAATAAAAATATCATTATCTATTTTCTACTTCTGATTATATTGAAAGATACTTATAACTTCGGTTTTTATTGAAATACCCTGTATATTTTTTAATTTTAGAAATATTCACGTTATTCTGAACATTTTTTGTTAATACTTCCCTATACCATTTGTAATTTTTGCCAAATTCCTTTTTTTCAAATGCCAAATTACTTACCTATATGTGATTCATTATTTTTAAAAATATATTTTCCACTATCGATATGTATTAGCATTCCCTATACTTATCTCTTGCAGTTTTCAAACAAATTAACTAAACTAATTAAAAGAAAAATTCGTAGACTATGTTGTGTTAATTTACAACTTTCATATTGTAAGTTGAACATTTAAAAATATGTTATCCTATAACCCATCCAAAGATACCCATCAATATCCAATCATTTATGAACTCTTTTAACTAGATTTTCATTAGTTGCTCTTGGTATTAATTCTCCATCTATTTTGTTAAGAACTTAAAGGACTTTATTTATTATAGCCTCCTAAGTAGTGACAGGTTCAGAGAACACCTTATTTTTACCAAATCTGCACATATAGAAATCTAATGGTGACAACGGGATCTTGGTGAACAGAGAAACGGATTTTATTAGCCATCCGTCTATCACCAAATACTTCATCAAGCAACGTGCCGACTCCTGGAATATTGTGAGCCGGTGCTCCATCTTGTTGAAACCAAGCATTTTAGGCTTATTATTATGCAAAGCGCGCAGTGCTCATACAATTTCTTCTTGTTTCAGTGCCCTGTCCGATTATCGAACGTTGGCGATCATATTGGCAATAATAACCTTATTCACGGCGACTCTAAATAAATTAGCGGTGCTTTCTTGATACCATTTTCGGAGATTTCGTAGCCAGGATGTTCTTCGTCAGCCAGGGCCTCTCATTTCGTCGATCTTACCCTGTATTGTGAGGTGTAGAAGGTTATACCTCTCTGGATGTCTCATTACATGAGACGAAATATTGTAACTTCCGAATTTTTATCGTTTTTGTTATTTCTGTGCTCTTTTTTATTTGATGTAAAACTATTTCATTCCTTATTCGATCAACCCAACTTATCCGCAATGTCTCTGTAAGGGTCCAGCTCTCCATACCATACAGCAATGTGGAGAATATGTAGCAGCGTTTTAGCCCATATTCATCACATGCTTCTGTTACCCTATTTATAAGTCGTTGCAGGTCTTTTTCATTGGAGGCAATAAGTACCGTGTCGTACCGTACCGCACATACAATTACTTGCCGAAAAATGTTGCAGTAACGTTCTCGGTTTAAATTTTCGTCATACATCATGGGAGCGACTATCTTATTACTTTTCACAGCACAAAAAACATTGAAACATTGAAAAGAATGCTTAAAATTTACTATCCCACTGTAGCGTTTACGCTACTGATTAACCCCTTAAGAAATTTCTTATTACCCGCCTACGATCGATTTTAAATCGACATTTCTCCACTCACGCGCTGGGAGCGCTTTGAAAGGATTGATCGATTTTATGCGGAAGCAAAGCGGTCAGTTTTGGTCAGAACTCATACGCAGCCACATCAATCAATTCAAAGTGACGGAATTGGAGCAATAAAATAATCTGGGACGAATAAAATAATACCAATTTAATAATCATATCTTAATAATAATAATAAGTAAATTTTAAAAATCAAGATTTTCTCATTTATAAGAGTTCCACATAAAAAGGAAGATTTTTTTGGCGTGCTGCGGCTCCATGTAAGTAAATAATTTCATACGTATTATCTCTTTATCATATAATCAAATTTATCATTGCAGTTTAGTATTTCTTTAGAGATTTATTTTTGAGTTCCGAAATAATTTAAATATAAAATTTCCTTGATTTACTTGCAAAGAACAGAAGGTCATTTTTTATATAGTTAAATTTAAATTCTGTTTTATTCCATATCTTATCAGTAAGTTTTTTGGTTCTTTTTTTTCTCTAACTTTTTTGGTGGAATATACAAGGTTTCTACAGCCTTCTGTGTTCTGCGCGTGTTCATTTCATGGCGCAAGCCTGTCACGTCTACGAAATGAACTTCGGAAATTTTGACATGTTGACTTAACCTGTTTTGATGTTTTGTTTTGGTGCAGTCAATCCATGCTGCTACACCTATTAAATCACATTTATTAAATTACATAACTCTTTTAGATTCCGTCACTTCACTTGAGAGTATTCTCTTAAGAATATTCCCTCAAGGAATAGTTACAGAATTTATTGAATAGTTAACAACTTGGTTATGGAGTTACCGATTTCTCGTAGCAGATAGACCAGTGCCTGGTTTGACTAAATATGATTCCCCTGGGTTTGTCCTTACAGCCATAAACTGATGTAACCGTGCCAAGAGGAATTTTCCTATGGACTTATGGGGCTGTAAAGATAAGTTGTTTGACTGTGTAATTTTTTTGTTACTATCTATTTTGTTAACTTTTCATATGCATATGATCAAGTGACTACATTTTGATAAAATATAATTTTGATATTATTGGGAGAGGGAAAATACCTTTCATGTTTTATGAGGTTTTATTTTAATTAGGATTTCAAGAGTACTGACCAAACTCACTTTTTTTGATATAATATTTTTTTTAATACAATACATGTTGATACAATAGAATTTTGATTTTGGGAAAGGGAAATAAATTTCATGTGGTTTTTTTTTAAAAACATTATATAAAGAGTATTGAAGACTCACTTTTTTTATGTAATATAATATAATTGTAATAGATTTATCGAGTTTGATATCTTTACAATATTGTAATTTGTATCTCATTTTAGTTGAACTAGTTAAATTTAAATTACTACCTTTTGTGTTAAGACTTTGGCTACCATACGGACTATTCTTGGTGTTACTCATATTTTAAACTTTATTTGGCCAGTGGTAGTGACTGTTCGCTTGTTGAGGGCTATTAGGTCCTATTGTATCTTTACACACCCACTACCACTGTTATTTAGTTTTTGCATTATATGTAAATTGTTAATACATATATATATATATATATATATATATATATATATATATATATCGATATATATATATATATCGATATATATATATATATATATATATATATATATATATATCGATATATATATATATATATCGATATACACATTTTTATAAATATATTTATTGTTACTATTTTGAGTTTTATTTCAGTTCTACTAACCAGTATATAATAGAGCAAGACAAGATTAATATTTAGTATTTTTGGATTTCAGGTTATTATCTCTAGTATCATTTGTTTCCGGTCATTTGTTACTTCAAAATCTCAACTATCGTTGAGTTGGCGCCCTTCTTTTTCTCTTAAATTTATTCCCATTGACCTTCTTTAGTTGTATCACATTTGATATTACCAGGTCTCATTTCGTTTCTTGTCTCATTAGCTCAGTATCCTTGCTATCTGTTTATATCTTTAAAGCCACAATCCAGTGCATTGAAGCTAGCCCGAACACTCACTTGAGATTTAGTGTCTCTTTGGCCATTTAAATTTGTTCCTCTGGCTTAGCCATATTTTTAGTATTTTTCATTACTTCTCTTCCAGTTCTTCTGGAATTTGGAAGTCTTACACTTCCAAAAACCCAATACTCCCGGAGTATTGAGCGTTTCACCACGTAAGCTTAGGATTTTCGTCACTCCAGAAATGACTTTTGTAAACTTCAATTCATCAGACCAAATAATTTTTTTCTGTAAAATCTTGATCTTGGCATTTCATTAAAACCTATTCACAAAATTCTACACGTCTTACATAATCTCCAGGATGTAAATGTTGAGCTAGTGTATATAAATAAATTGTCCAATGTTTTTAAAAATTCTGTTAATTGATCGGGTCGATACCTTTAACAATTGCTCACATTACTCTAAAGATGAATTTGATTAGCTGCAAAATATCCCAGGATATCTATTTGTAAGAGTTTATTATCGACTTGGGTCCTTTTACTTATAAACTAACCAAACTGGAAACAGTTGTTTAACAAACGTTTTACAGTTTTATGATTTGATCGAGGCTTTTTAGGATATCTCTCAGCAAAAATACAGCAAGTTCTGGGTACATTTCTGTTACACTCACCGTAAATTATAATTGATGGATTCGACCGTTACTTGATGGAAATTCATTTTATGTAACAATAAAACACTGAAAACTTTGTTTTCAAACTTCCACAAAATTTCCAAAATAGATCATTTGAGAAAGGCAATCAGCCGAAACAGCTGTAGTAATAATATTTAAAATAAATTTTGTGAAAGTTTGAAAACAAAGTTTTTAGTTTTTTTATTGTTACCGTAAATTATAATTATATTTAAAAACTCATCATTTGTATATCCTAATTGAGCCATTATTATTTTGTCAAGAAAATTAGGTAAATTATTATTATAAATGTCACTCAATGACATACAACAAGGTTACTATTAAACATTAGCAATAACTGATATTTTTGTCAAAATATTTCATAGGCTACTTGATAAATAAATTCTTTGTGTCAAAAAAGAATACAGTTAATTTATTTAAAAATTGCAAGAGATATGTATAAGAAATACTAATACACATCGATAGTGAAACACATATTTTTCTAAAATAATGAATCACATACAGGGTGTTCCATTTGAAAAAAAGGTGAATTAGGTGGAAATTTAGGGTTCCGGTTTTATGCCAATTTTGACAGCACCCTGTATAATGAAAAAGGCAACTTTACACTGTAAAGGATAATGCTGTATGTGATTAATAACTTTCTAAGGAATTTAAACTTTTGTTCAAATTATATTAAAGGATATTAAACTTTATATACATGGTAGAAAAATGTAAGTTTTATATAAAAACCATTATAATTCAAAAACAGTTTACAATAGGTATAGCTGGAAATCAGCTATTTCAGTATTAACAAAAAATGTTCAGAATAACGTGAATTATTCTAAAATTAAAAATATACAGGGTGTCCCAGTAAAAACGAAGATAATGATAAAACCTAAAGTTAATTAACGGTTTGAAGTTTCATTAAGAAAACCATTCTTCTTCTTCTTAAAGTGCCCTCTCCTCAATGGAGGTTGGCTACTACAATTTAAAACTCTTCTCTATCTTCAGCTGTTCTTATTAGCTGTTCAAAATTTAGCCCTGTCGATTGTCGGATGCTTCTGAGCCACGATAGTCTTTTCCTTCCTAGGCCTCTCTTTCCCTCGATTTTTCCTTTCACTATAAGTTGGGCATATTGGTACTTATTATTTCTCAGTATGTGGCCTAGGTATGATCTTTTTCTAACCTTTACTGTGTTAAAAAGTTCTCTTTCCTTGCCTATTCTATGCAGCACTTCTTCGTTTGAGGTATGCGATGTCCATGAAATTTTGAGTATTCTCCGGTAGATCCACATTTCAAAGGCCTCCAATTTATTTACGGTTGATGTTTTAAGGGCCCACGTTTCAACTGCATATAGAAGAGTCGACCAGACGTAGCATTTTGATAAACGTAGTCGAATTTCGAGTTTTATTCGAGAATCACAAAGCAGTTTTTTTATTTTTTCGAAAGATTTTCTGGCCTGTTCTATTCTCGATCTTATTTCTAGATCAGGATTTAGGCTGCTATCGATCCAACATCCCAGATACTTAAATCTATTAACCTGTTCTAAAATGTGCCCATTTATTGTGCAAGGTTGAGGTACGTGTTGGTTTTTTGGGATTGACATAACTTTGGTTTTTTTAATGTTTATTTTCATACCAAATTGCTCACAGGACAACTTGGTCTTGTCGATAAGTCATTGTAGACCTAAGTCGGAATCCGCAATTAACACTGTATCATCGGCGCATCTAATACTGTTGATATTTACGCCATTCACATTGACTTCATCCTTGGAATCCTCCAATGCTTCTTTAAATAGAAACTCGGAGTAAAGATTAAACAGCAGAGGCGACAGAACACATCCTTGTCTAATTCCCCTCCTAATTTCTACTTCTGCGGATGTGGAACCTTCGATCCTAACTCTGGCGTTTTTAAACTTAAAACTATAAAAAGAAATAAAACACGAAAGTTACTCCGAAAAATGTATCAAAGTGACCCCGCGGAAGAAATCATGTAATTTCATGAAGTAGTCACGGAAATAACTCAGGTTAAATATTTTAAAATATTGACGGTTAAACATAAATTAAGGCAACATACATAAAATTACCTGAAATTGTATGGTGAGAGATCTATGTTTTAATTTAGTTACACAATCTAAACTCTTCAAATTAAAACCAAAACTTCAACAGTGCATTTATGCATAAGAGTGTACTTTTGATATTCGTCACAAACGCCTTCCGCTACAGTTAATCAACATGTGCACTGAAGTTAAGTTCAGACAACCATCATAACGAATGAAACATTTGGGTTGCATACTCTATTGAAACAAAATATTCATGTTCTATCAAAGTCACCTCATAGAATCAAAGTCACTCCATACTACGGTATATAAACTAAATAACATTTATATAAATAAAATTTAAGTATAGTTTGAAATGAATTTATTCACAACTAACGTTAAAAAAATTAATTAATTAATAATAATTTCGAATGGGATTTTTGCCAGGGATATCCTTTGGATTTGGAAGTCTGATGGACGGCTCCTATCATATCACCTTAGAAATGAGAATATTCTTATTGGTACAGAGAAAAAATTAATAGTTCGTTCCTGACAACGTCAGTATAAAAAGTTCGTGTCGTGTCGATCCGTTATGCATTTTACTATAGAGAAAAATTAATACAAATGCAGGATAAAAGCTTCCATTCAAAAAGATTTGTTTTTTTGAGTAATATAGAATTATTTTTTTTAAATATTTCTCAATGGTTCTCAACTTTAGACACTGTTTTGCTACAAATATCCTAACGGTTTTACTGTACTGGATATTTTGGTTTTTAATCAAAGATAATATGCGAATATATAAAAAGATCAGAAGTTAACGAAAAAAAAAACATCTGCTTTTCTCTAAATTTCAACTGAGCAAGCTGTTTTTCCAGGACTAATACCTTTACCCAGATCCTAAAATGTTTGCGCGTAGATCCAATAAAAACCCATCGTTATTTGCACTTGCCAATACCTCTGAATCATGGAAACAAACGCAGCATAGCTAAGCAATACAGAGTAACAGTACATTCATCCGTTTCCATATCAGTAGAAAGCGAACTAGGTCAGTTCAACTTTGCCTTTGGGTAAATGTGGAAATGGAAAGACGAGAGAGGGAGTAGATCGATCAATACTAACGCCCAACTCCCCGAACATCGCCACTCGCCACTAAAAATGGGGGTAAATGGATTTCCATAAGTAATGAAACAGCTGGTTGATCTAGATTAGAATTTAATATTTTTAAAGGTGTTGATTCGACAATTTTTATTTGTAAGACAACTTGATTTGTAAATTTTAATCCTGAAGTGGAAATACTTTCATCTTTGATTATTTATAACAGTATATATATATATATTATATATATTATATATATATATATATATATATACACTATAAAGGCATTCCTAATTTCTAAAACTCAAACACCACACTTCTTCTTCTTCTATCTTCAAAATTCTTAGGAAGGCCAGTTTTGCGCTTCTCTGTGAAGCTATTCAATCAACTAGACGAAAACTAGATGTCACAAATAGCAATATTTTCAATATCTGGTCATCTATTCATTCTTTCAATGTACAACCTATATTATGGGATAGTTTTGACCGTATCAATACACAATCAGCCCTAAACACTTTCGAATCTAAAAGTGAAACTCAGAAACGCAAACTATTGAATCTCATTTCCGAACAATTTGAAAAAACCTCAACATTGGAACCCACTACAGTGGTCCATAACTTTTCTGATACCCCTATTCCAACCATTGCCACTCAAGCTTTAGCAAAAAGTTTCAAGTACTCTGTTACCCCAAGTCACATTCCAATTGAGACAATCATCTGTCAGACTGAAGAAGCCATCTCCAGTTTATCTTCCGAAGATGCTGAAATAACCAGACAAGACATCTCTAGAGTTCTTAGAAACTCAAAGCCGCCTATGCAAAATATAAGCCAATCCGAGAAAAAAGCCCTGCAAGAACTTCAGTCAAATCCAAATCTAGTCATTCTTCCCGCCGATAAAGGAAACGCCACCGTCATCCTAAACACTTCTTCTTACATTAATAAACTCTCAAATCTCGTTAATACTCCAGACTACAAACTAATTACTAATGATCCAACAACATATCTGGAGGAAACAACAAAAGCCATTATCAATAAAACCTCTCTTTTTGTTGACATAAAAAATCTCTAATTCCTCGTGAAAAGTGTTCAAGAACACCTCGAATATATGGCCTTTCCAAAATTCATAAACCCGATATTCCTCTACGTCCCATTGTCAGTGCATACAACTGCCCTACACAACCCTTATGTAGTCACCGTCAGACATTCTAGTAAGTTTCGATAATGTATCACTCTTTACAAACATTAATATAGATAAAACTTTACATTCTGAAAACTAAATACAGTATCCAACAAAACCACTTATCTCTCATTAAACATTGTATGTCCAACACCTATTTTATCTTTCAAAATCAATTCTACAGACAAATAAATGGTGTCTCAATGGGCTCCCCTCTAACTCCAGTAATTGCCAATATCTTTATGGAAGACTTCGAGACCCGAGCACTATCCACATCAATGCTCAAACCCACATGGTGGCTACGATATGTTGACGATACATTCGTCATTTGGCCCCATGGCAGGGATGCTTTAGCGTCTTTTCAAACTCATCTAAATGGTATACATCCTAGTATCCAGTTCACGATGGAGATGGAAACTGATTCATCCCTACCGTTTCTCGATGTTTTCATCAAGAAAAATCAATTCCAAGGTTTCTATTACTCTGTGCATCGAACACCCACATATACCAACCGTTACTTGCATGCCAACTCTCGCCATCCACCTTCATAAATTAATTCAGTCCTTAATACCCTTGTCTCAAGATCAATACGCCTTTTCGATGATGCAAGTAGACCCGCTGAGCTCTCTTGTTTAAAACAAGCCCTAATCCAAAACAGTTACCGCGAAAATCACATCAATAGGATCATTCACAAACATCAATCTCCCACTCAATCTCAACCCAAAAACTCAGACCCTTATCATACGAAAGCTTTTCTTCCTTATATCAAAGGTGTTACTGACAAAATCGAGAGAATTCTTAAACCAATAGGAATAAAAACAATATTTACTCCCCAATAAAAAGTTTTATCTCTTGTCTGATCAATTAAAGACAACATTCCAAACGAACAGCACGGAGTTTATGAAATTCCTTGTGCAGACTGTCCCCGATCCCATATAGGCCAAACAAATCATAGAATCCAAAATAGGATTTATGAACATTCCATTTCTGATTCCATTTCAGCTCTTGGTCATCACCATCTTCATACAGGTCACAAAATTAATTTTGAAAACTCCAGAACCATAGCCCCCATCCACTTCTATAAACCAAGAATTATCCGAGAAGCCATAGAAATAGAAAAGTGTTTTGAGTTTAATATTAATTTTTGTAATAGCATAAATCTATAAATAAGTATAAAAGAGTTCTAAGAATTGAATCTAAGCCTATTTTCACCCTGCTAGGACCAATGTGATATGTGTATTTCCTATGAAGAAGGCAATTTGGCTGAAAATCAGTATTATCTGCAGATTTTTAGAAAGGATATGGCACGAGCAGCAAACAAAGGATAAGGAAGACATCCAAACAAAGTGGGTTTTCACTATGGACCTACAAGCAGTGCTTCTATCACCTAGTATGCACACACCTGCACTATACTATACAATAAAATTATGTGTTCATAATTTTACCATTTTTGATCTGAAGATAAAGAAGGGCTTCTGCTACATCTGGTACGAAGGTAAAGGACAGGTAAGTCCGCACTTAAATTTCGTTACAAATATCAATCTATGATTGTATTGTAATTGATATCACATTTTATTCTTTTAGGTCTCTGCTAACGAGTTTATTTCAATTTTGTATAATTTCGTTGATGGCTTGAATACACGCCCAAAAGACAAGATAATATTTTATATTGATGGTTATGCGGCGTAGAACAGAAACATTACACTAAGTAAACTTTTTTCTACTTTAAGTAAAACGCACAACATCCTGGCCGAAATCCTGCTTGGTTTTTTCTAAATTTTTCATTTATAGAGTCTTTTATTCGTTTCAGGATGATCATCGCTATTATTTTCCTAGCAGCATTCAACAGGGTCATTGGTCTCCAATTTTCACGTGAGGCAAGGCTTCCTTTTTTGGTAGTTATATTATTATTTCTTCGTTCCATTCAATGGCTATCTGTTCTTTTGTCCATATTTTTTTCAGTAATAGAGATATCCACAGACAGGGTTAAATGCGCCTTTAGTAATTCCATTAAAAACAAATTCGATAAGACGAAGAGAAATTAAAGTGAGAAAGAATACAAGAAAAATTGGGGTGTAAAAAAACGATTGTATCAAAGGTTGAACATAGAGCAAATCGCAGAAGAGACAGAAACAGCAGTCCAAATACATGACGACACAAAGACGTTATACGCAATATCAAAAACACTGAAAAGAGGCACAAGCGAACAAAAAACAAATGTAGAAGGAAAAAAAGGAGATGTTCTTACAAGACAAAAGAAGTAGCAGAAAGATGGACAAAATTTCTCCAGAATTGTATGAGGAGGACTTTAAACTGGGTATATTGACAGAAGAAGTAGAATGAAATAAAGTGTTAAACATAAAGGAGAATGAATTAACGAAAAAAGAAATAAGGCACGCAATACCAACTTAGGTTTTTAGTGTCTTAAATAAATGTTTACTATTAAGGTGTGAACGAAGCAGCTGTTTTACCCTTCGTATAAACTCAGTAGTTATATCCGTTTAATTTGCTTATGGTCAATCTTCCGCGCTTGCTTTATTCCAAGGTATTTATACGTACCATTTTCACCCATGGCCTCGATGTCCTGGACGTTTTGCATATCGAATCCACCGGGCTAAATCTTTCCTTTGATTATATTTAAGTCACGGTACTTGTCAAGACCGAAGTGCATAATAATATCATTAGAGAAATTTTCTACTGTTTCAGCATCTGATCCAGGTGGCTTCGAGTGGAAGCCAATAGTTTTCAATCATCCATATACAATAGATGATTAAGCTTTGTCACAACAGTAGTGTTATTTTTGATGCTAAAACCTGTGTCAGTTGAGTTTAGTAGCTGGGATAGAAGGTTCATCGCTAGACAAAACCACAGTGGGCTCAACGAGTTTTCTTGAAATAGGCCCCAGTTGGTTACAATATTTTCAGTTTCGAAATTGTTTTCACCAGGTATTTGGAGGTGAATTTTTGTTCTATAATCTGACATTAGATGTTTTAAAAAGGTCACTATGTTATAATCGACTTTATATATTTTTAATATATCCGTAAGCCATTCATGCGGCACTGAATCAAAACGCTTTCTTGTAGTCGATGAAAGTAATAAAGAGATTCCTTTTTTGCTATGTGCTTGGTTAGAAATGATAGAGTCGATGATAAGTTGTTTTTTGCAGCCCATGGAACCCTTATCGCGCCCTTTCTGTTGAGGCTCTATGATATTGTTTAAGGCACAGTATTGGTATATACGCCGGGCTACACAGGCGTTATAATTACCCGGTATTGAGCTGCTATTCTCTGTTCAGATACTTGAATATCTGGGTATTCTCTGCAAAATTCGGTGTTGCCCATAGCCGACCGTTTCTCAACAGAGGTTCGTCACCTTGTAAGAGAAACGCAAAATGTTTTACCTCGGTCGTCCCGCTTGAGTGAGCGCCAGCTAATGTTCCAGCGAAGCACCTTCAGCGAGTGGAGCTTTTGATTTTATTTGGCTCCCTTGTAATGACAGGGCCCGCCTCCTCAACACCCTGCCACCGTTGTTAATATTATTATTTTTTTTAATGTTTTATTTTTACACACACAAAGACACACACACACACATACACATACATACATACACACATACATACATACATACATACACACATACATACATACATACATCATACATACATACATACATACATACTTACATACATACACACACCGTCGATAGCAAACATACTCCAGAACGGCCGGATATAAATGATTCGTAATTCAAAATCCAACATAATTTTCATTCATAGCATCCAACGGCATCACACGATACCCCAAAATCCACATGATATCCAGAAATTTGATTCAAACCTACGGCCAGCCTCCAGAATATTATCCATAGGATATTTTTGATACTTCTAGAACTAGTAATACACCCCTATATAACATTCATGATCCCCATGTCCGCCCATTAAAGCCAAGCATTATGATTTCATAGCCTCTCATCAATCTCCCAAGGATGATCCTCAGACCGCTTTAAGACTACACAATCAAGGATTTTTTGCACATACAACGTTATTTCGCTATATTTTTGATAGCTATTCCCCTATTAACTATCTACTGATTAACTAAAGTTTTTTCGCAGTTAAAAGCAGTTTCTACGTAAATTATGTTGATGGGTAAAAGTTTATACACAATCAGGGACAAAATGAATAATTCAGTTTCACTAGTACGGGTACATTTAATTTGCATGACATTACAAAGTCTTTAAATAGCTTTTATATTCCTTTGAATGAAGGCGATTGTAAAAATTTTGCCGTTGCAATAGTTAGAGCCAGATCAAGAATTAAAATTATGTAAAACATAAACATGAGTAGTTTCAAAAACGAAAAATAGAAATAATTATTCAAATAGTTATCAATAACTTTATTAGAAGTATGAGAAATACAATAATTGCAGCCCTAAATGACCATTATTTACTTTTATACAGTAATATTCTTTATTTTTGTTTTATAACCTCATAAAAATTCAATCTAGACACGAGATTTCAAATGGTGAAATAGCATATTTAACGAAAAATGTTATAAAATGAACCAACAGACAGACAACTCTAACCCATAAAAAATTTTAGTACAGGCCTGCTTATAGGATATTCCGATTGATTTACTTGGATTTGGCTTTCAGAGTCACCTTACTGGAAAATGTAAATTGCCCTTATCGTAGGGAAACAGCCAACAAACATCCAACCCTTGGCAAATAGGAAAACATATAGTATATGCATGCCCTTCGACTATGGTAAACGACTCATGTTTTATGAGGGATTTGAAGACGGAAACTAGATCTAGATAGATTCGCATAGATAAATGCGAGTTTTTAATTTTTGATTACCAAAGACGGAGTTTTATGAAAACGAAAATCATATGTTTGGAAAAGTTGTTTAGTTCTTTACTTAAATATTTTATTTTTATCATTTCAAACTTAACTGTACATGACCTCATTCAATTTAATTTCTTGTTTAATATTTTAATAATAATGTTTAATAATCTATACGTCGTATTATATTAATTTTTACTCCAAAAATACATACTTGACTGAAATAAATTAACCGGGAAAGTACTTAATTTTATTACACATATTGTAACATTTTTTTTTATTATTAATATATCAAATTATTTTTAATTCCTTTTACCCCCGTGCGATACGCCGATGATTAGGAATCCCCGTTTTCACGATAGAAAATATTATTGTAGACACCAAGCTGAAATGGAATTCCCTAATTAAGAAAGGTTTTTAATCGTTCCGTCTTAATACTCTGTATGAAAAGAACAAAAACTTTCCGATAGTCGTTAAGGCCTTACCTTCTAAAAAATATATACGACTGTCCGATGATTTTAAGTGGGGGATATATCTTCTTCTTCTTTTATCTTGGATAGTTGGTGCAATTTTGAGGGAACCAACTTACTTCTCGGTGGGCTCTTGTTGAGTGAAGTGATATCTCGTGATGCGCTTTGCTCACGATATTTCTTATCTTATCGTCGCTGTGAATTATTTTCTAAGTGTGTGTACACTTCATATTTGAGTTTTCTTTCCCTAGACTATATTAAATTATATATAGTTCTACACTACCTTTAATGGTTATTAAATTCAGTGTTTAGTACCAGAAAATTATTAAATTCAGTGAATTAAGCTGCCTTTGTCAAGATCTACTGTAAGTAATCTTTATCTACAATTATCTGGGCGAGTAATATGGTATGGTACCATATAACCTGCCATTATCTGGACGTATCATCTATATCTTCACCTGTAGATTGCCGATTTTTGAATGTAATTGAACCATTCAAGAAATTTCTATAAATATTACCTATGAACATACAAGTCTCAGTTTTTTATTAAATAATAGTGCGAGATAGTTAATTGCCTTAACCAAGTGCGGTTTGGTTTATGTTTTCATTCCTGTAACCTGTTTGTTTTTTTTTTGTAAATTTAAAGTTAAGTAATTTTTGCTATCTTTTGTATTTCCTATAATTTTTGTTCATTATCTTTCCTATGATATCTCGAGATACGCCAAACTATATTTGTATATGATTGCCTTATATATCTTGGTAAAGGTATTTTTTTATTACATTATAGCTTAATTTTATACATATATAACACCATTTCATAGTTGTGTATTTTTATTACCTGGGTTGCATTTAGCAGCATCATAATTTTGTGTTTATTATATTGTTATTGTTTTATGAACGTATTTTATTTGTCGGCTCCTAACAAGTTCCCCGATAAAATAATAGCTCTGAACAATTACTATCTTTAAATATTACTATGCTTTTGAACTGTAGAAAGATCAGGCTGATTAAGTTTCGAAGGTAAGTAAGTATAATACTTAATATATTTATTATTTGTTTATATATTGCGTTGACCAGATTTATTTGATAATTTACTATTGGTATCTTTCCTTGGGTTTGATCTCTGAACCTAAATATATTTTCTTATCTCTTTTCTTTTCTAAGGTTTTCTTAATTTTCTCCTTAACCCCAAAAAATTGAGTGGCGCCCTGTTTCTATCTTCTCTTATCTTTGGTAATTTTACCCATCTATCTTTTTGTTTATTTCTGTATCTTTTCTAATATCTCTTATCCTATCTTTACCTATTTCTTCCGTTGGATCCATTCCCGGTTCCAAAAGCTAGTTTCGAACCCACGACTCGCTCTCCACCAACCATCTGACTGTCGTCCGCAGTGTCTCCATTGGTTATCTTTCTAGCACCACCCAAAAAAGATTTCCGAGGTTACAATATTTTTAGCTGTTTTTGTAAGCATTAGATACTTTTTTTGCGCCTCTCAACCCCCCAATTAATTTAGATTGAAACAAATACTATAGACTATATTGACATTTCCCATTATTTTTGTGGCAGCAAACCACAAGATCTTATGGTAAGAGTTGATAACCACAAACTATGGATTTAAAAGCAATTTATAAGTGTAATTTATTAGTTTTTGTATATATTAAAAAATCAAAATACAAATTTAGTTGTGAGTTATTTTCTTTAATTTTATATTTTTACATTTTAATTGACTTAATTTTTGCTATTACTGTCGTTAATTCTAGTTACATAAGCTTTTATTAACATATTAAAATTTTTATCTGTTTTATAACAATTTGTACATACATTTTGGAGGTGGAGTTTTGTACATACGGCAAAGGCATACGCAATAATAAAAAATGAAAACGCTGCAATAAAAAGATGCAAGGCAAGAACAGAAAATCTATTCGGTAAATGAGAAAAAATAATAATACAGAACAAATTGGAGACAACATATAAATATAGCGGATTAAAATCGACTAACCAAACAAATTGTAATCTACAAACCGAAAAGAAGTAGTGTAATACGTCCCTTGAAAAGACCTAAGTTTTATGCCGGAAAAGGCCATTATGGCCTAATTTTTATAATGAAAAAGAAGAAGACTTAAAAATATTGAAAACGTTTATTACTTGTATAATCCTTAGACAGGGAAAGAGAGCACAGGGAACGTTCATGTAATAAACCTTCGAAAAGTGAAGCCAGTTTCGATGTGACCACCACGTTTTGGTGCCTGTGCGTTGCCTATTATTACCTCTCGCAGGGTTACCAGGTCTACTGATTTCAACTTCAATTTACTTTTAATGATTCACTGAAACACTATATCGATCTACTAAAAAATATGGAATCATGTTCAAAAAGTAATCATTATGACAGTGTTCAATTATCAATTTTAAAAAAATCTATTTATTGATGTATATTAATTATTTTCAATCTTCTGAAGAAATAAAATATGACCTGACAACTTTTCTGGTGCCAGTTGGTGCCAGTTGGTGCCAGTTTAGGCTTTAATCAATTCCAGACGATTCCGGGTCCCTTCTCTTTCCTTGTCTAAGGTATCACCAATATGATCTTTATATCGATATGGCGTCGTTATTTTTTCAGATTTATAAAGATTAAAAATATATTTCTTAAATATGTCAACAAAACTAACCTGCATATCTCTAACTGGTCGTTTCTTAATTATTTGAAAAATCCGACAATAGCATATTATTGTAATCTTCTTCTTCATGTGCCTTGTCCGTTCCGAACGTTGGCAATCAACATGGCTATTCTGACTTTGTTTACGGCAGATCTGAATAGTTCAGCAGACGACAATCCGAACCATTGCCGCAAGTTTTGAAGCCACGAGTGTCTTCTCCTCCCTGGACCCCTTCTGCTGTCTATTTTTCCTTGAACGATCAGCTGTAGTACTCTATATTTATTATGTCTCATAACGTGACCTAAGTATTCCAACTTTATTTTCTTTATACTTATTCCTACCTCTTTCTCTTTACCTATCCTGCGTAGTACCTCTTCGTTGGTCACGTGCTCAGTCCAGGATATACGTAATATACGTCGGTAAGCCCACATTTCAAAGGCCTCTACTTTTTTCATCAATGTTGCGGTCATAGTCCACGCCTCCATTCCATATAACAAAACCGGGAATACATAACATTTCAGAAGTCGAATTTTGAGAGGTAGGGTGAGGCTTTTAGAGGTGAAAATTTGCTTCATGCTAGTTAACGATGCTCTTGCCTTTTCTACTCTTATACGTATTTCTTTCGCTTGATCCCAATTTGAGTTAACTGTTGTTCCCAAGTAGATGTACGAATCCACGTGTTCAATTCTTTCATTGTCGAATAGTTCTTCCATGCTACTTGCCAGAATCACAGTGTCATCAGCATACCTTATGTTATTAATTATTTATATCCAATTCTGATTGTAATCTATTATTTCTAAATATGTAAGATGAAACTCTAAATGCCATTGGAATCATAATTGCAATATAGCTTCCGCTAGAGTCAAGGAGACAAAAATAAAGGTGTATGGGACTTGAAGTTTTACTCAATTACGAAAAGGAAATTGCAATGAATTAATAATTTCTCCGTGGGACGTAAAATCTGTTCTCTAGCTCCATCATTCCGGCTAATTGCCACTCTACAAAATTACTTTCTGGATATAATCACTTACTCTGTAAAAATGGTCGTAGGAAATAAAAAACGAGAAAAGAGGTGCACGATTAATTACGTCGACGTAAAAGAAGAGCGTTTTTAATAAAGGTCAAGCTGTGATTATATATGTTGAAAATTCTTTTAAGTCGAATATGGATTCCGTTTTTTACTTTTAAAGTGTTCAAGAATGCATAGTTGTTATAAGGACTTCTTACGTGTATAACTTAAGAATTAGATTGGAAAGAATTGGATTTTAACACAAGAATTAAATTTATTTGAGCTATACTTGTATGATGCCAGTGCAAAGATAATTAACCTGCATTATCATGAGCTATTCTATCCATCGTCGGATGTAACTCTCCCTTAGGTGTGTCCATTCATTTCTGTTTATTGGTTTTTGCATCCATTTGTGACCAGCCTTCACTTAATATTATCAGTCCATCTGGTTTGAGATCTGCCTCTATTTCTCTTGTTTGCTCTTGGTCGCCATTTAATAATTCGATTCGTCCAGTGATTGTCCTCCATTATTCCTATGTGTCCTGCCCTACGGCACTGTCACTACTGCCGTACTGCCGTAGTAGTGACAAGTGAACAGTGTAGTAGTGTCTGGGGGCTCGGTAGACTGAGACCTCGGAATCCATGAGGAAGGCATCAGAGAGGATGCCGAAAGCTCGGCAAAATGAATATCGACGCGGTTCAATCCGGAGGACTGGTGAGTTTGATATTAATTTTAGTAATACTATTAATCTTAGCTCTAAGTTTTATTGTACTAACCGCGGAAATCTTTCCGAACATATATATATATATATATATATATATATATATATATATATATATATATATATATATACATCTAATTAAAATAATTGCTTAAAAGTTTTGTTTTATTTTATAATAACAATATTAACAACTAACATTTTATAAAATTCATATATTTAAATGGTTTATGACGTGCATATTTTATTTAAACAAAAATGCATATACATGTATATTTGGCACAAATAAAATATGCATATTATAAGCAAAGATCTTACTTTTTAGCCTGCCAATAATATGTGCCTTACTCGGAATATTATAATATTATATTTAGTTATAATTTTATATATATTTCCTCTAGTCTCAAACTAACAAAACGCACAAGCAATTGTTGAAATTAGATTTCTGAATAACTTTATTAAATGATTGAACAGACTTCAATTAGTTCGTATACTACTGCAGTTGTAATCAATATCTCAATGTCATAACAATAATTGATACTAAGTTTTTAAATATGTAGATATATCTGAATTTCGATAAATAAATATGTGTAAAAAATATATTTTGAAATAAGTATGGTGTAGAATGTTTGATAATCTCCCGATATTTGGTGCAACTTTATCATAATCAACTTCAAAGAAAAGGAAAAATTCAATTTTACCTTTCAAAAATAAATATTTTCTTTATCTGCTTTATGTTTCTTTTTGAATTTTCTCAAGTGTATTTTAAAGGAATTCATCTTCTTCTAGTGGCGCCTCCACTAATGAAAGGCTATAACCATTTTAAATTCGTCCCTATCTTCTGCTTTTCTTAAAAGCTGTGTTTAACCCGGTCCAGTCGCGAATGTTTTTCAGCCAGGATATTTGTCGTCAACCAGGACTACTTTTTCCTTCTATTTTACCCTTATATTCCAACGGGGTCTCGGCGTGGATTCAACGATAGGAATTTGTATGCCTAGTTCGATTATGACAGGTCGATGTTGGCTGTGAGGGAAACTGGAAAGTACAGTTAGAGAGCTTGGGAGTGGTTGTATCTGTGAGTTAGTGGAAACCCAGCATAGATCAGGATTGTAGCCTTTGCGCCATCTTCTAGAAAAGAAGGTAGTTTTATCTTTTAGACTATGGATAAGGTGAATATTATTTTCTTCGGCCCACTCCAGTAGTTTCTCCCATTTTCATCATTGTTTTCATATCCCTATTTGTTGTGGTGACTGTTAAAGTCCCCAATGTAAAGTGTAGGTTGGTTGTCTACAGCTTTTATTACATCTCCTGGTCATTTAGTTAATGGTGGTTTGTAGATGTTTTTTATGATTACGCCATTCACTTCTGTAGAGACTATGGACACATTATTTTTGCAGCTGCAGTCCGTCATCTTAGCATTTTGTATACTGTTATGCACGTAAGTTGCAGTGCCATAAACATTGCTGTAAGTGGCTCCAATCATGCTATATCCCGGAATTTTACCCCTCTTAAGAAGCTCGGTTTCCGATGGTGCGTGAGTTTCTTGAATGGTTATGACGTCAATGTTATTTTCGATTAGTAGTTTTGAAAGAAATTTGGATTTTGATCTACTAATTCCTTCTATGTTTATTTGACATATACGGAGGGTAGGCCCGATACGTCTCGTCAAATGGTGTTGACGAAATTACGCATTAACACAAACCATCGAAAAAAGCTACGAACATGACATGGAGCTACACAGATTGTTCATCGACTTTCAACAAACCTTTGACATATTGTTCTGAAGCTATTTTCTTGTGGCATTTTAAACTAATTAATATTTACATGGGAATAAGCCACAATTAAAGGTTAAAGTACGTTTATTGACGTTTCAATTTTCACTTTGGAAATCGTTCTCAAAATACAAATATTAGTAAATTAAACAAATTTTGTTTTTTTTTATTACTTAGTGAAAAATTCGTCTAATAATTTTATTTTTATTTATATACTTCGACAGTATATACACGCAACAATTAATTTGAATTAATTAATTTAAAAGAAATTAAAAGAAAAAAGAACCAGCAAAGTTAAAAAAACTGACGAGAATGACAATGAAGGACTCATCAGCAAGAGTCAAAACATTCGAAGGCGATACAAAAGACATTAATGTAGAACGTGGTAGATAAGGAGATAGTCACTCAGCGGCTCTATTTAATATTAGACTAGAAGTAGTAATCAAAAATGTAGAGCTAAAATAGACAATTATTTAAAGTTCAATGCAAATTATAGGATACTGTAACGAGTCCGTTACTTAAACAATCGTTTACCTTTTTTTGCGATTGGAATCTTTTACTTTAATTCTAAATTAAATTTATATTTGAAATATTCTTAAACTAAATATTTGAATAACTCCCAGTGAATTTTATTCTCTAAGGTTGGCATTAAATCCTGGTGTAAGATTCTGAAAATACATCCACTTGACGGCTGTAGAACCGTAACAGAATCACTTGTTGACTGGATTTGATCGAAGGAAGATCGTTTCGATCATAGTGGCGGCTGGGAGGTGCCATTTTTCATGAATTTAGTTTAAGTTTATTTTTTTTGTGAAGAGCTGTTGATTTAGAAGTAACCATTTAAGTTATTTTGGTGTTTTGTACGAGGATACTTTCAGTTGGATCACACCAGCCGGTAAGATTAAATTATAAATAAATTATAAGGAAAAACCCTTCATGTCATCCGCCATTGTTAGTGAAATTCAGATCTATTTTAATTCCTTCTTGATAGATATTTCATATATTTTGTACATGTCATATCTCAATTTATTTCATTAGGGAAAATGTTTTATACCTAAATATATTACAAGTTAGATTCTATATCTATCTCAAATTTTATTTCCTTTCAAGGATGAAAGCAAACAATTATTTATTTCAATTTTATACCATTTAGACCGGCTAATATTTCTTTTTGTTTTCCTATTCTATAATATATAAAGATCATGCTTTCCGTTAAAACTATCTATTTAATATATCCATACATTATAAAAAAACATTGTCACACCATTCCAAGGTCACTATTTACCGAAAACAATTAAGGTTTTTACCTCAATCTAAGGTCACTTGTTGACATTTCTTGTATCGCCTTTCAAGGTTAATAAACCTTGTGTTTTTTCCTACCTTTTTGTATGTACAAAGGACATGAAGTAACACAATTGTTCCTTTTTTCGCCTACTCCCAGAAATTCAGTTACAAGTCAGGGAAGAAACCTTTTAGTTTTTGGGTTATATTTACTAAGAAAAGGGCAAGAAATTTTAAGTTTATGGGCTTTTATTTGGGATTTAAGAAGAATTTTTTTTTATACATGGAATCCAGCTTTGGTGTACCTTTACCCACCGGAGTCTAGTTCTTCACCGGATCATCTTCCAGAGCAACCTACGGAAACCGGCAGGAAGAACTTATTTTTATTTTTTTGTTTGTCATTCAAGTATTTTATATAACTTTTGCTACATCCTCTTCAAGGTTTTAACTTTTGGTTCACTTTTAATTTAACTATATATATTTAATAATAAATACATTAAATTTTCTTAAAACAAAAATCATTATAACTTAATTCAATTATTTATTGTCTACCAAGGGATGAGGTCATAACTCTCCTTTGAATCTCTCTTTATTAGGTTATTGTGTGCACACATATCCAGAGAGTTTTCACTTAAAAATCTAAACAATTATTGAACGAAAACTAAACTATTAGTGAGTAGTATTTTTATATTTATTATTTATACATTATTATTGAATATAACTTTGTCACAATTTGAAATTAAGAAGTATATCAGGGGTAAATTGTTTTATAATTATAAGTCAGGGATTTTACTGTAAATATAGCTGTTACTGTACATAAGAGGTGGTGGGTAATATATAAGCATTTAAAATAGTCTGTACGCAAGTTTGGTAATTATTAAAGTTGTGGTTAAAAATTTAATATTTCAATTAGTACCTATTTTTCATATTTCAGCAATACAAGATATCTCGGAAGAAAACATTTAACTTCCTGGCACCCAAGCATTCAGTAGAGCAACTTTTATCTTTCATCTGTTTATTTCTTGGTGGTTTTCTTATCATTAGTTCTTATATATTACGGTCTCTGTAGGGCATGCAAAGTTGGCCGAATCTTTCTTTGAGTGTCAAGGGGTCATTCTCCTGCATAGTCGCTAGCCAACACTTAATTTTGTTATATTTTAAAATTCATATTTACCCTTTATTTAATTCTTTTACATAATTTATTTCTATCTACTTAATCCCTTCCATTTTCTGTTATTCCACATTAGTTCGTTGGTGTATCAAGGTACATTTTAGAGTTTATCCTTTTGCTACACTGTATAGCGTCATCCAGACTCCCTTATCACATTCTTGTTACATTACCGCCCAACGTGGGCATTTGTTATATTTGTCACAATACGCGGAAGACCTAGCATTGGTAGCGTGTGACAAACAAAAGCTATAAAGAAACACTAAGAACAGAAAATAGACTATGTAAACAGGATAACAGAATCAAGAATTGATAAAAATAAATAAAAGTGGATCGATTACTTTAAATATTTGGAAGTGTTAGTGTAGAAATAAGCGAAAGAACAATCTTTCTTTGTAACAAAATTATATCGGTTTCAATTTATTTTATTGCACTCATAAATGATGCATTATTCTCGTCTCGAAAATAGAATAGAATACGAACGAAAAACAATAAAAATGATAGCGTTTCAAAACTTGCTATTTAATGATACACTCAATAATATAAACATGGATGAACCTCACTGTAAAGTTGTGTAAAGTAAACCCACTGTTCTGTAAAGTTTGGTACGTTTCCAAAACTTGAGTTTCTTTTACCGAGAATGACCAAGTTGATTAATAAATTGGTTTGTGATTATAATATTATCGACCAAAGCTTCCACTGTTGCGCTGAATTTGAGAGTTTTAGCATAAAGTTCACTTCATCCGCTTTATATTAACGGATCGATCAATATCCTGTTGTGTAACTAACTACACTCCACTTTGTAACAAGTTTCGAGTGTAAATTACCTACTGTTATATTACTAAATATAGACACATAAATCTTAAAATAAATATGATTTAAAATTTCTTTCTGATAATAATAAGCAATCGTTCCAGTCAGAGACACCTTTTACAGAAAAAAATTGAATAAGACCAACTGAAATGAGGAAAATTCTAATGACAATGAAAAATTGTCATTATGTATGTTTTGCATTATAGGGATTGATTTGGGATTGATAGGGATGTCAATGATAGTTTCTGTTGTTGCTTTATCAACTGCTTCGTGACCCCTTATCCCAACATGGGATGGTATCCATAAAAATGTTATGTTTTTGCCACGTATTTGGGCATTGTCTAGCATGTCTTTTATTTGTGCTAAATTGGCACGAGTAGGATATATCTATTTGACACTATTTAAGGCACTCTGATAGAGAATCTGAAATAATAAGAAAATTTATATCGTTGCTGGTACACTGCATGGTAATCTGATATATACGCTACACTACATGGTTAGGTGGGTGACAAAGAAGTGCTATCTTTGAAAATATCTGCAGCATCTACACCATTACTACTTTTGGAGGCTTCAGTAAAAATTAGTTTGAAATGAAACTAATGAAGATTGGAATTGTTGTTTTATTTTAGAAGGATTGTGTGAACGTTTCATTATGTAAAAGGCCGTATGATAATCGACGGTAAAGAAGTAACTGAAGAATGGAAAGAGTATTTAAGGAAGAACAGCACAAAGAAGATATCTATATCACAGCGGACATGCCCGTCATAAATCCATCCTTTGAAGAAACCCAAAAGGCCTTAAATAAGCTGAAAAATCACAAAGCATCGGGTACGGACGAGATACTAGCAAAATTTCTGAAATATGGGGGAGACGTACTACATCGCCAAATCCACCAGCTAATAACGCACGGTTAGAAAAGACAGACGCATGCCTCAAAAGACAGACGTCTGGCCTTAAGATAATTCGCCAAGGCACTATAGGTGCACGGCACTATAAGAAGAAGAAGAAGATTAGAAGAAAGGATACCAGTACGATGGAAAGAAAACATAATAGTGCCCATCCACAAAAAAGGGGATAAGACAAAATGCGCGAATTATAGAGGAATTTCACTCCTAAACACTGCATATAAAACCCTCTTAAACTAACCCCTTATGCTAAAAATGTCCTAGACGAATATCAAGCCGGTTTTAGGGCAAACAGATCAACAATAGATCAACTATTGTGCTGAGACAACTTCTAGAAAAGGGATGGGAATATAACAGACCCTACACAATCTTTTCATAGACTTTCGACAGGTATATGATAGCGTAGAAAGAAGCCAACTATGGAATACCATGGCGAAGTATGAAGACGCTTTAAATGAAAAATACTGAGAAACATTTTCAGACCCCACCATGACATCACCACAAACCAGTATAAGATCAGAACCAATATCGAAATAAAAGCACTCTACAATGACGTCGATATTGTCCCAGAAATTAAATCACAGCGACTAAGATGGGCAGGCTACGTGCACAGACTGCATAACGAGAGACTTGTAAAAACTGTTATGGGAGGAGATTCCCACAGGCAAAAGACCACTCGGACATCCCAGAATGCGATGGAGAGATAACATTCAAGCAGATCTCCTGAAAATGAACATTCCATTTGACACTAGGTTGATGGAAGACCGAACAAATTGAAAAAAAGGTGTACAGTCAGCCAAGACCCACCCAGGGTTGTAGCATTACGTGATGATGATGTGAATGTTTGGGATAGTTAGGTAAGGTAAAATCTATTTTTGGTATTTGAACTTGCCAGAGAGTAGACCGAGATCTGTTTGTAGAAGTGGTTCCCAATTTATTTATCAAATCGATTTATGCGTTCATTGAAAGGTAAGTTTCTAGAAGAGTAATTTGAGTACAGATTTGGAGGGTTGTTTCTTATTAAGCTTATTATAAAACGGTTTTCACTTGCACTGAAATATTTAGTAGCACAACACATTGAAAACTATTGTTTTCTAAGAATTAATGGCAATTGTATTGCTAGGACTTGAAGACTTTTAATTGGTGTGGTTCTGAATGCTCCAAAAACTATGCGTAATGCTGTGGATTGGATGAAGCCCAGTTTGTTCATTTGACTGTTAGTACCAGTTTCGTAGCATATACATTCGTAATCTAGTTTGCTTCTAATTAGAGCTTGATATAATCGTAGAAGAATAGTTGTGTCTGCACCCCATTTGTGATTAGAAAGGAGTTTTAGAAGGGAGATACTATTTTCCAATTATTTCTGAATTAACATGACACCTTATATTTTAACTTTTATACTACTCATGAATGTGTTGCTTGTGTGAGTCCATATCAAATAGGTAAAGAAATAATAATAAGACTTACTCACAATCAATTTAATTTAACAATCAGACGACCGGTTTCGCTTTCTACAATTTGCAAAGCATCTTCAGGTCTAGATACAAAGGTAAACTAATGCTGCAATAAAATAAACCCAATCAGGGTGGTGTCTAATAAAGATAAAATAAACAAATAAGTTAGTTCATACAAATTATAGTAATTATGCCAATATTACATGTCTGTGGTTTTCAAAATGAATAAATTTGAATATATAAAAGGTATTAACAGACAAGGTAAGACCCACAATTGGTATAAAGTAGTAATATTATATTGTAATAAATTAATAAATGAGCAGATAAATAAAACAAAACAAACATTACTTACATGCCGGTACTCTATTAATTGATTGATGGTAGGTCATGGTTGCAAAAATCATGTATTGTTGATTGGAGAACTTTAATGTGCTATTGCAGTTGTTTGACAATAAACGGGAAGTTCTTGAGGAGAACAGATTTGATCCAATGAATTAGAGATAGGTATATTGTGGTTGTTTGTCAAATGAAAGTGATGTTCTTTACTATTGTATTATTTAAATTATTTACACTTATATCAGATATATATATATATATATATATATATATATATATATATATATATATATATATATATATATATATTTTGGAATGTGTGTTATTTATTGAGTATTTATGTTATGAAGTAACATAAATACATAACATAAATACTCAATAAATAACACACATTCCAAAAAAATATATCTCTGATATAAGTGTAAATAATTTAAATAAGACAATAGTAAAGAACATCACTTTCATTTGACAAACAACCACAATATACCTATCTCTAATTCATTGGATCAAATCTGTTCTCCTCAAGAACTTCCCGTTTATTGTCAAAACAACTGCAATAGCACATTAAAGTTCTCCAATCAACAATACATGATTTTTGCAACCATGACCTACCATCAATCAATTAATAGAGTACCGGCATGTAAGTAATGTTTGTTTTGTTTTATTTATCTGCTCATTTATTAATTTATTACAATATAATATTACTACTTTATACCAATTGTGGGTCTTACCTTGTCTGTTAATACCTTTTATATATTCAAATTTATTCATTTTGAAAACCACAGACATGTAATATTGGTATAATTACTATAATTTGTATGAACTAACTTATTTGTTTATTTTATCTTTATTAGACACCACCCTAATTGGGTTTATTTTATTGCAGCATTAGTTTAACTTTGTATCTAGACCTGAAGATGCTTTGCAAATTGTAGAAAGCGAAACCGGTCGTCTGATTGTTAAATTAAATTGATTGTGAGTAAGTCTTATTATTATTTCTTTACCTATTTTATACTACTGTTATACTTTTGTTTTCCAGGAAGTTTTTGGTGAAGACTACGAATTTGCCATCTATTTTCAAACTTTTCATTGTTTTTAAGATGTGATATGTCCACGTGGTGTCAAATGCATTTGTGATATCAAAGAAATTTGTTAATTTCAATATTAATTTTAAGGAACGGCGTCATTCCGATAAATCGAGTGTTTCCAATTTGCAACAGGGATCGATTACTAGAAAAATACAGTATACCCAATTTGTTTTATTGTAGTATTTGATAATCTTATTTCTTGTTGCTATAAAATAGTTTTTCTAATTGAATTCCTTGTCATTGTTTTGGTCAGTATTAATTTCTAATATTTTTCTGCCGATGTAGTCGAGTAATAAAATTTATCTACATGACCACACTGGGAAGCGTGACATACTTTTCTCTTGCTAGTAAATCTGTAACTTTTTCACAGTTTTTTAAAGACATTTTCTATTAGTTTTAGTAAATCTCATTCTGCTTCTTGTATTCTGAATGGTATTCATTTTACACGAAAGACACAAAAGAAACTGAGAAAAAAAATTTTAATTTATCACGTTCACAGTTAGATTCAAAGCTATCACAATCAGCAATCATCTAGTGGTATCGCCATAATGTCGGTTGACGGTTTACTAGGAGGAACTAAAGTAAAACAACTTTTGCCTACCAGGTGTGCATCGTGATAAATAAAAAGGAATCGTCGAAAACATTTTCAAATTTTTTGGTATTACGTATTAATTACGTTGCAAACATAATGCAGATACTTGTATAACTTCCAAATCCAAATCATTTCGATAATAAGAAAAGTGCAGTTTTTTCAGCACTTTTTCAGAAAAATTTCTGTCCCGTCCCGTGTACCATCTTGCAGCAAAAATCGTTGTCCCGTCACGCAGGACAAAATGCGGGACAAAGTGCGTGACGAGACGTGCCCGCGTGCATCCCTAGTGAATTCCCAATAGAAATATCGTCAGAACAATATTAAGTTTAGTTATAATTGAAATTTATTTTGCAACAATTGTGTGAAACAAAAATATGAATTAAAATTTAAATAAAAAGTTTTATGTACCATAAATCATGAACGTTTCTTTGTTAGAATTTCTAATAAATATTTTCCTCTGCATTTTCTTTTGTCTCAAATACAAAAGATACCATTTACGTCATGTACTTCGCGGGTGAAGTTTTCTATTTATTTTGCAAGGGAGAAAATTAAGCCAACCTCTTACAGAGGCCTGGGATGGATTATTATTTGTGTTAACTTTAAAATTTAACATTTTTAGCTACAAGAGGAATAGTATCTAAAATTATCCGCGTGAAGATAAATTAAACTTATTTGATCTAGCCGAACTTTATTTTCCAGAGAAATAAATAGTTCTCTGCATATATTTCTTACTGAGCAAATATTCAGATAAAGCAAATGTTCCAATAAGAAGAGAAAGAGACTACAACATAGATGAGAGTATTGTTGCATTGTTATTATGAATCAACCACTGATGTCACGCCAGTAGATCAAACAGACTTTGTTTAAACTGGCACTAGAAACCAAACAGTAATAGATAAAATTGAAACAAGAAATTATGATGCACATAATATCATTTCAATTAAAATACATAGTCACAAATCAATAAGCAGGTTTGAATACATACATAGAAATGAGGGTAGTCTTCTACTTATTACACCGTTTTCTTTGGCAATGCAAACCACCAAAAATTTAGCGGCAACACATACGACAGTCTTAGATTTAGAAATTGCAACACAAAAGATTGCTGCACATGAGCGGTAAAACCACCTTCTCAGTTCATTTAACCATAAATATTAACGTCTTCTTACTGACCTTTTACCACGTATTTTGTCCTCTATTATGAGTAGCCCTTATCTTCCACCTTTTCATACTTGATTCAAGTATTGAACTGTTCTTTCTTTGGTGGTGTTAAATAGTTCTTTTTAATTACTCATTCGCTGGAGACCTTCGTGTTTGGTGGTATTTTATATGGTAAGCTGCAAAAAGCGCCACCTGTTTTGGTAGCCTTAAACGAAAACTACTGTCGTTTTTTGTCTTTTTGAGCTGTAGAAAATGTCTAAAAGATTTACAAATTTCAACAAGAGCTTTGCTACGGCTTTGATAAATTGATATGCCGAGTATATAAAAACAAATGGCGAAAGGAGCACAATTCGTCAAACTTTCGTTGTATGAATTGGTATTAATAGACTATCTAATTAGCCTTCTTCGGCCCATCTTTGGACATAGGCCTCTCCAATCCTTTTCCATTCTTCTCTGTCTGTCGCTACAGTCATCCATCTAGAGCCCACGTGCTTCTTAATATCATCTGCCCATCTCATTTGGGGCCTTCCTCTGCTTCGTTTATATTCCCACGGTCTCCAACTTATAAGAATTTTATTCCATCGGTCTTCTTTTTGTCTTATATTGTGTCTGGCTAATCTCCATTTCAATTTTGCAACTTCTTGTCTAACATCCCTCACTTTTGTTTTCTCTCTTATCCACTCGTTTCTCTTTTTATCCACTAGTCTTATGTGCAACATTTGTCTTTCCATTGCTCTTTGGGTTTTTATGATTTTGTCCATGTTTGCTTTTGTAGATGTCCACGTTTGGGAACCATAAGTAAGAACAGGGAGTAGGCATTGATTATATACTTTGGTCTTAAGATGCTGTGGATATCTTTTGTGTTTAAGAATGTAGCTTAGTTTGCCAAATGCCGCCCATGCCAGTCTAACTCGTCTCTTGATCTCTGCTGTTTAGTTCTCTTTGTTAAGTTTTATAGTTTGACCAAGATATATATATATATTATATATATATATATATATATATATATATATATATATATATATATATATATATATAATCCTTAACTTGTTCTATTTCATCTTGTCCAATTCTCATTGTGATGTCTTCATCTGTATTTGTTATAGTTTTGGTCTTACTGTAATTCATATTAAGGCCTATCTTTCCAGCTTCTACGTCCAGTTCTTTCATCATTTCAAATAATTCTTCTTTTTTATCGGTTATCAATACGATTTCATCAGCGTACCTTAGATGGTTCAAGGGTTGTCCACAAATTTTTATACCTTTTTTTCCCATTCCAATCTTTTAAAAGTATCTTCAAGAGCCTGATTGAAAAGTTTCGGTGATATTGTATCACCCTGTCTCACGCCTCTACTTATTTGTAATGATTTTGTTCCTTCATATACTTTAATTATTGTTTTGGCTTATATATGGCTATATATATATATATATATATATATATATATATATATATATATATATATATATATTGGTTATTAGTTCCGTATATCTGTGGTCAATTCGGCTGTTAATCAAAGAACTTTTCACTGCCCAATGTTCGACACTGTCGAAAGCCTTTTCGAAATCTATGAACGCCATATATAGAAGAATGTGGTATTCATTTGCTCGTTCTATAAGTATTTTCATACTTAGTAAATGGTCACTTGTGCTGAATCCCTTTCTAAAACCAGCTTGTTCTTTCGACTGGTATCCATCGAATGTCGTCAATCTATTGGTTAAAATTTTTGTTAGTTTATACATTACTTTGAGGAGTGTTATAGGACGGTAGTTTTTTATATCTGCTTTATCCCTTTCTTGTGTAGGATAATGGTTACTGATTCCTTCCAGTTGTTTGGGATTCTTTTTTCTTTTAATATCTTGTTAAAAAGGGAATGTAGAGTATTAATTACCACTTTTCCACCATATTTCAGCATCTCTGCAGTTATTCCATCTTTTCCAGGGGATTTGTTGTTTTTCATTTCTTTCAATGCCTTCTTTATTTCTGATTTGCTTATTTTGGGCTGCAGCTCTGATTTGACATTTTTTATTTTGACCTTAAGTTGGTTTTTAATTTCTTCTGGTGGTTCCTTTTTTGTTTTATATAATGTTGAGTAGAAATGGTGGATTATATTTATGATGTCATCTTTAACGTTTGTTTCTATTCCATTTACATCTTTTATTTTGTTTATTTCAAACTTACCTAATTTCGGCCTTAAGCATTTCAGATTTTTGTTGTTTTGTATTACTTCTTCTATTTTTATTTCTTGTTCTTTTCTCTTATTTTCTTTTATCATTCTGCTTATTGTTTTATTAATTTCTACATATTCTATAGATTTCCTTTTGCCTTCTTCGTTTAGCTTCCTTCTTTTAACCATAAGCTTCTTTGCTTCTGTTGATATATAGTTGTTCTTTTTTAGATCCTTCTTTGCTATATCTTTTCCTGATGTAATCATTGTTGCTGTAAGTATGTTGTCTATTTCGTCTATATCTTTATCGTCACTGTCTAATCTTTGGGTAAGTTGTTCTTTTAATAGGTCTTTGTATATCTCTTTATATTGCCCTAGTTTGTTTCTATCTACTAGATTCCAGTTTCTACTTATTTTTCTTTTCGTCTCATAGTTACCGTCAATACTGCTATATCAATAGACTATTCTAACGTTATTTCTGTATACCCTACGTCTTCAGACAGTCAGGTAAATACAAACTCATACACGGAAAGCCAGCGAATGTGTCCTGCTATTTCCACTTATGTCTGAAGACGTAGGGTATATAGCAATAACTTTATAGCGGACAATTGATACTTGTTCATACACAGAAAGTTTGACGAATTGTGCTCCATTAGAGGTTTTCTTTTGCAGGCTAAGAACTTATTGGGCCTCCTTAGAAGATGTCTGTTTACTGAAGTCTTTTAAAAGAATAGCATTTTTGATTTCGATACGTTTAGATGAAAGACGTACCGAACTGTTCACTATAATGGACTATACAATTTTTTATTTTTGCAGCTCTGGTACGGTGTTTGCTATTAGGACGGTGTCGTTCGCATAAATATGTTTCTATTTCCTAAGTGAAAATTGAAACTTCAAAATATTAACATATGTTAAACTAAAGTTGTGATTAATTTAATATAAAAAATAAAAAAAATCAAAATATGTAAAAGGAAAAATAACAGGACAGAAATAGACATATGGAATATTAAGAATCTAATAAGAACAGTAAAATCAAAAAGTTGGTGAAGGAGATGGAGAAGTTAAAGATCGAAATCTTAGCGTTACAATAAATTCTAAGGAAAGACCAAGGAGCACTAGTAAAAAAGAAATACGCAATGTGTTATTCCAGAGATACCACAAAGAGTCATATTGGTACAGCTTTCCTAATTAGCAATAAACTAAGGAACAAGGTGATGGATTTTAAAGCTATACGTGGAAGAATATCTTATATCAGAAGAAGAACAAGAAATCTAATTTAACATTCATTAATACGCATGCACCGAATAAGAATGTCAAAGAAAACATAAACGAGTTTTACGAGAAACTCGTAAAGAACGAGATATGCGAGAATATACCCAAGTATGACATTAATTTTACTTGACGATTTCAGTGCAATGGCAGGAAAGAAAGACATAAATAAAGATGTAGCTGGAAAGAAAACGTTTTAGATAATTACGAACATTAACGATAGAATGCTTTGAAACCTAGCCGCAGCAACACACACTGTTATAATGAGCACACACTTCACACACAAAAACGAGAATGAGGTAATATGGCGAATACGAGGATCAACTGAGGGTAAACAAATAAATCGTAATTTGATTTTAAAAAAGTGGAGAAGTACAATTCAAGATGTCAGGTCATATCGAGGTGTAAATGTAGATTTTGACCACTTTTTGGTAATAGGAAATATGGAAATGAAAATAAGACACAAAGCTATACACAAAAAGAAAAAAATGGAATGTAGGGAAACTAGAGTCAGGTATTGTTTAGAAAGAATAATCTAAAGAGTTAGAAGCAAATTTAGAAGACTCAAACCCTAACAATATAGGATATAAAGAATTAAAAAGAAAAAAATGGTAGGACGAAGAGAAGAATGTAAAAGAGCAACCAGGAAAAAAAACCTAGCACGAAAGAAATGGCCGAAGACATGTAGAGCAGAAGACTGGGAAGAGTATAGGAGAAGACAGAAATATTCAGATAAATGCTGTAAAATAAAAAAAAAGATGAACTGATGAACTTCGAAAAGAGTTGAAAATAAATATTAATGATAATGTAAAGCTATATAAATATACAAAAATCCCAAAACAAGAAGAAACAAACAGATAAGATTGATGTCAAAATATAGGAGAAAAATTAGGAAGAGTATAAGGTTAGAGAAAGCACTCACGAATGCACGGATGTAAAATAACATATCTTAATGATAAAATCGAAATAGAAAATCCATCATTTGAAGTTTTTTTGGGTGCGATAAGAAATCTAAAACAGAAGACAGCAGCAGGCCCAGATGAAATCCCAAACGAGGTAATAATACAGTAAAACAAGGCAAAGAAGAACTGCAACGAAAAATATACAACCTAATATTAAGGATTTGGGAAGAACAAAGAATGATCGAAGAATGGAAAACAGCTACTGAAATGAAAGGTACAATTATTATAACTTCGACGTCGCAACTTGTAGCGTACGCTGACGACAAACCACTGATTAGCAGAAACCTAAACAGTTTAAAAGAATAATTTGCGAAATTGTGTAGAGAAGCATGTAAGAGGGGTTTGGCAATAAATAGAGATAAAATAAAATACCTAATATGCTTAAAAAAAAGTAGAGTTAATGAGACAAAGATAAATATTGGGGAATATGAGTTTGAAAATGTAGAACACTTTAAATACCTCGGGTCTCCGTTAATGGAAATGATTAAACTAGCATAGCAATCAATGAAAGAATTCTGGCAGGAAACAAACTTACTGGAAATACAAAAACTTATACTCAAAGATAAGAAGCTTACTTAGAATACTAAACTGAAAATTTACAGAGCAGCAATTAGACCAGTAATCACATATGGTGTTGAAATAATATTTCTAAGACACAAATATTGAGGATCTTAGAAAGAAAAATCATTCAGAAAATAGCAGGCTCACTAAACGTAGGTGATAATGAATTTAAAAAACTAATGAACTACGAAATAGAACTTTTGACAGGAGAACACATCGTCAGATGTATCAAGGCAAAGAAACTTAGATGAACGAAACATCTAGAAAGGAGAAATCCAGAAGCAGTTATCAAGAAAATCACCCAATGGAGACCAGTACCAGGAAGACCATGAGGAAGGCCGAAGACCAAATGGGAGAACCAGATAATTGTGAACCTTAAGAAGATGGAAGTTAGAGGTTGCAATAAGTTGGAAGAGCCCAAAGAGGGCACCCGTTTTAAAGATGAGGAAATTTCCGAGTAATTAAAGACTCAATATGCAATTCCGATATATAATAATATAAAATATATTCACTGTATTCTTCTTTAGGGTGCCAAAGCTTGGACTGTTAATGTTGACTTAATGAGAAAGCTGGAAGCTTTTGATATGTACCTTTTTAGGAGAATTTTGAAAATACCATGGCAGATCATATTCCTAATAAATAGTGTTGCATAGAATGGGAAGAGACAAAGAACTTTTACCCATCATTTAAAGGAGAAAGACAGCATATTTTGGGGTACATACTAAAAATGATGAGTGGGATTCGTTGAAACTGATTGTAAAGGGTAAAATTGAAAAATAGGGGTCCTAGTAGACGACAAATATCCTGGCTGAAAAACATTCGCAACTGGACCAGGTTAAACACACAGACCCTTTTGATAAAAGCAGAAGATATAGACGAATTTGCAACGGTTATAACCAGCTTTCATTGGTGGAGTCGACACTACAAGATGGATATTAAAACGGTATAGAAGTTGCCTATTTTAACTGGTTAATATTATATTTATTATTACTTTATTATTAAATTATTCTTTTGTGAAATACGAATAAAATAAAGGATATTAAAAAAAAAGGAGAAAAAGACGAAGAAAATATTTACTGTAAACGGTTGAAGATGAACCAAATAAATCAGGATTTTTTTTTCGTTTAAAATGTTAAATTTGCGTTATAAAAAGAGAAATACGAAACGCTACCGCAATTTTCTAAAAAATAAATTCCGAGGAATTTAAAAGAAGTTATAAATTATGCAAAAGCAAGCTCAACAGCATAATACAACCATATTGTAGGATTAAGTCGGTAAATATTGATCCAAGTGTCAAGCCCAGTTTTATTAATACAAATTTTTCTTTAACCTACTTTTAATAAGAATAAAAACATATTATATAACAATCTACAATTGATAGACCTAATTTTTGTTCTCAATGCAAAACACGCTTATCGATTTTATAATTGCCAGATTTCGTTCGGATACAAGTCATTGTTAGATAAATTGTCTAGACCAAACAGTTTACTATTTAGAAATATGTTTTCGTCGTTTTGTCTGAAACTAGAAGAAATTGAAGTTAAAAAGTCTGGATCTGTAGATATAAACATAAACTAGCAATTGGTTAGTAGAATTTTTTTCAGCTTTTTGTGAAGCTTACATCAGCATGACAGTATATAAAAAAGGCAATTCAACTGCCAATTTCAAATCATGACCTCATTATCCAAAGCCTCTTTCAATAAAACTATTTTTGCATAAAACAGGGTACACCCACTTAATAATTTGTTTTTTTTTATTTCATGCACAAAATTATTTGTCATATGATTTCAATTTAAAGAATTGTCTCTCCCTTAGTGCATCAGTATCAATTAAATTAAAATGTCAATATTTCCATAAAGTCACGAAACAGTAATACCCATTTTGTTAAACGGGCGGCGTCCTCCATTATGCACAAAAGACGCCATTATGAAAACCGACAAATTGACCAAAAAAAAACTACAAAAAATGAAAAGGCCAAAGATATGGCCAAAGTTGAATAATTCTCGAAATATGTTTAGTAATATATTAGTAAATTATCAAAAAAGGCCCAAATTTTATTTAGGCTTAGGATAAAGATCTTTATCGGTTGACATTTCACAAATGGAAAAGGTCAGAGGGCAAATCCTAAATTTTACCTTTCAAAAATATGATATCTGCACAGGGAACAAATTTATTAACGATTATGTAATAGACACTAGAAAATAATAGAGACATATTTAAACGAACCTTTAGAAAATTTGACTAAGCTGAATTTAAAAAAAAATTAGAACAATTAATGAATATGAATTTTGTTTCTTTTGTATGTTTTAATTGTTTAAATTAAGCTTATAAATAAGAGAAAAAGGACTTTTATACCGCAATAAAAAGTGACCATCTTTAAAGGACTTACCCCAACTGGCCCCTGTCCTTCCCAGGAATTGCTTCGTTTCGGGATTCCACAGGAATAATCTGAATCCCTCCCATTTGGTTAAAGTCGGTGGCCGTGTATAAAATTCGTTCACTTTTTTGTCAGCCATCGTCTTTCAACTGTTCCGTCTACTACCCTTTACGTAAGAAGGGATATCCTGGGGGTTGCGGAATGATTTTGCGCGATATCGCGGCACACTTCGATCGAGTGTGTCTGCGACGCGCCGATTGTGTTTCGGTGGGAACTATAAGGACGCCATCTAGATTTCGAGAAGTCTAGTTGCCGTGAAATAGGTTTGGTCGATCGCAGGAGTTGCCAAAGATGGGGGCAGGAATCGCTTGATGATAAAATACCATTGATGACATGTACCGTTGGGAAAATGTAAAAAAGAGGCTTATTTTTAAGGTGTTAGGAATATGCGGCTACTGGGGGCGTCCTCCGGCCCGGCGCAGCGTTAATGACATCGTATTTTTCTTTATTTTTTGATTAAAGTCGGTAGTAGGCGTTTCTTTTCACAATTAATTACTGTAACTCGACTATAGCTTGGGGGTATAATTAATTCTAAGCAAAAATGATAATAAAAAAAGATACGTAAAAGTAAATTCTATATTATAGAACAATTAAATCCAAATTTATATAAATTGGCAAACTCGGACTAAAGTAATTGGCCGTTTTAGACTGTAATTTTCCTCGTCACGACGGATTTGTTTAAAAATTTGGATTTAGGTTTCTCTAACCCAGGGGTGCTCAAACGGTCGATTGCGATCGACTGGTCGATCGCGAGTGCTTTTTGGGTAGATCTCGAGAAGAAAAAAAATTTTAATAAGTAGGTAGGTAACTAAACTACTGTCAGCAGAGTTAAACGTTTTTATTAATACTGAACTATACAAATACATAGAATGCTCGACTAAGCATCATTGCAACTCAAAGGAGTGGGGACAACAAAATACTGTCCACACAGCATATTTTATATTTACATATATTAACTAATTATTTTATTAATTCAATATTTATTATAATTATTAATCAAATTTGGGATGATATTCTATCAACTACAAAAATGTATTACGTAATAAAATAACACTGCTTGCGTCAAAAGGTGGCTTTATCAAAGGAACGCGCGGCATTTGTCAAAGAAAAGCCGTGTTGTTTCTAGACGAGAGACAGTACAGTCTAGTTTCGGTCGGCGCGTTTGACGGGAACATTCGAGACTTTCGTTCACGCCGATATAAATGTTGCGCCTACAGGAATTGGAGTTATTCTGATTTGTAACTTGATAGCGATCCTACGTCGATACAAAGTTTATTATTAAATAGTGGAAAATGAGTGCAGTGAAGAAATCTAAAACGTATCACTTTAATAAGGATTGGGAGAAAGAATTTGTCTTTTCTATGGTGAAGGATAAGTGCATTTGTGTTATTTGTCGTGCGTCAGTTGCAATACCTAAGCGTGGTAACTTAGAGAGGCATCATAAAACTGTTCATAAAAAACTATGAAAAGGATTTTCCGCCACAGAGTGAATTAAGAAAACGAAAAGTAAGTGATTTGATATCTTGTTTGAAAAAAGAACAATCCATGTTCACAAGACCAGCCAAACAATCAAAAGCTGCTACGATCGCGTCATTTAAAATATCTCATATTTTGGCGAAACACAAGAAACAATTTGAAGATGGATCGGTGGTGAAGGAAGCATTTATTGAAGCGGGTGAGACTTTATTTGGAGATTTTAAAAATAAAACAGAAATCATGTCTGCTATAAGAGAACTTCAGTTATCTCGTCCGACTGTCACAAGGCGTATTGAAGTCATGAGTCAAGACATCGCAGATAAACTAAAACATGATATCATGGAATGTACATACTTTTCTTTACAGTTCGACGAATCCATCGATATGACAGACACTGTCCAGCTGTGTATTTTAATTCGGATGGTATTCAATGACATGTTGGCTAAGGAAGAATTTTTGACAATCATTCCTCTGAAGGGGAAGACCCGTGGCGAAGATATATATGACGTTTTCTTAAATTTTGTAAAAAAACTACGAGCTACTAATATATAAATTAATGTGCATTACAACCGATGGAGCACCAGCAATGACTGGAAACAAAAACGGTTTTGTGGCATTGTGTCGAGCTAATGAAGAATTCCCTTCATTTTTTTCATTCCATTGCATTATACATCAACAAGTTTTGTGTTCAAAAGTTTTAAACCTGGAGGAAATTATGGGCATTGCAACAAAAATTGTGAATTCCATCCCTGCACGTAGCTTGCAACGGCGGCTCTTTCAGTTGCTGTTGGAAGATAGGGAGTCAGCTGAACACACTGATTTAGTTCTTCACACGGACGTCAGGAGGTTGAGTCGCGGAAAATTCCTAGAAAGGTTTCAAGAATTATTGCACGAAATAACAGCTGTTCTAGACGAAAGAAGTGATAACACTCAGATTTTGAAAAACGAAAAATGGCTAAATGATTTGGCATTTTTGACTGACATCACAATGCACTTAAACACCGTTAACTTGGAGCTTCAAGGTAAAGGAAAAACTATTATTGAGATGATTAGCGCAGTAAACGCATTCAAAAGTAAATTGCAACTTATGATAGATCAACTGGAAAGAAAGGATCTGAAACATTTTCCGTCTTTGAAAGCAAGGATTCCTCAGTTGAATTATGATACGTATGAGGCTGAATTATCAAATATTTTGGGACAATTCGAAATGCGTTTTTATGATTGCAGTAAATTGTAAAATATAGCATCATTTATAAGTTATCCTTTTTCATGTAAAAACATTGAGGAAACTGAAATAGCAAGTCAGTTTAATATGAACTCATGTTCTGTTGAAAATAAGTTGGTGCAGATTATATCAGATATACATATCTAAGCTACAGTATCTGATACAAATTTCTGGCGTTTTATATCTGAAGATAAATATCCGAATGTAAGGCAAATCGCCCTTCCACTGACGGCATTTTTTGGGTCAACTTACTTGTGCGAGTCTGCATTTTCTGAAATGAAGATAATTAAGTCAAAATATCGCAATCGACTAACTGACGATCATATGACATCATGCTTGCGATTAGCACTCAGTGGTTACGTACCATCTTATGAAAAGTATGCTGAGGACATGCAGTGCCACGCTTCAACATCCAAAGCCACTCCTTAGTTAAGTTTAACACCATATGTAACTCTTTTGTTTTGTAACAACAAATAAACTCGAAATTTTGAATAACTATGAGTTTTTTCATTGATATTGTAGAGAAGAACCTAACTAAACCTAACCCAAACCTTGACTAAAATAATGTACCTATATTGTGCAGAAAGATAATATCTATATATGCTACGGTACGCCCTACCTAGGTAGGTAGGGTGTATCGTGTATGTACGACAACCCTGCATCACACACACTTGCAGTCTCTCAGAGTCGATCGTAAGTAGTCTAAACATATTGAGGTAGATCGCCAGCAGTTCAAGTTTGAGCACCCCTGCTCTAACCTGTATTTAACTTTTGGACTTGAGCCCCGTTCAAAAGAAGTCCCGAAATTGATAAATTGATTAATTCTAAGCAACCTTTGTTCTATTAACTATGCCAATACGCAATGTATGTCTATATACGCTTTGTCAATAACTTTTGAATTAATTGTGAGAAATGTTCATTTTTTTTAAATAACAATTTTTAGACGGTTTTTCTCAAATATCTCAAACAAGTATTTACCGAAAAAAATATTTTTAACAAAAATGTAGCTTATAGAAAAAGAAAATAGTGTAATAATAAAATCTGTAAACGCAGTAGAAGCAGAGTTCCACCTCGTGAAAAGTAGTTTGTTATTTGTCAAATTACAAATCGAATATTACAACGTTTAAAAAATAGTTCCAGCTAGTAGCTTCCATTGGAACTCCCACTGAAAATATCTCAGAACATTTGTTACGGACATACTTACTAATGCATATAATTATGAAATTCAATATTACATTAAAGATTCATTTGAGATGGTAAATAAATATAATGGTTACATACTACCATCAAATTGTGTCCTCGTTAGCCTTGACGCTGTATTGTTATTCAGCAACGTTCATTTAGGAATATGTTTGACATCAATAGAGAACAATTGGGACCATATTAGAGTATGTTGTTCCATGTCTTATGACAGATTCATCAGCACTGTCGAAATTCTCTTTAACAACACTTACTTCTCATTTAATGGAAAATTCTATCAACAAACTTTCGGTACCCCCGCAAATATTTCTCCTATCATTGCAACTTACGTATTAGACTCACTCATTTCTTTATTATCCTTTCAAATTCCATTTATTAAAAAATATGTTGATGATATCATCTTGGCTATATGGCTATATTGGCCCAATGACAAGGTAGATGAACTATTAGATACCCTCAATAGTTATGACCCCTACATCCAGTTCACTATAGAGAGGGAAGATGGTAATTGGTCCGTCTCATTTCTCGACATAATGATGATCAGTGAAAACAACAACATTAAAATAGATTGGTATCAAAATCCGACCCATTCTGGTAGATACCTTAATTACCACTCTTACCATAATAATTTTACCAAAGTCAACTTAATCAAACAGATGAAAAATAGGGTAATAAAATTATCAGATCCTTCTTTTCATACAAAAAACCTACAAATCCTACAGAAACTTTTCATTTCAAACGCTTATCCAACACCATTAGTGAATAAGATTTTGTTGAACACAGTTTCGGATACTCCTATCAACAAATATTTTTTATTACCATACCTCAGAGATATTACTCCGGGGTTAACAAGGATTTTGAAAAGTGTTGAAAATAGCTTTGGTAATGATAATAACAACATTAAACTTAATGTGGGTGTTAGATCAGCCCTAACAATTAATAATCTTTATTCTAAGATCAAAGATAAGACTTCTATAGATATGCTTAGTAACATTGTCTACAACATTTCATGCCCCCCTTGCAACAATTCCTACATCGGCGAAACATCTCAATTATTGAAATCAGGTATCACACTACACAAAAGTGATTCTCGACTTCACCCTAATCGCTGTACATAAGCCAAATATGTCCATTCCACTGGCCATCTCATGGACTATACAAACACTACACTTCACCGTGAGAACAATAAATCTAAAAGAGAGTTCATTGAAATGTCATATATTTTCCTTAACGATTTCTCCATCAATGTTAAGAGTGTCATTAGGAATCTAAGCGATATGTACCACTTCTTACTTAAATCATATACCAAGAACAATACAACATCACAGATAACTAACTTGACTCGTATATCCATTAACAACTAACTTACTTAAGTAATAATTTTCATTAATTAAAAAAGATAACATTCCCCTGCTTTTCTTAGATACATCTCAATAAGATATTATAAGAATAATACATGAACAATATAATATAATAAAAATATAACTATATAATATAATATAAATATAAGAAAAATCTAAAATAATAATGTAACCCTAAACTGGGATTTAACTTCATTTAACTGGGTTATACCAATGAACCTTAACGACATGAAGATTCATAAAAACTACTTTCACTGGTCAGCACATGCGTTCTGGTAAAATAGAACCTCACATTTAAACTTTCCAACAATAAAAAATTTAGTTATTGCAGACACATCACAGAATTGATTCCTTTTAAATGTAGGTACATTGGGATTTTTGACAAACCTTGGGTAAACCTTTACGTTTCAAGTTCAAAGCTACCATACATTTCCAACAGTAAAATTTTTTTTCACATAGTAACAAAAAAAAGCCACTATGTTGTTACTAGCCAAGTTTTTTTTAACATGCTAACTCTACAATTCTAAGTTACGGTAAGATCTCCAGTCTTTTTTTAAATAGATAATATATGGTAGCTAATTATAATTTCTTCTCTTTCAGCCCTGAAGAAGCCAAATTAATTCTCTTTGGCGAAAACGTTCATCTAACAATTGATACTCATTTCTTTCTTCGAGTCTTTCTTGCAAATTTCTCCAATATTTAAGAGTTTACTATATATAAACAACACAGTTTATTAGGGTTGCAGTTAGAATATTGGCCGGGATGTTAAAAAAACATTCTTTTGACTATTTGTCTAGCTTTCGGAATGGTTTTATTTCTTTTTAAGACATAGTCGTTGAGATTATTTATAAAAGCATTGACACTCAACATTGATAACACACATTAAAATATAAAATCATGGACAAAATACATTCTAAAATTTTTAAAATTTAGGGTAAAGATAGTAAAACTTTCGACACACTTTCATCATATGGACACATGGAGTAGATAAACTTACTGCATTTCTAGAATACATTCACAGTATCCATCCCAATATCAAGTTTACGATGGAATTAGAAAGTAATCAACAACTACCTTTCCTAGACGTCTTAATAATAAAGAAAGAAAACGGCAACATTGGATATACAGTGTATCGAAAACCAACTCACACTGACAGATACCTACATGCAGATTCACACCACCATCCTGCACAATTGAATTCAGTCATAAAAACTCTGACTATAAGATCTGAACGACTAACAGACGAAGAACATAAGAAAGAAGAAATGCAGAAAGTTACAAAAGCGTTAAAAACAACGGCTTTTCCACACACAGAATCGAAAAGGCACGAAGACCACAAAAAACAACAAAAGAAATAAAAGAAGACGAAAAACCGATTGCCAAAACCACTCTACCGTATATTAAAGGCACAACAGAGAAGATAAGCAGGGTCCTGAGAAAACACAAAATAGAGACTGTCTTCAACACCGACAGAAAAATCGCAAACATATTACCATCTGCCAAGACAAAGATTCCCCTAGAAAACCAAGGAGTATACAAAATTCCCTGTGGAGAATGCGATAGAGCCTATATTGGACAGACAAATAGAAGGATCCAAGTAAGACAAGAAGAACATCGCAATGCCATCGAACGAAAAGAAACGACGTCATCCCTAGCCCAGCATTCTTTAGCTATAGGACACAAAATTGACCTCAAACATACGGTAATGTTAGCGAATGTCGAAAACAAGAGGAAACGAATTATCAGAGAAGCCATATATATATATATATATATATATATATATATATATATATATATATATATATTATATATATATATATATATAAATATATATATATATATATATATATATATATATATATATATATATATATATATAGATATATTTAACTGTTCATCATTATTTTAGGCTTTTGTATTTCAAAATAATCACTGTATGACCGAGAACTGTCAATTTTGAAATCCGTTACTGTCATGTCTAATTGGCAAATTTTTTACGTGTTTGGTTCATACGCTGGTGTATGTGAATTCGAATCCCAATATGAATTTCCTTTTTTATTTTTAAAATATTTAAAAACCTCACGTTAATCTTATTAAATATTATGTACTATACGCAAAAATGCTAAATTTTAAAATAAAATGAAAATTTACAACATAATCCGAGTTGTTGGTTTTTTATTTTTATCTTCATAAAGTAAGTTATGTATATTGGCAGTTTTAAATACTTTTGAATATTGCATTTTAATTTGTATTGTATTATTATATTGAATTATGTTAATACTGTATTGTATTGTAATTTTTATATTAATAACAAAATAAACAATGAATTCTACTGCAGAGTAGGTATGTGTAAAAAAATTTTTGTGTAAAAAACTGCTTATATACATATATGAAAATTAAGATATATATTTTCATTAAAATATTGATACAATCCTTCATTTACTATACACCTATTACAGGTCAAATGTTTATATAGGTACAGCAAACGATGCACCATATACCTATATAACTAATTATTTTTCTCTTTCTCTTACCTATAGCATTACATATGTAATAATTATGAAGATTGACTCCCATTTAATTTGTAACGACGAACGCGTGTATAGAAGTATAACTTCTACCGGCAGTCCCACTGGACTGCCACACCCGTTTTTTTTTGTAAATAATTTCGAAGAAAACGCAATATGCATTTAACTTCTAAGATAGTTTAAGTCTTAAAGAATCCTATGAAACTTGCTAAATGTGTCTAGCATCATTAATAATTAATAAGTTTAAATATTTCGCCTCAGGGACAAATAAATTAAATATTTTTTAAACTATTTGATCGATCGGGGGGAAATTTGGTACAAATTTAAAAGACGGTAATTTCTCGATATTGAATTTTATTTAATAACATTTTATTTTGTTAATAACAAATTAATAAAATTTATAAAGTAGTGCAAAAACCTGCTTTTTTTCAAATATCTCCGTAAATTATTTATCAATTTTAATTTAAAAAACAGAAAAATTTAAAGACAAAGCTCAAAATGTGACCATAAATTATTGTTAAAAAAAACTCAAAGTAAAAAGACGAGTACTTTTTCATCTATTCGTCATCTAGTAACCCCCACCAATGTCTTAATAGCTTCAGATATCTGCAAAAATTTTGCCGTGAAATCGATGATTTTTGCATAAACAGACTGGGAATATACACTGGGCTTTGAATATATAGACTGGGCCTATAATTATACGAAATAAAAGAGAAAATGGTTGAATGGAAATGGTAAGTATGTTTGATAGCTTGCTGTTATCTTTATCAAAATAATTAATAAAAAAAATGAAAAATGTGTTTTTTATTCGCTAAAAAAAATTGTTTTTACTACCATGCAAAAAACTTTAATTCGGGCTTAAATATTAAAAAATTAGTGGTAATCTTGGCCTAATGGTGATTGAATTCCGGTATATCGGTATATCAAAAGGATTATCTTTTTTTTTGTTTCAAAATGTAAACACAATTTTTTTGTAGATATGTATTTTAATATTTTCAAAGTAGGTATAAAAAATAGAAGCATAAAAACATAATTTTTATGTGGAATATAAAGGCATAGAAAAACTAAATAAAATAAATCGATGTACATAAATAATACATTTTAATCATAAAAAAAACAACAAATAATACTTTCATAAGTAACTTAGCAACACACCGGAGGGACCGCAGACGTTCGGATACAATTAGCGTCTCTTCGCAAAGACAATGACGTCGACTTTGCTAAGTATCAAGACAATTACTCTACACACACACACACACACACACACACACACTACATTATTAAACTTATCTTGATTGAGACTGGCTGAATGACAATTGTCCAAGCCAAAACACACACAAAAAAAACTTAGCAACAGTCTTTTTTTTCATTTCTTGCATAAGAGCAAAGGGCTATGAATGACCCACAAATGGTTTATCTCAGGTACAGAAAAAAGACCCCTTTTATTAATGTGCTAAGGCGATGTTGTAAAATAATTTCTGAATTCTTCTTCAAAAATAACATAATGGCTATTTTTATTTTAGAACTTGCTGCTCTAAACAAATCAATCGATCTGCATTGATACCAATCACGTAGATGCTTTAACAATGAGTTCTGCCTTCGGCCAACAGATCTTCTTCCTTGAATCTTTCTCTGTATTATGAGTCTCAAAATTTCATATTTTGAACCCTTCATCAATCTGTCTCTGGCCATCTTCAATGACATCCTATTGTTTCCATAGCTTTGATTTTAAATTTATCTTCTGTTATTTCTTCTACTACTTCTAGAAAATGTTTCTCCTCGTAAACTACAATGATGTAGACAACTAGTTAGTATTCGCTCACCTGTATATACATAGAATTGTTAGCTTTCGGCTTTCTAGTTCCTTCTTGCTCCATCTATCTCTCTTCTTTGTTTTTCTTCTCAATTGTTAGGTTTAATGTAATTACTATTTAAATGGGAATAAGCAGCAATTAAAGGTTAAAGTAGTTAGTAGGAAAGTTTCAATTTCTACTTCGGAAATCGTTCTCAAAATACAAACATTAGTAAATTAAACAAATTTTGTTTCTTTGTTATTTGATCAAAATTTCTTCTAATAATTTAATGTTATATGACTCATTTATATTGATAATTTGGACGTACATTATACATTTTAAAGTAGACGACTTTAAAATGATATTGCCAATATTGATGAGTTGCATTCCTTGGACGACTTTATTTGTTGAATATTGTTGAAATGTTGAATACTTACCTGAAACATTAAGGATTGACTACCGCTCACACTAATGGCGTCGCTTGATTAAATCGAACTGACTAAATCAAAAGCTAAAACATGTCATCTCACCATTTATTCATAAAAAATGGCCTAATAAATTGCTCACTAGGATACATACGCGCCGTGATATTAAGTGTCACCAACTTAAACTTATTTACAAAAGAATTTCAATTGTTTGAATAGGCCGGATTTACATCACGAATTTGTATAGGCCGTTTTACCTTATTTGTTTTTTATTTTTAGTTTCTAGCATAAAATCTAGTACCACAAATAAAACTAAAAGACTACAAGCCCATAGGACATATTTAAGGAATCATTTAACCCAGCATGAATCATATATAAATTAATACTACAATATGTAATAACAACTTTAGAAACTATGTAGTCAATTTTCATCGGTCCAGGTGACTACACAGGTAAGGTAAACTAGGAGCGATTAATTACAGGGACCCGATCCGTCAACTGCGCATGTGCGAGACGACAGCGTTCGAAATATTTCGGACCTTCAAATGAAAATGTTAAGCGGTATCTTGCCCTGTCGAATAAAAATTGTTTTAAATAGTTTCCTGTTTACGTAAGTCGTAAATATGTCAGTGAACTATTTTGAATCTGGTAAAATTTTCTTAAATCAGTTTTTAACTTAAATAAACATATAAAAAATATACATGGTAAACTTTCTACGCCGATGCAATATGCGGAAAATGTACATTTAATAAGTGTCTGGAATATTTCTAGTAGCGTTTTTTTTAAACCGAAAGGACTCATATATTAATGAAGTAAGAGTATTGAAGAATTAAGCTATTTTAAACACGTTTTAGAACGAGACAACTTTTGAAAACATCCACCTGAAGAAAACGATTTATGCCAACCCATACCTACAAGATTTACCAGAATGTCATTTAAATTTAGTTCATTAATAATTTGTTTACTTTCAATAACAATAAATAAATTTAAGTTTATAATAATAATAATAATATATTATAATCCCTATTTTCACTCATAAACGTGTATTACGTTAAATATTTTAAATTATCTTGTAAGTTAACAATCTCCATATGCTACTACAACAAAATAAACAATGTTAGACCGTTAATATCAAAGTCGTCAATATACATTAGATTAATGTGATTTTCTTTCTTATTACTGAAAGTTCAAGTTATTTATTCTCTATATTTTAGTTATGAATGTAACAACTATATAGCTGTAGTAATAAATATTTTAAAATTTCCGATTTGTATACCTAAATAGTTTTTATAAATTTGTTCAGCTTTTTTTTAGTTTGGAGATTGTCACTTTTGATGTCATTTCAAAGATTGCACATGCGCAGTTGACGGATCGGGTCCCTGTAATTAATCGCTCCTAAGGTAAACTTACCACACAAGAAGAGAGAGGGTTAGGTAATTTGGCCAAACATTTTTGTACGGCATTTATAACATAGGTAAATGATACAAAAATAATGACCTGCGACCTAATGCCGTACAAAAAAATTGGTGTCAGTAGCTGGAACAATCTTTGATTTTCGGAAATTTGACCCCCAATTTCGCTAATTTCTTACAGCATAGATACACATTGTGCAGTGCCGTACATATCGGCTGGTACAGAGGTGAAAAATATGAGGCGCAACCCTTGACTTTTAAGTAGTACAAATGAGATCATTTGAACCAATATGAAACTCACTGATTTAAATTTAGTTGCATGTAATAATAACATTTTTGGATATGCTGCACATTTTTCACAGTACATGTGCTTATGAGAGAAAAATTAATTTCCCTCTGATAAGTGGGATAAGAGGGTACGATCAAAAATTTCTGTACGGCATTAATATTTTTGTTCTTCTTCTTCTTCAGGTGCCATCTCCGCTACGGAGGTTGGCAATCATCATAGCTATCTTAATTTTTGAGGCAGTAGCTCTAAATAGTTGTTTTGAGCTGCATCCAAACCATTCTCTCAGGTTCTTTAGCCATGAAATTCGTCTTCTTCCGATGCTTCTTCTGCCATCTATTTTTCCTTGCATTATGAGTCGCAGGATGCCATACTTATCGCCCCGCATCACATGTCCGAGATACTGTAGCTTTCTTTCTTTAATTGTAAATTCAATTTCCTTCTCTTTGCCTATTCTTCTCAGTATTTCATTGTTTGTAACTCTATCTACCCAGGAAACCCTCATAATTCTTCTATAGGTCCACATTTCAAAGGCGTTAAGTCGTCTCATGGTATCTAGATTTAACGTCCATGATTCCACTCCATAATATAGTACACTGTATACGTAACATTTTGTTAGGCGTACTTTAAGAGCTAATGTTAGATCTTTGCCACATAGGACCTTTTTCATTTTTATAAAATTAGAACGTGCTTTTTCGATTCTGACTTTGATTTCTGCCGTGTAGTCATTATTTTCTGTTATAAGTGTTCCTATATTTTTGTTAATTGACATTAATTATCAACAAAAACCAAATTGACAAAAAATAATGGTTCTAAATGACTTTAAAACTATTATAATCCAGGTTTAGTGCACTCCCGTAGAAAAAATGTTTCTGGTTCGGTTTACTTACAGATTCCTAATCAACAATATCCCCTTTAAACAAATTAGAAGGGTGTCAGGCAAAATTTTTGGTCAGAAATTGTTTAATTACTATTTAACTGGGAATAAGCCACAATTAAAGATAAAAAATACGTTTATTGACGTCTCAATTTCCACTTCGGAAATCGTTCTCAAAATACAAACAGAATTTACTCTTTTTTATATTCAATTTGTCTTTTCATACATATATTTGTTAATTCGGTCACATTAAGACGGTACGAAGTCCGCCGGGTTAGCTAGTATAATATAAAAAGTTCTTTAAAAACACGTTTTCTAATTTTTCAACTATATTCATAAATCCTCTTCTTCCTTTTCTGAGTCTTCGTGAAAAGTATTCTTACTTTTCTCTGAACAACTCAGCTGTTTCAAATTATTACAAAAATAATTTTCAGGTTACCTACTACCTGCAGACTGAGTAGACAGCCACAGCTGTTTCTCTAACGGTATGGTTTGGGGAATTTTGGGGAATTAAAAAAATAATACAAGATAATATAAAATATTATTGGTATACTTTTTATTATTACAAAATTAGCTGTCTCAATAAGATACACACAACAAAAACAAAATTTTTCTACTTCTACAAAAATATATATACATCACTTTAAAATTAATATAGAACACAATACATTTTAATTCTAGAAACAAAAATTGCAACAATGAGATGCCAAAAAGGATAATTTCAGTGAGAATTAAAAAAGTTATAAAATTTATAAAATGTATAAAAATATTTGGTATGGTTGGTTGGTTCATATTGGAATGTACTTCTTATAGCTTAAATGTGATCGAAAGGCTACTTTATAAAAGGCCTTTATTTTAAGGCATCATTTCTATTACTATATAATATTTCAATTAAAAAGTCCGTAAGGATTCTTCTATTGTCCAATTAGGAAAATATCTAAATAACATTTAATCAATTAGCAGCTCGAAATGCACCGAGCCCATTCTTTCGGCTCTGTTGTAAAGTATGTTCTTTGCCCAAGCTCTACACTCTACGTTAATGACGATACCAGCTGAAAAATAAATACAAAAACATTAAACTACACTTAAATACTGTTAGATTTGATTTACATTTTATATAGAGCATTAATTTTTCAATTAGCTATAAAATAAACTGTAAATATGCAAAAGAGAAAAGAATATGGGACCCCTGAAGAAAGATTAAACCATGTACAGAGGATATTGATTTTAGACAATCTCAAGGAAACTCAAGAATTGTTAAGTACGCAGAAGTCTGCGTCAACGGTGGTAGGTTTAAAAAGTAACGTTAAAAAACCCAGCAAATCGTTCGAGCCTAAGCCTGTCTAATTTCACGTTTTTAAGACAGAAGCACTGCTTAGTCCTGGTCAACGTTTGTCCTCAATCTTACCCTCGACTGAGAACTGTACAAAATCGTAACTATTGTTTCTCGTAATATGTCTGAGATAAGCAGTTTTCGGCTTCTTTATGATTTAAGTACGCTCACGTTCTCTGCTCATTCCGTAGAGAACTCCCAAATTAATGGTATGGGAAGTCCAAGGTATTCATAACATTCTATAACGCCTACATACCCAGGTTTGTATTGCTTAGTTTGTTTAAACTGGCAACTTTTACCGTCCGCGCTTCAACTCCGTATAACAGTGTGGAATATATGTACGACTTCAAAAAATTGTCTTTTAATCACAGATCGAGTGATTTATCGCATAAGAGGCTTCGCATTTTTAAAAAGTTTACCCTGTCCATTTCAATTCAGGCTCGGATTTCAAGTCAAGATTCAGATCTTCACTGATCCAGCTGCCCATTTATTGAAACTTATTATCTCTGTGCCATATAAATTTATGGGATTTTTATTTTAGTAAACGTTTCAAAAGGTATTCCTTGTTTTTATCAAAACCATATCTAAAATTTATCAATTATTCTTACAAAAAATTAATAAAATCTTACCATAAAACTTAAAATAAGTTAACTTAAAAATCTATGGCCAAATTTATTTTCTACTTGACATTCTGTCAAAATTACTTTCTTTACCTAAATCAGTGGTTTATTGGAAAGTAATACTTCTTCTTAGAGTGTCTGTACGTTCCGAAAGTTGGCGATCATTCTGGCTATGATGACTTTATTGGTTCCTATACGGAATAGCTGTGTAACTGTCTTTCTATACCATACTCTCAGGATAGCAAGCCAGAATAAGCCAGTTTTCTTCGTCCTGGGGCCCTTTTTCCTTCAATTTTACCTTGCAAAATGCATTGAAGTAGCTCATATCTGCCTTGATTTCTCATTATTCGCTTCGCGCGTGACTGACGCGACACCTATTGCATTCAACTGACAGTTTTGGACCTCCCAATTTGAGGTTAAACATATTTTAAATACATACGAAACTGACAATTATTAATAATTAGTCTTTTAATTAGTTAGTCTTTTAATTAGTTTTAATTAATCTTTTAATTGGCCCGAAGAACTGGAAAGTTTAGTTGAAGGTGAAGGACCAGAAATACTAAAATCAGAAATACTGCATGCTATAAAGTTAGCAAAGAACAAGAATGCCGTTGGCCCTGATAACATACCGACAGAGATGTTAAAGCTTATAAATAAGAAGAACATTGGAATACTGGTCAAGCTTTTCAATTATGTTTATTAAAATACTGAAGATTAGTTAAAGTCCAAATTCATAACACTACCAAAAAAACAACGCCCGAAAAACTGTAGCGATTATAGAATGATAAGCCTTATGAGCCACACTTTGAAAATATTTGTACGCATCATCCACAGCAGAATCAGAGATAAATGTGAAGAAGACCAGGATGAAACACGATTTGGCTTCAGAAATGGACTAGGAACTCGGGACGCCCTCTTTGCACTAAATGTATTACTGCAGAAATGTCGAGATCAAAAGAACGTCAGACGATCAGAAAGACGTCTTTGCTGTATTTATTGACTATGAAAAGGCCTTTGATCGAGTACAGCATCACAAATTAATTACAATATTAAAAGATAAAGGAGTTGATAGTCAAGACATACGATTCGTAGAAAAGTTATACTGGCGTCAAACAGCGACAGCTTGCATAGACGGAAAATCAACAGAAATATGTAAAATACAAAGAGGTGTCAGACAGGGTTGTATACTATCCCCACTGTTATTTGATTTATATTCAGATAGAATATTTAAAGAGGCGCTGCATAATTTGGAATCGGGCGTGAAAGTTAATGGAATTCTGATAAATACAATCAGATATGCAGACGATACAGTTATTTTAAGTGATGACATGAATGGACTACAATGCCTTTTAAATGCCATTGATACAGTGGGAAGAGAGTTTGGCTAAACATAAACTGTTCAAAAACAAAACACATGGTGTTTAGCCGTTTAGAACATCAAGATGCACGATTATATGTTGATGGTCATATAATTCAAAGAGTGTCCAGTTTTAATTATCTTGGTTGCCATATTACTGAACAACTAGATCCAGATCAAGAGATAAAATGTAGAATCGAGATAGCCCGCACGACATTTTTAAAAATGAGGTCAATCTTCTGTAATGATAACTAGCAACTTCAACTTCGACAGCGCATGGTTAAATGCTACATTTGGTCTGCCAAATACCTTCACACCAAATTAAGCTTCCCTCGTACCAATGGCGTTCACAAATCCAAACTGATTGGGATGACTTTTAAAAACAGCTTCAGCAGATGGCTCATTAGGCTTATAGTCGTATAGTCTTCACAAAGTTTTGCTCCTGGTTTTTTTGGGCAATGGTACGAACTCCGATTTGAGCAAGTCTACTGGTATTTTTCTTGCCTTGTATATCTCATTAAATATTTCAGTTATTATTTTTATTTGTCCTGCATCTAATAGCTTCTGCAGTTTTACAGGAATTTCATCAAGTTCCGGTGCCTGTCCACCCTTCATTTGTCTAACGGCTACCGTTATTTCTTCTGGTAGAAAGTTTCTCCAAGTATTATTCCCATAGTTTCTTTTTATTTTCTTTGGTTATGGCAAGATTGCCTTCATCATCTGTTATTTTTTCGCTGTTGCGTTTTCGGAACTTTCCAAGTATTTCCTTCACCTTTCGGTAGACATCATATCGACATATGGACGGTGAAGTTATCATATCGACTCTGATACTCATCTATTTCTTAACATTGTTCTGTTTTTTGTTTCTCTTTGGCTTCTCTTATCTTTCTTCTGAATCGATTATCAAATTGAATGGATTATCGAATCTAACCTATTGTCGAATCGATTATCGAATGTAATCTATTGTCGAATCGATGATAGAATCGGAATCGAATCAAATATCGAATATAATCAAATATCGAATCGAATCGATTATCCATCCTGATCGAATCGATTATCGAATCAAATCGAATGTTCTATCTAATCGAATCGAATTGAATCAATTAAATATCGAATCGAATAGAGATAAAATAAAATACAATAGAGCAGAATAAAATAAAATCATCGCTCCTTGACTACGAAAGCTATGATCCTCTCCTCGGTCAGTCCCACATCCTGTTTTTAATTTTAATAATTATATGTATTTTTGAGTTTTGGCATGTCTCCCTAAATAAATGGTTTTTTTTGGATAATCTGTAAAAATGATTTTAATCTAACATACACGTTTACATATATACCTGATTTAAAACTAATATCTTCAAACGTTTTCTTTTTTCAGCAAATAATACCCATGAATCGATTTTTTTAACGGGAGAATATATATATATATATATATATATATATATATATATATATATATTACATAAAATATTCTAAATGATTTGTAATACCTACCGACTGGTCTTTCAAATTTAACTGCTACTAAAGGACTTAGGTAACCTTCAGAGTTCAAGTACGGAAAATAGTAGCCTGGGAAGCCCTGTATGCCTCTAGGATAGTATGTAATGGGGCCCAAGTATTCTACATCAGCAGGATTTTCTCCCTGACACGAGATCCAAACGTTTCTCAACTGAAATAAAAAAAAAATATATTAACTAAAAATCATCAACATCATCATGTAAGCTTCACGATGCCACGGGAGCTTTTTTATCATTGTATTATAAAGGGAGCGCTGTAATTTAAAAAAAAAACGAATGCAAAATATTATAAAGGGGTTATTAAATTATTATTTATTTAATATTATACCATACTCCAGTCACCAGAGACAAAAATGCCACTGAGCCTCTAAAAATCATACGAAGAAGCTAAATTTTGCTGAAAATGTCAATTGTGGGACCCCAAAAAAGATGCAAATCAGTTTGCCACTCCTACCCCGCGGTTTTCCCTAAACACCACCCCCCCTCCCCCCAGCCCCGTAGGGGAATATGGTGAAACACATCGATTTAACACGATTTGATGATTCCTGTTTTATATTATTATATTTATGTTGTGCTTTTAGTGATAATTTAAATATCTGTTGGTGTGAGTTGGTTTTCTGTAGACTTTAGTTACGTATCCTTTATTTTCTTTTTCCATGGTAAATTTAATTAATTCTACTTTACAGTTAGTCCTAGCAATACAGGAAACACATTTAACTGGAAATAACATTGAAAAGATTAGCCCATACACGTTTTATACAAGTGGAGGCGATAATAATAGGAATTTTGGAGTGGGTTTTCTAGTACATGAAGACGTGGAGCAAGTAAAACGATTCGTAGTAAAATCTGACAGAATGTGTGCAATTAGAATTAAAGGAAAAGAGAATATGATATCGTTGATAAATATACATGCTCCAACAGAAGAAAAAGAAGAAGTGAAAGATTAATTTTATGAAGAATTAGAGTCATTGTGTGAAGAAGTGCCCAGACAAGCTAGACAAGACAAGCAGACTTTTAAGAATTAGAGTCATTGTGTGAAGAAGTGCCCAGACAAGCTACTAAAATTATTATAGGCGACGCCAATGCAAAGGTCGAAAGAGAAGATATATATATATATATATATATATATATATATATATATATATATATATATATATATATATATTGTTATGCTATTTCAATTGTATTCTATTGCTTATTTAGAAAAGATCAATACAACAATATATATATATATATATATATATATATATATATATATATATATATATATATATATATATATATATATATATATATATATAATATATATATATATATATATATATATATATGAACATAACAGGGGGTGCAAGTACACATTTAAATACAAATGATAACGGACAAAGATTAATAACATTCGCAATTGAAAACAGGATGAAGATAATGAGTACCCATTTTAGGAGAAAAAATATATATAAAGGAACGTGGAAAATTCCGGGATCAAATGGAATTAATCAAATAGACCACATCTTAATACAAGAGAAATTTGCCAATTTAATAACAAAAAAAAAATAACAAATGTGAAAACGTGCAGAGGGCTGACATAGACTCGAGATCATTTTTTGGTTAAAATTAATATGAGAGAAGCAATAATTAAAAAACATAAACGGAAAAAGAAAGCGCAACGTAAATTTAACTTTGAAAAACTGCGAAATTTTGAGGTAGCGCAGGATTATCAAAAGAATATACAAGAAACCTACACCAAACAAGATAGTACTACTGTGAGTAACATACAACAAACATGAAACAATGTTCTTGAAAATGACAAACACTACTGAATGAAGCTACGTCGAAGAATATACCAAGAACAAAAAGAATGAGAAAAAACTACTGATTCGATGAAGAATGCAGAACAGAGTTAAAAAAGAGATCAGATTTGAGATTAAAAAGTTTACGATCGCAAAACAAGATGGAACGATGGAAATTATCCATCCAGCAATGGGCCTAAAAGGCCTGTTAACGCTGTACATACATATATACAGTTAATGTCCATCAAAAATTTATTCAGTGCTTCTGCTGAATGAGGCCAAATGGAGAACCGATCGTCTACATAGCTCCACCATACTGCGTGGTTTTTAATCATGTTTGTACAGAATATAAACCTATCGACTTGTTATTTACTCGTTATTTTATTCAAAGACAAATTCACTAACAGTCTCCGGGAAAGATGGAAGGATAGTACGAACCGCGTAATTCAACAATTAAACAAATTATTTTGTTAGAAGACCCATTAAAAGTTCTTACCTCTCTAGTATTGTTGATACTTCTTATATGTTGCTTCAGAGAATCAGGCATTTCCTCGGGTAAATTATAGGGATCGTCGTAATATAATGGTTCCCAGTCATATATTTTGTTCAATTTAATAAAAATACATGGAGAATTCTTGTGATAATTAAAGAACTGATCCCTATTGCATTCCTCCCAATCTCTAACATCAACTTCGCATACTTCTCCACTGGTAGGATAGTCGTGATGAGAGCATGTTTTTATTTGGCCATTTCCTTTAGCTATTTTGCTGGGAACGTAGTACTCTGAAAAATACATTTAATTAAGCTAATAATAAATTGCCATTATAATTGTTAATTATGTTTGTTAAGTGCGACAGAAGAATAAATGATGTAACGTCGGAAATCTTTTTTGGATGGTGCTAGAAAGATAACCGATGGAGACACTGCGGACGGCAGCCAGATGGTTGGTGGAGAGCGAGTCGTGGGTTCGAAACTAGCTTTTGGAACCGAGAATGGGTCCAACGTATGAAATAAGTAAAGATAAGATAATATATATTAGAAAAGATACAGAAATAAACAAAAAGATAGATGGGTAAAATTACCAAAGATACGATAAGATAGAAACAGGGCGCCACTCAATTTTTTGGGTTAAGGAGAAAATTAAGAAACCTTAGAAAAGAAACGAGATAAGGAAAGATATTTAGGTTCAGAGATCAAACCCAAGGAAAGATACCAACAGTTAATTATCAAATAAATTTGGTCAACACAATGTATAAACAAATAATAAATATATTACTTACCTACGAAACTTAATCAGCCTGACCTTTCTACTGGTCAAAAGTATAGTAATATTTAAAGATAAAAAGCAAATATTCAGAATTACCATTTTATCAGGGAACTTGTTAAGAGCCGACAAATAAAATACATACATAAAACAATAACAATATATTCAACAACTATAAAATTGTGGTATACACATAAAAATACGCAGTAATGTAATTAGCAAATACCTTTACAAAGATACATAAGACAATCATTTACAAATAAAGTGTTATGGGCGTACCTCGAGATATTACAGTAAAAAAAATGAATAAAAATTATAACAAACACGAAAGATAACAAAAATTAATCAAATCAAAATTTACAAAAATATAAAGAGATTATAGAAATGAAAACATAAAAATTTAAGCAAACCGCACTTGGCTAAGTGGATTAACTATCTCGCACTATTATTTAATGAGAAACGCCTCTCGACGCGTTAGTGTTCTGAGCTGTTGGACGTGAATCCCTGTCCTGGCATTTGGTTTTCACCTCTGGCTGCGTTAAGTAGTTGAGTTACTGTGACCAAATGCCCATCTTGGTAGTTAGTATTCGCCTCTGGTTGCGTTGAGTAACTGAGTTACCGTTGCTAACTACCCATCTTCCTGTCTTTTGATTTCTTTTTCTTTGTTCTCCTGAAGAAGCTACATACAATTGTAGCGAAACGTTGAGATGAACCCACTTTTGGGTCACTCACAAATGACACGGTCCAAACCCGAAAGACGAATAAACTAGATATAAATGTTCTAATGGACATCAAACAGTTTGAGGTATTTACGGTATTAATAATTGGACCTGAGAAACATACAATCCTTTGGATTATGTTACTGTCAAAAGATTACTATACGTGCCTTCGACGAAAATTACCAATTTATGAAAAAGAACCCGCATACCGAAAAGCATTAGTTCCTTTCATACTCGGGATTAAGAAAGAAAGAATTAACAACCTTTCGTAATTAGGGAAATCCATGATAGTTTGGTAGGCAGATATTTCGGTAGTGTTCAATAATATTTTCTAATTGTACATACGATCATCGGCGTATCGCACGGGGGTAAAAGGAATTAAAAATAATTTAATATATTAATAATAAAAAAAAAATGTTACAATGAAGATATAAAATCCACAAGGAAAATGAACTTCCTGTAGTCGGATGTACACCATAAATAAAAAAAAATATTTACAAAATCCTTCATAAAAAGGTATTTATTTAAAAAATAACCCTTTCGAGCTACATCTCAGAGAACGTTTTTGAAATGAGAATTCCAGAATCAGTGATGTTACCAGGTAACAAACTGTCCGAATACTCCTCAAAATATTAACAACAACCGACCAATCAACAATGCTCAAAGACACTATTATATATTCTACAAACAATAAAAAAAATACTGAAGACTGCAATGTGAAACCTACTCAAAACATAAGGGAACTAGATCAGCCAATTGCACCTGCCACCTCAACAAACAAACGGGGATACTCTGAAGATCAAACCAGTTCCACCGATATCAACTCCAGAACTAGTTCTGGTATGATGCCTGCCCCTAAAATAAATAGACCAAAAAAGAAACGAAGGGTAAGAAGTCTAATTTGCAGAACGCTCTCACTGGAAAATACAGAACAGTCTATTAAGGGGACAGTCTCATGCGAAACTTTCAAAAAATCAAAAATTTTTTTTTTACATAAATCGCTTCCATTTACATTCAAAAACTCCCTCCTAAAATTTTAAAAAGAAATTCCCACTAGAATATAAGTTATAGTTATTTTATTAACGTCAGATACACACGTATGAAAACCGGTTTCTCTCCGCGCGGCGAGCGCGAGGCTCCAGCTGTTCTTGCTTTTGTATATATGTTGTATATACGTTGGGTATGTATTAGTGATTTATTTTTATATAGTATGTATATCTGTATAACGTTTGGTAGTTACTATACACATTTGGAATTTAAAATCCGGAACATAGGATTTTTTACAAATACTAAGATTCTCTGCGTTGCAATTAACCAGTGTAAATTTCTTTATAACGTCGCGATGTTTTATAACTAATATATTTGTTCGACTGGATTACTATTCTCCTCAGCGGTTTGTAGTAGCGTATATGGCACGCCGACAGTGTTGCTCCGTCTACCGATTTTTCCTGAAAGTCCGGTTTTGTGCAGATAATAAATAATGTTTTATTAACATCAATTTTGTTTGTGTTCATTAGGTATTATTTAAGTTATAAAATTTATACTTAAATACATTTATTATTCCAAATATTGTTTATAATTTCAAATTAAAAAGAGTGTAATATAATTATTTTATTTTTAAAATTCCTTTTTATTTTTAATTTTAGAAATCAACTTTTTTTCACGCCGTTTTGGCAATAAAACATAACCATTTTTTTAGTTATAAAATATTTTCATATCTACATTTATAAATAAGTAGATACGTTTTCGTTAAATTGACATGCGATCTAGGTGTGTTCCGTTTTTACACTTACACTGTCAGCATCGCGGCGTGAATTGAGACTCCAGTCGAACTAATGAATTAATTATAAAACATCAAATCAAAAAGAAAAAAGCTTTACAAAGCCATTTAGAACAACTGTTGGATGCAGAGGGACCTCAATATTCACCAGGAATGGCCAATTAAACGTGAGTATAAAGTTATCAGCCTTTAATTCACGAAAATTATGTAAAAAAAAACTTTAAATGCTTTTTTCTCAAAAGTAACATTTTCAAACTGGTCAGACACTTTTCTCCGAACCTTCTTATCCGATTTTAAAAAACCAAAAATTTTTCGAATGTATATACAAAAGACTAGATGATAAACCTTTAAAATATTTAAAAACAACCCCCCCTTTTATTATATATGGGTGAATCCACCCAAAAACATAGCAATTTTTCGACTTTTTTGAAAAAACTCGTATAAACTCTTCAAAATAATACAATTTGCATATTTTAAAGGTTTATCATCTAGTTTTGAGTCTCACGAATACAACCCATTTTGAATTTTTTGAATATCTGTTACAGGTGACCCACAAAGTGTCTTACCACCAAAAACGCACTTTTTACTACACGCCATCTACAGGACACCAATGAAGTTAAAATCGCTATTAAAATTTTTTTTATGTACTTCAAGACTTACTTAATCATCTCCAAAATCATCTCCTTTTTTTTCTGCTTTAATTTTAAAATGTGTTTCTTTTTTTTAATCGCATGAGACTGTCCCCTTAAGGATATATACCATAAATCTTAGGAAATATTTTGCATTTCTTCTCGCATTTATAGAAAATACTTTACGTTGTAGTGACCAATAGTTTCAGTTTCCAATTTACAACTATTACATCCAATTTTTATAGAAAGATCTACGAAGAACAGAATAACTCGAATAAAAAAAATAAATTAAACATTGACTTAGACGAAACCTAAAACTTATTCAGCTCTAATATCTCCCTAGAACCCAGCAATGATGATTATAATTCTGATGCATCTGAAATGACCAAATTGTCCCAAAAATGATCTTCATACTATATTATCTATCACTCCATCTTCACATTAATTGAGTCTAACTGCGAAGGTTTTTATACTTGCCAAGAACATCTGCAATCTCTTATATCACTTTCCCGACATCCCTTAAAGGAAACCAATTTTACCACAGCTCATAATCCTTCCTTAATAAATTTTGTTGGTTACAGACGGATGCTGAGAATTCCATGGATACAAAAAGTTAAAAATGGTGAGGTACTTCAGCGCATGAGTAAACAAAAATAATTACTCAGTATAATTAAAGAGAGAAAAATAAAATACTTGGGTCATGTGTTGAGAGGTGAAAGATATGAATTACTTCAAATCATATTGGAAGGTAAAGTTCAGGACGCAAGATCAGTTGGAAGACGCCAGAACTCGTGGCTGAAAGACCTGATGAGATGGTTTTGACAGCTCATCCACAGAAATCTTTCGTGCAGCAGTTTCCAAAGCTATAATTGCCATTTGGAGGAGACGGCGCAATAAGAAGAAGATTTTTACTATATTAGAACTACTCACTTACGTGCAAGCGGTGAAACTTTTATCTTTATATCCAAAGATACAATATATCATCAAGAGTTTTTTAAATACTAATTTAGAGGCAATAGCAATAACTGCCCAGTGTCCCAATAAAATAGTGATTTGTATTGTTACAGTTGGCAAATTCAATACCCACAGGCCACAACACACTATGGGGATCTGGAAGAACATTTAACTGACGAAAAATTATCGAGCAAATAATAAACAATACCAATATTAACATATTAAACATTGGAAGCTCTACATATTTTAATATACAATCCGGAACATTTTTCTCCATAGATTTGAGTTTTTGTGATACCAAAATCGCTCCTTTCCTCCACTGAAACACTCTTCAAAATTTATATGGCAGTAATCACTTTCCAATTCTTATTTCCAATAGTTCATTTAAAACGAACTAGGCTCATGACAACTGGAAAATTTCTCAAGCAAACTGGGATTCGTTTAGTGAGACTGTTAAGGATTTAACGGATAAAATTACCTTTGTAAATAACGTTGATGAGTCTGTAATAGAATTTACAGATTGTCTCATCTCTGCTGCTGACCAATTCATAGGTAAATATGTCATAAATTCCTCCAAAAAAACCGTTCCTTGATGGAAAAACTCCTGTAAAACAGCTACCAGCGAATGCAAAAAGGCACTAAATAAGTACCGGAATACCCGCAGAATTCAAGATCTTATACACTTTTAAAAAATTCGTGCAAAATCAAAACTAATTCTAAAAGAAAGAAAAAGCATCCTGGGTAAAATTTGTGAGTTCTATTTCTACAGATTTCCCTCCTGTCCTAGTATGAGCAAAGCAGATGAAGAATGTAAATACAATATGTTCTTCAATACCTGCATTAATTCAGGAAGATAGTTGTGACAAAGGATCAACAAATAACTGACATACAATAATGACTAAACCAAAGTAAATATTTTCATTTCATACCCAAACAATAATACACATCTTGCTTTAGATCAGTCTAATCCATCAATCCCCCTTTTATCGAACAAGAATTTAATCTTGCCATGTCTTCTACGAAAAATTTAGCGGCAAATCCTTATAACACTCCATCAATTTTCCTTAAAAATCTTCTCCAAGTAACGCTATCAAAACTTCGCGAACTTTACAGTATGATAGTGTAATTAAGAATTACCAGCCCTCTGGCGACAGACAATCATTATACTTATTAAAAAAACTGATTGCTTATCAAACTCTTTTAACTCTTTCAGATCGATCTCATTAACATGTAGGAGGAAAATGTATGCTCTGGAGCAACATAATCTTCCAGATGGTGCTGCCATGCTTTAGAGCTAATAGAAGCAGATGGATAATTTAGTTATTCTTCAATCAGAAACTTCCCAAGCCATACAAATAAGAGGAATGTTTGTATAACCTTTGAATTTAACTTTAATTAACTTTGTGTTATTTGTTATTCATTTTTTTTATTTACTGTATTATCTCGAGATACGCCCATAAAACGTTATTTGTGCATGATTGTATTATATTGTATTTGTAAAGGTATTTCCTAATAATAATACTGTTCATTTCTATATGTATACAACCATGGAGATATAAACATAGATGGACACAGCAATAAGATACCTTTAACACACAATGTTTTGAAGCTTCCATAGAATGTGATGCTTCCGCAATGAGCATAAGCGTGCTTGAATTTTTACTCGCGGGTAATTATTCAGATTTTAAAAATTGGAAGTAGTAATAATGTATAAAAACACGTTCAAAAAATTTAAAAAACGAGATTTTAGCTATTAACAAATCACGTCTTTATAGAAAAATTAAAATACAATTTTATTTGCTTTAAAATTAATACAATAAAATATAGTTGAATTCAAGTTAATTTTTAATAGGTATCAAAATAATGCTACAATAAAAAATCTTTATGTTTTCTCCTAAATTTGCTACCAAAATAGTTCGATCGTCAATATTATTTGGAAACCTACATAGAAAAATAAATGAGTTTTATTCATTTCACTAATTTATTTGAATCCATGAGAAATATTAAATTAAAAAGGTACTAAACAGATCTTTTTTAATCAGATAATGTCTACTTACAATTTAAAAATGTCTACTAATTTCATGAACTTATATCTTATTCAATACATTAATGAACATGAATAAACCCAATGGTACGCCTATTAAAATGTAAACAAACACGCTTGCTCATTTCCTCATCTTAAATAATGTAAATTGTATGTACTTACAAATGAAATGAGAGATCGGGATGTAAATATTTCGTTTATTTTATTTCACTTTTCACAAATATCACTCAAAATACAGCCAAAATATCGAAAACCAACTTTTACTAAAAAGTAAACAAACATGGAACAGCATTTGAAGTTTGACGTAGATCCATAAGACAGAGAAATGTAAACAACCGTTGCCATTTATAAATAGTTTTCAGTGCTTCTACATATAAAATAATTGATTGATATCTATTATACGCTATTATTTAATGATAATGCACACTATGTGCACACTTTATATTTTGATTACAATTAAATATATTAATCTAACCAATTAATTATTATTTTTGTTTGATAGCACCTGTAGAGTGTAAAATACCTTCGACCAGAAGAAAGATCAGGCTGATTAAGTTTTGTAGGTAAGTAGGTGGATGGAGTCCACCTAATCTATTTATTATTTGTTTATGTAGGGTGTTGACCAAATTTATTTAATTATTAACTGGTAATATATTTTCTTGGGTTTGATCTCTCAGCTTAAATATCTTTTCTTATCTCTTTTCTTTTCTAAGATTTCTTAATTTTCTCCTTAAACCCCAAAAAGTTAAGTGGCACCCTGTTTCTATCTTACCTTATCTTTGGTAATTTTACCCATCTATCTTTTTGTTTATTTCTGTATCTTTTCTAATATATCTTATCCTGTCCTATCTTTACTTATTTCGTCCGTTGGACCCATTCCCGGTTGCAAAGCTAGTTTTGAACCCATGACTCGCTCTCCACCAACCATCTGACTGCCAGTGTCTCCATTGGTGACCTTTCTAGCACCATCCAAAAAAGGTTTACGAGGTTACACTATATTTAACTTAAATTCGGCGAAAAATTGTACAAAATCGTAATTTGTAAAGTTAAAGGTATCTTTAATTGGACCATGCCTTGACTTAACATACCGAGGGGCAAAAACCAAGATCCGGGGAGAATTTTCTCACTGTAACTCAAGTACAACAAACACAGAAATGAAAGGTGAATCCATGAAACGATTTAAGTTTGAGTACTTGAGTTATTATAACCAATCTTGTATGAATGCACTTCATATAATTTTTTCAAGAACAGAAAAAATTACTTACTATCCAAAAATTTCAAAATGTTCTCTACCCAGTAAGAATAGCTCGTCTTGTTGGATCCCTGGAACCATATTAACGTACTTTCTTCGTTTTTCTCAGGCATAGGACGGAAGCCCAAACCAGGATTGGTGCCTATTAATGACTCATCTAGCTTCCACTTCGGTATTCTAGGATCAAGAGTCTGGAAAAATACCCACATGCATACTGCTACCAAGGCTGCTAACATTCCATAGAAGATTAAGTAAAAGAGACCAATTTTGGCTGAAAAGAAAATCAGTTGTTAGTGGTGTAACTGGATTGATTTCTAGTCATAAATTTATTATAACCCAAATTTTTTTGTAAATGTGCCCATATAAAACTTGGTAGAGATTGAATAGGAATAGAATAATTATTCTAAAGAAATTACTGTTTTAATGTTTTTAATTTCGAAAGGTATTTTGAGAACTATTTCCGAAGTGGAAACTGAAACGTCAATAATCTTATTTTAAACTTTAATTGTGACTTATTCCCATTAAAACAGTAATTACTATAATATGCCACAAGAAAATAGCCTCAGAACAATATTCTACAGAAAATAATAAGTCTGTTTTATGTATGGAACGTCTCAAATTATTTCGGAAAAGACCTGCACAAGTTTTATAGATTTTGGTGTGTGTGCGTGTCTTGAATCTTGTTTGGTCTGGTGATCCAATATTATAATTATGTTTACATTGTTGTCAAATCTTCCGTTTTTCTGGAAATCTAATGAACTTTCTTATTTCTTCTAGAGCACCCTATATATTTTTTGCCTTTTAAAGTCCTTAAGAAATTCTGATTATTTGTCATGTAATATTCGCTATACCTAAATACCGCAGTTTCTGTGTTATTAATTACTACATTTACATTATCTTTGCCGAAGTTAAAATAGTACATTTAAAATGTATATAATGAATCTTAGATGAATAAACTTGTTTAATGTAAATAATCTTCAATAGTTTATATTCTAATAATATCATAACAAGGTCTATTGTCAATAAATTAGTAAAAAGTTTAACGAATTTATTCATCATTTACATTTTCAATGTGATTTTATATTTATGTTTAATTAATTCATTTTGATGAATAAAATTGTTGTTTTTACTATTCTCCTTACAAGTTTATCAGATGTTCTGGCCTTTTAATCCTTTAAAAATATTTCAAAATAAAAATTAGTAAAATTGAATATTATATTATTGAGTATTATAAAAAAGTTATAAAAAAATAAAATGACGTTTATTAAAAAGATGTTCAAAAACCGGTCTGCATAATAAGTAGAGAACAATGCTCTTTATGAGAAAAAAAAGTGAAGACACAAAGCAAAATATATTTAAATAATATTGCAAGCGTTATTAAAGCAGTCATAGCAGTACTTATAGAAAAAATGTTGCAATTATTTTATTGCATCTATCAAACACAACCCAGTTCTTTTAAATCGAAAACCGTATGCTAATATACTTAGATATAGCCATAATAAAAGAAATCGCACAAGAAACAAAAATACAAATGGTAAACGAAGGAGAAGGAGATCATCATCAAATTATCGTAGAAATCAGAGAAAGTAGCAGATATCCTTCAAGTAACTACTCTTAAGATTCCTTAAATAGCCTATTTTAAAAAGAATAATTGAAGAAAACATTGGAACCACACCAAATATTTCTACCGCAGAAGAACTTAAACGTAAAGTGCTGAAATTCGAAGATTATGAAAGATGCTTTAAACAAAAAGGATAAAAACAATAAAAAAAAACTCCAAGAAGAGAATTTGTTAAGACGACAACGGAAGACGAGCGAATAGAACCGAAACCAAATTGGTGAAACTGTTCACCAAGTGAAAAAAGACTTGTGGGGGAATGGAAACAAACATTATAGGTAGCATACATCGATCAACTTCTAAACTATCTAAACAAATCAGATCTATGGAGATTACAGAAAATTCTAAGAAGAAATGAAAAAAAAACAATACTCTCTTATCTAGCGAAATTAAAAGTCGCATAGAAGAAAAATCAGGTGGAAGAAAGCTACAAAGAACTAACAAATCATGCTGGAGATAGATGTATCTATAATACATCCGCTAAAAGTCAGCAGCCGGATGAAATAACGAAGACCCTAAAAAATTTACCAAAAAAGGAGATAGCGTATCGCCTAATCATAAAGCATAAGTTTTTTATGTATGCATTTGTTGTTGTTTGTTTGTGTTTAAATGACTGCGGACACTAAATCCATTCTTACAATTTGTACTCATTTTTTCATTAGTCATTGTTTCCTATACAATCTTATCCTAAATTCCTACTAATATTAATCCTACTATTACTAGTAAAGTGCTTTTTATCAATTCCACAGCCACCTTTACTTCCAAGCCATGAAGTAAAAAAGGCAACACCGCATTCTATGACGTCGGTAGTCCGATAATCAATGTAAGGTCTACCAGAATATTAAACTAATTTGAATTTTAGGAAACTGATATTTTGAAAACTTCAATTCATTACAGAAATATTTTCAGGGAAATTAAATTAATAAAACCTTATATATACCTAGTAAATATATATAAAGTTTTATTATTATTTAGGTTATATTATCAATAAAATAATCACTAGAGTAAAATTTATTGCACTTAAAATACAGTGTCAAACAGTTAATCTTACAATCAAATGCAGTCAAGAATCTCTAGAAATTTTAAATATTAAGTACTTAAGCATATATATAACACAATACATTAACACTACATTTAAAAAGATTATTAAAAATACAAAAGATATAAAATTTGTGCTAAGTAAAAACTTAGTGTAACTATTATGATTAAAAAATTCATCCTAAGAAATCAGACACAATATAAATATGGATCTAAATTAATCTAATTGAAAATTAAATATTTTACTATTTACTTATAACTTTTGTTGAATTTTCATACTTAGATATACAAAAGTAGCAATTTTAAATATGAATAGGTTTGTTGTCATATAGACCAAGTTAAAAGAGGTATACATGAAAAATGTGTTGAATGTAACATACCATTAAATGGTTATAAATTTTATAACTTGTATATCGATTTAAAATAGCCTATATTCTCAAAAGATTTTTGAATGTAATACTCAAATTTGTTATCACTTATCTAAAAAGCAAATCTAAATGAGAAAGTAAGTTCTCTAATTGTGACCATCTTGTTAATTAACTATATTGTAAAATCCATTTCAAATCATTACCACTTAATCTATTCTTACCTACATTGACGATTACACTAAAATTACTGCTAACTATTACACTACATATTACACAAATATTATCACACTTGTGTCCAAACTGATTAATGTTTAATACATAGAAATATACAGTCACTTGTAATTTTACTTGTCCAGTTTTTCAATGGGATATTATTGTCTAAGTCTAATTGACATAATTATGTTATCTCTTGTTCCCTCTTCTTATGCAAAAAGTTTCTTCTGTCTTCAGGATTCCTTCTTTCTTTAGTACGATGAACAGTTACATATGATGGTACTTCGGGAAATATATTAGGAACTGCATTGCCGTTTAATTTGGGAAATATTAACTTTTCAATGTGTACATTTCCATCTTTATCTTCTCATTGTTCAGTCCGCTGAATATCATCTTCATGAAAATGTTTGGCACATACCACGGAAGATTTGGTAATTGTACAGCCTTCTATATGAATAGAGCATAACCCAGTATACCTTCTTTGGGGATCTTTGGGAAACAAAAACATACTTTCTGCCTGTTTTGTTTTTAAAGTACTGGCATAACCAGGTACACAACAATGCCAGAGCATCTGTAACAAAAAACAAAAGTATTATTATTGTTGTTTTTAGTTTACATATTTTGTAACAAGAAGCAAAAGTATTATTATTTTCAGTTTGTTTTGTAGGTTATATTTATACTTGCCTTTTAAATTGTCGTTAAAAATCTTTTAAAAGTTCTAAATGATGAAATTTCACTTATATTGTCTAATTGATTTAAACACAATTTACAAATAAAACATTCGAATAAAGTTAAAAAACAATAAATTCAACAAAATTTACAAGCCTTCCTATATGAAATGTTAAACCAAAACAAACCAAAGTCGGACTACCACGCGTTGTTGCCAAATTTCTACTTCATGGCTTGGAAGTAAAGGTGGCTGTGTCAATTCCCGTATTTTAAAAAAGAATAAAATGTATATTTAACATGAAAGAAAATTTAATAAAAAAATTATAAAAATGAAATTGCCTATCGACATTTAATACTAAAAAATAAATTCTGTGTACTTTGCGGGATAGGGTCAATGACATCTGCCTTCCGTTTCGACTACTCGGGGTTGGTCAGGTTCATACTGGGTCAACTTTCCGAAATCACAAGGGAGCGCACTTGTTCCAATGTTTATGGCTTTCTTTTATGCGGTGCGGTAGTTTATGATAGGGATGAGAGGTTCAATTTCAATAACATTAAGCACAAAGAGACAATAAATGTGGATGGAAATTGTCTGCAATATTATGATATCAAATATATAACTGATCCGACTCTATCCATTTTCTTTACGGATAAGTAAAATTTATGTTCCGCTTTTTGTTAAATTTAATTTTAGAAGTTGATGTATGTTTAGGATTATAAACTTAAGAGGTCGCTGGTTAAATGATATTGGATAAATAAATTAGCGGAAAATAGCAACTATCAATTGTGAATAAACTATGAAATTAACTGGTTTTACTCATTATTGTTGTTTGTACAAAGAACATAGACTTACCCTTTGGTTCTATTGATGTATTCGTACCAGGCTGAAGAGTTGCTCGCGGTACCGACGCCGAGGCGATTAACACGAGACCGGTCAATGATGCGTTTCGTTCACTGTGTTACGAAGAAGTGCCTGTCTTGAGAATCTTAAGATCGTTACTAGGGCAAAAAACCACTCTCTAACCGTTGGGTGGTCAACAGCTCGTAAGCAAGTGCCATAAATCAACCCTACTGTCGGACGATTTTGAATGGCGATAATTTAAAGTTAATTGCTACAGTAATCCGAAACCTTACACTTGTTTCAATCTTTGTGACACAGAATACAAAGGAAAATGCCAAATTCTGCGTACTTCAACATAGTAAATGAGATAGCCAGTAACAATTTTACGAAATAACAGGAAATAATACATTTTAAAAAGGTCTTTAGTATACAGCATTAAACTAGATCACATTACAGAAAAAATATTAAATGTAAAAAATATGAAAAGAATTCGTACATACGTTCCCAAACATTCTCCCGCTCCAAAAACGAATATTTTTAAGAACAGCTAAAAGTATAAGTATAAAGAATAGAATGAAAAGATCGATATAGTAATTAAGAACTAAGTAAGAATAAAATATGAATTGACAAATAAGCGGCGGTCATATTTTGACCACAGAACATTGTTGGATGCCATCTGAAACTGTGTTTAGATTAACAACGCGTACAATGTCATCAATTAGAAAAGAATAGCGTCGAAACGGTAGAATTTTTCGATCGGCTAAACTAGAAAAACTTTGTCAAACACAATACCGTTGGCCCCTTTTCCTATAAGAATTCCGTGGAGTACGCAAAAAACAAGAAGAAGAACAGCGTCGAAATCTTGGCGTGGTGTAGCATTTCAAGTCTGCAATGACAGCCGGGAAGTAATGATATTTCGACGAGATCCACGGTAGGAAAATGCCAGCTTGGTGAAGATTGTAATAATTGTGCCGGTGATAAAACACGACTAACACAATCAGAGAGGTGTTGATTAGAAAGCATATAATGCCGAATAGAGTGTGGTATTAGTTCTTGTATGTGTTTAATACGATTGACAATTTATGGGTAGAAAAATTAGCTCAAGGAGCTCAATCGTAGGGTCAGATCAAATATCGGAAGATTTCAAGGAAAACCCTATGACCAAGGTGACTAGATCAGTCAGCAGTATAGCTGCCAAGCGATCTGCGATAGATGTTCGTATATAAAAATAACAGCAGAAATGTAACACATAAAAATACAGAGGTCAGATGTATCATCATGCCAGGATACATCAAAGTACCACAACGGTTGTAGAAGACATTTGATTAGCAAAAAGACATGGAAAAGGAATAAAAACAAGAGGATAGCAACAAAAATACGACTGATTTACGAACGAATAGCCCGCTTTGTACAGGGTTTGTCAAAGGGACAAGAAGAATGAGAAAAGAAATCAGTCGTAGGATTCCATTTTAGGCCCAGTACCGTAAAAATGAAAAGTTCCTTTGTATTAACGAACAACATGTCAAAATGTCTAAGCCAAAGCCTTACAAATAAATAAAGATGGTTGCTGACGATGTTGCTTTGTCTAGCGAAAAACCATCGAGCTTTAAAAGCTAAGCGAGTGCTCACTGCAGAAGGTGAGTAGTATCAAAGAGAATCACTCGTAGGGTGATTCTGACGTAAGTCCGTCGAGATGGCTCCTGGCCCACTGCCCAGCGGAAAACCATCGAGCATTAAAAACTAAGCGTTTCTCTTGTAGAGTTTTTAAGCGAAATAAAACGAAGAAGTACCGTAAGTAACGATACGTAGTAAAAACTAAAAAGAGAGGTTTAAAAAGTCCGATATCCAGAGAACCCCTTTTTATAGTTCCAAAATTCCTTATTTACTTTAATTTGTCGATACGTTTGCTTTATATCGCAAATAAAACAACAACTAAGATATCGAAAATTAAGTAAAGAACGAGATGCCATTTTAGGACTAGTATTAAAAGCGTCGATCAGCGACACACCTCGAACGTCATATAGATTGGCGTCGAAAAGGAGGACTTTCAAAAGAAATTTTTACAAAATAATGATGCTAAATGAAGATTTGTTCAAGATTATGGAATATAATGTTAAAAATAACCACAATCGCTGAACTGACTGTTGAAATCAATGTTGAGACGTGGAGAAAGTGTCACAAAAATGTGCCAGCTTATCAGCTTCTCAGCAACTAGGATATTGCGGAAATTATTTTGAATCGGTCCGGTACGTCAGAACCTGATTAATTCGAAAATGATAATCAAGACGAAAAACTGTTAAAATGGCATCTACTAACGTTATCTGGTTACTAACGTTACCTAATATAGTTACCAACTAGGTAAACCCCCTCCCAGGCCATAGAAAGTAAAAAATATATAAAGAATAGTAGGAAAATGTAACTTGTCTTTCACACACAATACAAAAAATCGAAAACGCTAATTGAATAATTAAATTATCACTTCAGATATGTAGAACACAATATTTAATATTGTGTTCTACACAATAATAATACACAATAATTAATATTTTTCATTATATTTAAATATAGTTACCTAATATTAGGCTTATGACAAAAGTAGACAGAACGAGTCTACAGGACTGTATCTGCGGCGGCCTTGTTTAACATCACCGGTTGTGTTCCTCTGCATGTGTTAGCAGTAGAAAAGAAACATCTCTATGAGAGAAGAGAACATTTGACAAGTTAAAAAAAAAGAAGAAAGGGAAGATCAATCGAAAGATGGCAAGAAGAGGGGAACAACAAGGAAGATGCCCAGTGGACCAAGATGCCCGAGCCTAAGGGGCTGGGTAGATTGTCTGTTTTAGGGCGTATCTAAGAGAGGGTGGTTTTAGTTGGTAGGCAGGATAATACCTGAATCTTTGGCACTGCTACTTTAGTACTTTAAATTAAACCAAAACCCAAAGTTCAGGGAATAAAAATGGAGGTAGCATAAAAAAATTTGGTGCGCCACTGTACCAACGTCTATATGGATACAGAACCCTAAGTAGAAGAATAAATCCATATTAGTTCATGAATACATAAATCCATTTTTTACATCACATGCATTAGCATTACGAGGCTTTTTACACTATTTTTGTAGTTTGATTATTTGTAATTATTGAATATTAATAATAGGAAAATATATTTTTATGATCCACCTATTTTTTTATAGTCGAACTTTAAGACTAAAAGTCTTGTCCCCCGAAGTTCCATGCGAAATCTTAAATAACAGAGGATGTTTGTTTTATAATTGCCAGAAAAACTACAGTAGCAAATTATGTTCATAAAATGTCCGTACCTGGAAATTACTATTGTTGATTCATATTTCAACTTTTCTCTTTTCAGTTTCAATAATTAATATTTTCCTTTTGTTACCTTTTTACTTAAATATGATACACGTGCAAAGATTTGGTAAAGTTACCTACAATTTTACTCTAAAGAATGTGCGGTGACATTAAAAATTAATGTCCATATAATGACTGTCTTGATGACTTAACTATTCCTATTCTTTTTGGAAATAATTACATTATTATTGACAATAATTATAAACTTAAACGTATTCTTTATCACTTAATAAACAATCCTTAGCGGCATATGCACCTGCGAAAAGTAAAAAACAACACGTAACAAACGTAAACATACAACAAACTGAATAATAAACAGCTATTGTTGACACACCTATTTTATAGTGTGTAGAGATTACTCATTCGGTTTTAATCAGTGTAAAAAGATTAATTTTTTGCGATAAGAAGAACAAAGTAGTATTACAATTACTAAAACAAGATAAATGTTATTGTTTTTATATGTTAGTGACATTCTTACCTAATTCTGGACCCTTTCTGCCCAATATAAGTCCTTCCTTTTTCTGGTATACTCTCCTAATAAATCTGTTATTTTCGCGATCATAATAATCGGAAGGCTGTTGCATAGTCATTTTGGCAGATTATTTTTACACTTTAAGCACTAAACTAATGGACGGAATAAACTATTTACTATAAAATAAAACGTTAACCTAAAATTTTCACATTTCTGTTTGTACCACGATTCACCCAGGTAGGCGAGGCAACAACCGCTACGCTACCGCTGCTCAAGACGCTACGGCTTTACGGCTACGTTGCCGTGTGTTGATGTTAACGACCACCACTACCACTTCATTTAAGAAATTGTGAGTGGTCAAACGAGTTAGTTTGTTATACGAGGTGCAATGCATAATTATTGGAACATGTTATAGTGTAAAATTATAATCAAATCTAAATATTATTTAAATATCTTTACATTTTTAAAATGCACAGTACTAATACTATATAGAAATACTCGTAATCTAAACAATATATTTCGACTAAACGGTTTTCCAAATTTTCAGGTAGTGCCGTAAAACGGGGTGAATAGAAACAGTGGGGTGAATAGAAACAAAACTTTATTTATATTATGTAATTTATTTCGTACACAACTATGGATAAATAGTGGCAACCATTATTTTTTTTATGTTGCTACACTTCAGGCTAAAAGGAAAATAATGTTTTGTTTGGTTGGCAGCACTGGTTCCCGTTCGTTTGTCTTGTTGACATTTACCACGCGATTCTTGTGTTTTTTTATCCACTTAGAACTTGCAGGTAAGTCAGAATACGTAGTGTTCTTAAAAGTAAATAGCTGCACAAAATATAGTTTAATTATCCATACAAAAGATTACGGCTTACTTTAAGCTTTAACTTTAACGATACTATTTCAAAAACTATTCATATTTTTTAGGTTATGTTTTCAGAATTTATGCTTTCACATTTATACTAGATAAAATACATATTGTGTGTTATATATTTATGTTGGACACTTAAATGGCATAGCTGTTTTGTTTCAAGGCCCTGTAAAATGGCAAGAAAGTACAAACCGGTGGTTGGACGGGGCTACAAAAAGCCTAGTTGTATAAAGCAGCAAAAAGAATTTCCGGATTTAGCCCAAAATTAAAAGAAATACAATTTCGAGAAAATGAAAAACTCACAACCGCAGATTACTAAGAACGTATTTTATTCCAAATGTTAAGCATACTGCAGAATATTTAACAATGCAAAATAGATACGTAGACGACGTACTGGTATGTTTCACAGGAACTAACAGACAACTCGACCAATTTTTATCGTATATTAATTCACTTCATAGTCATATTGAATTTACAATAGAAACAGAACAAAATCAATCCATAAATTTTTAGATTTAAAAATTAGCAGACTTCAAAACAAACACGACTTCTCCATATTTCATAAACCTACCCATACTGACACGACTATACACAATTCATCATCCCATCCAACACAACATAAACTGGCAGCTTATCATAGTATGTTACATAGATTAACAGAAATTCCGATGTCAAAATACAACTTTGAGACAGAATTAAATATAATTAAGCAAATAGCAGTAAACAACGGATACAACGAACAAACAATTAATAAAATGTTAAAAATCAAAAACTACACAAGAAAGCCCTGAAATTAGTATTTCCATCACCAGAGAAAAAATCCAGTACCTTCTGCTCGATTACATATACAGGCAAAATAACAACAAAAATTGCCAAACACGTAAAAAAAAAGGAATAACACCAGCTTTCCGAACAAATAACAACCTAGGCAAATATATTAAAAATAACAAGAGCCAAAGTAAAAAAACACTTAAATATTGGTGTGTACAAACTTCAATGTGGCGACTGCCCAAAAACTTACATCGGTCAAACTGGTAGAAACGTTGATAAACGAATAGCAGAACATAAAAGGGCTTTCAAGAATATAAAAACAGATTCGACATACGCACTTCACCTTCTAGATCATAATCATTCTTTTAATGACGAATTTAAAATTCTTCACATTCAAAATAAAGGCCTTAAGCTATCTTTGTTGGAATCTACGGAAATCAACAAATTAAAAACACAGATATAATTCTGAATGACCAACTTGAGACAAACAGTTCTCCCCTCCTCAACCTATTTCATTAGAGACTATAAATTTGTAAACCCAAGCCAAAAATAGATCACTTGAGAAAGGCAATCAGCCGAAACAGCTGTAGTGATAAGATTTAAAATAAATTTTGTGGAAGTTTGAAAACAAAGTGTTCAGTGTTTTATTGTTACATAAAATGAATTTCCATCAAGTAACGGTCGAATCCATCAATTAATGCAAAATAATTTTAGAAGCCGATGCAGGTAAGGACAAAAGAACAAAATAATGAGATCGGAAGGTTTCCCATATCGATGTTTAGAAGCTCATCACATAGCCCTACTAGAAATACTAGTATAAGTATAGGTCTCTAAGAAATCAATTTCTCACAAGTGACCAAAGAAGCGAAACTCTAGAATCCTGCACATTTTGAGGAGCAACTAACGATTAGTAAAAATAAAATACAAAGATTTCAAGATGATTTGAACGAATTACAGGTTTACAGTCAGTGTCAGCTTAAAGCAAGAAAGAATGTAACCGAAGAAATAAGCTTCCGGAAAACTACAGTTAAGCACGAAGAAGATAATGATTAGGCTGCCCTTGAAAACCTTAAAAAGAATCAAAAGAAAAAAATGACTTAAAAGTCATACGAGAATGGCTTAAAAATGGATTAAGACCTATTTGGCAGGAAATTACCAAATACATTGGAACTATAAAGACTCAATGGTATCTCTGTATCTTTCCAATGATCTATTGTATCGAAAGTGGGAGAGTCCTAATTTAACCTTTCGGGAGGACATTTCGGAGTTAAAAGAAAACTAGCTAGAGTTCGAGAAAGATTTTACTGGATCCATTATTACCAAGATGTAGAAGATTGGTGTACGACTAGATTTATGTAATGGTAGAAAAGGCCTTAGTACAAAAAGTTGTGGTAAAATTGTACAATATCTTTCCGGAGAGTCTTTTGAACGAGTTGCAGTGAATATTTCCGGTACTCTTCCGATAACAGAGAGATGGAACAAGTACGTAATGGTCTCAATCTCGAATTTTTCAAAACGGCCTGAAATTGTACCCCTTCTTAATTAAGAAGCGACTAAAGTAGCAAAAGCATTTATAACACACGTCGTATTAAGACATTGAGTTCCTTTAGAGTTACATTCTAATTAAGGACAAAATTTGAATAAGAATTATAGCATGAATTAAAGAAAATCTTGGGTATTAAGAAAACTTACTCTATGCCTCTCTAACCTTAATAAGATGGAATGGTCGAAAGACATAATAAGACTGTTTGCCAATATCTTTCAATATTTCGCTAATAATCAAAAATATTGGAATACTTTCATTCGTCCATTCCTGTTAGCCTATAGAAGTTCCAACCATAAAGCAACTGGTTATTCTCCATTGAGAATAGCTTCCTCAAGAAGCTTCCTCAAGAACGTTCATTCCTGACGTACGTTGAAAATTTAAAAGAAAAATTGGAAAAAGTCTACGAATTTGCTCGACAAGGCCATACTCGACATGCATGCTACTGGTACAACTTTCGAAAGAGGTGACCCAGTATGGTTATACACTCCCACATGTAAGAAAGGACTTTATCCCTAAACTTCAACGAAACTGGGAAGGCCCGTACACCGTCCTGTAGAAAATAAACGATCTAATCTACCGCATCCAGTTTTCAGTTAGAAGTAAACCCAAGGTAGTTCACATCAAGAGACTAGCTCCACACCGTGGATCGAATCCAGCCTGTTAGCAGCAAGCTGATTCCGAAAATCTTTTTTAATTTAAAGACGCCATTAATTCTAATAGATATTATGTGAAATTTTTTTAAATGAACCGCTCAAATTTAATAAGTACTCCTGGTATGCACTTGTGTAACCATCGCTTTAATTTTATAAGTCAAAGGTGACACCAAATCCATTAACATTCATCTGACTCAGTAGGTACTTTTAAATTACAACGAAGTAGGGATGGCGGTTTTTGGCAAAACACCGGTTTTCGGTTATACCGGTTTTTTTTGCTTACGGTTTAACCTGGCGGTTATAACCGGCCAAAAAAAACCGGTTTTTCCAAAAACCGGTTTTCGGTTTTTTTAATCCAATAGGTTACAAAGTTACATTAACAATGAACTTTAGCTTGCGATATTTCATTCGACTCGATTTCAATATGATCAAAATTAGTACTATCGAAAGAGCATTATTACCTATATAAATAAAATACGTTTATGCTTTAAATATGTGACGTAAGAACCAATAGTATCGCCTTCTATTATAAATATGCGGTTTAAATGTTAAAATGTTTACTAACGAAATAATGAAAATGAAACTATTTAGAGTGATTATTGGTATGGCAATCGCAGAAACGCTGTTTAAAAGTTAAAGACCTTAAATAATTAGGTCGTATTATTCCAAACACCCATAATTCAAATTTTATGGGACCAAAGGCGGCTCACATCAGATCAGAATTTAATTTAGGTCATAATATTTACCATATATACATAAAATTTTAAGAGTGGGTGAATGATTTATGGTTACCAATACGTGCCGATACCCAATGATGTTAATTGTTATGGTTTAGGGATCAAATTACAATTACGAATTTCCGGATTTCTCATTCTTTGTATTTAATTTTTAAACAATACAGGGAAGTATCAAATAAATTTTAATACAAACGTATTGAAAATAATATCAAATTTTTTGTGATGATAACAAATTTAAACGGTAGATTTCCGAATCGAAACAAACCTAATAACCTAATAACCGGTTTTTACTTTAAAAATAAAAAACCGGTTATAACCGGGACACAAAAACAACCGATAAAACCGGTTATTGCGAAGTAAAAAAACCGGTTTTCGGTTAAAACCGGTAGGTTTTTCCCATCCCTACAACGAAGTAAACGAATTTTCCAAGAATCAATATTTCACAAAACTTAATTTTAAACGAATTTTTATTTTGTGAAGAATGTAATATTAGAAAAGTAGTTTTTTAAATGTTTAAAGACAACCCTCTGTTAACATTTAAAAGTGTCGAGTTTTTTCCTTTATGATGGCGCCGAGTGTTAAAACACAATCTGATGAAATAATGTCTGAACAAGCAACAGCAAGTTCTGCTAAATCTAGTTCTGGTATATCTTAAAATTAATTAATAAACTGGATAAAAAGGACTTATTCAAGGATGTACTTCATATAGTTCTATTATTTCTACAGCTTTTGGTTCCCAAGCATATTTCTTGCTATTTATCTCCGAATCAGTTATTAAGTTATGGTAACTTCTAGTTCTTGAATATCATCGAAAAGCTCCATCACATATTCTTTCCAACTGTTAAATTATCCTACTTTTGCATTGATGAAATTGTTTTCTTTATCCTGAATTGCACGGATACAACGGGAACGACCATAAACGAAAAGAGGCTCAAATTACATCTATTACAGGAAGAATCAATAAAATATCTATACAAAATAAGACTAGACCAAAAACTAGAAGAATTCAGATATGACACGTTAGATGAAATGCATGAACACATAAAAACCTGCCTGATTTCAGCGGCCTTAGAAGCTCTTGGAGAAGACGACCAAAGGAACAACCATCAGAATATCAAATTAAGGAAAGACACATTGAAATGTATAAAAGAAAAGAAAAAACTACACATAAAATACCTAAACACAAAAAACAGGAAGACTTAGACCTATATAGAGCGAAAAACAGAGAGGTAAAGAAAAGAGTAACAAATGAAAAGAACGAACGATGGGAACAAGCATGCACAGAGATAGAACGACATATCGGAGGAACGAGAAATTCAGAATCATGGCGAATATTAAAAGCACTCCAACGAAATAAGGCAGAGAAAACCCAGATCGGCAAAATTAGTGAAAACGATTGGCAAAAATACTACGTAGAACTACTTACAGAAAACCGTCCCCAATTTCAGGAAGAGAATACAGAACATGCAGGAAATGGGACATACGACCAGATAGAAATAAGTCTGACAGAAGTCAAGAGAGCAATCAAGACATTGAAGAACAAAAAAGCCAAAGGACCCGGAGGGATAGCAAACGAACTAATTAAAAACGGAACGGAAAAGTTATTCCGCATGCTACACAGAATGTTCGAAAGAGGACTAAATGGAGAGGAAATACCTGCGGAATGGACACAAGCATACATCACATCCATACATAAGAAAGGAAACAGGAAAAAATGTGAAAACTACAGAGGAATTAGTATAATATTGTCGGTAGGTAGACTTTACGGGAAAATTATCAAGGAAAAACTAGAAACTAAAATAATAGGAAAAATGGGAGAAGACCAAGCAGGGTTTACAGTAGGAAAATCATGCCTAGATCATACGTACACATTAGAACAACTGATAGAGAAGAAAATGGCAAAAGGTAGACCGGTCCATCTGGCGTTTGTTGATCTAAAGAAAGCATACGACTTAATACCTAGAGTCAAATTATGGGAAGCAATGAATGATCTCGGCATCCGACAAACACTAATAAAAACAGTTAAAGCACTGTACAAAGAAAACAAAGTAGCTAATAAATGTGGAAATAAAGCCTACAATCCATTTAAGACGACAAAAGGACTTCTACAAGGCTGTGCTACGTCCCCTACTCTGTTTAAAATATTCTTGGAAAAGACACTCAAACCATGGAGGAAAGTGCGAAGGAATGGGCATACCAGTAAGAGACGAATACCTATACACCTTAAGTTTTGCCGGCAATCAAGTAGTCATCGCACAAGATGAAGAAGATCTCAGCTTTATGCTCAGAAAACTAAAAGAAGAATATTAAAACAACGGAATGGAAATAAACTTAGAAAAAACCGAATACCTAACAACAGAAAACAAGGATATGAGAAACCTAGAGATAGACGAGGGAAGACAAGTAAATGGAACAGTTAAATTCAAGTATTTATTAACCATAATATCGAACCAGGCAACAACAGAAAAAGATATAAACAACAGACTAAGACAAACAAGAAACTGTATAAGACAACTAAATTCAGTGCTGTGGGATAAGAACATTACGATAAAGACAAAAAAGAGAATATATAATACCCTGACAAGAAGTATCCTGACATATGGGTCCGAAAACTGGACAATAAACACGAGAAATAGAGGTAGAATAATAGCAGTAGAAATGGAGTTCCTGAGGAGAAGCTGTAGACTTACAAAAAAAAAACAGAATTGAAAACGCAGAGATTAAGCGGAGAATGGGAGTGCAATCAGACATAATCGACTATATAGAGGAGGTACCAAAGAGCCGACCAGGATATATCCTGGTACGGCCACGTCAGAAGAGCGGACAGAGGACGCTGGATAAACAAAATTACAGAATGGAGCCCGATAGGAAGAAGAAAGAGAGGAAGACCCCGAAGGTCATTCAGAGACGAAATCGACGAGGCTATGGAGAAAAGAACCCCGCGAGATGGAGACTGGAATGACAGGGAAAATTGGAGAAAACGGTTGAGTGAAGGAAGACAGTGAAAACTGTGGAAATCCTTAGTAGTAGTAGTGCACTGATATTGAAGTTTTTCTTACAAATGCAATTTCTGTCATTTGTCTACGTAAACTGAAGTCATCATTTTTCTTTTGTAAATCGTCAATTTCCTGACATTTTGCTTGTAGCCCTACCTGCTTTGTATGTTTTATATTATTGACTATTAAGGTTCATGTCATACGGTTCTACTAACAAATAATGACAATGGCACTTGCAATATCTATAAATTAGACAAACTAGTGATAGCTTACGACAAGTATCGACTGGAATCAAACATCCAGAAAACTAAATATATATACTAATATTTCCAGATCAAATTATCAATGGTAGCATAAAAGTTAATGGTCGGACACGTCAAAGAATTAGAAATATAACTTACCTGAGCTGCAAAATCGGATCTTTGGACAAATGCTTTTAACCTTAACCAACTTGACATTAAAAAAAGCTGTCCACAATACCTCTGCAACGAATTCTATAGTTCTTTGGTCACATGATTAATTGTTTCTGGAAACGTTCCGGGGAGAAGACCAAGAAGACGGTCACCAATCAGATGATTCGACAAAATTTAGAATCCAGCGGACCTGTGAAACTCTTATATGATAAATACCAATAGAGAAACTTTTTTAGGACTATTGGAGGAATAAACGATCCTCAATAACGGGAAAACGGCAAGAAGGACACAGAGAGTGTCTTTGTACTTTATTGCAGAAGCAAAAACCACTTCCTTTAATTACAATAGAATTTTTTATCTTTTAATTACTGTATAAATCTGGATTTGAAGATCTTAACCCTGGAAGCTTACTTCTGGATGTAGCATGCGCAGCAGGAAATCAATGTTGATGCCGCTTCATGTAAATTTAGTCTTTAGTCTTCCAAGGACAAGTGTGTAGTTGCGGTCCTATTTGAGCAATATATCCAATCACAAGAAATTATATACGTGCCAGGATATGTAACACCCTTGTGTGAAAGTAGCTGGAAAGAAAACTAGGAAAAAAGTAGTCAGTTGATCCAAGCTGAAGTGGAAAGGGAAGTCAAAAATTTATTTGCTAATGAAAACAACGAGGGCGATGGTCAAAATATCTTTGGTGCCGATTTAGAATCTGATGGTGACTATGTCGAAGAACAAAACTTCAATACCGATACTGGGGAAAGTGAACAAAGTGATAGTGAAGTAGATCATGACCCAGTTAGAAATATTGCAAATTTACTTGGAAGAGACGGGTATCGTTGTTCTACAGAACAGCCCTCGTGGTGCGAACCAGAAATGTTGTAACGTATTTACCAGGCCCCAAAGAAAAAGCTAGGACACTTCAGTCCTCTGAAGAAGTCTGGAAATTCCAAAAAAGTTGTCCTTTTACTGTCAACATTACATCGCGATGAATCGTTAAATGCTTTTACAGGAAAACCCAACCTTATACACACCTATAATGAATCAAAAGGAGGTATAGATACTGTTACGAACATGCTTTCGGAATGGCCCATGTAACGGTTGCATCTCGAAACGGCTTCGAGAACCATCCCCAGATCTCTCGAACGCAAGAGAACAATCGGTCATGTACGCGAATTAGAAGTGGGAACTTTCTAGAACATAGTAACTTTGGTATATATATGTAACGATGCGATGTTAGGAGTTAGTTTAGTTGATAAGAGAGTACCGAACTGTTAACTTATAAATAAATATATTTATATAAATTCAAACCGGTCGTTTTATTTAATCTCGCTACAATACGTTTGACCAACTATGCCATTCTTATACTGCATCGCAAAAATCCAGACGATAGCCACTAAGAATTTGTTAACATGATTGATGCAGGTGGTATAGAATAGAATAGAAATATGCTTTATTGTCACTAAAAATTGTACAATTTCATGGACAAAGCTTATAAAAGTTAAAAAAAAGTAGTAATAATTAAAATTTACTAAAATTGCGTAAATCGTCAATATAATAGGCAGGCGTTAATATCCGGCAGAAATAAGGACCCAAACACTAGGAGAAGACTGGATTCGGAGACAAACCACCTAGGAACTCCTTTTACACTAAAAGAACTCCACAACGGTCGGAACAGGTTAAAAAACGGGAAAGCTGCAGGTGTGGATGATATATGCAGTGAACAAATAATGCATTTAGGCCAAGGAGCAAAAAACTGGATCTTGCAATTTTATAACGCGTGCTGCAAAACCTGCAAAATTCCAAAATCGTGGAGGAAATCTAAAGTAATAGCCTTGTTAAAACCAGGAAAGGCTCCAAAAAAACCCAGTAGCTACAGACCTATTTCGCTATTGTGTCACTTTTTTAAACTATACGAGAGACTCATACTCGCCAGGTTAGAAAAAAATGTCGACAAGCTCCTCATCCCACAACAAGGAGGATTCAGACCAGGCAAATCTTGCACCGGTCAAGTCCTCGCATTAACAGAACACATTGAAGAGAGCTTTGAAGAAAAACTTATAACAGGGGCTGCTTTTGTAGATCTGACAGCAGCCTATGACAAAGTAAGGCACAAAACATTGCTCCGCAAATTATACGACACTCTCAATGACCACCATCTGGGAAAGGTCGTATAGTCCTTACTGGAGGGTGAAGTAAGTAGGTGGAGAGTTAAAAAAAACGGCCTCCCACAGGGAAGTGTTTTAGCACCAATGTTCTTCAATATATACACAAACGACCAACCTACTCCGACCGAAACCAAGCACTTCCTCTATGCTGACGATCTTGCAATATGTGCTCAAGGAAATAGTTTTGAAGAAGTGGAGGAAAAACTCGAAACTGCCTTAAAAACAATGACAGCATAGTACCTGCAGAATTCTCTAAAACCCAAGTCTGCGCTTTCCACCTTCGCACAAAGGAAGCCAAGCGAAAACTCCAAATTGTGTGGAATGGTAATACATTAGAAAACACAAAGAAACCTATATATCTTGGAGTAACTCTGGACCGGTCCCTCACCTACAGACAACATTGCATAAAAACAAGAGGGAAAGTAACAACTAGGAACAGCATACTCAGAAAGCTAACGGGAAATAAATGGGGCGCACGTCCTGGCGTTTTAAGAACAACGGCACAGGCACTGTGTTTTTCAACTGCTGAATATGCGTACCCCGTTTGGAGCAGATCTGCTCACACCAAACAAGTTGATACTGCGCTAAATGGGACATGCAGGATAGTAACGGGTGCATGAAACCAACGCCACTTTCAAATCTATATAGAGCGGCGGGTTTTGCAGAACCCTCAACACGCAGAGGCGCTGCAGAACACATAGAGCAAATTAAACAGATTGCGAACGATCGGCATGCCCTATACAAAGCTCGAATACCACGAAAGCGGTATTCATATATTAAGAGGTCCTCGTTATGGGCTACTACGTTTGATTATAGAGGGCAAAATAAAAGGTAAAAGAGATGTAGGAAGAAGACGAACCTCCTGGCTACGAAATCTAAGGAATGGTTTAGTCTGAGCTCTAGCCAACTATTTAGAGCTGCTGTAAGTAAAATAAGAATTGCCATGTTGATATCCAACCTTCGTTAGAAGATGGAACCTTAAGAAGAAGAAAAGGTTCAATGGACCGGCCAGACCCTAGACTTTAAAACGTGGAAAACCTTGAATAGGATGAGAACGGGGTTGCTACAGTAAAATCAAACATGCCAAAATGGGGAAAAATAGACCAAGATGATGTGAACTGTGACTGTGGAGAAACACAGAATACGGAACATCTTCTTACATGTAGAAACTGTCCTCGTCGATGTACCCTTGAAGATTTGTGGCTCGCCAACAAAGATGAAACCGACGTAGCCCGATACTGGCCGAAATTTTATGAATGACATGTCTGGACACGATAAAGTAAGTAAGTCAATATCATAGAATAAAACATAATAAAATATACCATCTATTTCAAAATTTCACTAAATTGCAAATTGCATAATAAAACCTTACGACCTAGTTTACGAATAAGTTTAAGCTTCTGCGTGTGATATCCAAATATATAGAAAAACACTTTGTTGCTTGTACTTAAACGTACTGTACTTCCTAATTATTCGTTAAGAAACTCTTCCACTGAATAATAAGGTCTTTCAGATAAATACGCTTTTGTCAATTTACGGAACTTAGGGAAACAAGTTGTAGATTTAAATGGCAAAGGGAGATGGTTGTATATTTTTTTGCCGAATATAATATAGATTTCTTTACTAACTCAGTGGATGGGTCCGGTAAATACACATCAAAGCTTGACTTTCTGGTGGAGTAATCATGACTAGGTATTGCTGGAAAAACATGTAGGTGTTTACGAATTAAGCAAACAATTTCTAGAATATATAGGGAGGGAAGAGTTAAAATGCCATGATTTTTGAAGTAGCTTTTGCAATTTGTTATTCTACTGGGGCCAAAAAGATACCGTATTGCTCTTTTTTTGTAATTTAAAAATAACATCAGATTGTCAGCTGTATTAGAACCCCAAAAAGGAAGGCCATATCGAAGGGAGACTCGAACAAAGAAAAGTATGTTATTTTGGAAGATGCTAAATTCATTTCCTTCGAAAACAGATCTTATTGCATAGCAGGCTGAGACCATTTAAGGTGGCTGTCTATAAAAATACCAAGAAATTTTACAGAAACAATTATACTGATCTGGCTCTTATAAAGAAGCAAGGGTTGAAGAGTTCCTTTATAGAATAATGCTACTGTCTCATCCACGCTAAAAGAGTTGGGCCAAGTTTTTATTTTAAGTAGATCAGAAGTTATAATTGCATGAATAGTTGCAATATTAGAGTTCTTCTTCTATCATCAGCAAAAAGAAAAATTTGAACATTGAGGTATTCCACATACAATGCTAGGACTAGAATCAGTATCATTTGCTCTAACTAGTTGTTTCCTATTCCTCAAGTAAAATTGGAACCAATTCAAAGAAATACCTCGAATTCTGCAGAAATTTAGTTTTTTTGTCAAAATGTGATTTACACAATCAAAAGCTTTGATATAGTCACAAAAAACAGTAGCAGTATAAAGAATATTGTTTATGCTTGATAGATCTGATGTAGTACAGACAACATAGCATTGCTGGTACATTTATTAGATAAAAAGAACTGAATTGGTTATAAAATGTTGTTTTCAACGAGAAAGGATATAAGTGGTATAAATGCATTGCTGCTATTTTCTCTCGCAAATCCCCCTTAGAAAGAAAATTCATCTAATAGTAAAAGATCACTTCTGAAATCTTTGGGAGTGGCTTTAACTGAATTACTAATAACAATACACTTCAAATACCTTCTTTACCGAAATCACTCAGGCAAAAAATTGTGGCATTCTTCAAGTTAAATAACTTCAAACACGACATCCCATAAGTTTAGTAAAACAAACTCGGTGTTATTTTTGCAAAAAAAAAGAAAAACGAAGCTTGTTTTCTCTACTTGCCATAAAGCATTCTGCATAGACCATAGAGCTAAACTGTGTAGTGAATGTGGTTATCAAAATGAGTAAAATTGAAAGACCTGGCTCAGAATGAATATGAATTATTGTATTTCTGTTTTTTTAGAAAATGTTTTTTTAATTATTGTTAAATAACTTTAATGTTCTTTTGTATTGCTACAATTAAGGGGGAGCAAATAAAATGATTGATTTGACTATTCTTGTGTATTCAATAGAGATTAGATCGTCTCTGGAAATCATGAAATATTTACTTTTATTGCTTCACAGAAATCATTGTATCAATATAAGGTTGAATGTACGAATAATTAAACTTTGAGGGTATACAAGGCAACTATCGAACACGGTGATTAATTTAATCTTGCCCAAGTACTTTTGATCAATCGATCATCTTCAGGGGTATCTGAAATAAGCCAAGAAACGTTTTTTATAAAAAAGGAAAATTAATTCACTTGGATAAAAAACTCCAAGTTTATGGTTGAAAAAAATGTTATATGTAATAAACGTTTATAGACTTACTTCGTCAGTTGTGGCCTATCCGACATAGTAGAATGTCATAAATGTAAAATTTGGACATAACAATACAAAATACAATACACTAAGACAAACAAACACTTTAAAATTTATAAGGAGAAGCTACATGTTGTATAGAAGCCGGAGACAGAATGGGCTCCCGGTCTGACGGAAATATAGAGATGACATGTGACAAATGACAGCTTGTGAAGGGCAGTTATGTGATCTGCACCTTTCAAAATTCTATGACACTAAGTATTGACCAAAGGTCCAACTGACACCACTATAGGAAATCAACTGATGAAATATAAAATTATATAGTATATTTTTTATGTAGATTGAATAATCCCAATCATTGTGTATTTGGACCCATGTGTGCTTTTTATGTTTAAAAAAAAAATAGGAGTAATCTTTCAGGGGTAATATTAAAATGTTTAAATAAAATTATTTGTCATGGTGTTTCACGGAAGCACAAGCATGGATCTCAATAGATGCCACGTTTAAAAAACTCGAAGCTTTCTAGATGCACCACAGAAAAATATTGCACATTAGTTAGATGGATATAGTTGGAGTACGTAATTAAAGAGTATAAATTAGAATAAGGAAAGAAAAGGAAATCCTAAAAACAGTTAAAAGCAGAAAATTAACATATTTTGCACGATAAATGGGACAACTACAAAAACACCTTGCTATATCTAGTGAAGCAAGGTTAAATATTGGAAAAAGAGGGTCAGGAAAAAAATAAGAAGAATTCGTGGTTTAAAATCAGTGGTAAAAGAATAAATTTATTTTTACTTAAAAAATGCCAAAATTCTACAGTGCCTTATATCACATTGTAACAAATCTTAATTCTAGACTATTTTAGCGGACTGTATATGAGTAACCTCAACGTGTATCATCTTGAAGGCTATAAAGATTGAATGAGATGACGCATCTGCTTGTTCCCTTTATTACATTATTTAATTAATTCCTGCTCTCACCGTCTCATTTTAAACTCGGTATATTACGATCGAAACGAATACTTCCTCACATATTACATGTGTCTGTAATAATCTGTCTCGCTATCTCTCTCTATTTTAGACTTCTGCATTTTAAGTTCCGTTATACCTTATATGTATTATTGTGATATTTCAAGTCTTAGTGCGCCAAGCAATTAATTAGCTAATTAAGTAATTAATTAATTAAAATTATTTAAATGATATGACTATGATTCTATCACACTTTATAATTCTCTTATCTCAGGGTTCTATTCGTGCTTCAATATCTATGCTATTACATGTGAAAGGTAAGGTCCAAAGAATACCGGAATAATAAAAAAACATATAGGATCTAACATTATATATTGAAATAAAATAATGAAATAAAATTCACACTCAAAAATTTTCAATAAACAAAATCTCATATAATGATTCTCAAAATTTTGTTCTACGTACGTGAACCTTCAAAATTAATGGTACAAACAATATTAGTAAAAAAAACTTAAAATCCCCATTATTATTCTAAATCTCCTAATCAAAATATTTATATCTTTTCCAAAGTAATTGTAAAAAAGAGTGTTATCAATGAAAGAAAAAACTGCAGAAAAACAAAACTATCTCTCTATGATGATGAGTGGTCCAAATCCTTGTTCTTTGTAGTCTACACTATCTATTCTTAACAGCTCCCTAGGTCATCAGCAGTCTTACAACAAATTATTGCAAGTTTATCGTCCTTAATGATCTCCTTCAAATGCACGAATCGTTCAAATTTTGCTAGCTTCTTCTTCTCTCAATAAACTGAATCTCTCGTTGGCCTGAGTGAAAAATGACTCTTGGAATATCTTTTCTTTACGATAAACTGAATCTCTCGTTGGCCTGAACAGTGACTCTTGGAATATAAGTAGAAAATATAACTTACAATCTTTTATTGGATCAGTTTCTGTCAGATACACTAACTACACGAAAACTCACAAACTTTCACTGCTACTGCTTCCTACCTCTGGGAAACTACCCGAGAACAACGACCGTTCGCCTTGCACCCTTGGAAACCAACTGACTATCTTTTCGTTCTTCCGAAACTAACTAACGTCTCATTCTCAAACCAATCATCCCACCTTTTTCAATTTCATATAATCAAAACGCGTCATCCATCTCCCATTTCTTCATTTCGATAACAAACAAATTTTTACCTATAATTATAAAATTTCCTAAAACTTATTTACAAATAATATTTTTCTACAATTCTTAAAAACTAACAAAAACCTATCTTTCTAAAATCTATTCTATTGTCCTAATCACTGCCCTAATGTATTTGGAAAACCCGGTTCAATTGTCTTTTATTTCACTTAAGCTTATTCACGTCATACAAATATATTTTAACAAAGAAAATAATTTATGCATGTCTTACGTTTTGTTAAATACAGGTAATTCAAAATTAAAAGACTTTCATTCTTCGAAATGTTTGTAGTTTATTGTTTGACTTATCTGAATTATTTTAATGTTTTGAACTTTGAAATATTTTTAAACAAACCGATATTTTCTTGATTTTACATATCATAACAGTATATATACAATAATATTTTTTAGATTTGATATCATAAATTTGATCTAGTGTCGAAATTAAATCTATAAAGAAAGCTCAGGTTTGTGCGAGAAAATATTCCCATGAGGTATTTTTTAATATAATCACTTTCGTCAAACCTAAAACCGCGATGTCAGATTTTAAAACAAATACAGATTTACCCCAGGTGAATAGGATGCGTCCAAAATCTCATACTAATTTATCAGTCTGTCCCAAGGATTCTGGGGAGCGAAGTTAGAAAGAGAGGTGAAACTTTAAAACACTAAAATCAGGCCATATATTCTATCAGACTGGCCCTGAAACTACTATAGTGTATTTTTATGTATGAGAGAGTAATAAAACAATAAATTATGTATGCAAATCCCTAAACTGTTGATACGGGTGACTCAATGAAAAACAGATATTTGTCAACAAGTTTACAGAAGTATATAGGAAAACAATTTTAAATTGAGTATGACCACCAGGTATAAAAGTTGGAGCAGAATAGAATACAATAGTTGTGAGGGTTACTAATCCCTAAATAAGGTTGCCAGTGTCGAGTGATGGAGGTTAACAGGTACTAATGAATTTGCAAGAAATGTAAGATGTTTATTTTATTGGTTATATATAACTAATAAAAGTTTAATAAGTACCTACCTATTTGCAAAATAAAGTTTAATTCTTTAGATAAAATAAAACGTTTTATTTTATCTGAAATGAGTGCATTCCACGAAGTAAGGGTTTCAACAATCAAACATTTAATTCTTTAATTCCAGGAATCTACGACAGTAATTGACTAGATAATTACCTTCTAAACTTATTCCACAGAAAATGTGATAGTGGGTTATTCCATTTTGTAGGAAGGTCCAAGTGGCGTATTCAAAATTTTTAACAGTTCACTAAAAGTAGGTACTTCAGTTGCAAGGTGCAGTTTATTGTGTATACTAGTGTTATGGATAATTTGAAAGTGCCGTGTAAACGCCGAAAAATTGGTCCTTTAACAGTTAATGAAAAAACATTAATATTTAATTGTTTTAAATCATTTACAGACAAACGTTTATGTGAAAGTGTTGATGAGACCGTTGAGTTAGTTAGCAGTAAACTTGTGTTGGGAAATCTACGATTTACAGAGTTATTAAAGAAGAGAAATGTGGTAGTTTTCAAATGCCACGTAATGCTCCAGGGAAACCAAAATTTCAAATAGAATATCATTTTAAAGAAGGACTTTGACGGAAAGTGCATGAATTCTTCTTTAGACAAGAATTTCCAACATTGGATAAAGTTCTTGTCTCAGTTCGAGATGATAAGGATTACCCAGAAATGAGTCGAAGTACGTTATGGAAACTTTTAAAAGAAATAGGCTTCCGCTGGAAAAAGAATCCTAGAAAGTCTATTTTATTAGAAAGAAGCGATATTGTCATATGGAGAAGACATTTTCTAAGAACCATAAAGGAAATGAGAAACCAAAAAAGAAAAATATTTTATCTTGATGAAACATGGATCAACGAGGGTCATACGCCAAATAAATTTTGGCAGGATGAAACTGTTACAAGTCAAAGGCACGCTTTTGTAAATAACTTATCTACTGGTTTAAACCCACCATCAGGAAAGGGACGCAGGCTGATAATAGTACACATTGGCAGTTCAGACGGTTTTGTTGAAGGTGGTTTATTAACTTTTGAATCAACTCGTACAGGTGACTACCGTGAAGACATGAACGCTGATGTCTTTCAAGAATGGTTCGAACAAATGATAGATCTTCTTCCTAAGAACTGTGTAATAGTAATGGATAATGCAAGTTATCACTCCAGACTTATAGAAGGACTGCCCACAACCAAGTGGTTAAAAAAAGACTTGCAGAATTGGCTGAGTTAATATCATATCATTGTGAATAGCATATCATTGTGAATTAAACCCGATTGAACTGGTATGGGCACAGATAAAGAGTGAAGTTTCAAGAAAAAATATCACTTTAAAATTCATGATGTTAAACAGTTGTTTTTGGAGGCCGTAAATAATGTAAAACCTGAAAACTGGGAAAAGGCAGTAAATCACACTATTAAAGAAGAAGAAAAAATGTGGAAGCTGGACAATATTACTGATAAAATGATCGAGCCAGTTATTATAAATCTTGGTTCTGAAAGTTCATCTTCTGAATCTGATTGGGATTTGTAACAAGTAGCTGTAAGTTTTATATTAATATTTTTATTCATCTATTTAACATACCTTAGACGGTTTTAAAAACTCTTTTTCTCTTTTGTAATTTTTAAAAATTAAAAAAAATGTGAATTTTTTAAAACTCTTTTTAATGTAGGCCAGTCAGTTCTAATATAGTGTGTGATAAAAGAGGTCACTTTTTTTACAGACACATAACACTTTATAACACTGAAATAATTCATTTATTTTTTACAATTATTCAAAGTAATTTTTCAATTAATCTTGAGCACGCCCATGGAGTGGTCAGAAGTACCAGTTAAGATTATGCTAATTACTCTCTAGTTCATAAAAATAAACTATATATGTTAGTATCTGAACGGGTGTAAAACACTCTCTTTTTCCTTTTAAAACTTTACTGTGTGCTTGCTTATATTAGTTGTTGTAATGTGAATGAATTATCTATTAAAGTAGAACAGTACAGATTTTTTAAGAGTATTTAGATTTTTGTTATTCATCAAAAGGACCTTATGAATCACCCTTAATTCTTATGGGTGATTTTAATGCATGAATCGGAAATGAACTAGTTAGAATACCTAAGGAGCTTCTAAAATATAGAGGAGAAAGTATAACCCTAGAGATGACAAAACTAGATGATTATTCTTCTTCTTCTGACGGTGCCTATCCGTTCCGGATGTTGGCGATCAACGTGGCTATCCTAACTTTGCTTGCTGCTATTCTGAATAGTCCGGTTGTCGATATATTAAACCACTTTCTCAGGTTTTAGATGATTATACAAAAACTAATATTGCACTGCAAGATACCAGACGCATAGAGACACAGCATACTGATACCAATGTTCAAGAAAGGAGATAAAGACGATCACAACAATTATAGAGGTATAAATCTACTGAACACCGCACTTAAGCTTACCACAAAAGTCCTAACTAACAAAATCCATAAACTAACAATTTTATCAGATGAACAATAAGGATTCAGATCCGGAAGATCCTGAGTAGACACCGTATTTGTACTAAGACAAATCACAAAAAGGGCCATCGAGTACAATAAACCAGCATATCTATGTTTTATAGACCTGACAAAGGCTTTCGATCGCATCCAAGTCGAAGACATCTTATACCTACTGTATAAAAGAAACATACCAATCAATATTATACAAACCATCGAAAACATCTACTTCCATAATTTAATACAGACAAAGATCAATTGAAAACTAACAAAGTGTATACCAGTACAAAGCGGAGTCAGACAGGGTGACTCGTTCAGCCCACTTCTCTTTAATATAATAATGGACGAAATAATAGAAGCAGTACGTAAAGTTTGTAGTTACAGATCGGAGAACAATCTGTGACCATGACCTGTGACCATGACAGACTGTGGAGAACATGATACAAATATCATGTTATGCAGACTACGCCGCATTAATCGCCGAGACAGAAGATGAGCTCCAAAGATTAACACATATCTTCAATATAACAGCCAAGAAATACAATATGATAATATCGGCAGAAAAAACCAAATGTATGACATCTAAACACTCATTACGATGTAAAATCGAAATTGATGGGAAAATAATAAAGACTAGTTACGGAGATGTTGAAGAAGAAGTGTCACAATTCTTAATGACACAATCTGGAAGAACAAACACCTAAGACAATACACAAAACAAGAATATATAAAGCAGCAATTAGAACTATATTAACATACACGGAGGAAACAAGAAATGACACATCTAGAACGAGACTATTACAAGAAACTACAGAGATAAAAAACCTACAGAGAGAAGCGAAAACGTAAGAAGAGCTTGCAATATAGAAGACATAAATGAATGGGTGACAAAACGGAAATTGGAGTGGAACGAATACGTTAGTAAAATAGGAAAGAAATATTGTCAGACCAAGAAAAAGATGATTCGATAATTTAAACAATTTAGAAGGCTAATATTGAAGAACAAACAGGCTTTAAAGCCTACATACAAGAAGGAAGAAGAAGGAGAAGATCAAAAGGACGTTGTTTTTTGTTCTGATTTTATTAGTTTTGTAAAATAGCTAATTGTTTAATATTAGATTTCTTCTTAAGGGGCTCTGGGGGTAGTGATGCGTCTCAAACAGCCTCTCCTACTCAAATGTCAACCTCACCTTCGCATTGGTAAACCCTGTTATCACAAACGAGGCTCTGACGACCGAGTATCAGCGGTATAACTGTAACATCCGGAATTAAGGAAATGTAATTCCATTAACAAACTCACCAACACGTTTTGGCAAGCGTGGTGTTTTAATCGCCAAAAAACCCTCAATGAAATGTCAAGGTTCAAAACTAGAATACCCCAGAATCGTTCACAATCTTGCACCGAGAACAACTTGGTCAGTCCCAAGGATTCTGGGGGGGACAGAAAATTGACGTATCAAAACTTCCACACACATAGAAAACACATCAGACTATTTAAACTACTAACATACAATGTAAGAACACTATTAACAGACGATAAACTCCTAGAACTCGAAGAAGAGCTGAGTAGTATACAATGGGACATAATAGGACTTTGCGAAATTAGACGGAAGCGTGAAGAACAACTTCTAAACTTGAAATCAGGTCACATGCTATACACAGATGGCAACCTGGAAAACTCAAATGGTGGCATTGGTCTGCTCATCCATAAAAAACATGTACATATTTGTAAGCAAATATCAGAGAGAGTGATATACATAATAATATCACTAAATAATAGATACAAAATGAAAGTTGTACAATGTTATGCTCCAATATTAGCACATGAAGAAGAAGAAATCGAAAACTTCTATGAAGATTTAACAACAACATTATCAGAAACAAAATGTCATTTTACTTTTCTTATGGGGATTTCAATGCCAAGGTAGGAACTCAAATTTATGATGCAGAGACGGCAATAGGAAAACACGGTTTAGAAGGTCGAAATGAGAGAGGCCAGACACTATTAAATTTTCTTCGTAACCACCAGGTCAAAGATGTCACAGTATTAAATCAGTTTGGCATTGGTAGCGATCATCGAGCAGTGAGAGCTACAATACAGTTAAACTTAAAAAATTAAAGAACAAGATTCATAAAGAGAAGAGAATTGAAAAAATGGAGTACATCAGAAAACACAAAAGAATATGTGAAAGCTATAAATCGGGCCTTAAACCACCCTCTTTCGACAGATGTTGAAACCGTAAATAATGCAATCACAGAAGCGTTAATGACTACACAAAAACAGTACTGTGCTAGACCAGCGGAAAAGAAGAGAAACTGAGCGAAAACACCAGAAAGCTCATTAAAGAAAGAAAAATCAAGAGATCAGAGCAGAAAGGCGACTCAGCTGAACTCAGAAACCTGAACAGAGATATCTTAAAAGCAATTCGTAAAGATCAGAGAAGTATAATACTGAGAAAATACAAAATGTGATTGAGCAAAATGGAAATATGAAAATACTCAGAAGAAAGCTTTTTGATGGTAAAAAAGAAATTGTTAAACTAAAAGACAAGGAAGGTAATATAACAACAAATAGAGAGAGAATAGTAGGGATAGCAAAAAGCTTCTATAAAGAATTATACAAAAGCCAGTTAACAGAAGAAGACAAAACACAAATTAGAGAACGCAGAGAAATGAACCAAGGATCCGAACTTCTGCCTACCATAACGATAGAAGAAGTGAAACGAACTCTAAAGGAAATGAAAAACAGCAAGGCTCCGGAGATGGCCAATGGTAATAGAAGCTGTTAAAGTAGGAGGCAAGAAACTGCTGGAAGTAGTAACTGAACTATTCAACTTAACCAAGGTATTGTCCCTACAAAATGGAACAATGCAATTACTATCCTAATACACAAAAAAGGAGATATATCAGACCTAGAGAATTATAGACCGATAAGTCTGTTGTCACATCTCTACAAATGGTTTACCAAGATCATCACAAAACGTTTAGAACGAAAATTAGATTTCTATCAGTCTAAGGAGCAAGCTGGGTTTAGGAAAGGTTATGGAACAAATGACCACCTACAAGCACTTAAAATACTAATTGAAAAATGTGTTGAATATAATACACCACTCACGTTGATTTTCATAGACTTCAAGAAAGCTTTTGATACCGTGGAATTACCGGCAGTATTAGGAGCATTAGAACAAAGTCGAGTAGGCTATAGATATACAAATTTGATAAAACATATATACAACAACGCAACAGCATCTGTTAAACTCCATGACTTTACCGATACATATAGAATTGAGCGAGGAATTAGACAGGGTGACACCATCTCCCCCCAACTATTTACTGCAGCTCTGGAATATGCCTTTAAAAAACTAGATTGGGCTAAAAGGGGAATACATATTGATGATGAATACTTAAGCCACTTGCGCTTTGCAGATGATATTGTCATTATACCAATGCATACTGCCAGTAATAACATATGGTTCCGAAACAATAACTTTAACCAAACATTCTGCAAATAAATTGAGAGTAACCCAAAGAAAAATGGAAAGAGCAATGTTGGGAATAACTAGAAGAGATATGGTATCAAATAGGATAGTGAGAGAGAGGACTAAAGTGACAGATGTCATAGAAAAAATTGCACAAGCCAAATGGAGATGGGCTGGACATATAGCACGTTTAAATGATGATAGGTGGACCAAAAGACTCATAGAATGGAGACCTAGAAAAGACAAAAGACACCGAGGCAGACCACCAAAAAGATGGATGGACGACTTGAGAAAAACAGTCGGAAATTGGATACAGAAGGCGCAAGATAGAAAACAGTGGAAGAACATGGAGGAGACCTATATCCAACAGTGGATGCAAGAGGTTGAGGAATGATGATGATGAGATTTCTTAAATTTAGATAACCAGATTTACTTAATTTAAAATTATTGTGGCTTGAATTTTTGTAATTAATTTTGGAAAGAGAGTATGTAAAAATAAATGTTTATATATATATATATATATATATATATATATTATATATATATATATATATATATATATATATATAATTGTAACTGGCTGTGTGACGTCAGTCAGCCAGTAATCGTACAAGATATAAAATAAAATAAGAAAAAAGAAAAACTCTTAAATTCTAATTTAAATTCATATTATTAATATCTTTTTAGGTATCATATCCAAAATAAATATGTAATTAATTCATAGCCATAATTAGGTGTCTTCATATATTCAGTTTTGTACTTACCCCAACTAATACTCGTTCTTCCGAACACCTTTTTTGTTTTGGGATCGTATATCGCCTTTTTAAATCTTTCTTTTTTCGTCAATTTTATTTCGTCTAACTTGAGAAAATACTGCGTTTGAACATTGAGTAGTTCCTCCTGTTTACTCAAGCTCCTAGACATCTGACTGGCCTGTGAAATTTTCTTTTCCCTCATTTTTCGTAATTTTCAACGGTTTTCTCGATTTCGAAACTATTCACTAGCAAGATTTTTCCCTAAGAAACGCAATAACAACTATTAAGATCATGTCAAATTGTAAAAAGGACCGTCGTAAAGTGGTCTCTGCAATGGACAGTAGGAGGGCCCGGATATTAGCGATTTTGTACGTGAATAAATACATCCTTATCAGCGGTCCTCTAAAGTTATGATAAGTGAAATTTATGGGAGATGTACCAACTTAGATTTAACTTCATAAAGAAATATTATTTATTTTTTACTTAAAAAGAGCTAAATAAAAATTTTATGTATACATATATCTAGGAATAATTATAAAATAACATAAACTCCCATCTGATCTTCACATTTTGCGATTGTACATGATGTATTCATTTATTTTTTTTTGAGTGTTATAATAGTAACACAACTTTATGACTTTATTAATCTTTCCCTTCTATTTGCTTCTGTAAAATTACCGAAATTCTCGTCAAGATACAGAAGATTTCATTCTAATCTTGACATGGAAATATGAAAGTAATAAGGGTGTCCCAAAATTTACGCACGATTTGAATTGATAAAAACACTTTTTTTTCTTTAGATTGTAATTTTTTATTGAATCATAAATAACATAGGATATGGTTATACAGAGTGGCCCAAAAGTCTGGAAACGGCTCATTACCTCGTAAATTACTAGACATAATTATACAAAATTTGAGATACGCCTATTTTGGGATACGGAGATTCCATATTTGGTATTTGCAATGTTGCCAGATTTTCAGTTTCTCTTATATTACTAGTAACTTTGATTTTTCAAATGCATCACCCGGTATATTCAGTCATAATTGAAATCTACTATTAAATACGAGTTCAACCATATGTAACACTTATGATTTTATGTAATCTGGAAGGTCTTAAATACATAAAACAGAAGTCTGGCAACGCCTAAATTGTTTCAATACTAACTATTTTCAAATACATTAAAACGTAACAATTGATAGTTTAGAATATTTTGAAACATAATAGTTACGTTATTAAGTGTTCAAAATGTGCTCCATTTGTGAGTTGACAGCACTCTAATCGATGGTAGAATGCGTCTACCACATTTCTCCATGATTGTATAGAAATTATTCGAGATTCATCTATACCTATGCAAGACTTGCTGGTTAAGTTTTGTAAACTGAATTTTTCAAGTATCTCTAATAAAAATAATCTTTAGGATTGAGATCGGGTGAACGTGGAGGCCATTCAATTCTACCTTGTCTACCAATTTATCGTCCGGGAAATATCTCATCTAAATAACGCCGAATATTTACACCAACTATCTGATGTTAAATTTTTTTCGATAGAAAATGGCTCAATTAAATAAGTACCTACTATAACTGACCATACATTTAATTTTTGTGGTCTTTGAGTATGGTTTTCACGCATTCAGTGTGAATTTCACACGAGTTCAGCTATTCAATACGAGTTCAACCATATCTTCACTTGATTTTATGTAGTCTGAAAGATCTTAAATACATAAAACAGTGCAAAATATGTAGATTTTATTAAATTTAAATATTTAAATGAAGAATGCTGTGATTTTGACATTTGTTTACCATTTAAATTATGAACTAAAATTGACAGTAGTTGTGGTTCAAAAAGTTTTGCAATTTAAATTGCTTCTCTAAAATGCCGTTCTCTAAACCGTTCTCCTATTCATAAGACGACGGTACAAAAAACTGTAAGGCGATTTGAGGAATCTGGAGAAGTAAAAGATAGATACCGATCAGGTTGACCGAAACGAGTTATCAATGACAACAAAACTTCAGATATAAGCAAAGTTTTGTTGAAGATCCACATACATCCCCAGGCAGGGTTGCACAAGTACATGATGTAGGTCATTCTTCAGTCTTACGTTTATTACGCAAAAATAAATTTAAATCATACAAAATTAACTTATTGCAAGAATTAAGTGAAGATGACTTTTGTCGTAGATTAGAGTTTACTGAATTGGTAGACAAGGTAGAATTGAATGGCCTCCACGTTGACCAGATTTCAATCCTAAAGATTATTTTTATTAGGGATACCTAAAAAATTCAGTTTACAAAACTTAACCAGCAAGTCTTGCAGAGCTAAGGCAACGAATTATCAATGAATCTCGAATAATTTCTAGACAATCATGGAGAAATGTGGTAGATGCCTTCTACCATCGATTAGGGTGCTGTCAACTCACAAATTGAGCACATTTTGAACACTTAATAACGTAACTACCATGTTAAAAAATGTTCTAAACTATCAATTGTTACGTTTTAATGTATTTGAAAATAGTTAGAATTAAAAAATTTATTGAAACAATTTCGACGTTGCCAGACTTCGGTTTTATGTATTTATGACCTTCCAGATTTCATAAAATCATAAGTGTTACATATGGTTGAACTCGTATTGAATAGGAGATTCCAATAATGATTGAATATACAGGGTGATGTATTTGATAAACCAAAGTTACTAATAATATAAGAAAAACGGCAAATCTGGCAACATTGTAAATATTAAATATGGAATTTCCGTATCCCAAAATAGGTGCTCAAAGTTTGTACAATTATGATTAGCATTTTACGAGATAATTAGCCGTTTCCAGACTTTTGGGCCACTCTGTATATGAAATAGCACGTTAGGCATATCCTCGAATATTGGCGGTAAGGTGTGGCCTTATCGTCAATAAAAGTACATGAACGAATATTTAAACGTAATTAGCGAAAAACAAAGTGTAGTAGGATAACTAACAATAAAAATAAGTACACTTGTAATAAAAATAAAATAAATTATGATAAAATAAATGAAAGTGAAGATCATGTGCAAATTAACAATTATTACAGTTAGGAAAAGTGCCAAACAAGTGCTGAGCAGTGAAAGAAGAGAAAATGGAGGTAAGTACCTTAAAAAATAATTCAAATGTATTTGATAATCTTCTAAATGAAGATGATTATCATGTAAAAAAAAAGGAAATAAATAAAGGAAAAAAGGCCAGCAAAAGATCAACAAACCAATCAGTGTTTAGAGAAATGATCGAGAGACAGAAAATATTTAACGTTATGATTTTTAATATGCCCGAGTATGGCGAGGATGAAGATTTAATCAAAGCCAGATCCCTTTTATCTGGTTCAATGAACTCAGCCATTGATAGTGCTGAGGCTGTACGAATTGGAAAAAGAACAAAAATGGATACCGTTCATACATAATTGTCCTTCATAACCATCAATATCTGTCAATACTCAGAAACAGAAGAAATATTGACAGGCCAAAGATTTTTGTCGATTCAGATCTCACCAAATACCAGAGAACTGCATTAAATACTATCAAGAGTGAATTTGAGGAAAGAAAAGACGAACAAAACTTTTTTATCAAGTACTTAAATGGCACTCTTAAAATAATATCAAACAACTAATATAATCTTCACCTGGACTGGGTTTATTTTCAAAATGTAGGAGGTCTAAAAACTAAACTCGACAGTTAATTTATGAAAGTATCCTATTCTTATTACAGTATTATCATATTCAACGAGACTTACAACTATGCTGATGAAGAGCTGAAGTTGTTTGACCTTAACCTATATAGAACTGATCGCTCCAGGGAAACAAGTTCACTCTCAAGATGTGGTGAACTCCTTATTGCAATTTAATAAGAGCTTAAGCAGTAGATCTTTAACAGTTAACCAGACAATCGAACAATTTTTTGTCTTGGTGACTGAAGGTGCAAATCAGTTTATTATAGGAACCATATTTTCAACCAAAGTCTACATTTGACAAATATTTCATATTTTGTGAAACCTTAGAATATATAGCTAAAGATTATCCATTTGCACACTATTATCTGGCTTACGTACTTCCATTTACCAAATTGTGAACGGTTTTCAAATGATATTTGCTCTACTACATCAATTCCTCCACCAGCTGCCACACCATCTAAAGTTGAGGCCCTGCAGGTTGTGCCTGGTATGTGTGTATACCACAATTTCTTTCAGTCCAACACTATTTTGAATACAACTGGTAATATTCTCGACTAGGTGCTTGTTGATGCTAATTTAACTGTATCCAGGGCTCTTTTGAAGGAAATTATGCACTACCCATTTTATCACAGTTCTGTTGGGAAAATTTATTTTTAGGAAAACCACTGAATCAAATTGTAAATATTTTTTATGATATAGTTATAGAACTATTTATCCCACTAAAAGATATTCAAAACTTAGATTTCTTTCTTGGTTCTCTTTAGAATTAAAGGACCTTATAGTTGAGAAAAAGAAAGCTCACAAAAAATATTTTTTATCTAAATCACTACTGGATTATCGGACTTGTTCTCAGCTGAGGGCCAACTGTAAATTGTTAAAAGCTGAAGCCTACAGAAATCATCTTTATTTAACAGAATTATCACTAGGAAATAATTTAAAAGGATTTTGGTCGTATGTGAATTCACAAAGGGAAAGTACTCCATGTCCGCTGTGTTGAGGTATGGTGATGTTGAATCAAGTTACGGATAAAATATTTTAAATCTTCTGTACAATATTTTTCTGTGGTCTATTCCACTCAATGTGGCTTTATAGAAGAATGCTGAGAATATCATGGACAGCACGGATTACGAACAAGGAAGTTTTAGGAAAAATGAAGAAGGAACCAGAGATTGTGCTTACGATCAAACGCATAAAATTGCAATATCTGGGACACGTTATGAGAAATCAGCACCGTTACTTCCTGCTACAGTCTGTATTGCAAGATAAAGTCAAAGGTAAGCGAGGACCCGGCAGAAGGAGAATATCATGGGTGCGGAATTTAAGAACATGGTTTAAGAAAACCTCAACGGAGCTGTTTCGAGCCGCAGCGAGCAAGGTTAAGATTGCCAATATGATTTCCAACATCCGAAACGGATAGAAACCAGAAGAAGATTCCACTCAAATATGTGTCATACCCAGTGACCCACCTTTACTTGGTCTTACTAACTTGACTGATTTCAACATAACCATATATGGTATTTATTTAAAATTATCATAACTGGATGCGAATAAGGGTCCTAGCCCTGATGAATTGCCTCCCAGCTTTCTCAAGAATTGTTGTTTTATATTATCCAGACCTTAAATAAGGATGAATTTCCAGAATGCTGGAAAATAGTTTTTCAACGCCTATTTTTAAAGCGGGGTAACATTCATTGGTGAATAATTACAGGAGCCCATTATTATAATTAGTGTAATACCAAAAATATTTGAATGTTTTGTTCGCTTGAAAAACAGATAGTAGACCAACAATTTAGATTTCGGAATAGCAGATCAACCGAATATAATATACTAGTGTTTGTGATCTTTCTAAAAAAGGCCTTGTAGAGGGGCATGATTCACTATACACTGATTTCTCCAAAGCTTTTGATGGGGTCAACCATAAAATTTTAATATTTAAACTAAAAAATGGGTGTTGATTATACTTCTTGGATGGCTGATAACATACTTGATTGAGCGAGTTCAGATGATGCATATTAGAGATTTTGTTTCCAGTAAGATTAAGGTTCATTCATGAGTACCCGAGGTTCAACAGCAGCAGCACGCATATCCACAACCATTATACAATCTGAAAATACAACCGTGTTTACAACCAGGGCCTTCATATAATTGTCAAATCACTCATTTTTTCTGACGTCTCTTTCACCAACAGGACCATCTTGTCAGTACCACATACAACCACGTTCACAAACAGGATCGTATTATCAACATACGCAACCAGCACATACTCAACAACAATGAATAAGCTGATAGTGACTCGCAAACAGTCTCACAATATTTACGAAACTTTAATATCTGTGATTAAAGCATTGTTCTAAAATAGTTATTATACATTTTACTTACTCTTAAATATTCTTTCCTTAATACACTGTAAATTGCAGCACACGTTTCAGGAATCATGCGACAGAGAGCGGATTTGGAAATACACGTAGAAAACTTAAGATTTTCATATGTTCTCCTTGTCGCTAAAAACCTCAAAGTTGCAGATAATCGTTCATGTACTTCATAACAGTATCAGTCTTTTTTATGAATGGTGTAACTAAATCTAATAAATGTCGATAAGTTGCCTCATCCATGCACAGGTAATTAAGAAAATCGTCTGGTGCATTTGTTAATTCTTTTATTAAATTAATATACGAGTAAGTGGCTCCTTTTTAAGACTCTTCATGAGAGTAATGTGCAAATCTGTGAGAATTTCGTTGATTTATTAGTTTAAATAACTGCCTTATTGCACATATTGAGTACCTCTGAATAGTTTCGAAAAAATACTTAAGGAACATTCAACATGAATATAATAACTTAAGGAAAAAAAGAAACTTAATTTTTCTAGACTAAATAAATTAAACCAGTAATAAAAATGTGTTGCCACAGTGTACCTTATGTGACATAGGTTTAATCGCAATATAAAAAGTATTATAGACCTACCAAGGATGTCGTTATCGGATACTTAACTGCAGTTCAATACAAGACATCTTTTCAAAAATACAATTGTGGTAGAAATTTGTTAACGGTGATGTGTACGCTCTAATATTTTCAAATAAATAACAAGAAGTTATTATTCATTAACAACTACGGCAGTTAAGGAAGTTTGAACAAGGTCACTATTAAATCATGCATAAATTGGTCTGGAGAGATCTAGTTTACGTGTACTCAAAATTTATAATTATGTCTATTATGTCGTCTGGTGGATTAAATTTACATCTAACAGGATTCTGTACACATGTTAAAAAACTTTTAATGAAAGACACTGAAGTTTTAGAGAACCATTTTCATTATTAAAATAATCAAAATTTTTACAAATTAGCAAATTATTTTAGAACCTCAAAAACTGCTTTCTTGCTCTACAAATCTTTTCTAATACAATTAAAAGCAACTTCAAATAAATTATGTCTAGGAATATGAGGATTAGAGGTAAGATTGACCATTCGAGCATCGACTCCGGTACAAACAGTTGTTCTGATTCAACTAGAGGTTTTGACATAGAGTAAGACAACATTGTTAATTGGTGACAAATTTCCCTTTACATATTTTTAACTTATTGCCAATCTTATTGTGTCTCGTCTTTCCGAGGCCTTTTGTGAGCTTCTTTTGGCTTATTTTCCTTCTTTGGTACTCTGCACACCAAAATTTACCTCATTTGAAATATGAGGAAACATATTTGAAGAATAGAGCATGTAAGTGTTGATTATATTGAAATATCCTGTTCAAAAATACGCTATAGTAATATTGTGTCTATTTGCAACTCTAGTATAGCGTATAATTTAGAAATCAATAAAGAAAAGAGGAAAATTAGAAAAGGATATATCTACACATTATATTAAGCGAAAATAATAAACTGAAGATTTGTAGCCGTAAGTAAAAATCCGCATTGGTTGCAGTTAATAAGATGAATTATCAGTAGAAGATTACAAATCGTAATGGTTATCAATGTGCAAATACGAGGCTCTTTTTCGCCATCCTTATATATATATTATATATAATATATATATATATATATATATATATATATATATATATATATATATCTATAGGCTTACTAAGGTAAGTTGTCTGGCTTTATGATTTTAAACATAGCATATTCTTTTTTCTTGTTGTAGTTCCTTTTCCTATTGGAGGTTGGCTATCATCACAGCTATCCATACCTTATTGGCGGCTGCTCTGAAAAGATCTACTAAGCTAGAACTATACCACTCTCTTAGGATTCTTAGCCAGGAAATTCTTCATCTTCCTATGGATCTTTAACCCTTCATTTTACCTTGCATTATGAGCCTTATTATCTCATATTTCGCACCTCTGTTAATGTGGCCTAAATGTTCCAACTTTCTTGTTTTGATGTGCTCTATGACCTCGCAATCCTTTTGTAGCCTTCTTAACACATCTGCATTTGAGTCCATGGTATTTTCAAAATTCTTCTATACCACCACATCTCAAATGTTTTCAGCTTCTTTATATTATCCACTTTTAGTGTCCAACTTTCCATTCCATACAACAAAGCAAAGTCGAGAACACATAGTATCTTAAGGTTCTTATCCTCGGCTGTCTAGCTTATTTTCCCCGATATCTAGCCTTCTTACTCTATGTTGCTTAAAAATAATCATGCACTTGGTTTTCTTAACGTATATTTTGTTGTCCATATTTTATACTGACTTGATGTAATGTATTTACTAAGCGTTGCAGTGCTTCTAGACCGTCTGCAAAAACAGTATGCTTCTAGACCGTCTGCGAATCTTATGTTGTTCAAGATTTTTCCGTTTACTGATATACCCTGTTGTTCCTCTGATATTGCTTCCTTAAAAGTAGCTTCGCTGTACAGATTGAATAATAATGGGGACACCACGCAATCCTGTCTAACATTTTTCGACATTTTCGATTCTAACCTTTGCTTTTTGATTCCAGTACAGATTGACAATAACCCGTATATCTCGACTATCCAAATTCTTTTCTTTTAACAGTTTTACGAGTTTCTGATGCCGTACTCTATCAAAAGCCTTTTAATAATCTATAAAGCAGACATAGAGATCCTGGTTCATATCTAGTCGTCTTTGCGCGAGAAATTTAAAAGCGAACAGAACCTCTCTCGTTCTTAGTCCTCCTCTAAATCCAAATTGGGTGTTATCTATATCTTCTTCTATTTTTTGTTTAGTCTTCCATGTATTATTTCGAGAAATATCTTAAGTGTGTGGCTTATTGAGGAAATTGTTCTGTACTGGGAGCATTCTGTCGCATGTACTGACTTTGGTAGTGTTATAAACGTGGACAGCAACCAATTTTCTGATATTATTCCTGTTATATACTTCTTCGTCAATGCATTTAATTAGCTCAGTGGGTATCTGATCTGGGCCTACTGATTTTCCGGTCTTTGCATTTCTAATTGCCATAATTATTCCAATTCTATTCTAAAATTCTAATCATATGGCATCAACTTTAATGGCAACAAGCTAAACCACCTCAAATATCGTGATTATAGCGAGCACATTCCAGGAATTACAAATTATGATGGAGAAACTTGCAGACAACTCCCAGTACAACGGCCTAAAGATGAACATGACAAAAACAAAAACAATGACAAACGTAGAAGACCGCAGCAGTATAACATAAATGGCAGTAGGAAAAAACAAGTCTAGGAATATATATACCTAGAACAAATTCTGAAACCTGACAAAGAGAACTAAAGTGCGAAAATCACTAGAAGAGCAAAACTGACATGGCAGGATTTGGTACACTCAGTTGGATACTTAAGACCCGCAAAATACCTCAATACTTAAAGACTTTAAGTGCTTTACCAGTGCATCCTTCCTATCATGACATATAGATGTCAAACCTGGACCCTAACCAAGGCTAATACAAATAAACCAGTCACAACAGAAAAGGAAATGGAAAAAGCAATGTTAGGTATATGACTGTCAGATAAAAAGGGGAACGGGTAAGATCAAAAATAAAAGTCGAGGATATCACAGTATACGTTGCCAAACTCAAATGAAACTTCGCAAGACACATTGCTAGACAAAAATACCAACGTTGAAATGCCACAATACAACATTGGAGACCTTACAAAGATAGACGACTAAGAGGAAGGCCACAGATAAGATTGTAGATGACATAAAAAGTATAGCCCGAACAAATTGTAGAATGTTGCTCAAGATAGAAATCAATGGAAGGAGTTGTGAGAGGCATATCTCCAAAAATGGACGATAGAAGTCTAAGCTGAAGAAGAAGAATCAGCTTTATATAAATGTGACTTGGCCATTCAAGTCAATAAAAGAGGTGGCTTAAGGATCGTCACTCCCGAATGTAGCACTGATTTGCTGTACATTGATATAAATTAGAATAAAGTCGATCTTACAACCTTATAGGAAATGTCAAGGCACTCAAGAAACTAAATAACAACAATGCGCCAGGAACTGATGAATTTTTTGAAGGAAGGAAAGAAGTCATGTTAATCATTATACTGCCTCAGAATTTCTGTTGAATTGATAATGTTGTTAAAAATAACAATGCCAAACATCAGATGTAAAGTAAAAAATTCGAAATAGCTATTCTGAATAAATTAACACTAATAAAGAAGTGAAACAGAAGTATATGGCGGTGTGACTCCTTTGAGCTAGAGTAATTTATAAGAGATGCGGACTGAACACGGAACAGCCGAGGTAAAATATTTAATAAATAGGTATTTCGAGACATTGTAACTCCAAAGAGATATTTGCTACACTCTCAAATGCTGCAGATAATATGGGTCTAATTTTCAAGGAAAAAACAAAACTCATTGCCTCAGACAACAGAATCAGAAACAGGAGACAAAACTTTAACGTTGGTAGCAGTATTGTTGAAGTGGTTACCTAGGAAGCATGGTAAACCAGACAAATGTATAGTATTATCGGTAAAGATGAACTGAAGAATAACGTTCGCAAAAAGAAATTATTATGGACCTATAAAACATCTTGGAAGCCATTATCTAACAAGAAAAACAAATTTGATGGTATACAGAACCTTAATACTCCAAGTCTAATTCATGGATTTGAGCCATAGGTGCTTTCTAACACTGACTAGTAATATTCGAGAGAAAATTATTCAGAAAAATATTAATCCCAATAAGTGATAATGAAACTTGGTCTCGACGATATAATTTCGAGGTTGATATGGATGGATGGTGTTGACGAGAATGGCAGAAATATCGATGTGCAAACTGACACAAGCTGCAAATGGAGAAATAGACTTGGGTAGGTCGAGGGTCAACTAATACATTAAGATGATGATGATGATAATAACAGTATAATTTTGATGTCATTTTGGAAATAAACTTTTTTAGAATGAAAAGAGTAATAATAAGCATAGAATCGTAAACTCATTAGGATAAAATTACACCCATATAAATTCAAATTGTTTAGGATAAACAGTAAATAGTTAAAAAAGGAAGTAATACCTCAGTTTAAAGAGTCATGGCTGACTAGATAGATACATTGATATTTTATAGAAGGACTTTGTCGAACTCCCAAATATTTTCTAGTTTACTTGTACATAACCAATAATGGGATTATTGCATTTGCAAAAATATGCGCATATAATAGTTTACAATAGACCAAAATGACTAAAATTGGAGAATTAAGAAATAAAAAAAAACAAAATTACTAAAAATTGTTAGATTTATTAGTTTCTTTTCAAATTCTGTTAAATTTACAATAATTACACTAAATTATCAGTCACAACATGAAAAAAATCACTGTTCGCTATTAGATACTTTAACTTGACTGGCTTCAGAGCTTGCATCTGACATTTTTTCTTGTTTTTCAACAGTTTCGAGTTTCTTTTGATCAGATTTTTCTTCACGTCCTTCGTTACTTTCAATTTTTACTGCATTTCCTTCAAGTTTACGAAATTGTGGATGTTCTAGTAGACTTTTAGCTATCACAGGACTGGTAACAACTTGTGTAATCGGGGCGGAGTAAGCAGTGAATCCGGGATAATACAGTGAGTTGTAGCCATATACATTGTTGATTCCGTAGGAATACGAAAAGGAAGATGAAGGAGCGGCTCTTAGGGCAAAAGTTGGTGATACGAATGATTTTATCGCTACTCCGGGTGTGGCATATACTGAAGATCTAAAAAAACTACATTATTAAATCTTTGAAATATAAACAAGTGGAATATGAGAATAAAAGAAGAAATTGAGAATAACAGTAATAAATATCACATAATTTTTAAAATAAAAAAAATTTAACAAATTTTTGAAGAAAATGAAACAGAAAAAGGATGAAAAACATGGAAAAAGAAGTGAGACTAACAAAATATTTATAGCGATGGTACAAGAAGCTCAGAAAACTAGAATTGCATCAAAACTATAAGATAAAAAAGAAAGACAAATGTAATAACACCTATGAATAAAACACAATTATTAAAATAATTATTAAAACATAACCCACAAGTATTACGGGAATTACTGGCGTATGTCTTCACCTTATTCTATAATGGACACGACTTACCACCGGAGTGGACAAAAGCACATATTAACTATAGGGGGCTAAGTGTCATAAATTCACTCTCAAGACTGTATGGAAAAATAATAAAAAATAAAATTGAAAAAGAGATGACAGATGTAGAAGAACAGAATGGCTTTTGTGCAGGTAGATCCTGCATGGACAGTATATTCTCTCTAAAGCAAGTTATCGAGAAAAGATTAGCCCACAACCTTTCAACTCATATAGTCTTTATAGATCTGACAAAGGCATACGATAGTGTACCACTTTCAATGCTTTGGGTAGCAATGGAAAAACAAGGAATAAGCAAAAAAAATATACAAGCAGTACAACAGCTCTACAAAAATATGACGGCAAACATTAAGACTGGAAACAGATTAACTAGAGAAATTCCTATTAGTAAGGGCCTAAAGCAAGGCTGTTGCATAGCACCTACACTCTTCAAAATATATCTAAATGAGGCACTCTCACTGTGGAGAAGAAAGTGCTGCAATATGGGCATTCCAATCGGAGATGATAGATTGTACACGATACATTTCGCTGACGACCAAGCCATTCTAGCTGAAGACGAGAGTGATATAAGCTACATGCTTAGAAAACTGGAAGATGAGTACACCAAATGGGGCCTCACAATTAATTTCCAAAAAACTGAGTACTTAGTTGTAGGAGAAAAACCAGAAAGCCTACAAATCGAAATGGGAACTATAAAACCGACAGACAATTTTAACTACTTGGGAGTCCAAATAACATCAAAAGCAGGAAGTAGCGAAGAAATACATTCCAGGATTGGCCAAGCAAGATCAGCCACCAGACAGCTACACGGACTATTACGTAATAAAAAAATAACAAAAGAAAATAAAAGAAGAATTTATAAAACAATAATAGAAAGTATTGGACTGTATGGCGCCGAACTCTGGGAAATAAACCAAAGAAACAAATCAAAAATTAAGGCCATGGAAATGAACTACTGGAGACGATGTTGCCAGCTCACTAGACTTGATAGGGTGAGAAACGAAGATATTCGAAGAGAAATGGAAATCGATCTAGACGTAATAGACACAATCGAAGAAAAAAGACTTAACTGGTATGGACACCTTCAGAGAATGCCGGAAAATAGATGGCCAAAAAAAAAATAGAAGAATGGACTCCGCCAACTAGAAGAAAACGAGTAGACCAAGACGATCCTGGAAGACGATGTCGACGATGCAATGATCGCCAGAGATCTAACAACTGAAGATTGCTTCGACAGAAAACGCTGGAAATTAGGATGCGAGAAGCGGCGCCAACTGTAGAAGACTCGCTTGTTATATATATATATATATATATATATATATAATATATATATATATATATATATATACATATATGTATGTATGTATGTATAAAAGATTAGAAAAAGATATATATAATTATCAACTATGAAGTGCTGGAGGTCTGGAAGACCGTGCCTAAAATATGAGGATAAAGAAAAGTATGAGTTACACCAGATTACAACCTATAATTATAATAATACGGACGATCGAGGGCAGGAAAGATCCTGAAATAAGAATCTCCTCGGAATGGATAGGACACGCCAAGATAAAGAACAAGAGGAACTAAGAGATACTTGTGTTCAGCAGCAGATGTAGCAAAATGATAGTGATTTAATAATACAACTTTTTAAATCACACCAATACATTACTGTAATTTATAATTGTTAAAATATATTTTAAATTTGTTAAGTGCCTACGTACTTACCCATAAGCTAAGAGCGGAATGGGAGAAACTGGAATTGATGATGTTATTGCAAGTGGTTGTCCTTCAGATTTTAGAGCAACGTCGGTTTTAATAGCAGGTACTTCTACCGAGTTTCTATCTTCAGCTTTAATTTCATCTTGGCCAGCACGGCTCTAAAATACAATTGTTTTAAGGTTTAATGAAATATGTTGATTACGTCTTTATAAAATGTAGAAGATATCATAGATAGAGGTATTCATCCGCCAATAAACTAGCAGAATTGCTTATAAAGGCAAAGAAGAAGAAGAAGAAGAAGAAGGTCTAAATTTTAAAAAACATTTTCCGTGTGTTTTTGACAATTATTTATGTCCAAGATTGATATCATATGTTGCCAACATTTTTGACATTTGTTCAGAGAATCCATTAATGTATAGTAAGGATATAATAGTGTTTTTTTGATTTAGTGACATTACTATTATTATTAATAGGTATGGTTTGTGTTAGGTAGTGTGCCGACTATACTATAGAGGATGATAAATAAAAGTGGTAGTAAGGCTTTTAATTCAATATATAACACCGGAGTGATTCCCACAGATTAGCTCAAATCCATCTTTATCACAATACCTAAAAACACAATGTGAGAAAATGCTCAGAATATCGATTAATTGCCCTAATGAGCCACACTCTTAAATTTTTTCTAAGAATTCTTCACAACAGAATTAGACGCAAATTCGTAGTATTGTTCTGAAGCTATTTTCTTGTGGCATTGTAAATTAATTACTATTTTACTGGGAATAATCCACAATTAAAGATTGAAATACGTTTATTGACGTTTCAATTTCCACTTCGGAAATCGTTCTCAAAATACAAACAGTAAATTAAACAAAATTTGTTTTTTGTTACATAGTGAAAAATTCTTCTAATAATTTAATTTTATCTGACTCATTTATATTAACAATTCGGACATACATTATGCATTTTAAAGTAGACGACTTTAAAATGATATTGCCAATATTGTTGAGTTGCGCTCCTGGGACGACTTTACTTATAAGATAGTTCATTCGATTACATGAAATCAACTTTAACTTGAGAATATCCGTCAGAAAAAAATCATAGCATGTAATTCGTCTTTAAAAATTCTCCTGTTAGTGATTCCATAGTAAATTATGAGGGAAAACCAGGAAAAAAAAACCTCATAATACTATCCCGACATTGTTAGTATTTGTTCGTGAATTTAGTTTACCTTCAACAAACATCAAAATTCTGATTTTATATGTTACGTTATTTAAAAAACATAAATGATGTATCCTCTATATGTTACTGACTTACTAATACTGGTATTTTCTTATTAATAACTTCCTCTTTCAATACTGGTAACCAGATCCTTCTACATTCTGCCGAGGAATTTGCGACACAATTGGTCTCATTTAGCATAATTAGAGTAAAACCATTCCTGGTTTTCCCTCATAATTTACTATGGAATCACTAAAAGGAGAATTTTACTGTCATCATGTCATGTGTTTGTCTTTTTTAAAGACGAATTACATGCTATGATTTTTTTCTGACGGATATTCTCAAGTTAAAGTTGATTTCATGTAATCGAATGAACTATCTTATAAGTAAAGTCGTCCCAGGAGCGCAACTCAACAATATTGGCAATATCATTTTAAAGTCGTCTACTTTAAAATGCATAATGTATGTCCGAATTGTCAATATAAATGAGTCAGATAAAATTAAATTATTAGAAGAATTTTTCACTATGTAACAAAAAACAAAATTTGTTTAATTTACTGTTTGTATTTTGAGAACGATTTCCGAAGTGGAAATTAAAACGTCAATAAACGTATTTTTATCTTTAATTGTGGCTTATTCCCAGTTTAATAGTAAGCAAATTCGTAGATCTCGAAAATACCCAATTTGGTTTTAGAAATGCTATGGGAACCAGCGAAGCACTTTTTGCGCTTAACATCCCATTACAAAAATACCGTGACCAAAGAAAAACTGTATTTGCATGTTTCGTGGACTTCAAAAAGGCATCCGATAAAGTACAGTAGGTAAAATTAATGTAAATACTGAATAATATCGGAATAGATTACAAGGATATTCGTGTCATTTAAAGTTTGTACCGGAATCAAACTGCTATCGCAAAAATTGAAGATAACTACACCGATTAAATCTCCATACAACGAGGAGTCAGACAAGGTTACATTTTATCACCAACATTATTCAATGTTTACTTGGACCAGTTATTTAACAAGGCACTTGAGAGACAATCATATAGAATAAAAATCAACGGAAAACTACTTAATGTGATTAGAAATGCAGACGATACAGTAATTCTGTCAGATAATATTGAAGGTCTCCAAATTCTGCTTAATCGTATTAACGAGATAGGAGAGGAAATGTGCATAAAATAAACTCAAACAAAAACAACCTTTTAGTGTTTAGTCCAAGTTGAGAAAGTTCACAAAATGACATATTTAGGAACTGTGATAACGGACCAACTAGATCCAGACAGAAATAAAACCTAGAACAGCAATAACTAACAATACTTTTATGAAAATGAAGTCATTTCTTTGCAACAATCATCACAGTTAAGAACTAAGACAAAGAATGGTTAAGTGTTATGATTGGTCCGTACTTTTGTATGGTACAGAAGTGTGAACGCTAAAAGTATCGATCATAAACAAAATTGAAGCATTGGAAATGTGGGTTCATAGAAGAATGCTAAAGATACCTTGTACAGCAAGGAAAACTAATAAAGAAGTACCAAGCAGCTTCAACAAAGATAGAGAACTGCTAAAGACTGTTAAAAATCCAAAAATGTCTAATCTGGGACATATAGTAAGGGGAAGTCGATATAAAATATTACAACTGATCCGTAAAGGCAAAATAAAGGGCCGTAGAGGTGTAGGAAGGAAACAGATTTCTTGGTTGAGGAATATTTGTGAATGATTCGTGATGATTCTTATATGGCACGCGAAGAAGAAGACAAGGAGGCGTTTCAGGAGGAAGCCGAGGAGTAAAGGTGGTATTCTCAGCAAAATTCAGCTTGTTTGTATGACTTTTAGATGTTCCTTTACCGTGATGTGTGATCGTTTGTACTTTAAAAATTTAAATTCTGCGTGTTTTTAGGCATATTTCAAATGCCTCATATTTGTTGCCAAAACTCAAAATTGAATTTTAATGGTATATGTTTTGAACACTAGCCTCTAAAATAGAAATTTCATTCCCACCGGTCCATTAAAGTCTTATGAAAATCGCAAAAATGGCATAAATCGGTAACGTTTATTTACTTAAGACCTTTACAAAAAATAACTTTAGTTGCGCAAAATACAAAAACTACATAAAAAATCTATACTCTTCACCTTTAAATCGCATTTCGATTTTTGTCTATAGTACACTCTGATCAAAAGATATCAAAATTTTTACGGTCGAGTTGATACAAATTTTATTTAAAATTGATCTCGCGCGCGTAACTGGCATTAAAATCACCAGTTGTTTGAAACGTCGGGTCATTCTAAACTAAAAGTGCTAAAAAACATTTTTGTTCACAATTATCTCAACTCCTTTTTTATTTGAAATAGTTTTTTCTACGGCTTACAGATATTTTTTAGGGGGTACTTTTCTACGGCATTTTAGGGGGAAGCCGGAGGTAAATGTGTTAAACTTGATTAAAAGTGCATTTTTTGAGGTCCCAAACCTGACATTCTCAGCAAAATTCAGTTTGTTCGAATAGTTTTTAGAGCTTAGATCTCTACTAGTAACTTTGGAAAACTGCGAGATACACTTAGGTATCAACATACCAATTATTAACCTCAAAAGAAAAGTATTTGATCAATGCGTATTACCGGTCATGACCTATGGGATGGAAACTATAACTATAATTAAGACTACGGCTTCGAAATTGAGAGTGACACAGAGACGAATGGAATGGTCTATGTTGGAAGTGACGTTGCGGGACCGAATAAGAAATGAAGATCTGCGAAGAAGGATGAGTATTGCTGATGTTGTGGAGTGCATAGCGAACTGAAATGAAACTGTAAAGGCCATGTAGTGAGAATGCGCGACTCACTATGGACGAGTTAATTACAAAAAAAGACCACCTACACGGTGGGCTGACGACATCAGGCTTATCACCAAAAATTCGCAACAAAGAGCACACAATAAGGAATGGAGGACTTTAGGGCAGGCCTATGTCCAACAGTATTTTAAACAGGTGTTTTAAACAGTCTGTTTAAAATACTCACCAAAGTCATAACTACTCGACTAACAAGGAAATTAGACGAATAACAACCATATGAACAGGCAGGTTTTAGAAAAGGCTATTCAACTTCCGATCAACTGTTAACCACAAAAATATTAATAGAAAAATGTAACGAATACAAGTTTTTAGTTTTCCTAGCATTTGTAGACTACGAAAAATCTTTCGATACCATAGAACACACGGCCGTAATAAACGCAATGCAAAATTGTAGAATAGACAGCAGATATATTAACTTAATAAAAGAAACTATGAACCAAGCTACAGCTACATACCACCTAAATGAAAATAAACACACAAACCCTGTACCATTAAACAGGGGAGTCAAACAGGGAGATACTTTATCACCCAAACTGTTCACCTTAGTTTTGGAGGACGTTTTTAAAAATCTATATTGGAAATATAAGGGAATAAACATCAATGGCCGCTACCTCAGTAATCTACGATTTGAAAATGACATAATCCTGATAGCTACTGACCTACAAGAAATGCAAACCATGCTTTTAGAACTACATACCGAATCTTCTAAAATAGGACTGAAAATGAATTTAAACAAAACAAAAGTCATGCACTCCGAAGACACCGTGACAATTATAAACGATAAAGTTATAGAAAAAGTTGAAGAATATATATACTTGGGACAAAAAATAATCCTAAATAGGGAAATTCAGACTGAAGAAATAAAATGGAGAAGAAAGTTAGCTTGGGCAGCATTCGGTAAACTGAACTATATACTCAGAAATCAACAAATTCAATTACATCTTAGATCTAAATTTTTTGATGCATGCATTATTCCGATATTAACTTATGCGGCACAAACATGGACAATCACAAAAAAGAATATGAGTATACTTAGAGTCACTCAACACGCGATGGAAAGGGCAATGATATCACTTAAGGACAAGAAAACAAACACATGGATAAGACAGAAAACCAAAGTCACCGATGTGGTACAAAAATCATTAAAGTTGAAATGGAATACGCTGGACATGTAGCTAGGAGCGATCTAAACAAATGGCACAGATCAATTTTAACCTGGAGACCATACCAACACAAAAGACCCAGAGGCAGACCTCCTATGAGAAGAACAGATGATCTGAAAAGGACTGCCGGGAAAAATTGGCTTCAAGTAGCGTACAATAAAAAACAATGGAAAGGAAGACTTGAAGAGGCTTATGTTCAGATGTGGACGTGAATGGCTAGACGAAGAAGAAGAAGAAGATGTCCAACAGTGGACGTGATGGCTGGATGAAGGCTGGATGATGATGATGATGATGATGATGAAATAAAGAAAAAAAACCAAAAGATATTAAAGAACTCAAACCTTTTAATCTAGTACTAATCGTCAAAATATATTAGATATAATAAACTTATTCTACTGAAAGACACTGAAACGTAGTAAAAGAAAAGGTGAAAAGGAAAAAAATATTACTATTATTCTGAAGCTATTTTTTTGTGACATACAATACAATTTACAATTTTTATTCGGAATAAGCCACAATTTTACTTCACCAGTTTATTTAGTCGTTTTAATTTACACTTTAGAAATTGTTCTTAAGCAAAATTTATAAAAAAAATAAAATAATTTTTTTTGAGAACGATTTCCGAAGTGGAAATTAAAACGTCGAAATAAATATGTTTTAAAGTAAAATTGTGGCTTATTCCCAAAAATATAGTAAATAGTAAAAAAGATTTAAGTACTCAAACTATTTAATATAGTTCAACTCGTTGTCAATAGATATAAGATGTCAATTATTAAAATGAAAAGCACCAAAAGCTTAAAAAAAAACAAAAGACGGCAAAGCCAAAAAGATAAAGAACCCAAATTATTTAATACAATATAAATCGTCGATAATAGAATAAATTATTAATAATTATTATAAAAAAACTATTGTTCTGAAAAGTCTTAATAACCATGAAAAAGCAATAAAAAAAATAAAAGGCCAAAAAGACCAAAAATAATAAAGAATTCAAACTATGTCAGAAAGTTCAAATCATCGATAACAAATTAGAAATAATATGGTTTTTTTAAAGGCGCTAAAAATTATTAACGAACCGTAAAAAAACTATTTAATATAATTGATCCAAGAAGAAGTCTGACAGATAATACAATTCATAGATTTGAAACAGTAAGTATTGAATAAAATGCAGATTATATAATATAAAATAGTCGATTTCCAACATTAATCTAGCTACTAAATTTTTGTCGTATTAAAATTCACCTACCTTTATTTCCTCTACAGCAGCTAGATGTTTCGCTCTCGCTTCTAGGACTTCGGGCGTGTCTTGAATAGGAGCAGGAACCGCTACAACGGGAATTTCAGGTACTGCAGGAGCTACTGGCAAATTAGAAGCCGTCGCTCTAAACCCTTGGTCATCAGCGGCATACTCTACTGATTGAATCTTACCATTGGCATCCACATAGCTGTAACTTCCCAAAACAGATCCATCAAATGCTCTAGCTTCCGATTTAGCACTGAGATGATTAGCATATCCGTAAGTATATTGTCCTAGACTATCTTGAGAGTGGTATTGGCTTGCAATGGGCGCTGATATTTCCGCTAGTGGTACTATGTAAGCAGTAGGAGAACTAGCCGCACAAGCTAGTAGTGCAGAAACGACAATGATGAATTTCATGTTGATTGTGATTAAGTTTTGCGCTGCTGATTTGATCAGTACTCGCTAAACTGTGATATCTGATGGGAAAATTCGATTTTATATTACTTTTAATGCCTTAAGGGCGTTTTTGCTTCAGGTTTATTATTTTGGTATTAAGCTTGTTTTACTGAAAGAGACCATTCGGGAAGTAGTTGACTTTGAAATAAGCTATTTTGATTTTTTGTATCGCTGTATGCAAGGACGTCTGTTTTCTTGTCGAAAACAATAAAAGATGAAATAAATATATACACTGCTCAACAAATTTAGTGATATTTGTAAAATGCTCAAATTACGTATATTTTATTCAATTTTGTTAAAATTATACTTATAAAGAAGTATTAAAATATTTTCCCTTGCTTATTGTAGGGATGTTCCGGTTTTTGTTTGTTTCTTTTTCCAATAATTTTTGTTTCTTTTGTGTATTTGTGATTGTCCTCTCTAGGTTTAAACAAACTTTGTAATATAGTTTCCATATTTTGGTATCAATCTTTACTGTTTTTCTCTTATTTTGTGTATTTGGGTAACATTGGTAAAATAAATATTACGAATGGAGAGGTGAAGGAACCAAATATAGAAAATCACCTAGAGAGCACAGAATACTGAACGAATTCCTAAAGTACGGAGGACCACATCTGAGGAAACATCCATAAACTACGTCGGAGAAAAGAGGAAGGGGGGACTTTGCTTATTAGGATGGTATACGGCAGGAGGGAGGAGGGCATGAGTGTACATACAACGTCGTTTGGTGTTTGTTTATCGATAAATATCAACAAAGTAACATCTCTTAATCTCGGATATAGAATGGGTAACAAAAGAATTGGTATGGTGTGCTACGCCGCAGACGATGCAGCAATTATTGCCGAATCAGAAGATGATCTCCAAAGGCAGCTCTTTCAGTTCTTTCAAACAAGCCGACTATTAAATATGAACATCTCTACCAACAAAACTAAATGTATGACAATAGCAAAAGATCCGCTCAGATGTAAGTTAGTGGTTGAGGACAACCCCATAGAACAGGTGATGCAATTCAGATATCTGGGCATAGATATATTAACCACCCATGACCCAGTAAAGGACCTGAGGAGTCAGATCAACAAAGCATCTGCACTGTCAGGATGTCTGCGGGAGATAGTCTGGTCTAATCCGTATATGCGCACAGATAGTAAAATTAGAATCTATAAGACTTGCATACGACCGATCATGACATATGGCATAGAAATGCGCGAAGATACCAACAAAACGAAACAGATGCTAAGGGTTGCCGTTATGAAAACCCTAAGAACAATAATGGGGAAAACAAGAAGGGACAGAGTGAGAAATACAAACATTAGAGAGCAGTGCAAAATTCAAGATATTGTAAGATGGGGAAGACAGCGCAAGAGGATGTGGTACAACCATGTAAGACGAATGGGTGAGAATAGACTCCCAAAAATTGCCCTAGAAAACAATCCGCCTGGTTCAAGACCCCCCGGAAGACCACCTAAAAGATGGAGGGATAGTTGGCAATCTACCTCCCAAGAAATTAACCAGAGGCAGCTTCAGAATTAAACAGATCGAAAGATCTACAAAAAGTAGAAGAAGAAGAAGGAGCCTCTATAAATATAATTCTCTTCTAGCTTCTACAAGAGGGCGACTCTCTCTCTTTCTCTCTGTGCTTAACTTCACTTATGAAAACGAATATAAAAAGAACGAAAACAGACTAAGGTAACTGGGAGTAATGGCAACCCTAACAGAAGAGTTTAGCCTCCCTAGCCCTCCAGGTTGGGGGTTGGACTAGGAACCGACAACCTCTTCCTGTAAAAAAATATATGTTACGGAACCTCAGGAACTATCAGCTGGACGGAATTCATGACAATGAGTCTGCAAACGAAAAATGGAATTGACAAGCTTCAGGCAAATGGAATTGGCACTCTTGACAAGAGAACCCATTACATACATTATAGCTGCAATAAAAGCCAAAATATGGATAGGGTGGGATTTATTGTAAACCAAAGAACAAAAGCCCTGATTATTAACTTTAAAGCCTAGTCAAAGAATGTGCTATTTGCACTTAAAATTCTTTAATTACAGTTTGATCAGTGCACATGCCTCAACTGATGAAAAAACAGCATATAACCTACACAACATCAATAGCCATAATGGATTACGATTAATAAACTTAACAGCAGCACTAAATATCACAGTCGCTAGTACCTCTTTTGAACCCAAAAACATACACAAGGTAATCTGGACCTCTCCTGATGGAAGAACGAGTCAGATTGATCACACCTTAATAGATTCAAGGCATGGAACAGTCGTAATAAACTCCAAAAGTTATAGAGACCCAATTATAGACTCAGATCATTGCCTAGTAATCTTAACATTGAGGGCTAGAATTTCCAACACCAGTAAATAAAATAAAATGAATAGATAAAATGAAATGTGCAAAAGCTAAGAGATGTGACAATTGCAGAATGATACTCGAAAAACATCACCAACAGGCTAAGGAATAAAAATGTAAATAAAGAAGGCCAGACAGATATAGACTTCTACTGGACCAGAATAAAGAAAGACATTGAAACAGTAGCTAAATATGAAATAGGAACAGAAATTTGTGTTGGTCAAGATCATTGATTTGACGATGAATGCAAGAATGCAACAAAAGAAAAAAATTAAGCCTACAGCAAGGTGCTTATTCGACAATCTAGAACAACTGTAGAGAATTACCAGACAAAGAGAAGAGAAGAGAAGCGAAGAGAAGAGAAGAGAAGAGAAGAGAAGAGAAGAGAAGAGAAGAGAAGAGAAGAGAAGAAAAGAGAAGAGAAGAGAAGAGAAGAGAAGAGAAGAGAAGAGAAGAGAAGAGAAGAGAAGAGAAGAGAAGAGAAGAGAAGAGAAGAGAAGAGAGAGAAGAGAAGAGAAGAGAAGAGAAGAGAAGAGAAGAAAGAGAAGAGAAGAGAAGAGAAGAGAAGAGAAGAGAAGAGAAGAGAAGAGCGAAGAGAAGAGAAGAGAAGAGAAGAGAAGAGAAGAGAAGAGAAGAGAAGAGAAGAGAAGAGAAGAGAAGAGAAGAGAAGAGAAGAGAAGAGAAGAGAAGAGAAGAGAAGAGAAGAGAAGAGAAAAGAAAAGAAAGAGAAGAGAAGAGAAGAGAAGAGAAGAGAAGAGAAGAGAAGAGAAGAGAAGAGAAGAGAAGAGAAGAGAAGAGAAGAGAAGAGAAGAGAAGAGAAGAGAAAGAGAAGAGAAGAGAAGAGAAGAGAAGAGAAGAGAAGAGAAGAGAAGAGAAGAGAAGAGAAGAGAAGAGAAGAGAAGAGAAGAGAAGAGAAGAGAAGAGAAGAGAAGAGAAGAGAAAGAAGAGAAGAGAAGAGAAGAGAAGAGAAGAGAAGAAGAGAAGAGAAGAGAAGAGAATAAACAAAAGAAAAAAAACGAATCAACTTAAATAAGGAACTTAAATATATAGAAAACCTCAACAGAGAAAAAGAACTCACAGCATTCTATAGGAAAGTTAACATCAACAGAAAATAATTCAAGACAACCACAAGACAATGTACAAGTGAGAATTGCGACTTATTAACAACAAAGAAAGATGTATTGAATAGATGGGTGGAATAATATAACCATGCAATTAGTATAGAGGAAGAAGAAAAAATCCTGGAAGACGAAAGAGGCGTGGTAAGGGGAACAGACGAGAGGAAAGAGGAACCATCAATGATTTTTGAAGTTAAAGATGGCGTGAAGGTGACCATGATACCATAATGGCATTACAGCAGCTTATAAAAGAAATATGAACATATAAATCCCTCCCCAATGATTGGAATATTGGAATACTTTGCAGCATACATAAAAAAGAAGATATCTTTGAATGCACTAACCACAGAGGAATTACACTTCTAAATACAACGTATAAAATCTTTTACACATGCAGAACAACATGTATGGCAACATATGCAGAACTGATAGTAGGAAAATACCAGGCTGGTTTCAGAGGTGGTTAATCGACAATTTATCAAATTAAAACAAATTTTAGAAAAAAACATTGGAATATGGCATTGATACTCATCACATATTTATACACTACAAAATTGCCTGCGACGCTGTGAATAGAAGAAAATGTTCAAAGCTATTAAAGAGCTAGAAATACCAATTCAGTTGGTAAATTTAACAAAACTAACTCTTAAAAAAGTTGAATGTAGAGTACGAATTCAGGAGAAACTGTCTGAACCTTTTAAAACAAATAACGGACTACCTCATTACATGGAGACCCTTTCTCCTGCATACTGTTCAATCTAGCTATGTTTCTATCTACTGTTCAAATAACAGCTAACTCCAAGCTGCAAAAAGTGCAGCGGCTAACTTGTCTGGGAATCACAGGGGCAATGTCAACATGCCCCACAGCAGCTCTAGAGGCGATGCTGAACCTTCCTCCCTTGCAGTTCTGCATAAGGAGGGAGGCTGTAACTACCGCCTTAAAACTGCGACAGACACAAATAATGAAACCTGAAGATCTAGTTGGCCACCTGAAAATCTTGGAAGAAATTCCATTGAATTCTAAGGACGTGCCGACAGATGCTATGCCAGTCAAATTAGACTTTGAAACACCCTTTGAAGTGGTCATAAAAAACCACCAAATGGGTGAAGAAATTGAGCCAAAAATGGAAGAAGGTTCACTCGTATGGTATACGGATCTAAGATAGATGAAAGGGCAGGAGTGGGAGTTACTAGGCCCAATTTTAGGCTATCTAAATCTCTTGGAAACGCCCCAACTATCTTCCAGGCAGAAATACATGCTATAGACATAAGTGCCCAAGAATGTCTAAACCGAGACACCTGTAGGGCAAAAGTCTTTATTTTATCAGACAGCCAAGCCGCCATAAAGGCTCTAAAGTCATTTAAATGTGAGTCAAAGTTGGTTTGGGACTGTAAACAATCTCTCAAGAAGCTGGCGGAACGCAACAGTGTAACTGTGATGTGGGTGCCAGGTCACAGGGGAATTGCAGGAAATGAGGAAACTGACAGCCTCGCAAAACAAGGAGCTAATACCCCATTCTAGGATCCGGAACCCTTCTGTGGACTATCGAAAAGCCACATCAGAGAGGAACTCCTTACCTGGGAACTCAATCAACTAAGATCATATTGGTCTAACACACTAGGACAAAGACAAGCAAAAAGGCTCATAAATGTGTCGCCTACTGCAACAAACCGCCTTCTTGAAATGAGTAAGAAAGATATCAAAATGGTCACTGCTCTCTGAGATATCATCTCAAGATGGGCAAATTAGAGAGTGAAAACCGTCGTTTCTGTCACAATGAAAAAGAAACGGCAGAAATACTATGCAACTGCGTAGCATTGTTCTGCAAAAGACTAAAATTCCTAGGAGAGGTCAGTCTGGCGTCCTCTGACATAGAAAACAAGTCACCTAGGAAGCTAATCAACTTCATTAGAAGTATGAGCATTCTAGAGTTTAACTAGATTAAGGTATGCACAAAAGATCTGTATAGGTCGAAGTGCGGTGAGGTACAGTTAGACAGTATATGAAGTTTACAGAAAAATTATAAGAAACCTATTTTGTTCAGAATGATTCAACAAATGAAAGAAAATTGTCCGGGTAGAAAAATTCATTGTTACATTTTGTTTAAAAAAAAATTGTTTGAAAAAATTTTAACAACTTATTTTGTTTGAAAGAACCCGAACTTTTCGCCTTGTCTAACAAGTAGAAGTATCTATTTGTTATATGACTTTCTTACCGTAGTACTTAATTTCCTTGATAAGGCTTGATTTCACGGTAGTACTTAATTTCCTTAAACTTCCAAATTCCTACGCATTCATCTTTATTAGAGACACTATATTGTCTTGTGCCACTATACTGAGGCAATCTCGGACATGCCACACGCTACACGCTACACGTGCGACCTCCAACGCGGTGATGGCACTTGAAGAAGAAGAATTATTTGATCGATGCATGTTACAAATTTTTATTCTAGGCTGTAGCCTAGATTATACTTTAGCCTGAAATAGTCGAGAAGGTTGGTACATGTTGTGGTTATCACTTCTATAGAACACAACAACTCCTTGTTTATATTCTTTAAGTTTTAGTTCAAAGGATTTAAACTTCTTAGAAATCGCAATATTGGTTTCGAAGGAATTTTTTTAATTAAATTGATTCTTTTATGGTCCACCACCATAAATACCTCCTAAATTCCAGATATTTATGGCGTTGAGCGAACAATTGTCCTGCTCTTGCAAATAATATTTTGGCCATGTTACTCCCTCTAGTTTCAATTTACAGAAATGAGAGATGTGAATACACTGAACTCACAAATTAATTACTGTGAGTACAGTTTTTTTGATACTCTAAGAGTATTTTTGCCTGATATTTTTTCACAGTAGGCTACTTCAAGTTTATTGTCTTATTTTTGGACATATTCCACTCTGGGGCTGTTTGATGAACTATGAAATGGTGCTGGTCTAATTAAATCACCTTTCTCATCAAGAATATTAGCAATCTCGTTACCAGCAGCTCTTTCATGCTCCTGGTACCAACTATTTGCAATTACAAGCTACAACAGGCTCATCAGATTCTTGTAACTCGGTTGTTAGGGGCACCTTCATTCGTATATATTATTTATTCCTTAGAGTGTATGATATTGTTAATTTTTTTAAAGAAGATTAGTTCCTATAACATCATACCATGGTACAGTCTTGAAAAATGTCTGATAAGATAAGTAATGTAGAAATGAAAAATATTAATTTAAAATTATGGAACATATTTCCTTTAATTGAAGAATACGCTTTAATCTTGACGATTAGTGTATATTTCGTAGTAGACAAGTTCAAGTTTAAGATACTTCTTTGTTTAATTTCACCTGGTAATTGACGAGTTTAGCCACACCCAAGGCTGGCGGGTGCCACATTCTCGTTTGGATACAATTTTTAATGAGCTTTAATCACATATCAATATGTTAAAAATTTATGGTTTCAGTAATTGTAGTACGTTCATGTTTAATTTCATAATTGTCTATCTAAAATGTGTAAAAAATGTATCTGAGTAGTTAAAATTAATTGATTTAAATATTAATATTCTACAAGCACGTAAGTTGGTGCTAGCGATCGAAATTTGTTGTAAATTTTTTAACTTTGTATAGTACATTTTTATAATTTTTTGTTAATGCTCACAGTATACATTCTAACTCAAAATAGAAGTGAACTATTTTTGTAGTAGTAGCTATTTCTCTATGCATTTGTTTAATTATTTTCGCCCATAAGATAATAAAAATAATATGTAACAAATTACTACTTTTTTCATTTACAAAAACATGACAAAAGTCAACCATGAACGATATTAGTGGTTCTTGGATTAGTCTGATTTCCTAGAACTTTTATTCTAGTAAAAAACCTTTTAGACCAAAATATACAAATCTAATAATTACATCTGAAATTTTACATCTTCTTGAAGTTTGCATAAACCAGACTACTTTGAATTTAATAATCAAATATATACAAATAACAGTGAAGGACTTATAATGGGCAATCCTCTAAGCCCATTGCCCATTGATATTTTTATGGATCATCTAGAAACAAAGATTTCAAAACATCCCGTATTTAAACAGTTTTTATATGGGTGGAGATACGTAGACGACGTACTGGTATATTTCCAATTCACTTCATAGTCATATTGAATTTACAATAGAAACAGAACAAAATCAATCCATAAACTTTTTAGATTTAAAAATTATCAGACTTAAAAACAAACATGACTTCTCCATATTTCATAAACCTACCTATACTGACACGACTATACACTATTCATCATCCCATCCAACACAACATAAACTGGCAGCCTATCATAGTATGTTACATAGATTAACAAAAATTCCGATGTCAAAATACAACTTTGAGACAAAATTAAATATCATCAAGCAAATAGCAGAAAACAACGGGTACAACGAACAAACAATTAATATAATGTTAAATCGAAAACTACACAAGAAAGCCCTGAAATTAGTATTTCCACCACCAGAGAAAAAACTCAGTACCTTCTGCTCGATTACATATACAGGCAAAATATCAACTAAAATAGCCAAACACATAAAAAAGAAAGGAATAACACCAGCTATTCGAAGAAATAACAACCTAGGTAAATATATCAAAAACAACAAAAGCCAAAATAAAAAACACTTATCTAGTGGTGTGTACAAACTTAAATGTGGCGACTGCTCAAAAACTTACATCGGTCAAACTGGTAGAAACTTTAATAAACGAATAGCAGAACATAAAGGGGCTTTCAATAAGAGAAAAACAGATTCTACATAAGCACTTCACCTTCTAGATCACCTTCATTCTTTTAATGACGAATTTAAAATTCTTCACATTCAAAATAAAGGCCTTAAGCTATCCTTGTTATAATCTATGGAGATTAACAAATTAAAAAACACAGATATAATTCTGAATGACCAACTTGAGACAAACAGTTTGAAAACAAAGTTTTCAGTGTTTTATTGTTACATAAAATGAATTTCCATCAAGTTGCGGTCGAATCCATCAATTGTTTATTTTTATTTAATGTACAGAAGATCTTACAAATTATGTGCATATACTTATATTAATTCATAAACTTTAAGTTCCTCTAGGTCCTCATCATCAATATGATCATTTTCTGCAACACTCTTGATATTATTTGTCTGTACGCCAGTACCTATTATTTTATAAAATGTGAGATTCGGTCACTCATTCGAGTCTCTTTAATTTTCACCAAAATGTTTTCTAAGGAGAGTTTTTATGGACCATTTATCTCCTTTCAATGAAAATTCAATTTGTTGTAATTTATTTTTCGATAATGAACCTTTTCAAATTATAGACTTGCTGAGCTCTATGTCAGAACGATAAAATATTTCCCCCTTAACGTGGTCATATATGATCTTTCTTTTTAAAAATTAAAATATTTTCGATGCATTACATTTAAAATGCTACTGGGAAGATTTTTTAACAACAACGTTATTCGTCTATCTCCAGTCAGATATCTGCCAGTCTTTATCAAGTCTCTAAATCTAAATGTTTTCCCGATATTACATATTACAAATTACTGAAAAGAAAGTCAGAAAGATTTTAATTTTCACCTAGGTCATTATAAATAAATTATTGATAAAAGGGAAAAGTAACAATTTATAGACGGTCAAAAAAAGTTAAAGGCTTGGACCAAGAAATCCAATAAGTAGAGATTGTTGTATACATGTAGAACTACCTTCACCTAAATTTTTATGTAATTTTAGATTGTCAGGACAAAGTACTATTAGTTTAGATATCTATATATATATATATATATATATATATATATATATATATATATATATATATATATACATTACAGGATCTATCTCAATTGAAAGAGGTGTACGACAGGGTTGTATTCCATCACCCTTCCTTTTTAATCCTTATTCTGAAACGATTTTCGATAGAGCCTTAAGTTACACTGAAAGAAGCGTTACAACGACTAATAGATAGAATAAACAATGAAGGAGAATTATTGGGCTCGAAGATTATTATAGACAAGACGAAAGTAATGATGGTTAATAGAACACGAAATATGAAATTAAATATAAGAGTATACAATAAAAACATCCGAAAGGTCCCCAAGTTCAGATATCTCGGTAGTTGGATAACTGAAAATTTAGATCCAGACATAGAGATACGTAGAAGAATTAAGCAAGCCAGAGCAGAATTTACTACTACGAGAACATAGCTAAGCAACAGCAGCCTTAACTTAACGCTTTAATATCGCTTTGTAAAATGTTACATTTACTACATACTGCTATATGGTGTAGAAACCTGGACCAAAAAGGCCAATGTGATGAACCAACTGGAGGCCTTTGAAATGTGGGTATTTAGATGACTACTTAAAATTCCCTGGACAGATCACACAACAAATGTCGAAGTATTAAATCGAATAGGAAGAAAACGAGAATTGCTGCCATTAATAGAAGAAGAGAAACTGCTTAACTGGGTCATATATTTTGAAATTCGGAGTACCAGTTCTTAAAGCTTATTATGGAAGGAAAGATAGAAGGAAAACGGGCCATCGGAAGAAAGAAATACTCATGGCTTAAAAACATAAGGGATTGGACAACCCTCGATGCCTATGCACTCTTTAGAGCCATACAAGATTGAGAGGAGTATGCAAGAATTCTCGCCAACATCCACTAATTGGATAGGGCACCATAAGAAGAAGAAGGATCCAACTTGTAAATACAATACATTTTGGAGACGGCTATCGCCGTATTCCCGTTTTCCTCCGCCAATCCTCCCGGTTCAAGGCACGCTCCTCTTCAAAACCTGTCGATTACATCGCTCTTCTAATTCCTTCATATCACGATCGTCGAGGTTTACCTCTTTTTCTTCTTCCAGGGGGCTTTCACCTGTGAAGTTCATGGGGCCAACGTTCGTCAGGCATTCTCAATTGGTGTCGAAACCATTTTAAACCTCTTCTTTTTATTCTGTCAATGACCGTTTCGGCAACAGTCATGTTATTTCTTATAGATTCGTTGGTCTTCTTTTCCAGCCTGGATGTTCTTCTTCACTTCCAGCACTTCTTCTCAAATAATCCATTTCAACTTCCAAAAATCTTTTGTTTAGGTCTGCATTAATTGTCTATACTTCAGAGTCATAACAAAGAACTGATTCAACCATGGTTTGCCCTATTCTTTTTTCGTTCCTTTTGGAAATGTTGCGATCGCACCATAATGAGTTCGGACATCCTACAATTTTACGTAAATATTTAAATTTTTCCACTTGTTTGATTTCCACGTCCTCGTCTATCAACACTTCAAACCTTGTATCTTAATTGGTAACTAAATATTCTGTTTTATTCATGCTGACTTGTAACTTTTTCATAAATTCTAGATCATAACAATCTTAAGCTAGGAAGACTTGATCATCCGCAAAGTTTAGAGAGAACAGTACTTCATTTCCTACGGGGATTCCCATTCCCTGGCAGTGGTTTTTCCAATTTTGGAGGGCTGCCTCAATATATAAATTAAACTGTAAGGGTGACATACTGCATCCTTGTCTTAGTCCTTTAGTTTCTTTTATTGGCTCTGATAGTCTATTTCCGATTTTTAGGTAAGTAGTGTTATCCTTGTATCATTCTGTGATTATTTCTAAAAGGTATGGACTAATGCCGAGTTGTTGTAAAGCTTGCCACAATCTAAGTCTTGGAACTGTATCATAGGCCTCTTCTATGTCGATTAAGGCTAGATGTACTTTGGTACGAACCGCCATTTTATTTTCCATTAATTGTTGTAGTATAAACGAGTTATCAGTGCAAGATCTACCAGGCGTAAATCCACTTTGGTCTTCGCTAATTGGATGCCCTACATCATTTTGTATTTTGGCATTTATTATCTTTAAAAAACAATCTCCCGAAAGTAGATAGCACACTTAATCCTCTGTAGCAGTTAGGATATTTTCGATTACTCTTTTTAAAGACGGATACTTAGTGAGCGGTTTTCCATTCAGATGGTACTTTAATTTGTTGGCAGCATTGATTAATTAGAAAAGCTATTCGTTCTATTAGGAATGGACCTCCTGCTTTAAGTACTTCTATAACTATATATTGCCAGGTCCTGGAGATCGTCTATTTTTCATTTTAATTAACGCAGTACGGAACTCGTTGTTAGTAGTAATAATGTTACTATTTGTTCGTCTCTCCATACTGTATTCCTTTCCCATATATTCCAATCAGGACTCTTGGAGTAAATTTTTATAGTGATTTTCCCACTTTTCTAGAGGAATTAAGTTGCTTAAGGGGTTATGGGTGTTTTTCTTTAGATTAGTGATGGTTCTCCATGCGTCCACAGTCTGAGAACTATTAATTAAATTTTCAACTTGAAGACATTTTTGTTCCTATAAATTGTTTTCTGCTTCTTTTATTTCATTGCGTCCTTCTCCGTTTTTCCTTTGTTATGTTACTCTACTGCTAGATGTTTTATTTGTTAGCCATTTTTTATATATTTTGTTTTTTCTTGTATCATTTCTTTTACGTTTTCTGTCATCCATGGTGGTTCGTGGTGTTTTTTGTCGTTATTCTCTGTTCCTAATACTTCATAAGCAATTTTTTAATTATCGTTTTGGGGTCGTTGTATTCTTATTCTACGTCCATATTTCTTTCCATCTCATTTAGTTCCTTTTCTAATCTAGATTGAAAAAGATGGTTATTACTTGGTTGAAATAAAAGGTGCAATTTATATCTCTTCATTTTGTACTGTGTAGTATTGTTTCTCTTACTTTTGGTGTTCTATTTGTAGTATTGTTTAAAGGGGCACAAAATATAAGCTAAAAGAAAGTAGTGATCTGTCCCATAGTTAGCTTCTCTTTTTACTCTGCAGTCTTGGCACTATCAGTTTACAAATGATAAAAAATGCGATTTTCGAAAAACTGGCAATTTTTAAACAGCTTTATCTTAAAATGTACTAAATAGATTTTATAATTTATTTACCAATGCTCATTGGAAAGTATTTAAAGACTCTTTAATTTACCGGTTTCTACAATTTTTTTCTCGTTTAGCTAAATCTTCAAAATTAATTGAAAATATTAAAATTTTCTAAGTTTTCTTTTCGTTCTTCTTGCCCAATTAACCAAAACTTATCTTTTCCGGTATTGCAAGTTATTTCATCAAAATGTTGATATTAAAGCAAGAAAAAGGAGCCCTTGTGAGATAAAATCGGTCGAATGGACTCAGACATATACCTCTTCAAATATAGGGTTAAAAGGGCTATTTTTGTATGTATGTACTGAAAATCAATAAAAAACTTGACTAATTTCGTAAGTTGAGAAATTGAAAAAAATGGGTTTTGAATTAATTACTATTTAAATGGGAATAAGGCACAATTAAATGTTAAAGTAAGTTTATTTACGTTTAAATTTCAACTTTGGAAATCGTTCTCAATATACAAACATTAGTAAATTAAACAAATTTTGGTTTTTTTTGTTACTTGGTAAAAAATTCTTCTAATAATTTAATTTTGTCTGACTCATTTATATTGACAATTCAGACATACACTATATTTTAAAGTAGACAACTTTAAAATGATATTGCCAATATCGTTGAGTTGTGTTCCTGGGACGACTTTACTTGTAAGATAGTTCATTCGATTACATGAAATCAACTTTAACTTGAGAATATCCGTCAGAAATATTCTCAAGTTAAAGTTGATTTAACACATCATAGTACTATTCCGACATGGTAAGTATTTGATCTTACATTTAGTTTAATCTCAATAAACACCAACTTCTGATTTTATATGTTTATTATTTAAAAAAACATATATGATATATCCTCGATATGTTACTGACCCTACTAATACTGCTAAAACTTCCTCTTTTAATATGGGCAACCAAATCCGAGTACATTCTGCCAAGGAATTTGCAACACAATTCGTGTCATTTAGCATAATTAGGGCGGCTTCTTCGATTTTTCTCTTTTTACCATCCGTTTCTTTTAGGACTATACTTGGATCATTCCATTGAACTCTATGTTCAGTATCCCATGCGTGTTTCCATATTTGAGATCTATTAAATTCTCTATTTTTAATACAAGATTGATGTTCACTTAAGTAAAACTGAACGCATTCACCAGGTATGTTATAAATACAATTCTTTGTCCTTTCTTTTTCATTGTTAGGTTTCATTTATCTGATTCCCCATATTAAAAGAGGGAGTTATTTACCAGTATTAGTAACATATCGAGGATACATCATTTATGTTTTTGAGAGTAAACTAAATGTAAGACCAAATATTTACCATGTTGGGATAGTATTATGAAGTTTTTTTCCTGGTTTTTCCCTCATGATTTTCTATGGAATCACTAATAAGAAAATTTGACAGTCATCATGGCATGATTTTTCCTGACGGATATTCTCAAGTTAAAGTTGATTTCATGTAATCGAATAAACTATCTTATAAGTAAAGCCGTCCCAGGAGCGCAACTCAACAATATTGGCAATATCATTTTAAAGTCGTCTACTTTAAAATGCATAATGTATGTCTGAATTGTTAATATAAATGAGTCAGATAAAATTAAATTATTAGAAGAATTTTTCACAAGTAACAAAAAAAAACCAAAATTTGTTTAATTTACTAATGTTTGTATATTGAGAATGATTTCCGAAGTGGAAATTGAAACGTGAATAAACTTACTTTAACATTTATTGTGGCTTGTTCTCATTTTAAAATGCCACAAGAAAATAGCTTCAGAACAATAAATGGGTTTTGAATTTCCTAATAATAATGAGCGTAGAATTTAAAAAAAGAAACATTTTTTACAAACAAAGAGAAAAGAAACATACCATAGTGTCTAACCATCAATTTTTCTAAGCGTTTTCATCTGTGCTGTTTCTAACATCCTTTTTGTCTTTTATGTGTCAGATCTTGTTTCTGCCTCGTATGCCATTATTGGTCTGATGACTGTTTTGTAAAGTCTGCCTTTCGTTTCTTTCCCGATATTTTTATTTCTCCATATTGTTTCATTCAGGCAACCTGCAACTCTGTTTGTTATATTAACTTGATCTTCCAGTTCAGTTTCGGGCTTTCCGTAGCTAGATAATGTAATGCCTAGATATTTAAACTCCATCACTTGTTCTATTATCTGACCTTGCAGCTCCAATTAACATCTTAGTAAATTTACTATTGTATTCATGCATTTTGTATTTTTTGGGGAAATTATATATATATATATATATATATATATATATATATATATATATATATATATATATATATATATATATATATATATAAGGTTCTTGAACTCCTAAGTGGAGCATAGAGCTTCAGTGAAAACGCGCCATCGGGTTCTATTTTGCGCTAAGGCCTTCACCTCATTCCAAGACTTTCCTTGTTTTCTTATCTCGTCCATGATGGATCTTCTCCAAGTTTGTACTGGGCGACCTTTTTTTCGTTTTCCTTGGGGATTCCACTCTAGGGCAGTCTTTGCAATACTGGAGTTATTTTTTCGCAGTGTGTGACCGATCCAACCCCACTTTCTGGACTTTATTTCATTTACTACCCTCTTTTGTTTGGTCAGGTGTAGTAAGTCTTCGTTTCTGATGATGTTAGGCCAGAAAATGCGAACAATTCTTCGTAGACATTTATTAACAAAGACCTGCAGTTTGTCTGTAAGGGTTTTTGTCGCTTTCCAGGTTTCACATCCGTAAAGTAGTACAGACATGACATTTGACTGGAATATGCGGATCTTTGTCCTCGTAGTGTATTCTCCAGACCTCCAAACAGGGTTGAGCATGCTGAAAGCTTGTTGCGCTTTTCGTATCCTCATACGAATATCGTCTTCTGTACCTCCGCTTTCTGTTATGACACTTCCAAGATACGTAAAGTTTTCCACATTTTCAATCTGCATGTTATTAATGGTGAATAGCGTGTTGTTTCTTGCATTTATTCTCATGGATTTGGTTTTACCAATATTGATTTTCAAACCTATTTTATTGGCTTCAGTGGAAAGTGTTTCCAATTGGTCAGCCACATCTTGGAACCTTTGTCCTAACAGGCAGATATCGTCGGCGTATTCTAGATCGCTTAGGCGTGTGGTTAGCGTCCATTGTATCCCTCTTGTGTCAGAGTCTAGTTTGGAGAGAACATAGTCTAGAGCTATGTTAAAAAGAAACGGAGAAAGCACGCATCCCTGTCTGACTCCAGTAAGTACGTCAAATTCGTCACTGTTGATCCCATTGTGTGTCACGCTGCATTTCGCTTCAGTGTACAGTTTTGGGGAAATTAACATGTTAAATTTTCTGGCGGCTAGATTAAATTTGTGCAGAATTCGTAAATCATCTTCACTTTAAGATTATACTTAGTATTGCGTCATCTGCAAGCAGGAAGTTGTTTTTCTCCCATTTGGTACCCTTTTTTAGTTCTTACTTTAAGTACAGTTGACTTAAAGAACTAAATTAGGCTGATTTTTTGGTTTGATCAGAATGATCCGCCATTGCGCATAAAATCCAGAGCTTTCCACGAAATATCTTGTGGGTTTATTTTTACAATAGTTATTAATATTTATTGAAACTAAAAAATTCTAATTTTTTTACTAGTTTCTAAGCAAAACATTAGTAAACCAATATTCGTTAATCGCCATTTTAATGCTCTACTTTTACTGGAAGACTTTTGGAAATTTTTAATAATTCAAAAAGTATTCACTGAATCCACTGCAGGAAACATAGAGGTTTTGAGTATTGAAGTTAATAAAATTCAAAAAACTTCTTAAATACCTGGTCATTTCAATGTTCCCAACAGGGTACTTTTTTACCTTCTGTCTATTATATTTTATATTGTATAATTTCAAAATATAGGCCAGTGATAGTATTGTATGTTTTATAACGTTTACTTCTTTTGAACTGAAGTCTTTTGAGTTTTTGAATATTTTCTGTAAGTGTTTAAATACTTTCATCTTTATGGATCTTTTGGTGACATGTTTTAGGTATTGTTAAATCTTATTTTAAATTAAGAATCAATATGAGGTTTCAATAGTACAAAGTAAAATAGATATACGTTTAAATATATAAATATATCAAAAAATACATATCCAATACTTTATTTATTTGATTATTAATAATAGATAAATTACTAATATTTAGCCATAATTAAAATTTAAATAAAATATTTTGAAAAAATTTCTTTAAATCTTGTTACTGCCATCTGTGTATTGAAAGTTGAACCATCTCTCGAATACTGTTACAAAATGCAGCTAACTGTTTCGAACGGTATTAACTTTGGTAATTATATCACAGATGACGAAATAGTTATATAGAATAAAAATTTTTATATTCAAATATTTCTAAAAATATACAATTCAAAATCATTTCAAAAATTAAAAATTATATAAGTTTACTATATTTCTTATTAAAAAGGAAATCGGTTTAATATGTATTTTTATAGTAATTTTAATATTTATATTTATGTAAAAAAACTACATATACCTACCTACATAAAATCAGTTTGAGACACTATTTGATAACGACGGCATTTGGAATATAAACTTAGGAGTAATTAACTATCTTTAATGGAAATTTCACCGCAAATTCAGTTCACAATTGGATATATAGAACGGAATCTTACAAACTGACGATTTATTTATGAGTTTACATATTTCTGAAACCAGTTGATAATGTAAATGAAATTTGGTTTTTTGAAAATTTTAAGAAGTAGTATTGAGCATTTAACATAGAATTAAGAGCTTTATATTCATCATTGGCGCGAATACGGACAATAGTCTCAATTTTTTTAAAGAAAAAATAGACATTTCACATTAAAAATCATTTTTAAATTTGCCGTTGAATTTGTGATAAAAAACATGTCTTGCTTATTTTTAATTTCTTGCTTCTTATTTTTAATTTCTTTAATGCATTGTCTAGTAGGATAGTGTCAACATAGGCTATTGATTATGTTCAAAAAATAGGACTAAGGAAACACAACTTAAAGGAGCTTTATTATTTCAAATATAAAAAACCGCAGAGTGCTACCATTTAGAGCGTTTTTGAAAGGTGTGATTTTAGCCTTATGCACTAAAGTGCATTTATTACCCATGTATTCTTTATTGTCCCATAACTTTTTCTACCGCAGTATAGGTATAAACGTAGCTAAACAAAAAAAAAACCTTTTATTCTTGCTCTTCAAAATGACTGGGATTAAGCCCACTGAAGGCAACTGAAGTTTAAAATAAGTTTATTGATGTTACAAATTCTTCGGAAATCGTTCTCAAAAAGCAAATCTTTAATACTTGCAATATCGTGTTGAACAAAAAATAAATCGGATGTATAAAACTGTAATCTTTCTCGGATCATGAATAAACTGGCTCTGTGTAGAATTTTTTCCAAACTTCTGCTTGAATATACTGGACGTAACTTAAAGCCTTTTGATAATAAGTTATTGTCTTTACATCTTCATGAAAATTTAATTGAATTTTGAAAACGTGGCAGTTTTTCGAAAAAAAATTTCCAATCTTCTAAAATTTTGAATACCGCTAGCCCATAACGGTATCTTAATATTGTTCTGAAGCTATTTTCGTGTGGCATCTTAAAGCAATTACTATTTTAATAGAAGTAAGCCACAATTGAAGGTTAACATAAGTTTATTTACGTTTCAATTTTCAAGTTTTACTACATTTCTCATTATTATGTATAAGTTTTTTTCTAGTACGTTTATGCATTACCAAATAATAAAGGAAGCCTATTTTCTGTTCTTTAAAATTGTCTATTGTAAAATATTCTAGGACTAACGGTAACCAAGATATAATAAAATTGCTTGCAAAGATTTGAATATACCTAAATGTACAAGAAAAGACGTTAGTACTCCAGTTATCGGAGACGAAAATGCCACTGAACCTCTAAAAATCAAAATCATACAAACAAGCTGAATTTTGCTAAGCATTTAAATTATGAGACACTAAAAAAGTCTGCCGCTCCTATCTTTAGGCCTACCCTTAATCCCGCCCGTAGGTGGGATTAAAGAGAGGCACAGCTGATTCTTCGAGCATCAAAAAGAACGAGAGGTCTAGATTCGACAGTTGAAAACCATAGAAACCGGAAGTAACGAGCAATCTCTAACCCAGGAAAACCTATAGGCTAAACCAGATCCAAATCTAGTCCGTGAGCAGGAGAAAGATTCTAAAGCAAATCCGTGAGAATAAGAAAGATCTAGATGGAAAGCTAGTCCTTGAGCTGACGAAAGATCCAGAACTAAAGCTAGACCGTGAGCAAAAAAAAACAGATCTAAAGATAGTCCGTGAGTGGCTGGACAAGAGTGGCTGGGTCTTAAAGTCATGTGTTGAGGACGTACTTGTAAAACTCCTTAATATGCTCCGGGGTAACATTTTGGAATAAATTGGACTCTAACCAGAGTCCGTGAATGGTATTATTTGGTTAATTTTCGGCAATATATGGAAGAATGATGCAAATGATGTGACCTGAGTGCATCCAAGAAGGTACTCAAAACGAAACTTAAGGGAAAACTCCATCAATACATCACAGGGACTCCATAGAAACGAGTTGCAGGTGGCATTCTGGGACCATTTCCAATATCAGCATCAAGAAACAAGTATTTGATGGTTGCTATGGACTATTTTTACAAATGGCCAGAAGTAGTTGCGCTACCCAAGAAGCAATCACAGTTGGTAAGACCCTGCTTAAGAACGTTGTTTCCCGACATGGCCCCACTTCTGCTTCATTCTGATCAGGGGCGCAACTTCGAATCGGAAGTTAGGAAGATAATGATGGCTTTATTGGGAATTAAGAAGACCAGGACGACGCTGTTTCATCCTCAGTCCGACGACATGGTAGAAAGACATAAACGGACCATCAACAACTACCTGTCCCTGTTTATACATAAAAAACAGAGAGACTAGGACAAACCGGTTACTCTGTTTCTGCTAGCATATCGAAGCTCCCAACATAAAGCAACTCGTTACACTCCAGCTATGTTATTGACTGGTCGGGAGATGAAGCTTTCGATATATCTCTTATATGGCAATCTACCAGACGGAGAGCCTGACCAAGGGATAATCCCCGAGTATGTAAGGGGCCTAAAGGATTGACAGGTTAAGGTCCACTATTTTGCCAGGAAAAAGCTACAACCCACCAGTAAGATACATCACCTAGTGCATCACCTAGAGTTTAACTTACTAACCAACCATAAGGAAAGGTCTAAGCCCCGAGTTGCAGTGGTCCTGGTTATCTGGTTACTAAGAAGAGAAATGACTTTGTATATAGGGTACAACTGAGGCAACGAAGTAAGCCGAAGGTCTTCCACCTAGAGAGGCTATGTCCTTATGAAGGGCAAAATCAACTGACCCGGTCCACTAAGTTACTGTTCGGGGCGAACAGCCTGAAAGAAGGTTGCGGTGTTATGAGTCACAACACTCTTATTGTGACCCTGACGTAAAATTAATTCTAGAAGTCGAATTAACTACTTTGTCGGCAAAGTTTTCGAACTCTTTATTTGTATTTTTCTGGTATTATTAAAGTGCTGATTTATCATTCGTACTTTCGCTAGAACGTATGTTAGTGTATATAAACTGCTCGCCTTTTTGAATTAGACAAATGTTTTTGTAGGTGATGTCACCATAGGGAGTTTTGGGTCTTTACTGGAAATAACTCCATATCAGCTCCCTAGGTGCTCTACAGAGGGCTTCGGTTAGTCAATCCGAAGTTGCCTCTGCGTTTCCATCTTCATACGGAATGGTAAAATAAAACTCAGTTTTGTACTTGAAAAAGGTCCTAGCAAAAGAGTCTCAGGACAACCAGGGAGCAGAGCCCCGTGAAGGAGGCCCCCAGGTGTGGGACACCCTACATGGGGACCAGAGTAAGGCTAGGCTTGACTACCCATGGCTTGAAAAATGCACCCTTTTTATACACTTTATTTCATATTGGTATGTGCATTTCCAAGTCCATCGGACATGCTCATTGGTCCACAGACTAAGGCACGCGATGACACCTCCCTCCTTTTAAACCTCTTGCTGGAAAAGAAGTTAATTTAAAACAACATATTTATATAATAAAATACAATAAAATTACATTAGTATGGTACAAGAAATGTAACCCTAGACAAAAGTTCATGAAAAATTTGAAAAGATTTATAGAAAGTTTATGAAAAAATCATGAATGTGTTACTTGTTGCTTACCATTGTATATGGTAAATATATCTCTTTAAATAATACAATGGTATAGAACATCACTTTCATCTTACAAACAATCACATTACACCTATCTCTACTTCATTGGATCAAATTTATCTCCTCAGGAACTTCCCGTTTATTGTCAAACAACTACAATGGCAGACTTAAGTTCTCCATTCAACAATACATGATAGTTTCAACCATGTTCTACCATCCATGAATTAATAGAGTACCGGCATGTAGGTAATGTTTTATTTATTTGCTCATTTATTAATTTATTACAATCTAATAGACTATTTTATAACAATTTGTGGGTCTTACCTTGTCTGTTAAAACTTTTTATACCTTTTTATTCCTTTTTATTCATTTTGAAAAACCACAGACATGTAATATTGGCATAATTACTGTAATTTATAACACCTACTTTATTTATCTTTATTAGACAACACCCTAATATGGGTTTATTATTATTTCAGCATTTATTTTACTTTGTATCGAGACCTGAAGATGCTTTGCATATTGTAGAAAGCGAAACTGGTCGTCTCGATAGTTAAATTAAATTGATTGTGAGTCTTATTTATTATTTCTTTACCTATTTATGAAAAAAGTTTAAAAATATTTATAATTTTGTACAATGATACCTGCCTATTGCAGAGGTTACAGCCACAGCTACCCACACGCGAATCGCAATTCAATACATTTATTATTTATCAAATTGTATACATATAAATTGACATATTCATAAATCTTTTTTAGCGAACAAATTTCTGAAAAGGACGATTTTATTCAACAACCCTTTTACCTCTGATTGCCCAGGAAGCTCCTCCGCCGAAAAGTCACGAAACCTACCACCAGTAGAACCACACAGCTAGAAAGCCAACCAAACAAAACCAAACCACATCCTGAGGAGGTGAAAAACCTATACCAGGACTTCTTTTTAAAGTGCCCTCTCCTCAATGGAGGTTGGCTACTACAATTTTAAACTCTTCTCTATCTTCAGCTGTTCTTATTAGCTGTTCAAAATTTAGCCCTGTCCATTGTCGGATGTTTCTGAGCCACGATAGTCTTTTCCTTCCTAGGCCTCTCTTTCCCTCGATTTTTCCTTTCACTATAAGTTGGGCATATTGGTACTTTTTATTTCTCATATGTGGCCTAGGTATGATGTTTTTTTAACTTGTACTGTAGTAAAAAGTTCTCTTTCCTTGCCTATTCTATGCAGCACTTCTTCGTTTGAGGCATGCGATGTTCATGAAATTTTGAGTATTCTCCGGTAGATCCACATTTCAAAGGCCTTCGATTTATTTACGGTTGATGTTTTAAGGGTCCACGTTTCAACTGCATATAGAAGAGTCGACCAGACGTAACATTTTAATAAACGTAGTCGAATTTCGAGTTTTATTTGAGAATCACAAAGCAGTTTTTTTATTTTTTTGAAAGATTTTCTGGCCTGTTCTATTCTCGATCTTATTTCTAGATCAGGATTTAGGCTGCTATCGATCCAACATCCCAGGTACTTAAATCTATTGACCTGTTCTAAAATGTGCCGATTTATTGTGCAAGGTTGAGGTACGTTTTGGTTTTTTCGGATTGACATCACTTTGGTTTTTTTAATGTTTATTCTCATACCAAATTGCTCACAGGTCGAGTTGGTCTTGTCGATGAGTCGTTGTAGACCTAAGTCAAAATCCGCAATTAACACTGTATCATCGGCGTATCTGATACTGTTGATATTTACGCCATTCACATTGACTCCATCCTTGGAATCCTCCAATGCTTCTTTAAATAGAAACTCGGAGTAAAGATTAAACAGCAGAGGCGACAGAACACATCCTTGTCTAACTCCCCTCCTAATTTCTACTTCTGCGGATGTGGAACCTTCGATCCTAACTCTGGCGTTTTGGTTCCAGTACAAGTTTTTTAAGAATTTGATGTCTTTTCCATCTAAACCGACTTCTTGCAAACGTTCTAATAGTAGGTCGTGTCTTACTCTATCAAATGCTTTTTCGAAGTCTATAAAGCATATAAATATATCTTTCTGTTGGTCGTAGCATTTTTGGACGAGAACTAGTAAACTGAACAGGGCTTCTCTCGTTCCCATGCCGGCTCTGAATCCAAACTGATCGTCTCCGATGATTGTTTCGCACTTTCAATAGATACGATTATGTACGATTTTTAGTAGGACTTTTACTGCATGACTCATAAGGCTTATCAGGCGGAACTCATTGCAGTGTTGTGGGTTTGGCTTTTTTGGTAGTGGGATGAATATTGACTCCAGCCAATCTTGGGGTATTTTACCTGTATCATAAATGCGATTGAATAAAAGGACAAATATTTCGATATTTTCTTCGCTGGTTAATTTTAACGTTTCTGGGTATATTCCGCCTGGGCCTGGGCTTTTATTTGTTTTGAGATGATTAATTGCATTTATGATTTCAGATTTCAGAATTGTTGGCCCTTCGTTGTTATTTTCCAATCTTGGTTCTTCTCGTATGTCGTGAAAAGGAATTTTAATATAGTTTTATATATAAAAATCGTTCTCTTGGTAGTCAATGTAAACTCTTTTACCTTTTTATGTAAATTAAAAAAAATCGTGCCTTTGTTGCAGTTCTTCTATTTCAACGCATTTTGTTTCCAGCCATTTCTCTTTTGATTCGGTTATTTTTTTTTTTCGAATTATTCTATTTAGTCTTTTGTATTCTCCGTCCTTGTCATGTTTTCCTTTAGATTCTCTTCGTTTGTTCATTAATTGTAAAATCTCTTCTGTCATCTATTCCTGTTTGTTATTTCTAGGTATTACTTTTAGATGTTTTTCCGTTACATTGTTCATTTGTTCTTTAATAGTTTTCCACAGAACGTTTATGTCATCGTACTCGCTAATTCTATTGTGGTCGATATTTCCTAAATTTTTGTTTAATTCTTTATTTACTGTCTGATGTATGGTGTCGTTTTTCAATAATTGGATGTCTAATAGTTGGTGTTGAGGTTTTTGTTTCTTTATTAGTTTCCATCTTGCGCGAACTTTACCAGGACACAAAACATAAAACAAAGAAAGCCAACCAACAAGAACGAACACCGAGACAATACAGTCATTATTATTCAGATATTTCTTATTTAGTGAGTTTTGTAGTCGAGGGAATTAAATAAAATTAGTTTAACTACGTGTACATTTCCTGAACCCACGGTAAAACGTAACAATATTAATTTGCATCCATCTCTAAGATCTCGCGATTTATTACTTTTTCAAAGAGTTTCTTGCACACAAAGTACACTAATCCTCTTTTGCATGAAATCCGCCAGCTCTCTTCCTTTACCTGTCATACTCCGAATGTTGAAATCAATCAACGATACTAAGACTAGAGACAAAAAAACAACTGGATAAACTTAAAGCGTTTCGAAAAAAAATTTCTGTGAAGTTCAATGAAGTAGTTCAATTTAAGAAAAAAAATTTTCACGCCAGGAGTAAATGTGACGTTAGATAAAACGCCACTAAGTGCAATTTTCTTGTAGTTTCTAGATCGCATCGAGATCATCGTATTGATGAAGATGAAGAATGAAACAAAATCAGTGGTAGATGAAGCGGATCTTATTATTGCATATTATGGTGTTGTAAAGAATACAAAACGATAGCCTTCAGAAATATTTCATTGCCTTTTCAATAGTGCAGAAATTAATAGTTTTCTAGTTTACCGACCCAACAATCCAAATGAGAAATTCAGAAAATGCCGTAGACTACCTATTTCAAAACCATTTAGTTTTAGAATTACTATCAAATAAGAGATTACTATATGAAAAGAAGATATTGAAGAACTTTTGATAAACATTCACCAAGATAGATGAGCAATTCAGCTAAGAAATTTATACTGGTATTGTAGGTAGAAGATAAATTTGATATATGTGAAACAAATAACTCTCTACACAGGGTAAGTATCCAGTCCTGTAATTTTTGTATTTGTTCCACATACACCTTAATATCCATAAGGTGTAAAAATTTATCAGCCGTTGAATAGAGGGTTAATACAAAAATGCCAGAAGATAATAAGTTTCAGAACCATAAATGTTCTTATTTTTGTTTGTATTTTCCAAATTTTTTAATATGTTCTGTCCCCCATAGTAAAAAACCGCCAATTACTGTATTTATAAAATAGTTTTAATTTGCGCGATACCTTCCATGGTTTTAAATTCACTGGTTTTCGAGTTAACGCTCCACCCTGTATGCATTTTAATCATAGAACACAGAACGATGTGTGCATGTTATTAAAAATGTTCGGTAACCGATGGATAAACGAAAAATGTCGAGACCTTCACAATTATCGATGGCCGGCTAAAGGTATCACCAAACCAAACACATGCATCTACCGCACGCCGGCGAGTTTTATGCTTTTATCTTTTATTTTTCCCACACGCATACGTAAACCTAAAATTCAGTAGGTATGAAGTTACTCGCCTGAAAGAGCGATCCCGAGATACACAGACAGCCCTCTCAGAGCGCTCACGTCTCGCGTGGACTCGCGGCACTCTTCCAAAACCGAGAAGTAACAGCGAATCAATAGCCCCGTTGCCCAGCAACAGCATCATTATTCAGTTCTGGTGTTTTGTTTTGGCTGGTGGTGTAGTGTCAAAAGTTTTAAAAATTTGATTTGTCGAAATGGCCGTTGCGGGAAAGGACGGTGATAACGGTGCAGTCGAGTTTCAGTTTTATCAACCGGATAACAGGACTAAATGGGAAACCTTTCGACAGGCGATTTATGATAAATCTTCTAACCAGTTTCTCGGCAGAACTCCTAAAAATTGGGGTAAGTCTACCATACAATAGTGAAATATTTTTATTGTACTGTATTAATATCTGTCAAAATACGTCGAAAATTTAGTTTAAATGATTTTAATTACATACAATGTGAATAATTCGTCATGACATCAGTTTGAGTATATTTTACTGTAATAAAATTAGAAACTAGAATTTGCAATACCTGTCGCACAATATGCATATAAATGCAAATTCTATACCCAAATATTTAGACTAGATAAATAGAAAAGGTAATAAAATAATTATTATTGTAAGTAATGCCTCAAATATTTTCTTTATTTACATACTTACTTCTGTAGGCCAGACATGCATAAAGTTTAATCTATTATAATATTCCATTAATATCAATAAATTAATTATAATGTGTAAATGTCTTCCTTCCTGTTTTCTTTCATGATTCTTTATGTAATTTTTTGGCTTTTCTATTTATAGCTTTATCTTTCCAGTTGGAAAAGTTTGTTGTTCATTTCCATTTATACTTTCCATTCACCTAAAGAATGATCCTCTCTTTCATTCTTCTTCAGGTGCACTCCATTACTGGAAGATTGCGATCACTACATTAAAACGTTTTCTAATCTGCCTCACTCTTAGTAATTGTTGAAAGTTGATGTCCGTTCAAGTTCCGATATTGCGAAGCCAGCACATGGTTCTTTTGCCTACTCCTCTTCGGCCCTTTATCTTCCCTTCAATTATTAATCGTAGCAGATTATATTTGTCACCTCTTTATGTGGCATATGTACGAGGGCTTTCTTTTCCTAATCCTTGTTATAATTTCTAACTCTCTATTTATGGTATTTAATAGTGTTCGAATCGTAATGTGTTTTGTTCGTGATATTCTGAGTATTCTGCGATAAAGTCACATTTCAAAGGATTCTAGCCGTCTCATGGTATTTAATGTTAATGTACAGTCTTCGACTCCATTCAGAAAGACTGACCAAACGTAGCATTTAATAACTCTAATTCGGATGTCTAAGCTTTAGTTATAGATAATTTGTTTCCATTTATTGTACATGTATATATATGTAAGCGAGGTTCCTACAGTCTCTGCCGCCTCCTGCATCATTTTCTGTCCATACATTCGTCTTCTTTGATGGATCTATCTCTCATTAGCCGTACATTTTCTTTCCAGGCAACTGAAGACCTTTCCCTTCTTCTTCTTCTTCTTTGTTGTGGTATGTAATTTAAAGCTTTCTTTCGCCATATATCTTCATTCATTCGCTTCACGTGACCATACCACACTAGTTGTCTGGTTTCAATTCTGCCTACACTGGAATATACAGAATTTGTCCTCCTTCTAATATCTTTATTTCTGATATGATCTTTTTTGGATACACCGCACGCTCTACCTAGAAAATCCATTTCTACTACTTCTATTCTTTTTCTACATTTTTTCGTAATCTGCCAAACTTCTGCCCCATAAGTCATAATAGGGTCTACCAAGGTTCGATAGATTGTCAATTTCGTTTTGTGTCTAATATCTTTAGACCATAGTAGAGAGTTTAGAATGTTTGCCGCTTTTTTCCCTGCTGCGTTCTATTTTCGATGTCTTTTTTGGTAGTGCCTTCTTTAGATATTATAGATCCGAGACATTTATATTCATTGCATGTTTTTGTGTTTCTAATTTCTAACTGTGGATCTTCTTCATCATCTCCTATTTTAAGATACTCTGTATTTGACGTATTCATATTGAGGCCCCATTTTTCATATTCTTTCTTTAGTTTTCTAAACATGCAGTCCATGTCTTCCTCATTATTCGGTACGACTATCTGATCATCTGCGAAAAATAAAGTTGTTAGACATTTACCACTGCCTATGTCTATTCCCATTCCTGATAATTGTTTCCTCCACTGCTCTAGCGATGATTGAATATATATTTTAAATGAGGTCGGAGATAGACAACATCTTTGTTTAAGCCCATTTGTTATTGGAAATGATTCGGAGATAAAGTTTCCTTCTTTAATGACACCTCTTGCATTTTTGTATATATTTGCAATACCATCCACATACTCTCTACTGAGACCTACTTTCGTCATATTTAAACAGTTTTTTCAAAGGTACCGTATCGCATGCCTTCTCTAAATCTACAAACAATAGGTGGGTAGATAGATTCCTTGCCTTCCGTTTTTCGATTACTTGCTGCAGAACAAATATATCGTCAGTGCACGATCTTCCTGTACGAAATCCATTTTTTTCTTCGATGTCTTCGTATTCTGATTCTATTCTTTCTTTTATTATTCGACCGTACAACCTTCCCACTGAGCTGATAACAGTTATTTCCCTATAATTAGAGCATTTGCGTTTATCCCCTTTCTTCAATATTGAGCTGATGTATCAAACATTTCAATCATCAGGGATATTTTGTCCTTTTAAGCATTTGTTAATAGTTGACCCAACATCTCATATAATATTTTTGGTCCATACTTAACCAACTCAATTGAGATGTCTGCAGGTCTTGCTGCTTTACCGTTTTTCGATCTTTTGTGGTCATTGCTTAACTCTCGGTTGTTATCTCATTTAATTGTGAATATTCGGATATTTCTTCCATTTCGATCTCTTGGAATTTACATCTATCCTCTGTCAGTAAGGCCTCATGATGGTGTTTCCACTGTTTCAGATCTATTAACTTTAAGTTAGATTTTTCCTTTCTTTCCCTCTGGAGAGACTTTATCACCTTCCACGCTTGCCCAACTCTTGATCCACCCATACACCTATTCACCTCTGTACATCTTGGATTCCACATCTCATTTTTACTTTTCACTACTTCTCTTTTTACATTTCGATTTAATTTTTTATATATCTTGTTATCTTCCTCGTTTCTTGTTGACATCTTAATTTTTTGTTTCATGTTTGTCCTTATACCCCAAAGCTTTACTTCTTCTATTTCTGTTTTTATCTCTATATCTGGATCCCACTTATCATTCAGTAGTATTCCTAAGTATATGAATTTGTGAACTTTTTCTAATTTAGTATTATTTAGGCCAATGCGACAATTTTCATCGGTTTTGCTAATCACAGTTACCTTAGATTTTGAAGATTTATTGTCGGTCCCACTGTTTTACCTGTATTATTAACTCTATCTAGTATATTTTTTAAGTCTTCCTCTGTAATTCTGACTATTAATCATCCCTTTGGTATTAAGCCACTTTCATCTATTTATATTGTTAAAAAGATGTGTTAGTAGTTTTATGCTGTTAACATCTATTAGTTTTATTACAACTATTTCTATGTCGTCTGGTTCACAAGCCAATTCTTTCAACAATGTTGATGGTCATATAATTCAAAGAGTGTCCAGTTTTAAATATCTTGATTGCCATATTACTGAACAACTAGATCCAGATCAAGAGATAAAATGTAGAATCGAGATAGCCCGCACGACATTTTTAAAAATGAGGTCATTCTTCTGTAATGATAACTTGCAACTTCAACTTCGAAAGCGCATGGTTAAATGCTACTATTTGGTCAGTCCTCGTATACGGTGTCGAAGCATGGACATTAAAAATATCCACCATTAATCGTCTGGAGGCCTTTGAAATGCGGCTGCACAGACGTATACTAAAAATTCCATGGACGGCTATGCTGACAAATGTGGCAGTCCTTAAGAGAACAAATGCTGCTCGCGAGCTGCTTGATAACATCAAATGTAGAAAGATGGCCTATTTTGGACACGTAGTAAGGGGAGACCGTTATAATATTCTTATTCTAACTTATTATGATGGGTAAAATCGAAGGACGCAGAGGAATTGGTAGAAAGCAGGCCTCTTTGTTGAAGAATATCAGGGAGTGGACAGGAATAAAGAAAGCTGAGCAACTATTTAGAATAGCTCGAGACAGAGACAGTTTCGCCATGTTAATCGCCAACGTCAAGGGGACTTGATAGGGCACGTTAAGAAGAAGAAAAGTTTGAATGTATAATTTTTGTTGTCTAGGTTTTCTATCTCGTCACGCATTTCATTTATTCACTTTCCTTATGCTTCTTTGATTTTTGAATCTATGATTCTTTGGATTTCTTTATATAGATGTGGGTTGTTTTTGTGTTTTTTTCTCTTTTTCATGAGTTCCAAAATATCTTCCGTCATTCCATTCCGTCAAGTATTTAAATATTACACTTCTTTGTTTCGTTTCGACGTATTGTTTTTAGTTTTTGTCTGTAGGTTTTTGCACTCTGAATACTTGATTTAAATCTATGATTAATCAAAGCGAAATCAATTTGATTCCTTACAATCTTTTGATTTATTTTTACAGTTACCTTGTGGATGTTGTTCTTGGTAGAAGTGAAAATTAAGCCTGCATTTTTTGTTTGTGCGTACGTAGGTTGCTATACCGTAGGCTCTATCCTAGGTAGCACCAAGTAGATCATAGCTTGCGATTGTTTCTCTTGAACTCAATTGAACTTTGCTTTCTGTATGTGTTTCTTGTACTGCGCTTATTTATATCGTTTTGTTTAAAAAATCTGTGCAAAATTGGGCATTTTGGTCTACTGATGCTTCCTATATTAAGTTGGCAAACTCATACACTGGGTCCTAGTTCTTTTGTCAAGGTTTTTAGAAGGTCCGTTTGTTAGCAGTGGCATCTTTAACAACTATAAAAACTGTGATTTCTTTCTGCCAGGAATCTTGTGAAATGCTTACGTTGCTGCGGACGTAAACTAGCTGTACACACCCTTTAAAAGTAAAAAATGTGTATATGAATAAGATATACATAAAAAAAAGTTTTAAGCCGTTGTTGACACTGATTTACACACTTTAACACATTTGATCTTTTAATTATTGTCTTGAGGTGATTTCCATGTATAGATTCACCTGGTAAGTAGTATCAAACCAGGTCTTTGATACCACATATTCATCTTGGCAAAATTGTATCACCCCTGTCATTGCGTGTGCCTAATGTGTATCCTCCAATTATATCAGCTACTTTTTATTTGCCAATTTTTGCATTAAAGTCGCCTAGTATAAAGTGTAAGTGGTTTTCTTGAGGCTTTTTGTGATGTCCTTTATTCCTTCATAAAATTCTTCTACTTCATTATCTTTCATTAGGGTTTGTATATTTAAAATTATTCAAACCATCATAACTTTTACATCTTCATTAATTCGTCGGGACAATTAATTCTTCGGAACAATTAATTCTCCCTAGGCGTAACGATGATACTGGGGAACTGTTTGGTTTAACAATAAACATAAAGAAAACAAAATCCATGGTTATCAGTAAGAGGGGCAAAGTCATTACAAGGATCCAGACAAAAAATGAAGATATTGAGCAAGTGGACCAAATAAAATACTTAGAAGTCTGGATTACGGAAGATCTGAATCCGAAATCAGAAATTCGCTCAAGAATAGAGCAATCAAGGGCAGCCTTTTTGAAGATGAGGAAATTTCTAAGTAACCAAAGACTAAATCTGCAAATCCGATATTGGACTGTTAATGTTGACTTAAAGAGAAAACTGAAAGCTTTTGAGATGTGGCTTTTTAGGAGAATTTTGAAAGTACCATGGACCGATCATATTACAAACGAATGATGTTGCATAGAATGGGAAGAGATAGAGAACTTTTAACCACCATTAAAAGGCGAAAGACAGCATATTTGGGGCACATACTTAGAAATGATAAGTACGAGTTGTTGCAGCTGATTATGAAGGGCAAAATCGAAGGAAAAAGGAGCCCTGGTAGACGACATATATCCTGGCTTAAAAACATTCGCGACTGGACTGGGTTTAAACAGAGATGCTCTTAAGAAAAACAGGAGATAGAGACAAATTTGCAATGGTTATAGCCAACCTTCATTAGTGGAGGCAGCACTAGAAGAAGAAGAAGGTGCAACGATATTGACTATTGCTTTTTTTAACCTTTCCTTTTATTTTGGATCTATCTTTTTCGTTAGCTTATGTTACGCCTATTGGTCTAATGGTCTAATTACGCATATTTATCTATATTCTTTTTTCCAAGATGTATTAGAATGTATTTAACGTAGTATTCATTTCGGTTCATAAATCAGAATTTTGGTGCTCACTACCATTAGTTTGTAGTTCCTAAGATGAAAATTTTATCTGGTACTGATGAATTTTATTTAAAAACAACTTGGTATACCACATAAGTCGTTAAATAAGTAAATTGTTTATAACCTTTCAAATTTAAGATTAGAAGCTGTTTTGCTTCCCGAAAAATATTGTTTTGTACGTTTGTTTCGGTTTTCACTGTTAACAGATGCTTGCATCTGCATAATAAAATAAACCAGCAAGTTGCACTGCTATTTCAATATTCGAAATTAAATCGTTTCCATAATTAAAGTTTAGGTACAAAAGTTATTCTATAGCCATTATAAAAATAGGCATTGGTACAATATATATTATACCTACATATATTTACTATATATACTCACCCCGTATATATTATTCGTCTGTTGAATAACTGACATTGTATACTAGTACTAGCGAATAAGAAGGGTGCCTTTATTTTCGGTCGGCTCCCCATTATAACACTCCTGATTATTGATTTTTTGGACACGTTTTCTAAACACGTGGAAAACACGCTAATTCAAGCTGATTTTTGCACAAACCCAACTAAGCAGATAATACTGAATGGATTTTGGATATATGTACTCATTCTTTTCTATCATTTTTTGGTTTATGTGTTGTGAAAAAAGTTCCTCGCCAATGCAAAGAACAAAAGTAATACACGAACTAGAATAACGAATGTATTTCGGAAATACGAGGTAGACAATCAGTACATAAATCTTTTTTTTTGTAATAAAATACTTAAATGCAATACAAATACCCAAGAAATACTTAATCAATTCTACCACCGAATTCTTAATCTCTTAACATCACCTTACCTCCTTGCTTTCCCGTTAGTTTTGAATCTGCTGGACTGTGGACATTGGGGGTACCTAAAATAATAACTACCTTAACTTCATTGCACAAACATACTACTAACCATAATATAATACATCAAAATCTGCAAAACTTATTACCAAACTATATAACTTTCTCTCAAATGTATACAGATGCTTCAAAATTAAGAAATGGCATAAGAGCAGCAGTTATATGTTCTAAAATATGCCAAAAATATAAGTGACCAATACACTACACTCTACAGTATTCTTAATGCAGAATTATATGTTATATACTCTCATATATATGTATTATATCTTCACTACAACAGAAATACATCATTTTGACTGATTCACTAAACTTATTACAAAATCCGATAGATATACAAAATTTTAATAAAAAGGTAATCTTCATTTGAATCCCATCACATATGGGAATTCGAAATAATGTAGAAGCAGATAAGTGTGTTACCAAATCACGGATCCTAAGTGGGTGGCAAGACCGATGGCAATTTTCAGCGTCCAATCTTCTTTCACCAAGTCCTTGGTGAAAGAAATATAAATAAAATTAATCGTTTCCAAGGCGAAGAACTCCATGGTTTTGTACAGAAGTGAAGGAAAAATGTAAAGAAAACAAAGCTTACCTGAAATACATGTCAACCAAAAGACACGAGGCATACCATAATTACAAGACAATTAGAAATGAAACATGAAACACATGCACTTGTAAGAAAAATAACAAATTATCAATTTGAACACTTTTTGAAAGAAATGGAACATCATTTTTATGGTCTGCAAAAGTAGACATAAAAGGTCATAAGAGATCAAAAAACGGAGGTAAAGAAACTAATAGAACCAATACATATAGAAAAGGATACATGGATTAACTACCCAAAAAAGCTATATGCAGAGGAAAAACAAACGACACTAGTACCGGAAATACCAGAAATTACCGCAAATGAAGAACTTAATATAAATGTACAGAAAGATGGAATACCAAACGAGTTACTGAAATATTGTGGAGCATCAATGACAGAACAACTTGTTAAATACTACGCTAAAACTTACATCTACAATTTTACAAGTGCTAATAAATCGGAGGATAAGTTTAACAAATCACTAAAAAATCACTAGAGTATAATAATAGACCAGCATTTCTGTGTCTGATTGACCTAAAGAAAGCGTTTGACTTTTTAAGACTCAAAGATGTAATCCATCTTCTGTGTAATAGAGAAGCTCCCCTAAATATTATAAAAACTATCGAAAACATCTACCAAAACAATAAAATGGAAGTCAAAATAGATGGACAACTTACAGAACCTATAGAAATATAATCATAAATATGCTGAATTACTTAAAAGCTGTTAGTTTTGTAAATATTTAAGATTTAATATTGTAAATATTTGCTTCTTGCTAATAACGTTCGGATCGATGCGAATTTGTAAAAAAAATACAACTTGTCACAATAAAATAATATACTTGATGAATAGAATAAATATACGTTTTATATAGAACTGTATAAAACGTCTGCATTCTCTATTTATATGTCATAGTGGTGACTGTTTATGTCATAATTAGCATCAACTCTACTTATTCTCTTCTAAATCCAATTTTTGTTATACATACTTTGAATATTGTCTCATAGTGTGCTCTGAAATCTTTCCACACTTCTTTTGATATCTTTAAAACCAAAAGTATTTGTGACCACCTATCAGAAAGCTGCTGTAGCCGGTTCTTTGTCATTTTAAGTTTAATCACTCTTCAAGAGCGTCCGGTACTTGGGGTTTTCTATGAATTTCTAAATCTGTTTTAGAACTTTTGATATGAATAATCCTACATGATACAATGAATAACAAGATAGGATCTTCCCGTAGCTCAAAATCGGTCGGGTTCGCGCATGCCGTCATTGGAGAGTAGAATTTGAAATCTTGTTAAAGTTAAATGGGATTTGTATGCATTCTGTGATGAAATTACTAGACGAAAATAAGTTAAGAGGTTTAATAATTACAATAATCGTACACATAAGGATATCTCCAAACTATTTATTAAAGATGTCACAAAAACATGCGCAATATCTTATCTTATAAACTACATTCATTTTACAAATTCCCAACTTTCAACAAACGCACGGGATAGCCAAACAGGATCGTACTGAGGTATATCATATGATTGTTAAACATATTTACTTTAAAAACTACTAGTGTAAGAAGTTCTTGAAATTTAATCATTGTGAGCAAAATTTAATGTTCCATTGAAAAAAATATTCATTAACTGAGAGATACATAACAAAGTGGACGTTTTGAATAAAGTAGCATTGTGATAAGTTTATCAAAGCATAAAAATATACTATTTAAGTTACATGTGCTGCTGTCTTCGTCTGGATTTATTATTATGAGTTCGATATGGTTCTCTATTTTATTGTCCAACTTCCAATTTTTGGACTCGACTTTTTGTTGAACGTGTTGCACACATTTCTGCCACTTAGTTGGACTAATAGTATTTATTGCATCATAAAAAATATTTTTCATATCTGCAAATTTAAAAGTAGTGTTTTTGGCTGCTACATAATTTTTTACTTCTGTCCAGATGAGCTCAATCGGATTGAGCTCACAATGGTATGAGGGCAGCTTTAACACTACTTTGATTTGGCTTTTTGCCATCTCATCAATAATATATTTATTATATTGCCCCTTATGTTCCTTAACTATAGCCAGCAGTTGCACTTTTAACATGGAGTCCTCAAACCCTATATTTTTTTATTTCAGCTACACTTTGATATCAACTTTTCTAGAAGCAGTAGTTGGATTTTTTTCCAATTTTCTGGAATGATAAGACGCGTCGCCCAATACGATGATGGAGTTGTCTTCTAATCGGGGCAATATAGTTTTGTACCAATTTTCGACAGATTTTCCGTTCATCTCTTCAAACACCCACAGTCCTTCTGGACCATTTTCACTGCCAATATGACAGATTATTAGTATTTTCCATTTTTCTGACAATTTTTTTATTTTAAAATTTACTTGAAGTGAAAAAGCACCTAAACATCTACCTGCAGGATAATTTAGCTATATATATATATATATATATATATATATATATATATATATATATATATATATATATATATACACCAAATTTCATGTCAATCCAAGCGGTTCTTTAATATTTATAGCAAAAAACGGGAATAAATGGACTAAAAAGGTAATAAAACTTTTCGAAACATCAATAAATTAAAATATTGGTTTCTCTTACCTTTATTAAAATGATTACCGCAAGCTATTTTTACCTTTGATTAACAAATACTTTGTTTTTGGATACTAAAAGTTCACCACACACTATAAAACTTAATACTAAACACTTAAACGACAGTCTAAAAAATAACACGACCAGTAAATAACTTTGGTACCAGTACTGGCAAGTTTGGACCTGTAAAATGAGAATCCGTCTGACTTATGGCAATAAATTATATTTAATAGTGTCTTGACGAATGAGAGGAGGAATATCAACACGTGCGTTTGTTTACAGTTGGGAATTTGCTGAACGAATGTACCATAGTCATAGTATCATGCTCCCCTATACGTTGGATCATGTTCGACCATTGTTACGGCTCTAGCAATACCTATCAATAAGAGCTCAACTGCAATTACCATTGTCATTGGGAATAAGCGACAATTTAAGTTTAAAATAAATTTTTTGACGTTCCAATTTCCACTTCGGAAATCGTTTTCAAACTACAAAAAATTATTGAATGTTATTTTTTGTTACTTGGCGAAAAATTCTTCAATTCCAATTAAATTGTATCTGACTCATTCCTATTGACAGTTCAGACATAGTATTATACATTTTAAAGTATTATAAACGACTTTAAAATGATATTGCCAATATTGCTGAGTTGCGTTCCTGGAACTGCTTTATTGTAAGAGACTTCATTCGATTACATGAAATGAACTTTAACTTGGGAATATCCGTCAGAAAAATTATAGTATGCAATTCGTCTTTAAAAAGACAACCACATGCTATGTGGTTTAACTTTAAGTAACATCATAAATCAGAGTTTGGTGTTTAGAGAGTAAGCTAAATGTAGGATCAAATACTTACCAGCCCGGGCTAGTATTATGAGGTTTTTTTCCTGGTTTTTTCCTCACGATTTACTATGAAGTCACTCCTGAAGTCTTCTTAAAGACGAATCACATGCTATGATTTTTTCTGACGGATATTCTCAATTTAAAGATGATTTCACGTAATCTTACAACAAAGTCGTCCCAGGAACGCAACTCAACAATATTGGCAATATCATTTTAAAGTCTACTTAAAGTCTACTTTAAAATCTACAATATATATGTCTGAATTTTCAATATGAATGAGTCAGATAAAATTTAATTAGAAGAATTTATCACCAAGTAAAAAAAAAACAAAATTTGTTTAATTTATTAATGTTTAATATTTTGAAAACGATTTCCGAAATGGAAATTGAAACGTCGATAAACTATTTTTAAACATAAATTGTGGCTTATTCCTAATAAAGATACATAGTAATTGTATTAAGATACCACAAGAAAATAGCTTCAGAACAAATGTAAAAAATACAACTAACTAAAACAAATCTAAAAAAAAAACAATTCCAGCAAACCAGAACAAATTATCCGTTCAATTAAATACAAGTTAGTACTTCTTATCAACAGATATTACGACTTTAAAATGTAAAATATAATATAAACAAACAAATAATTTGACGTTTTGCATTAAAAACTTCAATTGTGGTGTGGAGCATTCAAAGCTACCTATAATAATAGTGTATAAAATAGTAACATAAGGAAATAAATTACATTTATGACCTGTTCCTTTAAATTTGCCGATGTGTTTATATAGGGTGTGACAAGAAAGTAACTAATAAGTTACAATACACAATAATTTTGTAACATTTTTTTTATTATTAATATATTAAATATTTCTAATTCCTTTTACCCCCGTGCGATACGCCTATGATCGTGTATCGATAGCAAAATATTGTAGATACCCAGCTAAAATGGAATTCCCTAATTAGGAATGGTTTTTAATCCTTCCGTCTTAATACTCTGTATGAAAAGAACAAATGCTTTCCGGTATGCAGTTTCGTATCTTTTGACAATAATATAATCCTAAGGATTTTAATATTCTCAGGTCCAATTGTTATTACCGATTATTTTGCCTCAAATTTTCCAATAGTCGTTAAGGCCTTATCTTCTGAGAAATACATACGACTGTCCGATAATTTTAAGTGGGGGATATAGCTTCTTCTTCTTTTTGCTTGGATAGTTGGTGAAAATTTTAGTGGAACCAATTTACTTCTCGGTGGGCTCTTGTTGAGTGAGGTAATATCTCGTGTTACTTGTTGGTGGGCCGTTGTTGAGTTAAGGCCAATATCTCGTGTTACGCTTTGCTCACTTTGTTTCTTATCGTATCGTCTTTGTGAATTATTTTCTAAGTGTGTATACACTTTATATTTGAGTTTTCTTTCTTTAGACTATATTAAATTATATATAGTTCTACACTACCTTTAATGGTTATTAAATTCAGTGTTTAGTACCAGAAAAGTATTAAATTCAGTGAATTAAGCTGCCTTCGTCAAGACCTACTGTAAGTAATTTTATCTACAATTATCTGGGCGAGTAATATGGTATGGTATCATATCACCTGCCATTATCTGGACGATCATCCGTATCTTCACCTATAGATTGCTGATTTTTGAATGTAATTTAAAGAACCATTCAAGAAATTGCTATAAATAATACCTATGAACATAAAAGTCTCAGTTTTTTAGTAAATAATAGTGCGAGATAGTCAATTGACTTAACCAAGTGCGGTTTGGAACCTTTCTGGAACATTTCTGGAACCTTTTTGTATTTTTTTTGTAAATTTAGAGTTAAGTAATTTTTGCTATCTTTTGTATTTCCTATAATTTTTGTTCATTATCTTTCCTATGATATCTCGAGATACGCCAAACTATATTTGTATATGATTGCCTTATACATCTTGGTAAAGGTATTTTTTTATTACATTATAGCTTAATTTTATACATATATAACACCATTTCATAGTTGTGTATTTTTATTACCTGGGTTGCATTTAGCAGCATCATAATTTTGTGTTTAATATATTGTTATTGTTTTATGCATGTATTTTATTTGTCGGCTCCTAACAAGTTCCCTGATAAAATAATAGCTCTGAACAATTACTATCTTTAAATATTACTATGCTTTTGAACTGTAGGCAGATCAGGCTGATTAAGTTTCGTAGGTAAGTAAGTGTAATACTTAATATATTTATTATTTGTTTATATATTGCGTTGACCAGTTGATAATTTACTGTTGGTCTCTTTCCTTGGGTTTGATCTCTGAACCTAAATATCTTTTCTTATCTCTCTTCTTTTCTAAGGTTTTCTTAATTTTCTCCTTAACCCCAAAAAATTGAGTGACGCCCTGTTTCTAGCTTCTCTTATCTTTGGTAATTTTACCCATCTATCTTTTTGTTTATTTCTGTATCTTTTCTAATATCTCTTATCCTATCTTTACCTATTTGTTCCGTTGGATCCATTCCCGGTTCCAAAAGCTAGTTTCGAACCCATGACTCGCTCTCTACCAACCATCTAGCTGCCGTCCGCAGTGTCCCCATTGGTTATCTTTCTAGCACCACCCAAAAAAGATTTCCGAGGTTACAATTTCATTATATCGCACACAAAAGTTTATGAATGTTTAAGCCGTCAGAACAGAAAATGTCAAACATTTCCGAAAATGCTGGAAAAAGGTTCGATCCGTCACTGAACCTCTAAGCTGAATTTTGTTGATAACGTCAATTTTAAGACCCCAAAAATGATAAAAAAAAGTGTGAGACCTACTCCCGTACTTCTTCCTCACCCATATAGTAGTGGGGAACGGAAAACAAAGATTTACCAAGAATCTGTACATGGTAGGAAAAAATGTAGTTGAGATAATTTTGAATAAAAATGTATATTACCATTTTTTTCTGTAGAATAAACCGTTCTCTCAGAAACAACGCTTCAAGCGACCGAAATTTTTAAATGTGTTACGCACGAGTAACAATTTTTTGAAATTAAATTTGTATCAAATTGACGGTCAAAATTCGAAGTTTTTTATCAGAATGTCCTATAGACAAAAATCAAAAGGCATTTTAAAGGTGAAGAGTACGGCTTTCGTATGCAATTTTTTTATTGTGCTGCAAATGGGCAGCAAGTCAGTTTCTATGAAGCTGTTAAATTCAGTGTTTTTAGGTATATTTCAAATGTGTCATATTTGTCTATTTATTTGTTTATTTATTTAACTGCTTTATAGAAACTGACTTCAATTGCAACAAAATGCCAAAATTGCATACCAAATCTGCACTCTTCACCTTGAAAACACATTTTGATTTTTATCGATAGGACACTCTCATACAAGTTATCGAGATATCGAATTTTTACCGTCGGGTCGATTCTTCTTCTTCTTCTTCTTCACTTACCATATCAGAGTTATCCGACGTTGGCGATCATCATTGCCAAGGCTTTTCGATCTTCTGCCACATGGAATAATTGTCCTGCATTTGATATCCGAGTCCATTCACGAATATTTTTTAACCAAAAAACCTGTTTTATTCCTACACCTCTTCGGCCTTCTATTTGGCCTTGAAGGATCAGTTATAGTATTCTGCATCGCTTTCCCCTCACTATATGTCCCAGATAAAACAGCTTTCGATATTTTTAGCAATTCTCTATCTTTGTTGCCCTTCCTCAGTAGTTCCTCATTACTTTTTCTTGCTGTACAAGGTATCTTCAGCATCCGTCTATAAATCCACATCTTTAATGCTTCAATTATGCTTATTCTTGAAACTTTTAGTGCCCATACTTCTGCTCCTTACAAAAAAGTACAGACCAAATATAGCACTTAACTATTCTTTGTCTCTAGATCAAATCTCTGACGAACTGGACAAAAAGAGCTTTAACTTTTTCTGTGTGCACATTTTGTACTCTAACATATCAGTTAGGTCCAGTCAAGCTATTTTTGGTTACACAATATGTAGTTTCACGTGTAGCCTATCTTTACGTAAACTCTAAATATACACTACGCGTCATTAAAAAGAATCCACCTAAAATTTTTGCCATTTTTAAATTTTAAAGAACCCTACAAGATGATTTCCCAAAATGATGATTTTAATGGATAATTTTAAAAATGAATATTGTGAATGTACCTCTATTATGAATTACACTCCCCATTCGACTTGGCATTGAGTTGACCAAATTCTGGATGTTGTTTTGAGGAAAAGCTTCCCATTTTTTCATGAACGCCAATCAAAGCTGCTCACGATTTATTGGAACAGGTCTTCTGTTTCTTACTCTTCGTTTCAGTTGGTCCCTGAAACATGCTCAATCGGGTTCAAACCTGGGCTTTGAGTCGGCCAATTCATTTTTGGGACACCGTTTCCAGGTATTGGGTTACTATCCTGGCTACGTGTGACCACGTATGCTACATATAATCAATGAGAGACTGAAAACATTCCTTCAAAGAGAAATTCCACAAGAGCAAACTGGATTTACCAAAGGTAGAGGCACTCGAGAACACCTGCTGATTATAAGACAGATAATCGATAAATCTAGGGAATTCAACATCCCACTATACATCTGTTTTATAGATTACCGTACAGCGTTCGACAGGGTAAAGTGGAGACACTTATGGCGAATACTAAAAGAAGTAGGCGTACCACAACATCTAATTACGCTTATAACCGAACTATATGAACACACTACTGGATCAGTTAAAGTACTTGACACACTTTCGAACGAATTTCATCCAGAACGGGGTGTCAGACAAGGATGTATACTATCTCCACAATTATTCAACATATATGGGGAGTATATTATGCGAAGAGCACTTGAAGGATGGGAAAAAGTGCATCTCAATAAATGGTCATAAACTAAACAACCTTCGTTTCGCAGATGACACAGCCCTTCTTGCAAATAGTCAAGCAGAGCTGATAGAACTTATACGACTGATCGAAAACGAAAGTCAAATATTTGGTCTGCAATTAAACATATCAAAGACAAAGATCATGATAGTGGATAGACTACACAACAATCATCCACACATAACCACAATTGACCGGTTCGAGGTTGTGAGCTCATACTTATATCTGGGATCATTAATCACAAACACAGGATCATTACAAGAAGAGATTAAACGTAGATGTGATCTAGCAAAAGTTGCCACAGCAAAAATGACCAAAATATGGAAGGACTGTCAAATTTCAAGAGCGATAAAGATGAGGTTGATCAACTGCTTAATATTCCCAATACTGACCTACGGATATGAATCTTGGACTCTTAGACAATCGGAGAGAAGAAAGATAGACGCCACTGAAATGGAGCTAAAAGTTAGCCAACGACTCTCTAGTAAAGTCCATCTCCAACAATTAAAATATTTTGGGCATGTTATTTTGGGCAATCTCCGTGAGTGGTTTGGATGCAGTTCAATTGAACTATTCAGGCGAGTAACCAATAAAATTATAATTGCCAGAATGATTTCCAATCTCCGATAGGAGTGGAACTTGAAGAAGAAGGGCATGTTATGAAAGCAAACACAGAAAACATGGAAAGACTCATAATACAAGGAAAGGTAGAAGGCCGAAGATCACAAGGAAGATCCCCAACAAGATGGATGGATCAAATTACAGGAATATGCCAAAGACCTATGCATGAATTAAAAGAAATGACCAGAGACAGAGATCTCTGGAGACGGACAATACACGACATCACGTCGACCACTACACTCCCCCTGGGGAGTCAGGATTGAAGAGAGAGACGTGTGACCGCGGGTTGTCTTGCATGAAAAAAAAAGTTTTCGCCTACAAATCCAGCATGTTCGTCTAGAATTTCGGTAATGTATTGGTGAGCATTCAACGCTCCTCTATTAATAAACACGAGATCAGTAAGGCGTTCGAATGAAATGCATGTCAAAACATTACAGAGCCTTTTCCAAAAGCAACATGTGCTCGTCGAGCACAAGCAGCAAGTCTTCTGCACGTTTTGATGCGACCGTCTGAGTTATAAAGAACCATCCTGGACTTATCACTAAGCAAAACATTTTTCCAATCTTCTATCATCCAATGCTCGTGGTCTCTAGCAAACTCTAGTCGGCGTTGTCGATGTGCTGCTGTTAACAAAGGCTGTTCCTGTTGCTGACAGCGAGCCCTTAAACCAAATTTCCTTAACCTTCTTCTCACTGTAGAAGTGTTTAATGTCCACCCGTGAACAATTTGAACAGATCTAGCAAATCTCTCAGCCATAGTTTTAAATTTAAAAATTGCACAAGTTCACTTTGAACAACTGTACACTAATGAAAGAATTTTGAAAAACAGAACAGCCATATTCCAAGAAAAACAACGAACAAACAACACTTGCATTCTTCAAAGTCGTAAAACTCATACGAATTTTGCGAACTTATTACCCTTAAATGACCTGTCGGCACCCAATGACGGTGCCTAAAAGTGTTTCTGCATTGTGGGAGTTTATTTTCAGTAGTAATATCCCTAGGACATTGATAACAGACGAGATAATTTCATGACAATCGAAAGCTCATTCCTTGGTAACAGCACGAAGCCGAAGGCTGAGTGCTGTTACCAAGCAACGAGCTTGAGAAATTTGTCATGAAATTATGAGGCATTCATCAATGTCCGAGGGATATTCGGCGGATAATTTTTCGAAAAAAAAATCATAACTCAACATAACGAAACATTTATTTTTTAAATATACAGTTAGTGAAAGTACAATTATTAAAATTTAAGTTAACATTAGATTCGTTCCTGTTCTCTACTATAGAAGATCTATTACCACGCATAATATTTATAATCTTGTTGTGGTGTTCTTGATCGAGATATGACATAACGAAACATTTATTTATTAAAAGTACAGTTAGTGAAAGTACAATTATTAAAATTTAAGTTAACATTAAATTCGTTGCTGTTCTCTACTATAGAAGATCTATTACCACGCATAATATTTATAATCTTGTTGTGGTGTTCTTGATCGAGATTGAAGTATGGTTTTTAGGGTTCTGATTGCCATGACCAGTAATTTTTAGCAATTATTGTTCTTCTACATCACTTTTTGCTCATTCGCTAACAGCAGTTGATCTATTCGAGTGATTTGTTATCTTTTTTTAAACGTGACATTTTGAAATTTATTTGGATGAAGTTGTCAAACTCGATCGTGTTGTCATAGGGATTGAAAATTGCACCGAATGCAATTATCAGTCTAATGTTGACATGATTAGGTGAAATTGTTCCACATGACACAAAATGACGAAATTTGAATGGTTGTTAGAACAGTCGAAAAATTATCAGTAGTAATATCCCTAGGACATTGATAACAGACGAGATAATTTCATGAAAATCGAAAGCTCGTTCCTTGGTAACAGCACGAAGCCGAAGGCTGAGCGCTGTTACCAAGCAACGAGCTTGAGAAATTTATTTAAAAAATTATCAATAAAATAAATTGCATAAACTTAAAACTATTCAAAAATGCTTATAAAATTGTATAATAGGGTGGCCCCTTCAATGACGCGCATTGTACTTTGTGTATAATATAATTTTTTGTACTGCCTAAATCACTTTGCATATTCTGAACGTGATCTTTATCTGGATTTACTTTCGATATCGCTGGTATGTTGTCTTTCCATATACATAGCCAATTCAAGTTTTGCTGGCTTTTTCTGTAATATGCAACGTCAACTTTTTTAATGTTGTACATTGTCCGACTTTGTTGACACAATATTGTTTTATTTACCAATTAAATACCTGAATGAATGAATGAAAAATGATATGCATAATTTCTAGTCTATTGATTTGATTACACAAATTTAAGATTAGTAACAATAACTCGATTACATTTGACATGTCTCTTGTGTCTCATGTGTATATAAATATGAAACCGTAGAGCGAACTTATTGTAAAATCATTACTATATAAATTAGGTAAACTCAAAATATATGTTTATAACATTTTTACTGTCTTTATGTTATACATGACATATTACTTCACGAAGAAGCTTCCTAAGATATTAAAGTACTTTCACATCAAAACAAACAACTAATTAAAGTGGTGAAACAAATTATGCAATAAAATATTTTTAATTTATTTATTTTATTCTGTTTGTAATTCAATGGTCTTTAGTCTTTACTAGGTATATAATTATTTTGCACGTTATAGTTCTTAAATGGTTTATTTAATTTAAATCTCATAAAAAATAACTTATCTATAAAATAACAGGAAATGATTTAAAAAAATCGTTTATGATAAACTGTCAAATTATTTTGTTATCACACCATATATAATTTAAATTCGTTGAAATTTATTTATTTAATTCATACAGTTAATTATTTTTAAGTGTTTAAATTTAACAGTTAATATTATGGATTAATAATGATTAAAGAACTGTTCAATTTTCCAAAATATGTCTTAATTTGTTTGGGTTTTTTGGGCAAACTTAGGATTTATATTAATTAATTAAAAGGAACTAACTGAATGACGTTGACAAAACAATGAGTTATAAAAGAAATTGCCAAACTTCGCGCTTAATAAATTAACTTTTTACTTGCATATTATTTGTTTATTTTAGCTTAGATACGGTTACCATAAACACACTTGTTATATCCAAAGGGATAATAAGCGGGCGTTATGGCCTATAACGCCCTGTTCTATAAGAAAAAAAACCAAATGTTATAGAAGGAAATTTTCTATTTTAAACAATTTTTAAAGGAGTAAATATTATAGATTACAATGGAATTAACATAGTTATAAATCTCTATTGGAACCAACAGGCTGTGATAACATTAGATGGAAATAGCACGAATGCGCAACAGATAAGTAGAGAAGTGAGACAGGGCTGTGTACTTTCACCATTACTATTTAATATATATTTCGAAGAATTATTTACGCAAGCTCTTGAAAACCTTACAGAAGCGATCAAGATCTCTCTCTTCAATCCTGACCCCCCAGAGGGAGTGTAGTGGTCGACGTGATGTCGTGTATTGTCCGTCTCCAGAGATCTCTGTCTCTGGTCATTTCTTTTAATTCATGCATAGGTCTTTGGCATATTCTTGTAATTTGATCTATCCATCTTATTGGGGATCTTCCTCGTGATCTTCGGCCTTCTACGTTTCCTTGTATTATGAGTCTTTCCATGTTTTCTGTGTTTGCTCTCATAACATGCCCAAAATTTTTTAATTGTTGGAGATAGAGTCGTTGGCTAACTTTTAGCTCTCTTAAAATTGAATTATTTGTTCTACGGTCGGTCCAAGGAATTCGTAACATTCGTCTCCAACAGAACATTTCAGTGGCGTCTATCTTTCTTCTCTCCGATTGTCTCAGAGTCCAAGATTCACATCCGTAGGTCAGTATTGGGAATATTAAGGTTGATCAACCTCATCTTTATTGCTCTTGAAATTTGACATTCCTTCCATATTTTGGTCATTTTTGCTGTGGCAACTTTTGCTAGATCACATCTACGTTTAATCTCTTGTTGTAATGACTCTGTGTTTGTGATTAATGATCCCAGATATAAGTATGAGCTCACAACCTCGAACCGGTCAATTGTGGATATGTTTGGATGATTGTTGTGTAGTCTATCCACTATCATGATCTTTGTCTTTGATATGTTTAATTGCAGACCAAATATTTGACTTTCGTTTTCGATCAGTCGTATAAGTTCCATCAGCTCTGCTTGACTATTTGCAAGAAGGGCTGTGTCATCTGCGAAACGTACGTTGTTTAGTTTATGACCATTTATTGAGATGCCCTTTTCCCACCCTTCAAGTGCTCTTCGCATAATATACTCTCCATATATGTTGAATAATTGTGGAGATAGTATACATCCTTGTCTGACTCCCCGTTCTGGATGAAACTCGTTCGAAAGTGTGTCAAGTACTTTAACTGATCCACTAGTGTGTTCATATAGTTCGGTTATAAGCGTAATTAGATGTTGTGGTACGCCTACTTCTTTTTGTATTCGGCATAAGTGTCTCCACTTGACCCTGTCGAACGCTTTACGGTAATCTATAAAACAGATGTATAGTGGGATGTTGAATTCCCTAGATTTCTCGATTATCTGTCTTATATTCATCAGGTGTTCTCGAGTGCCTCTACCTTTGGTAACCTTATCTTGCTGGCATGGGATATAAGAGAGATAGTTCTATAATTGTCGCATTTATGGAAGCTGCCTTTTTTATGTATGGTCGTTATTGTAGATTTAGTCCAGTCTTCAGGCCATTGTTTGAAATGCCGTATTTGGTTACAGAGTAGATGAAGTAACTTTACGCCGGTTTCTTCTGGGGCTTTAAGCATTTCTGCTGTTATCATATCTGGACCTGGTGCTTTGTTATATTTGAGCTTGTTGATAGCCTGTCTTACTTCATTTTCGAGTATATCAGGTTCTTCTTCCACCTCGACAGAGATTTGGCTAACAAGCTCTTGGCGTTGATCATCTTTATATAGGTCTCTGCAATACGATCTTCATGTCTCTGCTATGTCTTCTCTGTTTGTTCTCAGGGTTTCAGTGTTATCTTCAATGGCCCAAGTTCTGGCTCTGAAGTCTGTTGTAAATAGATCTCTCGGCTGATTATTCTGACCATGTCTCTCAATTTCTTTGCATATACTTTGATAGTACTGTTTTTTGTCGGCCTTACATCTTCGTTTCATTTCTTTATTGAGGTTTCTTAAACTAGCTTTTTCTTTTTCACTATGTACACAATTTTTACAAAGATTTCTTCTATTCTCAATTATTTTAAGAGTTTCAAGATAAATTAAGAGGATCAAGATAAATGGTGCAAATATAAATATTATCCATTATGCTGACGATACAGTCGTTATCGCTGAAAGTGAGACAGACCTGCAGACGTTCCTAAACACAATTTGTGAACCTGGGGAACAATTTGGTTTAACAATAAAGATAAAGAAAACAAAAACCATTGTTATCAGTAATAGGGGCAGTCATTACAAGGATCCAAATAAAAAATGAAGATATTGAGCTTCCGGATTACGGAAGATTTGAAACCGAAATCAGAAATTTGCTCAAGAATAGAGCAATCAAGAGCAGCCTTTTTGAAGACGAGGAAATTTCTGAGTAACCAAAGACTCAATCTTCAAATCCGATATGGGATGGTAAAATGTTATATCCACTCTATTCTTCTTTATGGTGTCGAAGCTGGACTGTTAATGTTGACTTAATGAGAAAACTGGAAGCTTTTGATTCGGATTTTTAGGAGAATTTTGAAAGTACCATGGACCGATCATATTACAAACGAATGATGTTGCATAGAATGGGAAGAGACAGAGAACTTTTAACCACAATTAAAAGGCGAAAGACAGCATATTTGGGGCACATACTTAGAAATGATAAGTACGAGTTGTTGCAGCTGATTATGAAGGGTAAAATCGAAGGAAAAAGGGTCCTGGTAGACGACAAATATCCTGGCTGAAAAACATTCGCGACTGGACCGGGTTAAACACATAGATATTCTTAAGAAAAGCAGAAGATAGAGACGAATTTGCAATGGTTATAAATAGATAACCTTCATTAGTGGAGACGGTACTAAAAGAAGAAGATTTTTTAAATATCTGAATATAAATAAATGACAAATCCATAACTGAATGTAAATCCAACTGACAATATTAGTTTTATATTATGTAAAGTAAAAAATAAAATCTTGTATATAAAGGATAATTCAGACAATTGGAGGTTCACGTCATAGATTTAATGACATCATAACCCGCTGGTACAAACTTGACATTTAACAAATTTTTAATCGTAAACTAGTTTTTTCGCTATTGTCAAGTTTCGGAGAAAAGCGCTTTTGCCAAATAAAAAACATATATGTATTTATCACAGCAGCTAAGGGCTACACTGTTTCACCTTGTCTTTAAGAGTGTGAAACAAAGATAACTATATGTACTATAAGTGTCAAACTATATTTGAAAGTTCTTTTCCATTTCTTGCAATGAGAACCACATAATCAGCGTATGTTAAGCATTGGTGGTCCTTGTATAAAATAGTGCCGGACCTATTTATGCCACTAACCCTTACAATTTTTACTAGAACTATATTGTATAAACTCGGTTTCATCGTTCTTGGCGTGTGCCTGAAATAAGCTACTACGGAATTTTTAATATTCGTCTCTCTCTGATACACAGATGCGTAATTCAATTGTGCGAGTCACGTTTGTCATGGCAAAGTGCGATGAGAAGGGAATGAAGAGACCACTCACGTCTCCCAGTATTGTAGCAATAACACCGATGCGTTTGGCCGATACGGTGTCGGTGATAAGTTCGGCCTCTTTACGAATACAGATAGCTGCCACTGGAGGAGGTTAACGAATCGAGCTTAGACAAGGAAAGACAGATGAAACAACTTATTGCAAGTGTTTTTACACGCACACGCCAAGAAAGATGAAAACGTCTATAGCAATGTAGACAACCGGTCTCCTTAGCGAACACCTTTTTTCACTTCAACTCCTTCTGAGACTGTACCGTTGCATTTCACAGCACAAATGGTTTATCTAATTGTCATTTTTACCAATCTTACTATTTTTTCTGGCACTTGTTTATATCTATTATACCGTAGGCGGCTTTGTAATCAATGAAAAGTCCTTGTGCTGAAATGTTGTATTCATAGCAATTGATCAGGATTTGTTTTAGAATAAAAATTTGATCGGTTGTTGATCATCCTTTCCGAAATCATCCCTGGTATTTTCCTATATTCTTTTCTACATATATTTCCAATCGTTTTTTAATTAGTATGGCGAGCACTTTATACATTACCTCTAATAAGGATATTCCTCTATAGTTTGCGCATTCAGTTCTATCTCCCTTTTTGTATAAAAGAATTATAATCGACTTATTCCATTCTTGAGGCATTTCTTAGGCATCCTACACTTCTAGTATTAGCTCACTAATTTGGTTTATTAAGACATGTCCTCAAAAATTTAAATTTAAGTTCTCTGCCACAATACCGCTCTCCTAGGGGCTTTTTGATTTTTCATATAATTTATTATTTCTTCATTTTTTTTTCTTGTGGGCTTTGGTATTTCTTTTATTACTATTTGAGTTTTATGAACATTATAATTTTCTTCAGTAGTCACTCCGTCATTTAGCATCTCTTCGAAATATTCTTTCCACCTTTCACATATTTGGTCTTCGTCTACTATCAGGTTTCCTTGCTTATCTTTTACATTCATCGTTCTTCCCTGATACCCAGTTTTAATGTATTTTACCTCTTTGTAAAAATGTTTTATTTCATTTTTCTTGTAATTTTCTTCAACACGTCGTACTTTATAATCGTTTCCGCTCCCTTAGGATTTTCTTTACTTTTTTCGTTGTTCGGCATACCTTTCTAGGTCGTCTTGTTTTTGCGATTGTAAACTTTTTAATCTCAAAGCTGATCTTTTTTTTTAACTCTGTTCTACATTCGTCATTGAACCAGTGGTTTTTTCTAAATCAATTTGTTTTTGGTATGTTCTTCGACGTTGCTTCCTTTATAGTGTTTGTCATTTTCAAGAACTTTTGTCGCATATTACTCACAGTAGTACTTTTTGATATAATAAATAAAATAATAAAAATAGAGAATTTGATAGATCTCAAATATGTAAACACGCATGTGATAATGAACATAGGATTCAATGGAATATTCCATTCAATTCATGTAATCGAATGAACTATCTTCTAATAAGTAAAGTCGTCCCAGGAGCGCAACTCAACAATATTGGCAATATTTTAAAGTCGTCTACTTTAAAATGTATACCTAATATATGTCTGAATTGCCAATATAAATGAGTCAGATAAAATTAAATTAAAAAAAATTAATTTACTGTTTGTATTTTGAGAACGATTTCCGAAGTAGAACTTTAATTGTGGCTTATTCCCATTTAAATAGTAATTATCCTTTTAATAATCCTGCGCTACCTTAAATTTTCGCAGTTTTTCAAAATTAAATTTACATTGCACTTTCTTTTTCCATTTAGCTTTTTAATTATTGCTTCTCTCATATTAATTTTAACCAAAAAATGATCTGAGTCTACGTCAGCGCTTCTGCACGTTTTCACATTTGTTATTAAATTGGCGAATTTCTTTTGTATTAAGATGTGGTATATTTGATTAGTTTCATTGGATCCCGGAATTTTCCATTTCATTATATACATTTTTTCTCCTGTAATGCGTACTCATTATTTTCATCCTATTTTCAATTGCGAATGTAATCAATCTTTGACCATTATCATTTGTATTTATATGTTTACTTTTACCCTCTGTTATGTTTTTATATGTATATATTTTCTTCGGACCTTTGCATTGGCGTCGCCTATAATAATTTTAATATCTTGTCTATGCATTTCTTCAGACAATAACTCTAATTCTTTATAAAATTCATCTTTCACTTCTCCTTTTTCTTCTGTTGGAGCATGTCATGTTCTCTTTTCCATTAATTCCAATTGCACAGATTCTTTCAAATTTTGCTACGAATCGTTTTGCCGTATACTATCGTCTGTTGTGAGGCACAATTAAATTGCAATTATTCTGATAAGGGTTAATTTAAAATTAATTTATTTAGTCCGTTGTATTTAAGCATTCGTTGTCTGGGCTAAAGTTATTCGCGTTATCACTGTAATTATCGCTTATCAATTCTTAAATAAAATCAACATAAACAACAACGACAATATTATGTATTTAACAAAATGACGATTCAGGGACGTACATTAACAATACTTGGTGTGCATGAAAAGTTACGTATATACATAATAACTGTTTGTTACTTAAAAAACAATATTTTTTATAGTATAAAAAGTTATTAACTAATTTTTTATAGGCATATGTGGTGTTATAAATTGCATTGAATAAATCGAGTATTAATAATGTTATAATATTATAGGAATAAATATGGAAATATGTAATAACTATTAGACTACAAGCCTATGGGACATTTTTAATGGGCCATTTGTACTGGGCCTAGGATGAATCACATATAAATCAATACTACAATAGGTAATAACAACTTTAGAAACTATGCCTCCCATTCTTATCGGTATACAAAGCGTGGGTTCAAATTAAGGGTTGCGACTTAGATTTCTCACCCCGCCTCAGCCAAAATGTAGGTACGGGGTTGCAAAAACGGGGTTAAGTGGTAAGTTTATCTTTTACCTGTGAATCACATGACGTATACATGTACCGATAAAAATGGATAGCATAATTTCTGAAGTTGTTATTATACACTGTAGTATTGATTTATATGTGGTTCATGCTGGCTTAAATGAACCATTACAACTCTTCCATGGGCTTGTAGACTATATCAGTGGTTCCAACTGGTGGTCCGCGGAGGTATGGCTCAGGGATACGCAAGATATAAAAATAAATATATGAAGAGCCAGGGAGAAAAACGATATAAGTCCATTTTTCAATTTTTTTTAGGAGAGCGAAAACAAAGTTTTTCTCTCTAAATCTTTAAAATTAATAACATATATCGCGCAAACTTAAAGTTATATCACATTTTAGATTATCAACTATAATTTTGTTTATATAACTAAAAAAAAATATTTTCGTGTAAGACAGGTTTGGCCTCCCCTTTTCACCCTCACTGGCACTAGAACTAGATGGGACCCTACTTTGGCTTTATGCCGTTAAAATGCGTCGCTGTCTTGTCTGTTTGCATTACAGTTACACTGGTTACACAGCCAATTCGCATTTCAGAGATGTCAGTCGGCTATTGTTATATAAAAAAATGTAAGTTAGTTCATTGCTAGTGCGGTCGCCGACCGTGTTGAAACATGTGATTTTGTGCAAAATTTTAAAGCTTTGTTTCTCACGGACAGTTACATTACGCGTACGTTATGGACCGTTGGTTAAAATGTGGATCGTTAAAATGGTATAGACTTACAGACGATGAGAAAGAAAATGCATTCAATGTTAAAGTTAAAACGTCAATGACTCTCTAACCGAACTTGTCAGTGTCTCTTGAACCCAACTTGTCGGCGTCTCTTAAACTTAATTCGACCACGATCAGTGCTGCAAAAGTTAGAAAATACAACTCTGATTACTTGGAAATGGGTTTCACGTTCACTGGCCCTGAGCAGCAGCCTAAACCTCAATGTGTAATTTGCTACGAAAGCCTTTCGAAAGAGTGTATGAAGCCAGCAAAACTCCGTCGGCATCTTAAGACAAAACATCCAAAATACAAGAGTAAGTCATTCGATTTTTTAAAAAACAAACTAGGAGAGCTTAAAAGATCTCGTAAAACATTACTACACACTATGGTGCAAATGTAAATGAAAATGCAATCCTTGCATCTTATGAGGTATTTCAGCTTGTCGCTAAATGTGGAAAAAACCATGCAATTGCTGAAGAACTTATACTACCATCAGCAATAATTCTAGGCAAGAGAATGTTGGGTAATGCGGCTGATAAGATAATAAGTACTGTTCCGCTCTCTATCAACACTGTCCAAAGTCGAATTTCAGATATGACTAAACATTGAAGATACATTGCTGCTCAGACTTAGCATGAGCGACATGTTTGCTCTTCAATTGGACGATAGCACCGACGTATCAAAAAAAAGCAATAATGTTGTGTTTTGTTCGATTTTTGTGGAAGGACTAGATATTGGAAGATTTTCTTTTTTCATGCGAACTACTTCACACAATAGCAGCAGATATTTTTACTGCATTGAATGTTTTTTTCAATAAACATGACGTCACATGGACAAAATGTGTGGGCTTGTCTACTGATTGAGCAAAATCAATGGCTGACCACAAAGCAGAACTTCAAGCTCGTGTCAAGCAGTAGCTCCTGAGGTGAAATTGTGAAGCCTGTTGTATTCATCGTGAAGCCTTGGTAGCCAAAACATTGCCTGAACCTTTGCAGAAGATACTTAACGAAGTATCCGAAGTATAAGTCATTCGACGGATCTCGCACTGAGCCACTGAGCGTCCACTGAGTGTTTGTGACGTGAACAAGTCGGTACAGTCTGCGAAACATTTTAAGTACGAGCCGTAAAGGAGAGTCATTTCCAAATTTGTAAATATGTGTTGTGTATCTATATTAAGCATGAAGTTTAAATCGAATCTGAAGGGAAAACTTTAAATAATCAGACACGGGAAGTGATAGCAAATGTGATTCATTTTATGAGAAAGGAAGCCAAAGACAATAAACCGTGTAGAGATTTGAAAAAAGTGCAGGAGCGTGTGGTATTGACAACAGGTGTTAGTTTAAGCATCGTTCACAAAAAATTGCTCGGGAAATGCAATTAATTGAAGACGGCGAATATTCCTCATTTGTAACTCCAAACAAAAAGAGGAAAAAAAAACGTTTCAAAAACGTGCTTGGATGATTTTGATATAGGGCGTCTTCGACGTTATATAATGGATTTTTGTATAACACAAAACAAGTGCCAACTGTGAAACGCATACACAGAACATTTGCAGAGGCGTACAACTACTCAGGTTCCATAAAAAGCCTACGAACAGTAATTAGAAAGATGGGATTTCGTTGGCGAAAAATCAGAACTAATACAAAATTATTAATGGAAAAGCCCAATATTCAACATCTTAGACTGAATTTCTTACGTAGTATGAAACGTTACAGGAACGCAAATCGCCCAATTATATACATGGATGAAACAGACGTCCATTTATCTCATACCTACCAAAAGATCTGGTCTGATAGTTCAAACAAGAACCTACAAAAAACAGTATCTAAATTACAGGTGCTTGTGAGAGTGCATGCTGGAGGTGAAAGTGGTTTTGTTAAAAACGCTTATCTGCGCTACAAACCTACTATAAAAACAGGAGATTATCATAATGCAATGAACTACGACAATTACAAAAAGTGGCTTCAGGATAAGCTGATACCAAATTTGCCCCTGAACAGCGTTTTAGTGATTGATAATGCATCGTATCACAACTGAGAAATGTCCAATTATGTCTTCCAGAAAAGCAGAAATGCAGCAGGGGCTGACAACTTAAAATACGTAATAACAAAATATGTCGTTTACAGACGACATGTTGAAATTTGAACTATACGACATTACAAAATTATACAAACCTCGCTTTAAAACGTATGAAATTGACAAAATTATCGAGGATAAAGGACATTCAGTTTTACGGTTACCCCCGTATCATCCGGATTTGAATCCTATAGAGTTAGTATGGGCTTCTATGAAGTAATATGTCGCTGGAAAAATGTCAGTTTTGATTTTAAATTAGTGGAAAGTTTGTGTGATGAATTTTTTAATTCGTTTTCAGTCAAATAATGGAAAAACAGGTGTGAACACCTTTTGACACCGTGATGGATCAAATAATAATAAATGTAGGTGTCGATCGTGACAGTGATTCTGAAAATGACGAGATTCTGAGTCAGATGATTCAGAAATATGAACCTGAGACACTCATGTTGCATTTCTTCAGAAACTGTTAGGTATTATAAACTTTTAATATATTTTTTAGAAATAATGTTATTTTTATTTAGTTCTCCGCGGAAGATTGTAGCAGTCGAAACGAAAGAATTTTTAATTTTCCGCCTTAATCATTTATAGGGCCCCTACACGGTCATTAATATTCACATTACAAAATATTTTGCATTCTTATTTTTAATATTCTATATATGACTTAATTATATAATTCTGAATATCTCATTTTTCAAGAGTTTACACTTTTTTCATACTTAGGGTAAATATTCAAAGATAAAGGCCGCTTTTAACAAAAGGTACTGGTACAAAGACACCATATTTATGCTTTACTGAAACCGAACATCTAATTTCTATTTGTATTGCATTAGACGATTTTATTATTACTTTATTACCCTACTGCTTACGCCCTTTTTCTCCGAAACCTTTTGGTCAATATAATGGTAATATAAAGTATAAATGGTCAATATAAAAATATAATTTTTGGTTTATAATGCCATAAATTATAGCAACACAAGCGGTTTTTGTTGGATCTATTTTTTTACATCTCACTTTCTAGAATAAATACCACAAATATACTGAAATATACTGAAGAAAAGTAATGACAGTAATAATAATTGTATACGGGACCTATTAGAAATTATTCAAATTTTACGTTTCATATTTGTGTCTGCGATTGTATTACCTATATTTTAAAGTTCACCCGCTCCTACAGGCTATATCTTTTTTCTTTCGAGTGCGTTCTCACTTCATTGTTCGCGCAGCAAATAGAATTTCAGACTTTCCGCTATTTTTGGTGAACTGTAAATCAAACACTGTCCATCGCTTCGTCTGTTTTGTTACAATATTAGAACTCACGTCGTTTTTTTTTTAAATATTATTTTTCTACAATCACAATTGATCGTAATTAGAATAACATTTTTATTTGTTTTGACGTTTCTTTTTCCAATCCGGAAGTCGTTTTAAATTTTTTTAATTAAGAAATTATTAGATTTAACCTGTAAATATTTACAAACTGGCGCTGTGTGGCAACACCAACTTGACAGTTGATTTACTTGGCCTGGATTTTGTCAGCAAATAGTCAATTTCACTATAAATTTTCACTCAAAATGGCGATTTTCCTACAAGCTCAAGGTTAAGTAAGTCAGTTGTGAAGTGTGTATTGCCACTGAGCCCAATCTGTAAAAATTTGCAGGTTAAACGGTTTCCGGATTGGAAATCAAAACCTTAAAACAAATAAAAATGTAATTCTCATTACACTCAATTATGATAATCTTCTTCTTCTTCTTCAGGTGCCATCTCCGCTACGGAGGTTGGCAATCATCATAGCTATCTTAATTTTTGAGGCAGTAGCTCTAAATAGTTGTTTTGAGCTGCATCCAAACCATTCTCTCAGGTTCTTCAGCCATGAAATTCGTCTTCTTCCGATGCTTCTTCTGCCATCTATTTTTCCTTGCATTATGAGTCGCAGGATGCCATACTTATCGCCCCGCATCACATGTCCGAGATACTGTAGCTTTCTTTTTTTAATTGTAAGTTCAATTTCCTTCTCTTTGCCTATTCTTCTCAGTATTTCATTGTTTGTAACTCTATCTACCCAGGAAACCCTCATAATTCTTCTATAGGTCCACATTTCAAAGGCGTTAAGTCGTCTCATGGTATCTAGATTTAACGTCCATGATTCCACTCCATAATATAGTACACTGTATACGTAACATTTTGTTAGGCGTACTTTAAGAGCTAATGTTAGATCTTTGCCACATAGGACCTTTTTCATTTTTAGAAAATTAGAACGTGCTTTTTCGATTCTGACTTTGATTTCTGCCGTGTAGTCATTATTTTCTGTTATAAGTGTTCCTAGGTAAGTGTACTTTTTTACTCTTTCGATCTGCTGGCCCTCTACTATCAAGATTTCGTTAGTATTATAGTTGTTTTTACAAATTTTCATAAACTTCGTCTTTTTGACATTAAGAGAGAGTCCGTACTCCCTACTACACATGACTATTTTGCTCATGAGTCTTTCCAGGTCTTGTAAACTATCGGCTATTATTACTGTATCATCTGCATATCTGATGTTGTTAATTAAGACTCCATTTACTCTTATGCCGACTGTTTCATCTTCCAGAGTTTCTCGAATTACCTCTTCAGAATAGGCGTTAAATAATAGAGGTGATAGAATGCAGCCTTGCCTGACTCCTCTCTTTATTTCCATTTCTTCAGATGTTTCTTTTTCGATTCTTACTATTGCTCGCTGATTGTAATAGAGGTGTGTTATTAGCCTTAAATCTCTTTCATCTAGGTTTTTATTTTTTAGAATTTCCAGGAGTCGATCATGTTTTACTTTATCAAACGCTTTATTGTAGTCTATAAAACAGACGTAAAGAGGACGGTTAACATCCAAACATCTCTGTGTCAGCACATTGAAGGAGAATAATGCCTCTCTGGTACCCATACCATTGCGGAACCCATATTGAGTGTCACTAATATCCAGCTCCAGTTTAGAGTGTATTCTGGCGTGGATAATTTTCAAGAGAATTTTCAAGGTATGTGACATTAAGCTTATGGTTCGATAGTCACTACACTCTTTGGCATTCACTTTCTTTGGCACACACACAAATGCTGGTGTCAACATTTCTGTAGGAATGATTCCCGTAGTATAGATAGCGTTGAACAGTTCTACTATTATGTCCAGGTTTTTCTCGTTGACTAACTTTAGTAGCTCGCTTGGTAATTCATCTGGACCAGCAGATTTATTGGTTTTCATTGAGTTTAATGCCTGACTATCTACAGATGTACTAGCTTCTCTCTGGTCATGAAATACTTCTTCGATGTACTATTTCTATCGTCGTAGTTTTTGTTCTGTTTCCAATATAATATTTCCATTTTTGTCGAGCAATATATTTGAGGTTCTTCTATTTCCTACTCCGGCTAGTTCTTTGACTTTTTTATGTAGGTTGAAGTTGTCATATCTGTTTTGAAGTTCTTCTATTTCTTTACATTTTTCAGAGAAGTAGGTCTCTTTAGCCTCCCTAATTTTTCTTCTTATTTGGTTTTGAAGCTGTTTATAGCGCGTCTTATTGATGGTTTTGTTTTTTCTCCTTTCATTCATCAAGTCTAGAATTTCCTCTGTCATCCATTCTTCTTTCTTATATTTAGTTGTTGTAAGTAGTTTCTTACTTGGCTCCAATATAGAGGTTTTGAAGAATTGCCACTGCTGCTCTACGTTGCAGTTATTTCCTGGGTTTCTGTATAGATTTGTGTTGATTTCGTGTTTCAGATTTTCTTTTGTTTCTTCTGACTTTAGTTTCTGTATGTTAAGTTTATTGTTATTGCGGCTTTTTTGTGTCTTTTTTAGTTGAAGTTGAAATCTAGCAATAAGAAGACTATGATCAGAAGATACGTCCGCTCCTGGATATGCCTTTACTGCCTGAATTGAGTTTCGATATCTGTGTTTTATTAGGAAGTAATCAATTTGATTTCTGACGATTTTGTTGTCTTTGTCAGCTGGCGATTTCCATGTATAAAGGCGTCGCTTAGGTAATTTAAAGAATGTATTTGCGGCTATAACATTGTGCTCCTGGCAAAATTCTATTAGGCGATCCTCTCTGTCGTTTCGTTCACCAAGCCCATATGGTCCTAAATTATGGTTTAGTCTCGTGTAAATATAATATTTAAGTTAAACATGCCACACGAAAACAGTTTTAGAACCTCACGTCGTTTTTGCTCTCGAGCCAACGAAATTGATATATTATAATTAGGTATATATTGACTCACATTTCAGCTTGTTTCAACATAAAATTTGATATAAATTTAATTAGTGAAGGGTGATTCAATACTAAAATATGCAATTTATATTTTAATTATTCTTAACTAGATTCTTAACTACCCAATGAAAAACGTTTGTTAGAAATGTTAATACATAAACAAACATATGGTATTTAACTTCATGAAATTAAGTCAAGCTTTCGTTGATCCCTACTTTAAGGTATAAACCCATTGGTACTAGGTTATCTAGGTAAAATCGGCCCAGATTGGCGGTTCTCACAATTTTAAGTAGTACGCAAAAGAAAAGTATTGCATGTATTATTATTATTATTATTGTTAAAGAGAAGGACGCAGCGTAGTAGCTGTTACATTAGTCAAAACTTTTACATTCTAAGTAGGAACAAAGTATCCGTGAAACATCCACACTTCGACTGTTCGACCACTTTTCGACAAATTTCTTAGTGGTTATTCTTACCTGGTGGAGTGTTGAGTCTCGTATACTACTTAAGACCCCGGTGTCTTGAGAAATGTATGGTTTTCGGACGAAAGTCGTATTCACCTGAACGGGATATCAATTGACAAACAATTCGGGAAACCCTTCCACAGTGAACAAGTTACCATTTAGTGTGCTGTGTCTGGGCATGAGATTATTGGTCCTTATTTTGTTGAAATTGAGAACGAACATCCAGTTACTGTTAACCAAGAGCGTTGCAGAGAACATTAGAGAACCTGTTGTTAGAGATTTACGAAATTGTTTCAACATGATGGCGCAATACAGCTATAATAGGATCACTAGACTTACTTACTAGAAAATTTTGAGAAAACAAAATAATGTTTCGTGGAACAGAGTTCGAGTACTTAGCTCACTCATCTTATCTGACCACACCTCATGCATATATTACACATGCTGATGGAATCAATATTGAAATCAGAAGTTCCACCAGCAGATACTGAAGAAATACAACAAAAAATAATAACAGTCCTTATAAATACTCTCTCTCTCCCTTTCTCTCTCTCTCTCTTTCTCTCTCTCTTTCTCTCTCTCTCTTTCTCTCTCTCTCTTTCTTTCTCTTTCTCTCTCTCTCTCTCTATCTCTCTCTATCTCACTCTCTCTTTTTCTTTCTCTTTCTCTCCCCCTTCTCTCTCCATCTCTCTCTTTCTCTCTCTCTCTTCCTCTCTCTCTCCATCTCTCTCTTTCTCTCTCTCTTCCTCTCTCTCTCTCTGTCTCTCTCTTTCTCTCTCTCTCTCTTGGCGCTACAGACCAAATAGTAAAATTTGCGCGTCCCCTGCCCCTTCATCCTCTCACCTTTTCCTGGCCTTCCTTTTCATCTCTGAGTTTGGATCTCCAGTGTATGTTTTTGGAGCAGAACACATGGGTGAGTGAAAAGTAAGCTTTGTTTCTCTTTACTATTCTTCTTTGAATTATCGGTGCTTAATGTAACTCCAAGATATATGAAACTTTCTATAGGTTTAATATCGTACTCTAATTCAACTGTGCGTGTGTTCCCCTAGCTCTTGTCTGTGTTAACTGTCTTTTGAATATTTATTTCTAATCCTGTCTTTTCTGCCCCTGTTTTGAATTGTAAATCTTTTTCTGCGCCCTCTTTTGTTCTGCAAGAAATAATGCTAATGTCATCGGTATAGGCAGCAATCTGTATTGATTTATTTGTTAGTTAGGAGTTTATTTGTTTGTTCTTCCTATATTCAGCTGTCTTATCACATATTTGAGAGTCAGGTTGAATAGAGTCAGGGTGTCGGTGCCAGCCCGTCTCCTTGCTTTGTTCATTGTCCATGCTTTGTTGCTTTTACTAGTCGGATGTATTTTTGAGGGATGTTAATGTTATGTAATATTTGATGTAATTATTGTCTATTAACTTTATAAATACATGTGTTAGATAATCTGAAATTACGTAATGAAGCTTGTTTGCGCCGCATTGGTGCATATTTGGGGCATCCTCGTATTCGTTTGCAGATTCCCATTTTGAGACATACTTTATATTATTCTATGAGTAGTTAAAATAAAATTTAGTTTTGTTCAAATCAAATGACCAGCAGAAAGATTAACTATTTTTATTATACAATGATATTGAGTTTAAACGCGATAGTGAGTTTATTGAGTAATATTGAGGTTATTGAGTATACGCAGAATATAAGGAGAACGACTTGCAAAACCTAACTGTAGACTTGGCGGAAATAAATAACTAACTGTAGTAATCAAAACAAAATACCTGATACAACAAGTCAATGCAGATAGCAATCCAATCGAACCGAATCGAGTAAAACCGAACCGAACGACACAACAAAATATAAGCAATGAAATATCAAAAGATATAATTGGAATTTACTAGGTGATAATTATATACAACAAACAATCAAACAGTATAAAATCTATTTTATGTCTAATTATATTTGCGTGCAACATAAAATAAAGGGGAGTTAGAAGGGACTACTAGGTATAAATAGTAAGTACTCAAAATAATGTAGGTGTTCACTATAATCAAAAGGGCGGAGAAACTGACTGTATCGTAAATAACGTGTCAACTGGTTCCTAATTGATCATTGATTTATAACTGACTAATCAGTGAGAAATTCATGTGATTTTTGGGTATGTTAAGTGAGCTGAAAATATAATTTGAGTATTGATAATGAAGAGATTTTTGATAAGTTTTCTAAACATTTTTTTGTCGCCTTTATATCATAAACAGCTTTATTGTTATCGTTTTAATTTTTCTAATTTATACATAATAAATAATGCTATAACAGAAGAAATCAAACGAAGAATAATGCCCGCATGCAAATTGTATTCGCAATAAGACATATAGGATTATTAAAACACCAAAAACAACCACTGGACACGCTTCCCAAAAGATCTGAACATAATTTCTCCTTCTTCATCTTTTCCCTTTTCGGGGGTCGCTGTTCCTTACTCTTCATCGCCACTCATTTCTGTCCATTGGGTCTTCTTTACCTAAACCTTCCTCCCTCAAGTCCTTTGCCAAACAGTCCTTCTATGTGCTCCTCGGTTTTCCTCTGCCTCTGCTATCATCAACTTCTAACAGCACTATTCTTTGTCGCACATAGTTTTCATCTCTACGTCTGACATGACCAAACCATTGCAGTTTTTGTTCTTGAATCTTTTTAAGACCATATTCACCCCGGCTCTTTCCCTAATCAAGACGTTTCTAATCATGTCCCTTCTAATCGTACCTAACATCTACCATAACATTTTTATTTCAGCTACCTCCATCTTCTTTTTCTGGGTTTTATTTACAGGCCACACTTCGCCGCCGTACACCAACGCAGGTCTCACTACACTCTTGTATATCTTTTCTTTCAGCCCTTCCCCTATTTTTTAATCACAAAGTACCCCGCTTACTCGCCTCCAGTTAAACCAATCAGCGTGTGTCCTGTAGGCAATTTCTTAATTTATTGCACCATTTTCTGTTATGTAGGAATCAAGGTACGATGGAAAAACTGATAGTCGAGGGTAGAGTTGAAAAAAGAGACCTAGGGGAAGATCTCCAAGCCGTTGGGTAAATCAAACAAAAATATTGATTAACGAAGGATTACATGAAGCCGAACAACTAGCCCAGGACAGAGAACGATAGAGGGAAATCGTAAAGAAACTGTAAAGGCCTGATGGTGTCACCCCCCCCCCCCGAAAAGGGATTAGGACTGAGAAAGAGGAGGAATCAAGGTTTATAAATTCTCCTACTTGTCCTAGCTTATTTCCAAGCAATTCTACGCCCCGACCGTTCCTCTTCCTCCCAACCACAATACTCCGTTTTCGACCTGCAAACCTTAAGTCCTCTCTCTTCAATAGCTCTCTCCATCACTCCAAATTCTTCTCCAACATTTGTTTGTTCTCTACTAGCACGATATCTTCAGTAAAGAGCATTGACCAAGGACTCCCTTACTTTCTTTGTCACTACATCCATATCAAGATTACTGGAAAACTTTTAGTCAATCCGACAGCAGTTCTTACTTTGGTGTACGCTCCCTCATATATATCCTTCATGAGCCTTACGTACGTCTCAGGAACCCATTTCTTTCCATACATCTCCATCGCTCTTGTCTAGAAACTGTGTCATACGCCTTCTTAAGATATGTAAATATGAAATGTAGCTCTCTTTTTTTTTAACTGTATTTCTCTATTAACTGTCCCCTTTATCTTCATACAATGATACCATTACACTCTCTCTCCATGCATTGGGCATCCTTTCTTCCCCATTTATTCTTCTCATCATTTGCCACAATATCCTAGAGCCTTCCAAACTTCTACAGGTATTCCATCAGGTCCTACTGCTTTACCTTTCTTCGTCCTATTTAACGCCTCGACAAATCTATCTATCGCTATACCCGGCATTAAATTCTCATTTGGGATTTCACATCCTCTGTCTCTCCTCTAGTGTTCTTCATTTAACAGCTTACGAAAGTACTCATACTATTTTGCTTTATTTCAACATCTGTTCTTAGCACTCTTCCATTCGCACTTTTAATGTGCCGCTCATGGGTAAAGTCCTTTGATGACTTGTCCCCTGCTTTAGGAATGCTGTATAACCTTTTCATCCCCTCAGGTATTTTCAACTATACGTGCAAACGATCTTCCCTTAGCAGTAGCTATAGCGCGCTTTGCTTCCCTCTTTGTCAACTTGTATATATCGTTATCTTTCTCTCTTTTAGATCTATCATGTCTTTTCTAGCCTCTTTCTTCTCTGTAACTTTCTGTTGCACCTCATCGTTCCACCACCAAGTTTCTTATTCTCTAGGAGGCCCTTTACTAGATGTCTTTCCTAGCATTTCCTCTCCCACTCGCACCACAACTTTACTGTTGACTTCCCACCAGTCATTTACCGTATGTTTTTCCTCAAGGCCTTCCAGCACTCTACTCTTAAAGACTATTGCCAATTCCTTATCCTTTAAATGCCAAAGAACGTATTAATAATAGCCAAATCCATGAACTATTTCTATTCCCGCTCTTTCTGTACCAATATGGCCATTCAAATCACCTCCAACAAAACACTTTTCGTCTACAAGAATCTCGAGCATCTCGCAATCAAGTAAGTCATTTTCTCATGATAATCTTTGGTGGTTCTTGAAGTAAATTCTAAAAAACTACCATTTACAAAGCGTGTAAGATCTTGATTGGATTCTTTAAGAGCTGTTTAGGCTAGAAATAGAGTTCTTGACTGAATTTACCATCGTGCTGCTGTTTTATCGTTCCCTTTTCATTTTTATTTGTAATCTAAGAAGAGTTCTCTAGCTCTTCGGGGCATTGTGTAGGCAACAATGTTTCGTCTTTATCATCCATTCACGGATACTTTGTATTTGAGCGCGTTTAAATGTGTGAGTTTCTCTGTTCAATCAACTTCATTATAGTTAATGTAATAGCTATATTTCTTGTAACAGACTGGAAAATGTGATACAAAATTCCTTTACTGTCCAAGAAATTGAATAATTATTAGAATATACGTTTTATATTGTACAATAATCTTTGCAGAAAATGCAGTGAGACGACATTTGTTAATAACCTTGAAGATTTTTCGCAGAATACTCAAAATACTATGAACAAAATATGAAGTGAGAAACTATTTCCTAAGACATACTTTTTTAAGAGACGGAGAACGTTTAATAAAGGCATGTCTACACGATGTCTCCCTTCATACTGCATCATATTGTATGCAGCATTAGATGCGTCAAAAGAGAAGAGAAGTACATTCTTTGCCACTTACTTCTTTCTATTTATACTAAAATTCGAAAGTCATGCTTTACCTCCTTTGTAATCAGTATATTTGCCAAAGCGTATGATATTTATTGTCCTCTTTTACAAAATCGAACGTTTCATTTCGTTGAGCTAACTACTAGAGAAATCAAAATAAAGCAAACACGTCTAATATTAAAATAAAATAATAACAAATACATAAAACTACAACCAAATAATAATTTAACTAGACAATACTACAGAGGGTAGTATTGGTTATTTACTACTAGAGGTAGTAGGTTGCTACCTGACAAGAGACTTCAGAGCCAGAACTTGGGCCATTGAAGATAACACTGGAACCCTGAGAACAAACAGAGAAGACATAGCAGAGACATGGAGATCGTATTGCAGGGACCTATATAAAGATGATCAACGCCAAGAGCTTGTTAGCCAAATCTCTGACGAGGTGGAAGAAGAACCTGATATACTCGAAAATGAAGTAAGACAGGCTATCAACAAGCTCAAATATAACAAAGCACCAGGTCCAGATATGGTAACAGCAGAAATGCTTAAAGCCACAGAAGAAACCGGCGTAAAGTTACTTCATCTACTCTGTAACCAAATATGGCATTCCAAACAATGGCCTGAAGACTGGACAAAATCTACAATAACGACCATACATAAAAAAGGCAGCTTCCATAAATGCGACAATTATAGAACTATCTCTCTTATATCCCATGCCAGCAAGATAATGCTACATATAATCAATGAGAGACTGAAAACATTCCTTCAAAGAGAAATTCCACAAGAGCAAACTGGATTTACCAAAGGTAGAGGCACTCGGAAACACCTGCTGAATATAAGACAGATAATCGAGAAATCTAGGGAATTCAACATCTCACTATACATCTGTTTTATAGATTACCGTAAAGCGTTCGACAGGGTCAAGTGGAGACACTTATGGCGAATACTAAAAGAAGTAGGTGTACCACAACATCTAATTACGCTTATAACTGAACTATATGAACACACTACTGGACCAGTTAAAGTACTTGACACACTTTCGAACGAGTTTCATCCAGAACGGGGTGTCAGACAAGGATGTATACTATCTAAACAATTATTCAACATATATGGAGAGTATATTATGCGAAGAGCACTTGAAGGATGGGAAAAGGGCATCTCAATAAATGGTCATAAACTAAACAACCTACGTTTCGCAGATGACACAGCCCTTCTTGCAAATAGTCAAGCAGAGCTGATGGAACTTATACGACTGATCGAAAACGAAAGTCAAATATTTGGTCTGCAATTAAACATATCAAAGACAAATATCATGATAGTGGATAGACTACACAACAATCATCCACACATAACCACAATTGACCGGTTCGAGGTTGTGAGCTCATTTTTATATCTGGGATCATTAATCACAAACACAGGGTCATTACAAGAAGAGATTAAACGTAGATGTGATCTAGCAAAAGTTGCCACAGCAAAAATGACCAAAATATGGAAGGAATGACAAATTTCAAGAGCGATAAAGATGAGGTTGATCAACTGCTTAATATTCCCAATACTGACCTACGGATGTGAATCTTGGACTCTGAGACAATCGGAGAGAAGAAAGATAGACGCCACTGAAATGTTCTGTTGGAGACGAATGTTACGAATTCCTTGGACCGACCGTAGAACAAATAATTCAATTTTAAGAGAGCTAAAAGTTAGCCAACGACTCTCTAGTAAAGTCCATCTCCAACAATTAAAATATTTTGGGCATGTTATGAGAGCAGACATAGAAAACATGGAAATACTCATAATACAAGGAAAGGTAGAAGGCCGAAGATCACGACGAAGATCCCAACAAGATGGATAGATCAAATTACAGGAATATGCCAAAGACCTATGCATGAATTAAAAGAAATGACCAGAGACAGAGATCTCTGGAGACGGACAATACACGACATCACGTCGACCACTACACTCCCCCTGGGGGGTCAGGATTGAATAGAGAGACTACAGAGCATAGCATAAATGCACTCGTAGCTAGTACAAACTCATTACCGCAATAAAACCAGGGATTTTAAAATAGACCCCTAGTGATTTACAAACTTATTACTGCCAAGGTTTGACCATTTGAAGGAATAATCTAAGTCCGAATGCAAATAAATTAACGTGGTTGGGGACTATTTCCAGTATAATTGAAAATAGCATATGGTCACAAATATTTGCATTAAAAAGTTCACTATGAAAAACTTATGCAGCTGAATTTTCAGATCTCAAGTCTGTTTTTATTGGCAGATACGACTAATAGACTAATATATTCACCGGGAGACACCCGATATAAATATATCGGTTACATTTTAAAGCAATTCGCTTACAATAATTTCTGAATTTAATAGATTAACATATAAACAAGAACTGTAGGTAACAGAAGAACAGGTAACGGGCAATCTTCCATATTAGAAACCAGCGCCGTGGGGCAAAAAATTCTGGAGATAAGTTTACCTATCTGCGAGGATGAGTTTACAGGTTTTCTATATCACGGTGGTTCTAATAATTTTATGGGGGCTTTCAAGTGATGAGTTCGTACTTCGTACACATTCGACTTCTTTTTATGGCATGCACTGTTGCATGCTTCATTTTATCTCTAGAAGTATGAGGAAATAGAAGATATTTTTTTATTGATTGAGTTCTTTATCATTGAAACAAGTATAAGAGTAATAAAACTGTATTCTATTGCAAATAAAAGTTGTGGTTAAATTCATAAATAAATTAATTTCCATGGATCTGCGATTAGACCGATTAATTAATTATTTCATCGGTTCTATTAATCCCTACAATAGGGTTTAAACACGAAAGATATAAATTATACAGGAGATACTTGTTACAGTAGCGTGAATCATAATACTTTCATTTATCACTGAATAATTTAGGGTGTTTATGTCATGATCCTTAAAAAGTAAAAATATAGCAATCAGGGAAAGGATCTCATTCATTAAACATTTATTTTGTTGTTACTTGTAGTACTTTAACGTGTTAAAATTTTATATATGACCGACATACATGATCACGTTTCAATTTGCATGCCACTAGAAGCTTGATCCAATTATAGTGTATATTGGTTGTGGCATTTTAAAGTAGATACTATTTTATTGGGAATTAGCCACAATTTTAGGTTAAAATAAGTTATATGGAAAATATATTCCACTTCGGAAATCGTTCTCAAAATACAAACATTAATGTAGATGTTAGTATAGATTAGTAGTTAGATTTAGTAGAAACTAGTAGGATCGTTTTAGCCTATCGCATAAGTAATAAAAGTGTCTGTTCAGATTTACCACAGGTATTCAGCGGTTCTCAAATTAAAAATGTACGGTTTTCTTAATTTGACAATACCACATTAGGGATTTTTTTAATAAAATAACTTTGTATTATGTTTTATAATAATTGAATATCATAATGTAAATTGATAAACATTGAGTATGAAATATACAGGGTCATTTATGCAACATGTTGGTTAAAAGTTTTCAAAGTTCTGGTCGTCACTGGTTTCTGCAAACGTGGAATAATGGGTTATGCAAAGCATTCTTCATTGTTTAAATATTCGCATTCTTCTAGCACTTCCGGTTGTACCGGAAGTCGCCATTTAGTTTCTTATTTTAAATAGAAACTGTGCTTTTTGTTATTTTTTTTAGAATCTACGTAAAATTCTGGATCGATTTTTTTAGGATACCGTTCTCGAAAAAATAGCCGTTTTTGAAATATTTAAAGTTTTTGAAAAATTTTTCATATTACACATGCAATGCTGAAAAAAACAAAAATTCTTTTTCAGCGTGTACTAAACTATATTTTTATTTAAGCATAAAAACATTTACCAATGTTAATACTGGGTGTTCAAAATTTTGTATTATATTTTTATTTTTATATACTTTATAAATATATCTATAAAAATATATATATCTATTGATGGATTCGACCGTTACTTGATGGAAATTCATTTTATGTAACAATCAAACACTGAAAACTTTGATTTCAAACTTCCACAAAATTTAATTTAACTCTTATCACTACAGCTGTTTCGGCTGATTGCCTTTCTCAAGTGATCTATTTTTGGCTTGCATTTACAATTTATAGTCTCTAATGAAATATATTGAGGAGGGGAGAACTGTTTGTCTCAAGTTTTTCATTCAGAATTATATCTGTGTTTTTTAATTTGTTGATTTCCATAGATTCTAACAAAGATAGCTTAAGGCCTTTATTTTGAATGTAAAGAATTTTAAATTTGTCATTAAAAGAATGAATATTTTCTAGAAGGTGAAGTGCGTATGTCGAATCTGTTTTTCTATTATTGAAAGCTCTGTTATGTTCTGCTATTCGTTTATTAAAGTTCCTACCGGTTTGACCGATGTAAGTTTTTGGGCAGTAGCCACATTGAAGTTTGTACACACCACTATTTAAGTGTTTTTTATTTTGGCTCTTGTTATTTTTAATATATTTGCCTAGGTTGTTATTTGTTCGGAAAGCTGGTGTTATTCCTTTCTTTTTTAAGTGTTTGCCTATTTTTGTTGTTATTTTGTCTGTATATGTAATCGAGCAGAAGGTACTGGGTTTTTTCTCTGGTTCTGGAAATACTAATTTTAGGGCTTTCTTGTGTAGTTTTTGATTTAACATTTTATTAATTGTTTTTTCGTTGTTTCCGTTGTTTACTGCTATTTGCTTAATTATATTTAATTCAGTCTCAAAGTTGTATTTTGATATCGGAATTTCTGTTAATCTATGTAACATACTATGATAAGCTGCCAGTTTATGTTGTGTTGGATGAGATGATGAATTGTGTATAGTCGTGTCAGTATGTGTAGGTTTATGAAATATGGAGAAGTCATGTTTGGTTTTAAGTCTGATAATTTTTAAATCTAAAAACTTTATGCATTGATTTTGTTCTGTTTCTATTGTAAATTCAATATGACTATGAAGTGAATTAATATACGATAAAAATTGGTCGAGTTGCCTGTTAGTTCCTGTGAAACATACCAGTACGTCGTCTACGTATCTCCACCAATATAGAAATTGTTTGAATACGGGATGTTTTGAAATCTTTGTCTCTAGATGGTCCATAAAAATATCTGATAGTAATGGGCTTAGAGGATTGCCCATTATAAGTCCTGTACTGTTATTTGTATATATTTGATAATTAAATTCAAAGTAGTCCTGGTTTATGCAAACTTCAAGCAGATGTAAAATTTCAGATGTAATTATTGGATTTGTACTATTTTGGTCTAAAAGATTTTTTACGTCAAATGAAATTAATCTGGAGTTGTTAGGTAATTGAAAAATTTAGTGTGTTCTTAAATAATCTCTAACAGTTTTTTTGAAAGTTTATATGATGGAGCTGTATAAAAAGAAACTACAGGTCTTAATAAATATAATAACAAAACAATAGAATTCTTAAATAATCAAAATATTGAAACTTTACACAAAGATCCGACAGAAAATTATCAAAAACAAATTAAGCTAGCGTTAGAAAATTCAAAATCAATACTAAATCCAATAGAACAGAAATACCTCAATATCATGTACTTACAGCCTCCTAGATTATACTCTTTCATTAAACTACACAAACCGGATCACCCAATAAGACCTGTAGTTTGTTTTTATACAGGTCCGTCATATAAGCCGAACACACGCGTGTCAAACCATATTCATCGATCATAGCTTGAAACTTTCTTTTATATTTGTCAACAACTTCAATACTTGCGGAGCTCAATTTTTCACCTGTGATTTTCAGTTCCCGTATACCGTGGCAATTTTTGAACTTTTCCAACCAACCGCTGCTTCCTTTGAATGAAGGATCGCCATTCAATTTCATGTTACGAAACAACGCTTTTTCGGCAGAAATTGGTCCAGACAACGGAACACCTTCGCTTCTTTTTTGAACGAATCACAAATACAGAGCTGTGTCAAGTGATTCATTTGTGGCGTTTTTCATTGTCTTACGATGTTTTATCCGGCCATCCAACGATTCCATTTGCGAAGCTTACTTCAATTCCTTCAGCATTTTTCTTTAAATCGAATTTCGTTTGGCTTATCGCAATGCTCAAACAAAATAATTGATTACTAAATGTTTACTTATGTAGTCATATAACCTATATATGGACCCTGACGGTTAACAGAGGTGACGGTTAATAGAGAGACGGATAATCGAGATTCCACTGTAGTAATTTCACTTGAAATATTGTACTTCTTTATGTGCATATCAGTACATATAATAAGTAAGACACGATTTGAGCAATTTTGTTTTGTGTTAACTCACAATCTTTAATGGTAAAACATTTAGTCAAAATTCGAAATAAAGCAATTTTCTAGACTTTTTGTTTAATATTATTCTCAGCTTCATCACAAGTCTTTAAATGTTTCATCTTCGTATAAATCCAATAAAAAATGAAAATTGTAGGTACCCGCAGGTTATGTACTTGGAATGCACATCTACATCTACATTATAATTATTGTAAAACTGGTAACGGTTAAGATTTTTTTCATTACTTCTAAACATCCTGTAGTTACCTATTAAGTGAAATACATCACATCGGTAAAGTTGAAAAGCGACGGTTATGTAGTAGTCCGGAAAAAGAGTTAAGTGATAACAATTTCCGCTCAATACCACAGAATCTAAAAACAGCACACCACAATTAATTCGGTTTAGTTATTTAACCTCAAATTCACGTATATATAACGCAGCATAGAAATTATTGGAACATACCACAAGAATTTCACCTAGTTCTTTATTTATTCTCACCTGCAAAATATATTTTATGTACTTTCAGGATCCAAAAAAATCTTTACATTGATCTGTTCTACTTAGTATATCTTTTCTATTTAGTATAGATAATAACTTAGGACTCGTTTTGTGGCATATAAAATTTTATTTACAGAATGAATTATACAGGGTGTCCAGAAACTCTCCTAACAAACGAAGAGCGGAGATTCCTCAGCTAATTTTAAGACAATTTTACCCAATTCACCTAGTCTGAAAATGCTTCCTAAGGAAGCTAGAGCTCTTTGAAAATGGCGCCTTGCAATTAGTTTTTTTAATAACTCCAGAACGCTTCTGTTTAGAAAAACTAAAACTGGCACGATTATTTATCCTCCCGAGATTGCGAATTTCTAGTACCGATCATAGGCGTCCGTTTTGGGTAGGTCAACAGTTATTTAACGTATAACTTTTGTATATTTACCTTTTAAGTATTCGTGATACTAGATTATTAACCTGGAATATCACACCTATTTTTTTTTTGACATACACCTCACATATGGGTATCAGATACCCATTAATTTTTTGTGAAGAAATAAATAAAAAAGTAAATATTTTATGATTTCCAGGGACTGTCTAGTCACTATTGAATACACAAGAATCATTAAATCAATCATTTTATTTTCTCTCTCTTAATTGTAGTAATACAAAAGAAAAAAATATTAAAAATGTTTAAAAATATTTAACAAACATTTTCTAAAAAATCAGAAACCTAATTCAAAATATTTTACCTTAAGATAACAACAAAATGGTTTTTTTTAACTAAAATCTAACACCTTTTGATTATAGAACTCATAGTCATTCTTAGCCAGGTATTTCAATTTCACTCATTTTGGTGACTGCATTCACAACACAGTTTAGCTCTATGCTCCATGCAGTATGCTTTATGGCAAGCCGAGCATGCATGCTTCGTTTTTCTATCTTTTCCTTTGCAGAGATAACACCTAGTTTGCTTCACTAAACTTGTGGGATGTTGTATTGGAAGGTCTTCAACTTGGAGAATGCCACAAATTGATTGCCTGAATGATTTCGGTAAAGAAGGTATTTGAAGTCTCTCTCGCATTCATCAATCAGCCAATCGCGTCCACTGCTGGACATAGGCCTCCCTCAATTCTTTCCAGTGTTCTCTACACTGGGCCGCTTGTAGCCAGTTTCCCGCTACACGTTTAATGTCATCGGTCCATCTAGTCGGTGGTCGTCCTCGGCTTCTTTTATAATTTCAGGGCCTCCATTCCATAATACGTCTGGTCCACCGTTCATCTTGTGTTCTGGCTAAGTGCCCTGCCCAGTTCCACTTAAGCGTCGTGGTTCTTTCGATGACGTCTTGAACTCCTGATCTTCGTCTGATTTGTTGGTTTGTTATGTGGTCTCGAAGGCTCACGTTCAGCATTGCACGTTCCATGGCTCGTTGTGTAACTCTAAGTTTATTCGCAGATTTTTGCGTGAGTGTTAAAGTCTCTGCTCCATAAGTTTGTACAGGTAAAACACATTGGTTATAAACCTTTCGCTTGAGACACATGGGAATTGAACTTTTTAGAATATGGCTTAATTTGCCAAATGCTGCCCATGTTAGACCTATTCTCCTCTGTATTTCATGTGTTTGATTGTCTCTGCTTATTTTGATTTCGTGTCCCAGATATTTGTAAGTGTCTGTTTGTTGTATGGTATTATTAGTTATATTTCCACTCATTACGAAATTTGTTATAATTTTAGTTTTCTCAAAGTTTATCTTTAATCCTGCTCTTTCAGACAGACTTTTAAGCGAATGCATCATAGTAACTGTATCATGTAAGTTATCTGCGATTAATACAACATCATCTGCAAACCTTAGGTGATTTAATCTTTCTCCATCTATATTGATGCCCATATCTTGCCATTGAGTACCCTTAAATATTGACTCTAGAGCTGCCGTGAACAATTTTGGTGAAATATTGTCTCCTTGTCTAACTCCTCGACCTAAGCTGAATTTTTCTGTATCTTCGTGCAGTCGTATACTTGATGTAGCGTTCTGATAGATGTTTTTGATTAGTGTCGTGTACCTGTAATCTATTCGGCTTTGGTTTAGGGCTTCCAGTATTGTTTCAAACTCTACAGAATCAAAAGCCTTCTCGTAATCGACAAATGCCTGAACCAGTGGTATGTTGTACTCGATGCACTTTTCTATTAAGATCTTTATGGTATGCAAATGGTCATTTGTGCCATATCCTGCCCTGAAGCCTGCCTGTTCTTTGGGCTGATAGAAATCAAGTTTAGGTGTTAGCCTCTTTGTTGAGATTTTCATAGAGTTTGTACTATAGAGTTTCATAGAGTTTGACTTTCTTTGTTAAGAGTTTGTACATATGTGTCAAGAGGCTGATGGATCTATAATTTTCTAATTTAGTAATATCGCCTTTTTTGTGTAACAAGACTATTACTGCATTGTTCCAGTCTTTTGGAATCGTACCCGCATGTAAGCATTTAGTAAACAGTTCGCTTACTGATTTTAATAAAATTTCTCCACCTGCTTTTATTGCCTCGATAACGAGTCCATCATCACCAGGCGATCGATGGTTCTTCATTTCCTTTAAAGCTGCTCTTACTTCTGACACAGTAATGGGTAAAAGTATTTCCGATCCCTGATTTATGAGAGTCTTTACTCGTGTCGGGAAATTGTTTTGTGGTCTTTGGCTGGTATAGAGGTCTTTATAAATTTCTCTAGTTATTTTCAGAATATTTTGTTTATCTGTTGTTGCCTTTCCGTCTTTATCTCTCAGCTTGTATATTTCTTTTTTACTTTGCGTAAGTTTTCTTTTCATTATCTTTAAACCTTTGTTCTCTTCTACTGTTTGAGTAATTACATTAGTATTATATCTTCTTACATCTTTTCTAATTTCCGCTGAAATTCTTTTATTTAGTTTTTTATATTCTTCTCTGTTTCCCTTTTCATTCTTGCTTAGGTTTCGTCGTATTTCCATGAGAGCCCTTGTATCTTTGCTAATCTTTTCACTTTTGGTGTCATTTTTCTTGCAAAATTTGAGTTGTGCGTTTCTAACTGAGTCTGTTATTAATTTATTGTGATCGTCGATACTTAGAGGTTTGGGATTATTACTCTGTAAAGTTTCGGCTATATTTCTTATGTATGCTTCTGGATGATTTGGTGAATTCCAAACTATGCGTTTACAACTGTTTATCATCTTTGCTCTTTCTTTTTGTAGATTGATCGTTACTCTAGCTCTTACTGGTCTGTGGTCGCTTCCTACTGATAGTTTATTGAGTACAGTGACATCTTGAATAAATTGCTTTTTGTCTGTTATTATATAATCATATTCGCTCTTAGTTCTTCCGTCTGGACTAGCCCACGTCCTCTCTCGCATTAGTGGTTCAATTAAAGCCATTCCCAAAGACTTCAGAAAAGATTTTCTATTATTAGGTGCATTTTCTTTCTAATGGGTATTTGCGAGAGAAAATAGCACCATTGGATTTATGCCACTTGCATCAAGCATGTTAAAAAAAATTCTTAGTGGCCATCGTCTGCATTTTCGTGATATAGTATAAGAATGGCATTGATCGAACGTATCTGTACCTCCTTTTGATTCATTATAGGTGTGTATAAGGTTTGGTTTTCCTGTATCAGCATTTAATGAATTATCATGATGTAATGTTGACAGCAAGAGAACCACTTTTTTGGAATTTGGAGTGTATGAGATAATAGTTTTATTTTCGTCGAATGCAAAGAATGATGTACCTACTTCTTTTTTACTGAGAAAAGACGGTGGAATTTCTCGTTTATTTTTTCTTAGTGTACCCAAGATAGTTAGTTTGAATTGTCTCATCATTTCATCAGCAAGAGGTATTGAAGTAAACCAATTATCTACTGTTATATTTCTGTTGGTTCCATGTATTGGTTCCGACAATTTCCGAACGTAAAAAGCTGGTACTGACTCCTTATCCTGTGTTTGGACTTTTCCAATATATGGAATAGCGTTAACCATATAAAATGTTTTAGAGTCATTCATCATCATTATCTTTATTCCATATTTGTCGGGCTTACTACTCATATAGATTTTAAATGGGCATTTCCCCCTGAATCCTACGAGCTGTTCATCGATAGTACAATGCTGAAAAGGGGTGTAGTATGATGTACAGTTGCTTATAAAGATTTCCCATAATTCGCGTATGGGTGCAAATTTATCCGCTGCTTTTCTTGTTGCTCTTGTATTTTTATCATCAAACCTTAGGCATACAGCTAGAAATGCAAACCTCTGCTGCGACATCGTAGCACGAAATATTCCATTTCCAAATTGTAGGGACCAAAGTTCATCAACACTAGAGTTAGAAACACGTAATGCACCAGATATGAACAATAACCCAATGAAGGCTTTAACTTCTATTTTATTTGTCAATTTGGTGTAACTTTGCGCTGTGATACTTTCACGTTTGCGAATGATTTCTTCATTTGTAAAAAGAACGATAATATCTAACATTTCTTCATTAAATAGTAAGTTCTAGGCTTCTTCAGGAGACTGAAGTATCCTGGCATTTCCTTTGCCGCTCGGTAAACGTATAACAAGATTTGCGGCTGTTGTACGACCACGCCTTGAGGGCTGTTCTGTAGACCAACGATGCCCGTTTTTTCCAAGTAAACTTGCAACATTTCCCACTGGTTCATGATCTGTTTCACTATCACTTTGTTCACTTTCATCAGTGTCGGTATTGGAGTTTTGTTCTTCGACATAATCCTCCTCAAATTCAGAATCGGTACCAAAGGTATTTTCACCTGCAAATGTTCAGCTTCCCTTTCCAGTTCAGCTTGGGTCAACGGACGACGTTTTTCCCAGTTTTCTTTCCAGCCACATGAAGCCATTTCACTAAAAAATAATTATAAGAAAAAATAATAAATTATCGGAAACCTCACACATGGGTGCTACATACCCTCAATGTCGCTCAAACGAGACAGCAACTACAAACTTATCCTTGACAGACTACAGACTGAATTTACATGAAACGGTATTAACATTGAAATGTGATTCGCGCATGCTACAATCAGTTAAGTGTCTCGATGGGTATCTCACACCCAAGTATGAGGTTCCAGGGTTAATATTGTTCTGAAGCTATTTTCTTGTGGCATTTTAAACTAATTACTATTTAACTGGGAATAAGCCACAATTAAAGATAAAAATACGTTTATTGACGTTTATAAACGTATTTTTATCTTTAATTGTGGCTTATTCCGAGTTAAATAGTAATTAGATTATTAAATTGTCAGTTATTCTAGTACTAAAATGCACTCTTACTCTAAGTCGATAGGGACACCGTTTCTAGAAAAATCGATTTGAAAATTTTTCGTTTTTTCGTCATGAAAGTTAAATAATATTTTTTGCACTAGTTGGCCGTGACCTATCAACAGAAGTATATCTCACGTTTTTCATTGTCAAATTGTGGTCAGTTCGTGAAGTTTATCTTTTAGTTTTTTTACTTTGTGGCATTTAAATATAATAATTTTAATTCAACAAAAATGGTTTTTACTAATGAGGAATACGCTAATCTGCTTTAGATTATGGTGAAATGAAGTGTAACACTCGAGCAGCACAATGTAGATACCCTGAAAAATTTTCCAATCGTAATTCCACTTAGTTAACATTGACAGCTCTTCATCAACGATTAAGAGAAACAGGTTCAATTGTCTTAAAAAATAATTAAAGAGGAGATGTGATGATGTAACAGCAGCACCTGGAGATGTTATTTTAATGGAAGTTGAGAAACATTCAGAAATTGGCATTAGAAGATGCTTATACAACGAAAATTTATATCCTTTTCATTTTACAAAGATACAAGCACTGCTACAAGGAGATTTTCCTGCTCGTAAAGAATTCGCTAGATGGTTACAAAATGAGAAAAATCAAAATGAACATTTTTTCAGATACATTTTGTTTTGCGACAAAGCTGCATTCACAAAAAATGGAATTTTTAATGTGCATAATGTACAATATTATTCGTACGTTGGTGAAAATCCCTTTGTTGTTTAAGAATTTAAGCATCGGCATAGGTTTTGCATAAACGTCTGGATATGAGTAGTTAACGATTATTTTCTTGGTCCTGTGGAATTGCCTACTCTTTTAAATGGTGCTGATTACTTACATTTCCTGCAAAATGTTTTACCTGATTCCTTAGATGATGTGCCTTAGATGCACGTTAGATGATAAATAGTTGACAAACCTTATGGTTTTTACATGACAGCTGTCGGTCCTTCTTTAGCAGGAACGTACGAGACATTCTTAATGATTATCCCTCCAGATACTGACAGAGAATGTAGCGTAGAAGTAATTTTAAACTGTTTGTCCTCGTTTTAGTGTAGTGTTTTGTACAATTTATGTTATTTTTAATGTTTCCACATTCTACGCTTGCCGGATAGTTCACATTTTGACGAAATGCCCCTGAAGATGCTATTTTAAGCGAAAGTACTTGGGCTAGATTTAATTCACTTGTGCTCGATAATAGCCTTATTTTCAAAGTTCATTTATTCGAGCATTCAACCTCATTTCATTAATTCAGATAATGTTATTATAGGGATTTCCTGTCTTTCGTCTCTGTTGTCTACTAATTCCCTTATCTTTTCCCATCTGTACTCTACTCTATCCTCTTTCAGCAGTTTCGTATAATATTCTTCCCATTCATTTAACTTTATGAGAGAAATGTTGTCTTCATTTTTCTCATTTTTCCTAAACTGTTTTAATGTTTTCCAAGCTTGCGCCACTTTTGTTCCACCCATAAATCTGTCCAGTTCATCACACTTAGCCTCCCAGTTTATATTTTTCGCCTTATCCACGTCTTTTTTAACTTCTCTATTCCATTTAGCGTATATTTCTCTGTCTTGAGGATCTTTGGATTGAAGCCATATGTGATATGCTTGTTTTTTCTTGAGAACTTTCTCTTCTAGTTCCGTTGACAACCATTCAGGTTTTCCTTTTTTCCGATTTTCAACTTTTCCTAGTGCTTCATTTGCCGCTTCATGAATATATTTTTTAATTACCTCATACAGACTTTCGGGGTCTAAGTCCTTTGTTTCTATATTTTTTATTTTCTGAGCTATTCTAATTTTATATAAGTACTTTGTCGAATCTTGTTTAAATCTTTCCAGGTTATATTTTATGTTTTCTATGGTTGTTCCTATGTCTGTTACTTCATCATTTTTGTGACTTGATTGTTCTCTCTTAAATGTCACCATTACTTTTGCAATAATCATATGGTGGTCACTTCCACATTCTGGCCCTCTAAACACCTTCACGTCCTTCGTTTTTAGTTTAGAATCTTTACGATGAATGAAATAGTCAATTATTGATTTTTCAACTCTTTTCATTTTTCTAATTGTCGATTCTATTTCTTCCGGAAGGACTTCTTATGGTTACTGATTTCTTCTTCAAGTGTTTAAGTGGCTTTGTATAGTTCACTGTAGAATTTAGTCACGAGTTGTGTTATTTCATTTTTGTCTATAATTCTGTTGTTTTCCTTTGTTTAAGTAACGATTTGCTTTTTCCTGTTTTCGGTTGCATTTTCTACCAGTCTTTCGTTGTATTTTCTTATGTCTTTCTTAATACTTTTCCTTATTGTCTTACAAAGCTCTGTGTATTGTATTCTCTCCTATGTAGTATGTTGCTACTTTCATTTCTTTTCTTTGTTTTAGTATTATTTTAGTAAATATAATGACGTAGTAGGTTTTTACGGAAAGAAAATTGATCAATATCAGAAAACTTAACTAATATTTAAATTTCGCCTTTGATAGTTGCCACAAATGCAAATGTTGTCTTACAGCTACATTAGTCGGTCGAATTTATTGAGTTCTTAATAAACTGTCCGTTCAATCGGACCATTTATCTAATTTTAAGTTTGTTCAGAGAGTGCTTCACGCCTTATATTAACAGTTTAGTTTAATATGGATATTTGGTAAGTTTTGATGGACTAAGGGTAGCCCCTTTGCTCAGGTAGCTTCCTTCGGGGATCCGGGGATGTATTAGTTGTTGCTCTGAAAACTCAGGGTTTTTTTCGTATTACTCATCCAGTGATCGTTTTCCAAGTTACCTTTCAACTATTCTAACTTGGCAGCACCGTACTGATGACCAAATAGTTAGAAATACGTATTTACGGTTGTCTTCCATTTTATATATTTATTTTTTTTCCTTATTGCGAGATATGCCAATACTTTTTACCTTGAGTTATATATATATATATATATAATATATATATATATATATATATATATATATATATACATATGGTCTTAATGCAATATTTACAGTTACGTTTACCCTTTACACTTCTTAAAAGTCTAGTGTTATGAAATCGAGGAACTAAAAATAGAAAAACTCACAAGGAATTCAAATTTTCTATTACGCGAGTAAAATCGTCTAACAAAAATATAAACAGATTTCCAGAATGATTTTATTTTTAGTAGCAGCGTCACATTTGGCACACTTTGAATCTTAAGGTCTGGAGTGGGTTTTCTTAAATAGTACAGTCATTGAAAATCACAATTAGTCATTATTTTTGATTTCAAAATTATCTTAAATAACAAGAATACAATTTTTTAAATAATATTGTAATAAGTATATTGTAGTAAGGATAAAAATCGGCGATATCACTGAAAGGTTTTACTATTATTGGTGCATTTTTCCTTTTCATGTCTGCTTTTCTTTTATTCCGTCACAGGTTTTTCTTGTGGTACTCTTCTTCTGTTGTCCATGACGTCGTTGTGTTTTATTCCAATCTTTTTCTTTTTTAATACACAACCAAACTTGATTTTGGTGTTTTTGTTTATGCATTGCGGATTTTTAGTGGCTCTACCATCTTGCTTCTGATATTTTTCGTGTACTTGAACTAATTTTACAATTAACTACTACAATAATGTAGGAATTACACTTCCTAGCCATGTAGATAAAACCTGGACAAATAAGTAAGCGATCAAGTACAAAAACAAATAGACTGGCCGAATGCCTTAATAACACTATACGGCGAAACTGACATATTAACACTGAGATGAAGTCAAGAATTTATAAATCCAGTGTAAGACCAATGATGCATGCATTAAAAATAAGACCCGACATAACCACAACGCAAAGGCTACTGGAAACGAAAGAGATAAAAGTACAGAGGAGAATTACCGGAAATACTCTGAGAGATCGAAAGAGAAGTGATGACATTAGAATAAAATATAACGTACAGTGTATAAACGAATGGACACTAACCAAAAAAGAAAGGAATAACCATATAAGCAGAATAGTGGAGGCTAAGTCAAAATAGGAATAGATACCAATCGGCAAAAGAAATATCGGACATTACCACCACGGAGAGATGCTGCCGCCACAGTAAAAACAACTCTCCATGTCCTCATGACATCAGTAGACAATGCCTTAAACAACTTAAAATCTAAAAAAAAATCTTTGATAAAGGCTTGATGCTAAAAAAGAGACTCCAAGACTTTGTGGGTCTTGATTTGTTTTATAATCAGTTCCCATTTTTTCTATTCATCGCCTTGGTTTTTCAGTTTTTACTTCAAATATTCTTCTCTGCACCATGTCTGGGATCTGTCAAACTCTCTGTTTTTGGTATATATTTCATGCTCATTGATGCTGACACTTAGTGATCTTGCTGTTTCTCTCACATAAAATTGCTGCATTTACAAGTTGGTTTATAAATTCAGTTCTTTGACCTCTCCTATGTCTTGTTTGGTTTGGCTTTGAACAGAATTCTGGATAGATATGCAAAATACCTCGGCCAATGAACACAAAGTACAATGGAAAGATGCGGTAATAGTCATGAAAGAGACAGAGAGCAAAAATAGAATATTAAAAAGTAGTATTAAAGAAAGAAGTGGGCCTCATTCTACTTAATAAAGAAAAATGTGTAGCGAACCAATCAACAGAATGCAGCAAACTCTCTGGTTACCAATACTAAAAGAAGAAGTCAGCAACAAGATTATATCAACATAAATGAATTAATAGAAGGTCAGATGCACATTGTCTACAATTAAGTATAGATAATACATAAATACGCAAAAATCAGACTCTGATGTTAACTGCAGGGTAGACCACCACCAACAGAATTCTCAACTGAAAACATGGCTATTCGGATACAAGATCGAGGCGAAGTAGGTCATCTGTTAAATTGTTTTTCACTTTTTTTTAAAGACTGTGATAATTGTACTTTGTTTCCACTGTTCTGTCACCTTTTTCGTTTTATATATCTTATCAAATAGAGTTTTTATTTCATTCATTAATGTGCCACCACCGTATTTAAGCAGCTCCTTATTAATATGACCTAGTCCTGGTGCAATTCTACAATCTCATCTATGTCTGGTTCACTATATGTAATGTGAAAATCATTCTAATAAGTTTCTGTTATTATTTTTTTACGTACATATCCGTTAAGTGGTTTTTTACGGTTTCGTAGCATACCCTATATCCTCTTTTGACCTCGATACAAGTCATATTCCATATCTGCAGTTCTCCATGAATTTAAAGGATTCCAGGATCACAGTCATCTGAGAATCTAGATACTAGACTGTTTGCTAATATATGCACTACTGCTGCTGGGAGCGGCGGACGTTTCATTTATACCTACGAGGATGACGTGGTTCGCTGACTTATCGCTTGGAAAGGAGTTGTGGCGGAGATTCCTGACGGCGGAATTTGTATTGGTAGGTGGAACGGACGATGTCTTCTTTAGAAGAGGTTTCCATGTCTAAGGAAATCAGGTGCCGTCATTTATTGAGACACTTCGACCGTTTTTCTGTTTTGTTCTGTTTATTTGTTCGAGGTATTCCTTAAAACCATTGTGTAAACATACTAAGTACCTATCTGCACTGTCGATATGGATAATGATTGCTTTTCGTTTATTCTTTTATTCCCGGAGATAATATATTTAAAAATCTTGAAGAGAATATATTATACTTTTATCCTGCAATATCTTTCCAACTGTCTAACCCTCTTCTAACAAAATTGTATCGTTTTATAATTATAATTGTCTACCCCAGAATGATGTCGGTAAAAACCACCTCTTATTAAAAATTGGTTTTTACCTAATTCAATTCAGATAGACCTAATACACGTATTAGAGTGAGAACTGAACATATTTGATTAATAGTTTTGCCAATAGATGGCGAGATCGTATATCTATTTCGATCATAGAGAATGAAAACTCGTTATAGCCGGTTTTTACACAGTTGTCATTCTAAGTAAAGTCTGAATAAGGTATGTATTTGCATTCTATCGTTTTAATATTGTCTTGTAATAGTGATATCGAGATAATGAGCGATGGCATTTTTTTATTAAAGACAATTGTGGGTTTATAACCATTGTTTTTACTCATCAAAATCCTATAGTAGGTCCTATATGTATATGTACAATGACGTCGAAGGAAAAAAGGTGCGAATGAGACAGTATTTTTGTTGAAACACTATGTTGACAATGTTGTTCATCCTTCTGTTCAAACACTATACTTATTCACCGATAATGTTGTCTTCTTTGGTCGCAACTAAAAGATTTAAAGTAATCTATCATCGATTTCCTAAAAGATGCCATTTATTTTTGCAATGTGATCGTAAATTGGCTCTAATTAAAAAGCAAAAACGCAAAGTCACATAACTACTTGCCAGAAGAGTGGTATCCAAAAGTAAAGAGATCATCAAAAACGTTTTCTGTTAATGTCATTTGAAGAATGATAGGGACTTTCGTTCATATTTCCAACCTTTTTTTATTAAGTACCATTAAAGACTTTACAATCTTAAAATAAAAAAGTTTTAAATATAAGGATAAAAAGGCACAGTTTCCGTATTCTACAATATTGACAGTATAAACGAAACTTTCTTCTCCTTTAAACCTAACGCAGATTTAATTGCGTTAAAGGAATGAAATGTAGCCGAATTATCAAAAAAAAACTCCAAAACTTAAGGGAACGTAAAGATTTCATTTTTGTAATATATAAAGAATTTTATGATTCGGCATGAACGGCATTTAGTCATCAAGCTGTTTGCTTCGCAAGTTTTAGGAAGCACGGTGGCTGATATTTGAATTCGATTTCGCCAGGTAGAAATCGTATGATTTCTCTTTTTGTTTTTAGATGGCGTAGTTACGCCTGTACATAGTTATTTTTAATAACTATGGTCTACGACGGGAAAATATTTTGGTTCGATACGGAGTAGTGGCTATACCGTACTGAGGAGACCTAAAGAGGTCGGAATACGTATATGCGGCTTGTCGCTGCTCTGTATCGAATCAAAATCTAATACCGTCATTGTGTTTTATTTCTTTACTTCGTTTGGAGTACCAGAAATCGAATTCACTACGAGTATTGGCCATGATGAACGGCATTTGGAATGCAATTTAGATTCCCTTGCCGATTTATTCATCAAACTGTTTGCTTCGCAAGTTTTAGGAAGCACGGTGGCTGATATTTGAATTCGATTTCGCCAGGTAGAAATCGTATGATTTCTCTTTTTGTTTTAATTTTATGATTCTTTGGAATCACAAGATCAATAACTGGAGGAAAGTGAAACCGACTTATCCAACAGTAGTGATAGATAAACAAAATTTAGTGCATCAAGTAATAACTTAATGTTTTCTAAATATAGAATGAGAACTAGGTATATCAGTCTTTTATTTATTGTTTTTTTCTAATATAATAATAAACCAAACAACACAACTGGTCAATATAAGGAAGAGGCACAAGCTGGAATACTTCGGCCACATTATGAGACCCTGAAAAATATGATCATTGACCTAAATATCCAAGGTAAACGAGGACATGGTAGAAGAAGAACAATATGGCTAAAAACTTTAAGTGAATGGCAAGGAAAAACGACTTCTTCGTTATTTAGAGCTGCTATCAATAGTCACGACAGCGAATATGATATCCAACGGTCGATAATGGTCATGAAAGTAAGAGAAAAATATAAATATTATCAAACAAAAATATGAGCACAAGGAATGTTCCAAAACGCGTTTAATAAGCATTTAAATAAGGATGTGTAGGTAAAATTAAAGTCAGTTTCGTTAAAATCGTTTTTATCGTCCTCTGTAAAATTACCTTCTTGGTTTCTACCAACTTCTTATTTTGGTGTATTCAATTATGTAAATTATTCATTTCGACTATATTTTCCCCTAAAGTTTAAATCCTTTACAATTTTTCAAAGCTTATCTATTTTTACTTCTAGAATGCTGTCTTTGACTGTAGCCGTAATTTTATTTAAAACCAGAGTCTGGTTATTAAAATGGAAGAAATGTTCTTTTCTTCATATGCCATGCTTGTGGTCTTTGTCAATAGGTTTCTTAAGCTGTCATTCTTAATATGGTCGACTTTCAAATTCTGGTCATCTTTGAACATATTTCCGTCCGATAAAAAAGTATCGTCGATACATCTCGCAATATTTTGGTGTTAAACTGCTTTAAATCCAAAGCACAACTATGTTTTTATTTATAAAACACGTTTAATGTACGTTTAACTAAAATCAATCCCAAAATACTTAATTTTTAACACAAAATCTGTGTGATTCGATTCGTCCGTGCTGCAATGACGGTTCAAAAATGGATTTGGGAACGGTCGATTGAAATAGAAACTGGGATGGTAAGATAAATTATCCTTGGTAGATTCTGACGAATATTAGTGTAATATAACATACCTTCCGATGGCAGCATTAGAAACCGTTTTTTAAGCAGTTGGACAAGCCGGTAAATTTTGTGCCGACTCAAAAATAGCTGATCCAAGAAGTCGAATAAATATATATATCATTCACAACGGATGTATTTTATACGGTTTGGCATTAAAATATAATTTATTGAAAATCGATAAAATCTAATATAGATCAATACGATTATATACTATAATAGTCAAAGTCATCATCATACGTTGTAAATCTGGCCAAAGCTCAGCAACCTCCACGTAAATGATTAGTTTTAGTTAGTAATTAAATATATTGTTTAAAATCAGTCTAGAATGCGATTTAAATTATTCATTCGTGTAAAATATGTTAATGAAACAAAAATCGTTCCATGTATAGGAAATATTTAATAGGAAATTTAATATTTAATATAGGAATATTTAATAGGAAATATTAGTAGTCAATTAAGCATTATTCAGTAGCTATTTAAAGAATTGGGAAAATACTCAGGAAACATTTCGTAAAAAATTCATTATGACTTAAAAATAAACACGATAATTTAATTTTGCAATTTTTAAGGAAGTTTGGTAGGTCTTTTCCTCTGAAATTATACCCACATGTCAATTATTACTGCTCAGTCCATTTAAGCCAAAACGACTAATATACTACTAGATAATGTCATTATCACATGCACTAATTTATGCAGGACTGGACTCAAATAATTTACAAAATATAACGAGTAAAGTAGACAGATTACCTCGGTACAAAACCATATAATTTTTCTGGTAAAAGACCTATTTTCAACCTTTAAAACCCTTGTTGTTTAAAAGTCTTGTATCTTATAAGTTGACAAATACACTGAGGAAAAAGAAAGATGCCCTTCTGAAAGACGCAAATGGAAAAATCATTATAGAAATTAAAGAGAAATTTAAAAAATGGAAGACATACATAACAGATCTGTTTGAGGATAATCGGCAAGAACCGGAAAAAATCGACAGCGAAACGGGGCCAGAGATCATAATAGAGGAAATCGAACAAGCAATACGAAACTCAAAAAAACGGAAAAACTGTAGGTCCAGATGAAATACCTGCGAAACTACTGAAATGTCTAGACGATGAAACTCTACCTGTACTTCTGGACCTATTTAATGAAGTATATAAAACTGGAAAAATCCCACAGGAATGGTTGGTGTCCACCTTTGTAGCAATACTAAAAACAGTATATGCCAAAGACTATAGGACAATATCACTAATAAGCAATACCCTCAAAATATTTCCAAAGGTGATTTATGAAAGATTATATAGAAAACTAGAAGAGGATATGGATGATACTCAGTTTAGGTTCCGCAAGGGACTGGGAACGAGAGAGGCATTGTTTGCTTTTAATGTCTTCTCTCAAAGATGCTTAGATATGAACCTAGATATTTATTCCTGTTTCATCAACTTCGAGAAAGCATTCGACAGTGTCCGACATGAAAAACTAATAGAAGTACTGAGAAACAAAGATATAGACAGACGAAACTTACGAATCATTATCAATCTGTATTGGAATCAAAAGGCCAATATAAACATAGAAGAACAAAAGTCCGAAAATATAGATATAAAGAGAGGAGTAAGACAGGGCTGTGTTCTGTCACCATTACTGTTTAACGTGTACAGTGAAGCCATATTCCAGGAAGCGATAGCGGATCTGGGTGATGGAATCTCTGTAAACGGAAGAATAGTAAATAACATAAGATTCGCTGATGACACCGTTTTAATGGCAGACACCCTGGAATCGCTACAAGCACTGGTAAATAGAATTAATGATTATCGCATTAGATACGGACTAAAAATAAATAAGAGAAAAATTAAATTTATGATTGTCTCAAAAACGCAACATGGAAATGAAAGATTAATGATAGAGCAAACCCAAATACAAAAAGTAGAGACATACAAATATCTGGGAACCTGGGTTGATGACAAAAATGACCAAAGCAAAGAAATCAAAGTCCGAATTGAAACTGCAAGGCACGAATTTGTGAAAATGAAGACAATGCTTACCAACAGAGACCTTCAGTTGCATCTCAGATTGAGAGCTCTAAGATGTTACATGTTTTCTATCTTACTATACGGAATGGAAGCTTGGACATTGAAGAAACAACACATAAGAAAAATAGAAGCGTTCGAAATGTGGTGTTACAGAAGAATGTTAAAAATTCAGTGGGTTCAAAGGATTACCAATGCTGAGGTACTACGACGTCTAAATAAGGAGTTAGAAGTTATGAACAGCATAAAAACACGAAAACTAGAGTATTTGGGTCATATAACTAGAGGAGAAAAATATGAGCTGCTGAGAAGTATTATGCAAGGAAGGATCCAAGGAAGAAGAAGCATAGGAAGAAGACGCATCTCCTGGCTGAGGAACCTTAGAGAATGGTTTAACTGTAGTTCGCTACAACTTTTTGGATCAGCAGCCAACAAAGTGACCATAGCCGTTATGATATCCAACCTCCGATAGGAGATTTTAAGAAGATCTTATAAGTTAGTTCTTCTATATTTGATAAGTTTTATGACAGTTTCGTCTTGACAAAGACGAATATTGACATCACATAATTCATCCAAGTTGTTTTTATGTGTTTCGTTTTTATCTTGGAACTGGAGGGCCTTGATTATATTGGAAATTGGAATTGGATTTAAATCTGGATAAACCAGAGCCTCGACTATATTTCCTTTAAATTCTATTAGTCCCAATTTCTTGTTATTAATTTTGTTATACAGATGCAGAGCATTTACCATAGCTGTTGAAGTAACAAAATGAAAAAGAGATATTCGCTTATGCCACTTGACAGTTCTTCTCACGTATGGTGCATAAGATGCCATCTAGTCAGAAGTGTCAACAAAAGCATTTCCTTTGTTGTAATCTACAACCATCGCTGGTTTATGAACTTCTTCTCCTCTGCGATTAACTGTATCCATAGAGTCGTCATGTTTGGTAGTGAGCATAACAACATCTCTTTTATATTTCCATTTGCAGACAACTGTTTTATTTTCGTTTTATTGGGCCACGACTTCACCGTTTCTCAATTTAGCTTTTACCACATCTGGGGATTCTACTTTCTGTTTGTCCTTAGGGTTCCTACTAAATGTGTTTGTCGTTTAATTAGACTATTAGACAGCGAAACACTAGTATACCAGTTATCGGTATATACAGTTCTACCTGCATCCAAAAGTCCCTCCATCAGTGTTGTATATAGACTCCAGCAATACAGAGTTTGAAAAAATGTATCCCATACTTATGTCTTTTATTAGGAATATACTGTCGGAAATAAATACGTCCACAAAATGGTACGTTGCTTTCGTCTATACAAATTTCTTCTTCGGGAATATACGATTCTTTGAATTTCTTTTCTAATACGTTTAAAAATTTGGAGATTTTGTGGAGTCTTTCTTCCGGATCGATCTCATTGTTTGATAGATGAAACATCGAAAGTAACATCTCAAATCTATTGCGGCTCATTATTTTTGGAATTCCATTTTTTTTTCCAAATGTATAAGTCCCATCCACAAGACAATGCCCAAAAAACTTGCGCATGTCTGTACAATCAGTGTCAGCCCATTTACAAGTCTTGGAGTTCCACTTCCTTCCGCTTCCGATTCACTACTCTCGATCAATTCGTTTCTAGTCATCATATATTTACTCTAAGCAAGGTTAAATTAAAAACTTCATGAAAAATAACTAATAAAATTATAGACGAATTAAAAGAAAATCTGTCATTAAAAGGTTCGATTCGTAACGATTGTGAAAATTTAATAAAAGTCATAAATATCATCCGATTAATAACAACATTGAATCATCTGTTTAAAATTTTTATAATAATTCTCGTTTTAAAATAATTGCATGTAAATTGCATGTAAATGCAATTATTATTTTTAAAAGTATTATTTAGTTTATATAATAATTAAATTTACTATCAAATAATATTTATTTATATTGATTTATAAATAGTTGGCCTGAATTTGACAGGTGTCAAAAGTAAAAAAAAGTATGCTTTGTTAATGCGTTAACAGATGGCGCATGGTGTTAGGAGCAAACATAATCATTTATTGAGTTGGTTTAAAATACATAAAAATAAATAAATATTTCTTTCTTTCCTATATTTCTAATTTAAATACTTCTTAAGTCTTCTTCCACTTGTTGTCTCCATCTCAGTGTAGGTCTCCCTCTGGTTCTTTTACCTAGTGGTAGGTATCCATTTCGTTATAACTCTTAACAGATTGCTTTTTTCCCTTCTCATTATGTGTTCATACCATCTAATTCTTTGTGTTTTTATCGCTCTAATTAGGCTCTCTTGAGCCATCCATTCTTCTATTTCGTGATTTATCCATTGTCTTCCTCTCAAAAACTTTCAATTGCTCTTCTTCTCTTCCTGTTAATGTAAATGTTTCAGCAGCATATACTACCTACTATTGGCTTTATGGTCATTGTGTAGATTTTCATTTTTGTGTTTCGGCTTATCTTCTTATCTCTAAACATTTTCGTATTTCTATAAAACGCTGTATTTCCCGCTTGAATTCTTCTTTTAATATCTACACTTTCATTTCTTCTGTTGACTAGTACTCGCAAATATTTGTTTGTTTTAGCTCTTCGAAACTGTATGCATCTATTATCAGTTCTGTCATTTGTATCTTCTTGCTGACGGTCATGTATTTTGTTTATTTTCATTTATTTGCAATCCTCTCAGTTCGGCTTTGTTTTCTATTCCTTAGAATGTTTTCTTTATTGCCCTTTCATCTGTTACTACTATGGTTATATCGTCCTATTCTTTGTACTGTATATATCCTATTATTTGTACTGTATTTTTGTTTATAGTTCTTGCGTTTGACAGCTTTTTTATTATCTTGTCTAGTGATACAATAAATAGTACCGTTGAGAGCGTATCTCCTTGTCTTACACCATTTTTTATTTTTATTATTTCTGTTCTTTCTCTTTCGGTGTCTATTGTTGCTTGGTAATCTCGCATTGTCATTTCCATCATTCTTTTAATTTTTTTGGTATATTACTCTCTTGTAAGTATTGGATCATGGTCTTCTGTTTAGTTTGTCTAACGCCTGTTTAAAGTCTAGGAAAAGTGTATGTGTTTCTCTATTACTTGTTTTAGCGTGTATATACCTTCTATCGTGGATCTTCGTTTTCTAAACCGTACTAGTAACCTTCTGTGCTTTGTTCTGTATTTGGTTTATATAATAATTATATTTACTATCAAATGATATTTATTTTTATTGTCATAACTTCATGTAAATATATTTCATATAAATACAATCTTGGATTTTTGAAATTATCAGTTCGACTAATAGCTTCAAAACAATATTGTATTAAATTACTATAAAAAGGGTTATGAGTAAAACATTTTCATATTTTTTATACAGTCACAACAGACTCTTCGTCAATTTGTGTACCCTTTAGATACACAAATGGTAAGAGGGGGTGGCCGTTAGCTATATAAAATGCCAAAACTGACCATAATTTATTATTTTGATTTTTGAAATGTTTTATAATTTTTTGTACAAGAAACATAAAAAATATCTAAAAAAGAAAAAATATACACCAACAAAAACTGCGACTGAATAGAAATTTGATTGAAAATATGAAATTTTAAAGAGAATAGTACAAACGGCAATTTTGTTTATTAATATAAAGCCTTGCACCAGTCTGCAGTACCTTCTACTGAACCCTTTTTCTCTTTTATTTAGCTTCTTCTATCCATCAACATAAAGATACTGTCAATCATCCATGGCGTTTTCAATTCGGTTTCTTTATGTCAATATATCATGGACTGAACGCCGCGTCTGCAATATAGGGCAGAATAACTGGCAACACTATGGCGAAACTAGAAACGAATATTTATCTCATAAACACGAATTATTAAACACATATTAAAATGCTTAACTACTATTGAAACACATTAATATCGAGTGCTCATTATATCACAGGCAGAGAATATAAAACAAGCCGCATATTATCGTGGAACGCAATGGAAGGAAAAAGACAAAAATGGAATATAAATTTAGAATATATATTTTATTTACATATCGCCGAATTCCGAAGCAATTTTAATTTTTATATGTATATTTATTCCGGACCGACTTAGAATTAATAAATGTCCTTTTAAATCATTAGCTACATTATGAGCAACAGTTATTAACAAAAGCTCAAAGAGGAGCTTATTTACGTGGAAGTCGGAAAGTCCCGATAGAGTACGTACAGTTCAACAAGTGGTACTACCAATATCACACATTAAAAGTGTGTTGAAGAACTTCATAGCAGCCTTTCTGTAGGACATTTTGGTGTCAAAAGAACTCCAGTGGGCCAGTGTCAAGACAGATTTTACTGCATCAATTGTCGCCGAGATGGAGATTGGTGTAAGAAATTAGATTGATGTAACTTTAGAAAAGGCTCTAAAACAAGAAATCATAATAAAATGGTACAATATTTTTCCTGAGAGCCTTTTAAAACGATTTGCAGCTGATTTTCTCAGTCCATTTCAGATGAAAGAGAAAGTAAACAAGTACTTAATGGTCGCAATGGAATATTTTTCATTTCTTTCTAATCAAGAAGCCAGCACAGTATCAGAAGCATTCATACAGTAGCAGACTTAGAACAAACGTCGTGTTAAGACAAGGAATTCATTTAGAGTTACATTTTGGTCAAGGACGAAATTTTGAATCAGAATTAGGTAAGCATTATGAAAAATCTTGGGTACTAAGAAAACTCGTACTGCGCCTCTTTATCATCAATCAGATAGAATGGTCGAAAGACATAATAGAACTGTTTATTAATACCTTTCAATGTTTGCCTTTGATAATCAAAAATATTGTGATACTTGAATTCCTCTATTCCTGATAGCCTATAGAAGTTCCAAACATGAAGCAACCGGTTATTCTTCATCTCCATCTTCCATTCATTCTCCATGATCACTAAAAGAAAAATGTCATCCCTCACGTACATCGAAACTTTGAAAGAAAAATTGGAAAAAGTCTACGAATTTTCTCCTAAATGTTTGAAGCATTTAACGGGCTCTAATGGTTTCTAACGGATTTTTGGAGGCGAAAAAGAATGAGTATTAAAGAAATTTAGAATGATCGAGATATCATCGACAAATCTCGAAAAGTCTTATAGTAATGTCTGAAATGTCAGAAACTGTATGTATACTCAAGAAGTTGAAAACAGTAGTATTTTGAACTTCATAGTTGTTATTGTGATAAATTATTGTAAACAAGTTGGTGTTTGAATAAATTAATTTTAAAAAAGCGTAACAATGCTGACCTTATTGAAGCAACAAAAGAATTCAGGAAGTTACTAAATGGTGCACCGATAAAGAAAACGAAAATAGGAATTAACATATTACGATCATTATATGAAACAAAATGGGGGTCAGATCCAAATTTAGCAATCCTTCTGTACAAATCCTACACCAGTAAGTACTGGATTCTGGATGTTTTTCCTATGACCAGGCGTCAAAAAGTCAAAAGTTATTAATATCCCCTAAACAAAGACTTATACAGTCCATTATGATAGACAAACTCAAAAGAATATCAGAAATATAAATATTTGAAATTTATTAAACAGAACAGTGCGATTATCTTCTAAGATTATGTATGAATGTATGTACGTGTGTATGTGTGTTTGGGGGTCCTACAGCTTCTGCTGCATCCCGCATTTTTATATTCACTTCACTTGATATCCCCATTCTCCCCGTTTATGGCTCTGTCTTCTAATATGAAAGCTTCTAATTTGTTCATCATGTTAACTTTCATAATCCAGGTTTTACATCCATACAGTAATACAGGATACACATAACATTTTAGGAACTTAACTCTCAGCTGTAAGTTCAGCTGAGAATTGCTCAGAATAAATCTAAGTTTGATAAATGCTCCTCTTGCAATTTCTATACGAGTTTTAATTTCTTCATCCGGATTTAGTGTCTCGTTTATCCAACATACTAGGTATTTAAAACGGTTAATTTTGTTACCGGTTCATTATTGACAATTAGTTGTATAGCGCTGAGGTTTTGTTAACTAACCACAAGTAATTTTGCCTTTGGTGTATTTATGCTTAGTCCGTAATTAGAGCATTGTCTAGTGACTCGATCTTTAAGGAATTGAAGATCTTCGATACTTTCAGCCATGATCGCGGTGTCATCTGCATATCTGATGATGTTAATAGTTTCTCCCCCGATTCGAATTCCACATTGCCCTTCTAAGCCTTCGTTAAGAATTATTTCTCCCACAACCCTGTCTAACACCTCTTTGGATACAAATTGTGTCTGTTTCTTTGTCGTCTACCAGAATAGAAGCTTCTTGATTCCATTCTATTTCTTGCTCTAATAATAATAATATTAAATAATCTAATATTCAATTCTCGAGATACAACACTCTACAAGATTAACAAAGCAATAATTAAGAAGCAAATATGTAGATCCTATCCATCATCCCATCCATCAAGATCTATAGACAGTAATAAAATTGCAAAAAATTAATTACAATTTGAAATTATAATTTCAACATTATAGCTTTACGAGACTATATTTATTATACCTTACAGCCGTCTCTGTATCTGTGGTGTGGTCGTATTTGGACAAGGTTAGCTGTTAAGTACCCACAAAGCCAGATATTATACAACTATCTAATCTAATTTAAAATCTGATAATAATCTCATTTGTGTAAACCGAATAAATCTCGAACCACCGATTAGCGACTTACATCCTTTTTTTAAGTATCCATTGAAGAATTAATTGGAATAGAGGTATTTTGTACATAATATGTCCAGGAAATGGTTTATTGTCTAATGTGTTAATTGATGATCACATGAAGTATAAACAGTATGTTTAGTAGCAAATATTAAAAGCGTTTTAGTATTATATTATTTAACAGTTAAATAAGTATATCTATAAGTCGGCTTACAATGACCACATATTTCATAGTATTTTTAGATTTATCATTTTATTCCCAATTTTTTTTATTACAAATTACAAATTTAAAAATATTTATGACCAGATTTAGATAAATGTCAATTTAATTCATTAATAGGTATTACAATTTTTCATATTGTTTTTCTCCGCCATTTTCTTACTCTCTTGTCTTCTATTATTCCTATATTTTTTAGTCTTCTACTCTTCTACTCGTCTACTCTTTTTGCTTTTGTACTCTTCTATTCTTGTAAGTTATACATACAAGAATATTCAGAAAGTGCGAAGCGGATATGAGTAATAGACAGTTTGGCTTTCGTAATGTCTTCGTAACAGTAGAAGCTTTTTAAATTTTAAATTTTTTTTAATTTTTTTTAATTTTTTTTTCAACATTTCAACAACATTCAAAACAACAAACAGGTTGAGATCTATTTTGTCCAAAACCAAACCTAACAATGAACAAGAAAGGACAAAGAATTGCATTTATAAAATACATTGTGAATGCGATCAGTTTTATTTAGGTGAATCATCAAGGCCATTAAATGTTAGAATAAGTGAACATCAATCTTATATTAAAAATAGAGAATTTGATAGATCTCAAATCTGTAAACACGCATGGGATAATGAACATAGGGTTCAATGGAATAATTCAAATGTAGTCCTAAAAGAAACGGATAGTAAAAAAAGAAAAATCAAAGAAGCGGCTCTAATTATGCTAAATGAGGCCAATTGTGTCGCAAATTCCTCGGCAGACTGTAGTAGGATCTGGTTACCAATATTGAAAGAGGAAGTTATTAATAAGAAAATACCAGTATTAGTTAGTCAGTAACATGAGGATACATCATTTATGTTTTTTAAATAACGTAACATATAAAATCAGAATTTTGATGTTTGTTGAAGGTAAACTAAATTCACGAACAAATACTTACAATGTCGGGATAGTATTATGAGGTTTTTTTTCCTGGTTTTTCCCTAATAATTTACTATGGAATCACTAACAGGAGAATTTTACTGTCATCATGTCATGTGTTTGTCTTTTTAAAGACGAATTACATGCTATGATTTTTTCTGACGGATATAAAGTTGATTTCATGTAATCGAATGAACTATCTTATAAGTAAAGTCGTCCCAGGAGCGCAACTCAACAATATTGGCAATATCATTTTAAAGTCATCTACTTTAAAATGCATAATGTATGTCTGAATTGTCAATATAAATGAGTCAGATAAAATTAAATTATTAGAAGAATTTTTCACTATGTAACAAAAAACAAAATTTGTTTAATTTACTGTTTGTATTTTGAGAACGATTTCCGAAGTGGAAATTGAAACGTCAATAAACGTATTTTTATCTTTAATTGTGGCTTATTCCCAGTTTAATAGTAATTAATTTACAATGCCACAAGAAAATAGCTTCAGAACAATATAATAGTAGAAGCTTTGTATAGTTTCACAAGTCTTGCTCAAAAATGTCGAGACCAACAAAAAGATCTTTCTGTCCCATTTATAGACCATAAGAAAGCTTTTGATAAAGTTAAACATAACATTCTCATGGAATGTCTAAAGCGAAAAGGACTCTACAAAAATGATATAAACATAGTGAGAAATCTCTATTGAAATCAATAAGCTGTGGTAGCATTAGATGGAAATAGCACAGATGCGCAACAGACACTAGAGATGTGAGACAAGGCTTTGCACTTTTCTTCTTCTTCTTCGCGTGCCATATCAGAATTATTCGACGTTGGCGATCACCATTGAGAAGGCTTCTCGATCTTCTGCAATACGGATTAATTGTCCTGCATTTTATATCTGAGTCCATTCACGAATGTTTTTTAACCAAGAAACGTGTTTTCTTCCTACACCTCTACGGCCCTCTATTTTGCCTCGAAGGATCAGTTGTAATATTTTATATTAACTTCTCCTTACTATATGTACCAGATAAGACATTTTTCCCAGATAAGATTAACAACCCGAAGAACAAGCGGGATTTAGGACCGGACGCTCCGCCATGGATAATATTTTCACATTAAAAATTGCAATGATAAAAAAAAATGTTCAACAGAAGGACTAGGAGCAATGTTGAAGAATATCGAGTAAAGAGACGAGAGGAAAAACAAAAACACAAATAGAAAAAGCGGCAACAAATCAATAAAGAGTTCGAAGAAATGGAAAACCTTAATAGAGAACACGAATACAGAAAATTTTACAAACAGGTTAACACAAAAAAGTTTTCAAACCACAAGAGAACCAAGTCAAGGCCCTTAACGGAATTCTTTTAAACGAGAGAGTGGAAGTACTAGAAAGATGGCAGGAACATTTTAGTACGCTACTTAATGGAGAAAGTAGAGCTGAAGGTAGATATGATATAGAAATAAAACACGAGGATACTGAACTACCAACTTTGGAAGAAATAAACAAAGCAATTCAGTCTCTAGCCAGAAACAAGTCACCCGGAGCAGACAACCTACCAGCAGAAATATTTAAATGTGGCGGTCAAACATTTGTAACCCTCCTTCACAAACTACTAATACAGGTAGGGCAAGAACGCACGTTACCAGAAGATTGGAATACTGGAATTATATGCCCCATACACAAAAAAGGAAACGTTATTGAATGTTCCAACTTTAGAGGGATTTCTCTTCTTAATACAGCATACAAAATTGTGTCCCTGATACTTAACGAACGACTGGCACGGTATACTGACAATATAATAGGATCCTATCAAAGAGGCTTCTTGAAAAACAAATCTACCATTGATCACATATCATCTATCAGACAAATATTAGAAAAAACGAAGGAGTACGACATAGACTGCCATTACATCTTCGTAGACTTTAAGGCAGCGTACGATACTATTGACAGGTCCCAATTATATTCGGCGATTCTCGAATTAGGAATACCAAAAGGTTTGGTAGAATTAATTAAAATGACAATGATGAAAGTCGAATGTAAAGTGCGCGTACAAGAGGGATGTTTCAAAACCATTTAAAACCAACAGAGGACTGCGCCAGGGAGATGTGCTATCGTGCACGCTGTTCAACCTAGCGTTAGAAAAAGGTATGAGAGATTCGGGAATAAACTTAAAAGGTACGATCGTGGACGTATAAACATAGATGGACACAGCAATAAGATACCTTTAACACACAATGTTTTGAAGCTTCGATAGAATGTGATGCTTCCGCAATGAGTATAAGCGTGCTTGAATTTTTACTCGCGGGTAATTATTCAGATTTTAAAAATTGGAAGTAGTAATAATGTATAAAAACACGTTCAAAGAATTAAAAAAAAAACGAGAATTTAACTATTAACAAATTACGTCTTTATAGAAAAATTCAAATACAATTTTATTATATCTTATTGAATACATTAATGAACATGAATAAACCCAATGGTACGCCTATTAAAATGTAAACAAACAGGCTTTTTCATTTCCTCATCTTAAATAATGTAAATTGTATGTACTTACAAATGAAATGAGAGACCGGGATGTAAATATTTCATTTATTTTATTTCACTTTTCACAAATATCACTCAAAATACAGCCAAAATATCTAAAAACAATTTTTCCTTATTTCCTCAATCGTTGTAAACAAACATGGAATAGCATTTGAAGTTTGACGTAGAACCGTAAAACAGAGAAATGTAAACAACCGTTGCCATTTATAAATAGTTTTCAGTGCTTCTAAATATAAAATAAATGATTGATATCTATTATACGCTATTATTAAATGATAATGCACACTATGTGCACACTTGATATTTTGATTACAATTAGATATATTAATATAACCAATAAATTAATATTTTGGTTTGATAGCACCTGTAGAGTATAAAATACGGAGTAATATTTTCAGCGACTCGCGAATAAGAAATTTGAATAAAAAAACGTGACAACAGTTGGAGGTGCTGAGAATGTGACATATTCAAATAATTTTGACTTCACAATTTTATGTAAATAACTGAGTCCATCTGTGTTTATACGTCCATGGGTACGATATATACCCGTAGTATACAAATAATGGCATACGCTGATGATATCGTCATAATTGGAAGAACCCAAAATGAAGCAGTGGAGGCTTTCACACGTATCAAAAATGCCGCAGAAAACATCGGACTTCTGATTAACATCCAGAAAACTAAATATATGCCGGCCATATCAAGAATTCAACAAAATAACTTAGAGGTGCAACACGAAACGATAGAAATGGTAGAAGAATTCTGCTACTTAGGATCACTGGTAGACTACAAAAATAACACATCCAACGAGATAAAAAAAAAGAATATGCGTGGCTAACCGCTGTTATTTCGGCCTGGGCCCTCAACTAAGAGCGAGAAGTATGTCAATAGCAACAAAGTGCAAACTTTATAAAACAATAATACGCCCAGTGCTCACATACGGATCGGAAAGATGGACAATGACGACCCGAGATGAAGAGTTGTCTTTACGATTTACGATGAAGAGTACGAGTCTTTGAAAGAAAAGTATTGAGGACCATATTTGGCGGAGTAAACGAACAGGGTCTGTGGAGAAGGCGATATAACTTTGAACTCTATAGACTTTTTGGTGATGCAGATATTGTGAAGACCATCAAAATAAACCGCCTAAGGTGGGTGGGCCACTGATATCATTAATATTATCAGTGATAATAGTTAAAATAAATTTTCTGGAAGTTTGAAAACAAAGTTTTCAGTGTTTTATTTTTCTATAATCATTGTTTGTAGAGATTTCGTTAACTTGGTTTTTAAATTCACTCCATAGTTCTTCTGGATCTTCTAGTTGTTTACCGATGTTTTTTATTCTATTGTTAAATTGATTTTTAATGCAATGTTTTATGTTTATATCGTCAAAGTTAAGTACATTAGTTTTTGGTTTTTGTCACTGACTTCGTTTTAACCTTAGTTTAATATCCGCTACAAGTGGTTGATGATCAGATCCAATATCTACCGCAGGAAATGTAGTAACTTTTTTGAGGGCATTTCGAAAATGCTCATTTACAAGTATATAGTCTATTTGATTTATTGAAGACTCAGGGTTATTGCTATTATCAAATGGGGCTTTCCAAGGGTATAGACGTCGCTTGGGTAGTTTATACCAGGTGTTTGCAATGACCATATCGTTTGTTTACAAAATTCATACAATCTCTGTCCTCGATCGTTAGGTTGTCCTAAACCATAAGGACCTACAGTCTGACCTCGTTGACCTTCCCCAATTTTTGCATTGAAATCGCCTATAATATAAAATTTCGTGTTGATTAGGTTTCTGTAAGATGTCTTGGATCTGATCATACAACTTGTCGACTTCATCGTCATATTTTCTATCTGCAGTTGGGACATGGATTTGAAGTATGTCAGTTTTAAATGGTTGAGTATTTATTTGGAGTAATATTATTCTTTCTGAGACTGGTACGAAATTGATAACATTTTTACTCAGTTCTGATGTTACTATACCATTTTTGTGATGCGAGTCTTCTGTGTTCTTACCAGAATAATATAATACACATCCGTCCTTTTTAAATGATCCTCTCTGGACTCTGACCATCTCATTTCGCTGATTCCCGCTGATTCGCTGTGTACTTTTACCATTACTATTTAATATATGCTTTGAACAGTTATTTACACAAGCACTTTAAAACTGTATAGAAGGTATCAAGATAAATGGTGAAAATATATATAACATTCGTTATGCCGACGATACAGTCATTATCGCCTAAAGTGAGAAAGACCTGCAGACGCTACTAAACACAGTTTGTGATACTAGGGAACAGTTTGGTTTAACAATAAACAACAATTCGATCAAGAGCGACCTTTTTAAAGATGAGGAAATTTCCGAGAAATCAAAGTATCAATCTGCAAATCCGATATCGTATGGTAAAATGTTATATCCACTGTATGCTCCGTTATGGTGTCGAAGCTTTTTGAGCTCATAGATTTTTAGAAAAAATTTGAAAATACCATGAACCGATCATATTACGAACGAAATGGTGTTACACAGATTGGAAAAAAACAGAGAACTTTTGACCACCATTAAAAGGAGAAAGGCAGCATATTTTGGTGTTGCAGCTGATTATGAAGGGTAAAATCGAAGGAAAAAAGGTCCTGGTAGACGACAAATATCCTGGCTGAGAAAAATTCGCGACCCGACAGAACACACAGACGCTTTTAAAAAAAAAGTATAAGATAAAGACGAATTTGCCATGGTTATAACCAACTTTCATTAGTGGAGTCGGCACTATAAGGACTCTTGTAAGTGGGTTTATAAGGCGAGAATAAATGCAGTAGTATTTACTAGGGTTTATCGGCTTTATCGCCGTATCCTAAAAATACCATGGACAGCGAAAATCACAAATATAGATGTCCTTAAAAGAATAAACCAAGAACGCCAACTTTTCGAAACCATCAAGAAAAGGAAAACGGCGTATCTAGGTCACATCATGCGAAATGAAAAATACCAGTTCCTCCAACTTATAATCGAGGGTAAAATTGAAGGCAAGAGAGGAATGGGACGCAAGAAAATGTCCTGGCTCCGAAACATAAGGCAATGGACAGGGATTAACGACATACAATCTCTGATACATATTGCAAGAAATAGAGAATTAATGGAAAATGTGATCGCTAACATCCATTAGTGGATTTGCATCTGAAGAAGAAGAAGAATTTACTAGGGTATGAAGGTGAGGAGACGTGTTGAGTGACATTCGATAAACTTTGAAAACAATTTCGACCGTCTTGCTTCTTTTGACACACCCTATATAATAAGCAAAAACTAATTCGTGCCCTATTCATTTAGTTCAAGGTCAAAATATGTACAAACAATTCAAGGCCAGATATTAAGATATGTAAAAAATATTTGTTGGCGTAAAAATTAAAAAAATAAACATCTAGCTATTTTATTAATTAAGCAACCCAGTAACTATCCTGAAATCAACAGACCACATTGCCGTTCGTGCGAAATTTAAATCTGATTGCATACAATTCATATATACTATAATAAGTATGATTAGTAGTTGTGTTATTATACTCAATCATTAAGTCGTTAACAACAGTGTTAACCACTACACCTTGCACGATATATCCGAAACAAAATAAAATCTATTTTGTAATAGGTAAAAGTCTAGTTAGAAACTGGAATCTAGTAGATAAAAACAAACTAGGGCAATATAAAGAGATATACAATGACCTATTAAAAGAACAACTTACCAAAAAATTAGACAGTGATGATAAAGATATAGACGAAATAGACAACATGCTTACAGCAACGATGATTATATCAGGAAAAGAAATAGCAAAAAAGGATCTAAAAAAGAACAACTATATATCAACAGAAACAAAGAAGCTTATGGATAAAAGAAGGAAGCTGAACGAAGGAGGCAAAAGGAAATCTATAGAATATGTAGGAATCAATAAAACAATAAACATAATGAAAAAAGAAAATAAGAGAAAAGAACAATAAATAAAAATATAAGAAGTAATACAGAACAACAAAAATATGAAATGCTTAAGGCCGAAATTAGGTAAGTAAGAAATAAACAAAATAAAAGATGTAAATGGAGTAGAAACAAACGTTAAAGATGACATCATAAATATAATCCACCATTTCTACTCAGAATTATATAAAACAAAAAAGGAACCACCAGAAGAAATTAAAAACCAACTTAAGGCTAAAGAATTATCCTCACTGGATGACTGAAGGTCATATTCAACACCATCAGAAAATCAATGTAGGGTAGGAAAAATGTCATAATAATTATTAGTCCATATTCTTTTGAAGAAAATCTTACAGTTTTTAAATCAGTGTTTTCCTGAGAGGTAAATTGGTAGATGATGACCAATTGAGTGGCCCCCAAGATCTCCAGATCGTATACTTTTACATTCTTTCTATGGAGTTATTTAAAATCAAAAGTTTATATAGCTAAACCACAAAATCTATAGGAGTTGTAAAACCACATTAAAGACGAAGTTAATTAAGTGATTACTAGATTCGAAGCAGTAAAGCAAACAATATTTCACTATTTATTGGATACTAATAAGAATCTTGATAGCCAACGACCATTACAATGCAATAACTAACAATACAATAAGTAACATCAAGTAAACTCTACCGTGTTATTCTATAGTTACAATCGGACATGATATATGACAGTTTTAAAATCAAGCTGGAATTGTGGTATTTTGACACCTCCTCTCAATTCCGCCAAAATAACTTAAAACTAATTATTAAACAATAGTATCAGATAAATATCATCTACTACAGTAAAAGTAATTGTAATTATGGTATACCTGTACTTTTTCATTTTCAAATATTTCATGATAAATGCAGTTTCAAGAAAAACTTCCTGAAACTGCATTTATCAAATGGTTTGTGGCACCAGAGTCTATTATATAGTCAATGATTTTGCTTACACTATTATCAATTATTGTTTCATTTCTGTCAAAATTCCGATTGACAATTCTGACATTTGATGGACATTCCCCATCCACCTCAACAAACTCCTTTATTTTGTCACACAAAACTGTATTAGCATGCGGCGATTCAAATTAATTTAGTTTAGTAAGAAATGAAATTTCTTCTTCAACTTGATTTGGACCGACACTTGCACTATTAACAGACCGACGTTCCATGCACTCATTTCTTTTATGTCCAATTTACCGCACTTGTAGCATTTAAACCAAAAATTGCCCTGTCCTGGTCCCACTACTGGATATTGTCTATTGTTTATTTGGCTGTCGTCTATTTCCATCATTCCATCGTCCTTCTCTACTAGGATTTCCAGGACCATGTGTGACCTATTGGGAATTATGTTGACGTCCATAATGATATAGATTCCTATTAGCAAAGAAAACTACTGTGGATTCTTCATTATTTTTATGAGAATTTCCTTGACGTTATTATTTCTGTAAAAGTTTATTTTTCACCATATTAAAATCAATTCTACTTGGATCTTGACTGAAAATAATGTCAATTGCTGTGACTGTTGCTTGATATGACTTCAGCATAGCTATTCTTCATTTATCACTGTGTTTTAAAAAATCATTATAAAATATGTTAAGTTTCTACTATCATACCTCATATTTCTTAATCTACGTTGATTTTCAATTTGAACAGGCAAAACTTTTTGCAAATAGAGGGGGTTGCCTAAGCCCGGGCTCCACTTTGTTTTTGAATTTTAAAAAATTTAAGTTTGGAAAAAAATAAAATATTTTTCAATATATATCTTACTATATTTTACATAAGTGTTATATTTACATTTTAGTTATATTTTAAGTTTTGTAGTCGTGAAATTTTTTTCTTGAACATTGCATTTTTGTGTGTTTGAGAAATGTTTCCTAATGTGGGCTCCTAAAAAAATGTTAGAGAAAATTTTAAGAAAAACTTAAAGATAAAACACTAATAATTTAAATAAACAAAATTGTAATTTTACATTGAAAATATAATAATTGACAGTCAAGTACGACAATAATCGCATATATAGTCGTCTTCTTCTGCGCCTGCACATTCAAGATGATGCACTCCATCGACATCCTAAGGGCCTTCTTCTGTGGGGCTTCCTCCCATATTAACTTGACAAAGCGGTTATTAGGGAGTTTATGGACATAGCCAGCCCATCTTAGACGTTGGGATTTAATCTCTTAGACTATGTCGCTCGCTCTATACATCTGCTTGACCTCAGCATTTGTTCTCATTCGGTATTGGTTGCTATTAATGCCGTGATAAGGGCCAAAGATTCTTCTGAGAATTTTCCTCTCAAAACATCTAAGTTCTCTTTCAGTTTCTTTGATCAGGTCCACGTCTTACACCCATACATGAGCACCGGTCTAATCACCGTTTTATATATTCTAGTCTTTGTTGTTTGTGTTAAGCTTTTAGATTTAATAGTATTGTATTTAATAGGTTGTACATACATCTGTTTACTGCCTGAATTCTTCCTTTAATATCTTCCGCGATATCGTTATCTGCAGTAATTGTTGCTCCGAGATATTTAAAACTCTCCACTTTTTCAAAGTTATATTGGTCTATTGTAACATTTTGCCCTATTTTATCTCCTCTCTTTTGTCTGTTGATGCACGTGTATTTGGTTTTCTCTTCGTTTACCCTTAAACCAATTTTCTTTACCTCTACCTCCAATTTATTAAAAGTCTCCTTCACATTGGTGACTGCGTTTCCCACAATGTCAATGTCATCTCCCTATGCTAGTAGTAATTTTGGTCCATTTACTGTCAGTAATTCTGTTTTAAGTTGTGCTGCTCTTACTGTTTTCTCCAGGATGATATTAAAAAGGAGAGGTGACAGCGCATCTCCTTGTTGCAGGCCACTGTTTATTTCGAAAGATTCTGAGAGTTTGTTACCTATCCGTACTCTGGATCTACAGCTATTCACACATAACTTAACAAGCTGGATAAGTTTTTTGGAAACTGAAAGTTCGGCCATTGTATTCCACATCTGATCCCTTTTAATGTTGTCGTACGCTTGCCTGAAATCTATGAAGAGATTATGGAGAGCTCTATTGAATTCTCACCCTTTTTCAAGCAGCTGTCTTAGAGTAAAGATCGGATCTACGGTCGATCTATGTTTTCTGAAACCGGCTTGGTATTCCCATGAAATTTTCTACAAACGCTGTCAGCCTACTTAATAGGATGTTCGATAAGATTTTATATGCCGTATTAAGTAAGGAGATGCCTCTATAATAAGAGCACTTGGTCGTTTGGAATCGACGTTAAACTGTAGTTCACGTAAATCTTTGTACGATTAATGATACATAACAGATATGAAAAAACGATCTACAGTAAAAATTTAGTATCATACATTTAAATTTTGATAAAAACTTATTATTTACATTTACTAAATTATATTTTTATATATTTTTTTTTATTTTTAGAAGAAAAATTAACATAAGGCGATGAATTACACTTACAATTTTATTCTGTTACAGGTCAGCTGCTGTTTTTCTACTCAATATTCTACATTGTCTTAGCTGCCTTATTTGCTATATGTATGCAAGGTTTATTTGCTACCTTAGACGACAGAGTGCCTAAATGGAGATTAGATCGAAGCCTTATAGGAGTTAATCCCGGCCTAGGATTTCGGCCTATTTCCAATGTAACTGAGGAAGGGTCCCTTATTTGGTATAATATCACAAACCATACTACAATAAATAAATGGGTGGGCTTGATAGATACATTTTTATTACGTAAGTATTTTTTTATGCCGTTCATTTTATACCTTAATAATAACTAAGTAGTTTTAAAATCTGATTTTATACATAATTAATCAGTTTTTTCCAATTTTTCCTATTATTTCAGTTTCTAATTGGAGAAGACCAAGCAGGGTTCACAGTAGGAAAAGCATGCCTAGATCATACGTACACATTAAAACAACTGATAGAGAAGAAAATGGCAAAAGGTAGACCGGTCCATCTGGCGTCTATTGATCTAAAGAAAGCATACGACTCAATACCTAGAGTCAAATTATGGGAAGCAATGAAGGATCTCGGAATCCGACAAACACTAATAAAAGCAGTTAAAGCACTGTACAAAGAAAACAAAGTAGCTATTAAATGTGGAAATAAAGCCTACAATCCATTTAAGACGACAAAAGGACTTCTACAAGGCTGTGCTAAGTCCCCTACTCTATTTAAAATATTCTTGGAAAATACACTCAAACCATGGAGGAGAAAGTGCGAAGGAATGGGCATACCAGTAAGAGACGAATACCTATACACCTTAAGTTTTGCCGACGATCAAGTAGTCATCGCACAAGATGAAGAAGATCTCAGCTTTATGCTCAGAGAACTAGAAGAGGAATATAAAAACAACGGAATGGAAATAAACTTAGAGAAAACCGAATACCTAACAACAGAAAACAAGGATATGAGAAACCTAGAGATAGACGAGGGAAAACAAGTAAGTGGAACAGATAAATTCAAGTATTTAGGAACCATAATATCGAACCAGGGAACAACAGAAGAAGATATAAACAACAGTCTAAGACAAACAAGAAACTGTATAAGGCAACTAAATTCAGTGCTGTGGGGTAAGAACATTACGATAAAGACAAAAAAGAGAATATATAATACCCTGACAAGAAGTATCCTGACATATGGGTACGAAAACTGGACAATAAACAAGAGAAATAGAGGTAGAATAAGAGCAGTAGAAATGGAGTTCCTGAGGAGAAGCTGTAGACTTACAAAAAGAGGCAGAGAATAAGCCACAATTAAAGATAAAAATACGTTTATTGATGTTTCAATTTCCACTTCGGAAATCGTTCTCAAAATACAAACGTATTTTGAGAACGATTTCCGAAGTGGAAATTGAAACGTCAATAAACGTATTTTTATCTTTAATTGTGGCTTATTCCCAGTTTAATAGTAATTAATTTACAATGCCACAAGAAAATAGCTTCAGAACAATAAAAAGAGACAGAATTGAAAACGCAGAGATTAAGCGGAGAATGGGAGTGCAATCAGACATAATCGACTATATAGAGGAGAAAAGACTATCCTGGTACGGCCACGTCAGAAGAGCTGACAGAGGACGCTGGATAAACAAAATCACAGAATGGAGCCCGATCGGAAGAAGAAAGAGAGGAAGACCCCGAAGGTCATTCAGAGACGAAATCGACGAGGCTATGGAGAAAAGAACCCTGCGAGATGGAGACTGGAATGACAGGGAAAATTGGAGAAAACGGTTGAGTGAAGGAAGACAGTGAAAACTGTGGAAATCCTTAGTAGTAGTAGTAATCATTTTTTTATATTCGGTAGCCGAGATATTCAGTTTATTTGTACTCAGTTCGTAATCAATATAAAGCCGGGTACACTTCTTTTTCTTCTTCTTCTTCAGCCTTAAGTATTATATTTTGCGCCGCTTGATTCCAGTTGTGTCCTCCGATCTTCTTAATGTCATAAGCCCATCTCATTTGTGGTCTTCCTCTACTTCTCTTTCCTAACCATGGCCTCCAGTGTTGTATTTTGTAGTTCCATCTCTTATCCTTCAGTCGGGCATTGTGTCCTGTGAAGCTCCATTTTAATTTGGCAGCATGTTCTCCTGCGTTTTTTACTTTAGTTTTGCTTCTATCCATTTGTTTGTTTTTTTGGCTATAAGTCCCACCCCGAGCATTGATCTTTCCATCGCTCTTTGTGCTTTTACTATTTTATCCATATTGGACCATTTAGGCCAGTAAATTGGAAAAGTAGCTGACATGCCAGTTGCTGGCATGGGCCAGTAACTGGCATACCAGTAGCTCGTCTGCCCATACTGGCAAGGTAAAAAGCATGGTAAATTTTTACACATGCCAATGCTACAAAACAAGTACTTGTTTTGTAATTAATAAGGTATTCGGAACGAATTAAACAAGCAAATATTGCTGATGACCACGGATATTGTTCGAAATTTAATAATGAATCCGAAGCCGAAGTAAAAATGTGAAAAATTTTGGATTTAGGTATGTACCTAAGCATTGTCACGGGCTATTTTATTTTTATATAAAGATGATTTAGAATTCCAAAAGACAATCCAATTCTCTATATATAGCAATAAATTTGATGCTTTTTTCACTATTCCAACGAAACAACAAATCTGATAATTCTCAGCTAGCTACAGGCATGCTCGTAGCGATAGCACGTGTTGCCAATGACACTCCCCACGCATGCGCAATGCATCTTACAGCATGCTTCTAGCAAGAAAAATCAAATTCTAGCCGGGTATACACATGCCAGTAAATTGGCAAAGTAGCTGGCACGCCACTTGCTGGCATATGCCATTAACTGACAAGCACAAAACACATTTGCTAGTAATTGGTATGCCAGTAGCTCGCTGGCCTATACTTTCTCTTCTTTGAGTATCGTGCCCAAGTTTTAGGCGTGGCTAGCTTCCATAATCCATAATCATACCTCTTAATAAGAAAGGTTCAACAAATAATTGTAACAACTACAGGCTATTAGCTCTAATATCACACGCCAGTAAGGTGATCCTCTACATACTGCAACGGCGTCTAGAAAACTTCATAAGTTGGCAAATAGCACCTGAGCAGGCTGGATTTGTAAAGGGCAGAGGTACTAGAGAACAAATCCTTAATGTACGAAACATCATAGAAAAAGCCAGAGAATACCAGATCCCGATATTTATATGTTTCGTCGATTATACAAAGGCCTTTGATAATGTTAGATGGGACAAACTATGGAACATATTGACGACAATGGGTGTACCTAAACACTTGACTCACCTTATTAGCAAACTGTATTAAGATAACCTGGCATATATTCGAATGGACGGATATCTGTCTGACAAATGCACTTTGGAGAAGGGAGTACGCCAAGAATGCGTTTTATCTCCCTTATTATTTAACATCTATTCGGAGTTCATAATGCGCAGAGTGTTGGATGGTTGGGAGGGAGGAGTAAACCTAGGTGGTGTTAAGATATCTAACTTGCGTTTCGCAGACGACACTACACTTCTAGCCTCTACTCCAGAAGAAATTATTAAATTATTAAAAAAACTCGAGGTAGAAAGTGCTAAATATGGACTCATGGTTAACTACAACAAAACCAAAATCATGGTTATTGATCGCCAACAACAGTTTCCTGAAACCCAAACTATTGCGGGATTCGAGGTAGTCTCATCTATGATATATCTTGGAGCTCTAGTTAACAACACAGGCAGTTGTGAATCCGAAATTAGAAGACGCATTCAACTAGCAAGAGCAGCAATGAGTGAACTAAACGGGGTCTGGCGTGATCGTCACATTACTATGACAAACAAAAAGAGACTCGTTTCAACTCTGGTCTTTTCCATATTTTACTATGCATGCGAGACATGGACAGTCAAAGAATCAGATCGACGACGTATAGACGCCTTTGAAATGTGGACATGGAGACGCCTGCTTTGAATTCCATGGACGGCTCGCCGTACAAATATCTCGGTTCTGGATGAAATTAAACCGGATCAGATAAAGTTCTTTGGCCATATCCATCGAAGTGATCATAAAATGGAGCGGTTGGTGGTCCAAGGAAGGCCTCAGACTCAACCCCAACGCAGAAGATCTCCACAGCGATGGGCGGACATTACTAAAAAGCTTCTCAATAAACAGTATACTGAGGCAATACATATAACTGATGACCGCGACCAGTGGAGAAATATTATCAATCAAACTGTCCGAGCTGCTGAAGCCCAATTATGAACCACAACACATCTGCTAAGATGTTAATGACTGTGATGATGATGAGCTTCCATAACGATTTGCTGATATCGTTCTCGACCTTGCGCGGCATGAAATAATTCATCTGCTGATACGCCAGTCCATTGACGAAGGTTTCGGAGCCATGAGTATTTCTTTCTACCAATTTCTCTTCTTCCGTCGATCTTTCCGTTGAGTATCAACTGCATTATCCTGTATCTGCTTCCTCTCATTATATACCCCAGATATTAAAGTTTTCTCTTTTTTATCATCTTTATTAAGTCACCTTCACCTTGACCTACTCTGTTCAAGACTTCTCTGTTTGAAATGTATTGAACCCATGATATTCTGAGCATTCTACGATATAACCACATCTTGAAGGCTTCTAGTTTGTTCATCATGTTAACCTTCATAATCCAGGTTTTACATCCATACAGTAATACAGGATACACATAATATTTAAGAACTTAATTCTCAGCTGTAAACTTCTCAAACTGGAGCAGTTTTCTTTGAGGAATCGACATTTGCATAGCACTTGATAGGGTTTGACAATAAACATCACGTTTGCGCCGTAAAATCAAGTGAATCTGGTATCAAATCTCTCGAGAGACTATTTTATAGTACGCTTGATTCAGTAATATTATAGATGCTGCCTTATGCCATGTAGTGTTTCTCTATAACTCCTAAAAAACAACTTCTGCTCATGATGCCACACTGAAGATTTCATTCTACCCTATCACCACTATTTTGAGAATTATACTCTATTAAACTAGGTCAATATTTGAACTTCGCTATTTATTCACTTATGACTAATAAATTATAGATACTCACCTCCGCTACTTGGACGTGACACGACGCTATTTTTACGCGTCATATTGGAATTACCCATGCGGACAAAAGAAAAGATGTCTCTGTACCCCATGAGCTGGGTTAATCAGTATGTGCGATGTCAAATTCAACGGTGATTCAGTATCCTATTTATTATAATTATTTAGGCCAAACTAATAATTAGCTTTTCTAAAGAACGCATTTCACGAGCTCTTACCAAATCCTACATTCCATGCTGGACTGAAGAATGTAAAGACATGTATGATCAATACGAGCAAACCAGAGATCCAGACGTAGATGAACAACTTCTAGAGTCTTGGAATTCTACAAGAACCATCAGGTGGAGAGAAACTCTTGAAAACCTTTACTTCACACATAGAAGGCGCACTGTCGGGAACCTACTCAGAAAACTGGAAACAGACCCTAACTTTAAATCACCAAACTCAGAAGATATAGCGAAACGCATTGTCCAGCTCTCCAAAAAAGCCATAGAAAAAGTTCATAAAAGAGAAGTTCGAAATCCGCTTTAAAAGATCATCAAAACTGCACATCAGCAAAGCCTGCCAATAATGAGGCAAATAGAGATAGACTTTGCAACGCACTAGACTAAATTAAGTGCCGCAAAGAGGCAGGATTTGACCAAATATTTCCTGAGTTCATGAATCATGCTGGTCCGAAAACTCAAAAATGGCTCCTAGATTTTTTCAACCAGATAACGACGACGCAAAAGCTCCCTAAACTATTTAAACAAAGCAAAGTCATCGCAATCTGAAAACCATGAAAAGACTACAGACCCTTACTACAGTTGAGTTATAGACCAATCACCCTTTTATGTGTCTACTATAAGATTTTAGAGAGCATAATCTATGCAAGGCTCTTACAAACTGTTATCGGAAAAATTCTCGTAGAACAAGCTGGAGAAGGAACTGCAGTGATCAAGTTACTTCTCTAAGAACATTTATTGAAAATGGCTTCCAAAAGAAAATAAAAACGACAGTAGCTTTTATTGATCTGCCTTGCACTTACGACACGGTATGGAAAATAGGCCTACTACTTAAATTGTACCACATGGTACCACGAAAATCATTTAATAATCTAGTAAATCAATTTCAAATTAGTTTTATGGAAAAACTAGTTAGTTCAAAAGTTTACAGAATGACTTACCTTAAGGGTCGGTTCTATTGCCGCTCTTGTTTAACATTTACACACCAGACACTCAGACACCGTTACAATCTCATTTTTTTTTTCCTGTGTCTTAGGGATATTTTATTTTTATTCTGGAGTTACGAAAGACGTTGACATAGACAGTTAAACTGACTGGGTCATCTACTTCTTGTTTACATTTACTGTAAACTTCCTCCAGCGTGTAGTAAGGTAGCAAATATTTTTTAGTACTCTCTTTACGGCAGCAATGGCTCTCATATGCTGGAAGAGATGCAAGGTGCTGATAAACCAAAGCCATTTTATCTGTGGATATTTTATTTTCAGTGATGTGCTTGCCACGTTTATTTGGGGTGGTTGCTGAGGCATTAGAAGATTTTTTTTGTTGGACAATGGTCCATACAAATTTGACTGTCTCACCAAATTGTAAGAAAATATTTCTTACAGACTTCGATGTTTTGGCCATAAATCGAAATATTGTAGGGAACTAAAGATGCCTTTTTTTTTCTTTTCTTCATGCTTCTGGCATCGCCTCCTCTTACCTTGGTTCAGATTATCACCTGCAGTAAAAAGACCGCACAGATAGGCTGCCCTTCGGTCACGTGTCTTTAAATTTTGAAAATATTTTTTGATTTTCAAGTGGAATTTGTTTTTTCCTTGTATCTGTTGTTGTTAGGAAAGGTTTGTTTAAAAAAAATTTTTTTTTTTAATTGTAGATTCTAATTTAAGACATAATTACTTCCAAATTGCATTATATAGATGGTACTGCCCCTTAGTACAAACATTTGTTGAATAACATTTTTAGTGTCTCTTCGACGATTTTTCCTCCAAACTTTATCATTTCTATCGTAATTTGATTTTCTCTACAAACTTATTTTTATATAGCTGAGTGTTGCTTTTCTTTCATCATCGGTAATTTCAGGAATCTCTTCTATTCCAACATGTAAGATTCCTCTACTTTCAATCCTTCCCTCAGTTAAAGTGTAGTATATTGTCTATCTTCAAAAATCTCAGTCTATTTCTTCTTATCATTTCTTTTAACTCATGCATAGGTATTTGGCATGTTCCTGTAATTTAAAAGATTCATCTTGTTGGAGATCTTTCTATGTCTACTCTCGTAACATGTCAAAGTATTTTTATTGTGGGAAATTGACTTCTCTGGATAGCCGTTTGCTAACTTGTAGCTCATTGAGAATTGAATTATTTGTAATGTGGACGGTCCAATGTTCATTTATTGAGATGCCCTTTTCTTATCCTTTAAGCGCTCTTCTCATGATATGCTTCACATATATTAAATAATGATAGACATAGAGTTTGCGTTACAAACTCTATTTATTCAACTTATTGGCAGAATTCTCAGATTCACGAAAATTTCAAAGGCTTCGAGTTTTCTTAGAAGTGTTTCCTCTAAAGTCCAACCTTCGATACCATATAAAGAATAAAGAGCACATAAAATCTTACTAATCTAATTTTCAGTTTCAAAGTAATGTTGTTTCCATATAAGATTTTCTTCATCTTATTCTTCTCATCTAATTTCTTTGCTCATATCCCATTTCTCCTCTAAGTTACAACCAAGATAAGTGATAATGTTGGATCTCTTCAGTTGTTCTCCATAAGGTGTTACCACTTCTTGTTGTATTGGTGTTTTACTGACAACTATCACCTGTGTCTTTGTGATGTTTAGGTTCAGTCCATATTCATCACACGCTATGGAAATCCTATTGATCAGATGTTGAAGTTCTTCGTAACTATTTGCGATTAAAACCATTTCATCCGCGTACCTCAAATTATCAATATTGATGCTACTAATTGTAATGCCATATTGAACACTGTCCATATTGCCATAATAACACATTGCTTTCAACCATATCCTACAAAGACAGACGTTACTGCTTTCCATTTAAATAACCTCGAAGTAAACCATAGAGTAAACATAAAAAGAAAAGAAGTTATTCTAAAACATAATCCAAATCAAAAATATCTCAGTGTAATACTAGATCGTACTACATCTTTCCAGCTATACTTACATAAAACTGCAACTAAAGTAAAAACTCATAACAACATCATTCATAAGCTTGCAAACAGATCTTTGGGAGCCAATGCAGACACAATCAGGACAAGCGCTCTCGCATTCGTCTATTCTACGGTCAAATATTATGCTCCAGTCTGGCTAAATAGTCACTACACTAACTTTCTAGAAGCACAGTTAAATCAAACTATGAGATATATTACGGGAACCATAAAGAGTACGCCAACTCAATGGCTTCCGGTTTTTTGTTGTTTTGCACCACCCAAAACACAACGATTAGCTGCTCTTAAAGCTAAAGATGATCTTATTTCACAATTGATGAGCATTGGATAGGCGAAGGTGAAGATAATTTACAACGTATGCTGCACTAATTTAGTATAACCGCCAGAAAATTTAAGATGTTAATTTTTTCAAAAAGAAAAAAATGCATAGTTTTAACAGCGAATTTACTATAATGTAAATTGCAGCTGGAAGGTTAGATAATAGAACAAGTAATGGAGTTTAAATATCTAGGTATTACATTATCTAGCTACGAAAAGCTCAAATTTACAGCAAACAGAGCCGCAGGTAGGGCATACTATGGACTCCAAAAGCATTTCCACGCAAGAAACATTCAAAGAAGAACTAAAATTATTATATACAAAACATGGACTCTAACGCAGAAAGATGAAAGACTTTTGGGAATATTTGAGCGTAAAATACTCCGCAAAATATTTGGAGCTGTAAACGACCAAGGGCAGTGGCGCAGAAGATATAATTTTGAATTGTATCAGCTCTTTGATGAGCCAGATGTCATAACGTTCATTAAAACACAGCGACTTAGATGGGCTGGACACATAATACGAATGCCAAAAAATACCATTGCTAAAAAGCTAACCACAGGAACACCTGTAGGAAAAAGAAGCAAAGGCCGACCGCGAATTAGGTGGTTAGATGGAGTAGAAACCGACTTACGAATATTAAAAATCAGAAGATGGCAACATGTTGCCAAAAACCGAACAGAATGGCGACGAATGTTAGAGCAGGCCAAGATCCACAGAGGATTGTCGAGCCAAAGATGATGATGATGAGAGCCGCAGGTTGCCTGAATAAAACAATATGGAGAAATAAAAATATCGGGAAAGAAATGAAAGGCAGGATTTATAAGTCATCAAAGAAAGGTGTCCCGACTACTTGCTACTTCGTATAAATGCCGCTGCTAGTGTACTAGGCTGTTATTTTAATTATAATGGCCAAATATAAGACTGCATTTCATTTCAGTTTGAACTTACACAAGTGTTCCTGATTAAGAGTTGAATATCTCGAAACATGTGTAGAACAATGGTGGAATTCGAATTGAACTGAAGCAATCTTTTACTTTCATCTAATTTGCTATCAAAGAGAGGTCTCCCAACTTCTTGTTACTTCCTATAGATGCCCCTGCTAGCGCACCAGGATGTTATTAGTGTTTCTTTTTATTTTTATTGATTCACGTATCTCCCTCTTCTTTTTGTTTTGCTCGTTTTTTAAAATTGTGATGTTTTCGAAGTCAAATTTATGCTTCCTCTCATTCTCATGCTTTGTGAGCGCAGTTGTGTTGTTCTTGTCGTATTTGTGGAAACGAATTCTGGATTGAAGCAGTCGACGACTAGTTTGCCCAGTACATTTAACAAAAGCTATTTTTTAATGAATTTTATTAAAAATTATATACTTATATTTTAGCCTATAAAGCGAATCAAACCGGTAAGAATTTTGTTCCTTGTAATAAAGATAAACGTCCTGGATCAAAGGAAGTATGCGAAACGAGTATAACCAACTTTAAAAATTGTAGTCCTGGTCGGATGTACGGGTACAATACTTCTACGCCATGTGTGTTTCTTAAATTGAATAGAGTAAGTTTTTATCAAAAAGAAAAGTCATTGCTTTTTAACCAAAGTTTTCTAAATTTTAGATTTTCGGATGGGTTCCCGAATTTATAACCTCACCTCAAGAAGGAATGCCAAAAGATTTAGCCGATCACATCCAAATGGTAAGCTAGTTTATGAATGCAGTTTTATAAACAAATGTACAACGTTATTCGTCTTGTTTAATGTATGCACTTTCTCAGGGTTTTAATATAAAAATGCTACGTTTGAAACTTTGTTTTACGAAAGAAAATAAACTTACATAGTTCACTTAGCCGATGACAGCTACTAACTTATTTTCTATTTTATTTGTTTTTGGACATAAACTTCCACTACTAGTCTCTACCTCTGATTGAAACCTCATGATTGACACCTCATTGAGAGAGCGAAGGTAGGATCTTGGAATTCACTAATTGGGCCAAGCCGATTTTCTTGTGGCTGAATTTTATGGTTCAGTCCAGGACATCAAAATATAATTTGAAAAATTTGATTGTGTTAGCTCTAGCTAGGTAATATAAGTGCAAGAGCTGCATCTGAGGAACGTTTAGATTGGGAAACTGCAAAGTAAACCACTGTCAACATCAATGAACCATGTTCGAATAGTCAAATAACAGAGGTAGCGGCAATATTTCAAAAGTGGTTCAAAATGTATAAAGAAACACGAATATTGATCACGACTACTATACTGTCCAAATAAAACTAAATTTTAATAGTATTGGGTTTCAATTTGACGATTATTCTTCGCCTAATTCTGTCACTGCCGCAGCTTTTATCAATGAAACTTTTTTTCAGCGGTCAACAACAACATTTATCATTTTCATGTAAAGAAGCTCAAAATTTTGAAGAACTTAAAATGAAGTTTACCGAAGTTTTGATATTAATCGCAAATTGCATTGAAAAGCTTTAGAGATATATTTTATTATCTTTAGGACGAAAAGAGGATGATTTTAAACCATTATGTTAAGTCGATGTTGGAGTTTTAAATTTTCATATTAGAATTATTTTTTATTTGGCTTAAAATCTCATTTTTAAGCTTGAATGGAAATTTAAAATTAACAAAGGAAGAATTATTTGACAAAATAACAGATATTTCTGACAAAATGAATTGAAGTAGATAAGATGACATTTATTTGATGTATAATTGTATTTAATTTTATTTAATTTCAATTAATTTTATTTGATTTTATTTAATTTTACATAATTTGATATAATTTTATTTAATTTTATTCAATTCTGTTTAAGAGTATTTAATTATGTTTTGATATTAATTACGCCAATCACATTGAAAAACTTTAGATAATTATTTTATTACCTTTAGGATTAAGAAGATGATTTTAAACCATTATGTTAAGTTGATGTTAGAGTTTTAAATTCTCATATTAGAATTATTTTTTATTTGGCTTGAAATCTCATTTTTAAGCTTGAACTGAAATTAAAAATTATCAAAGGAAGACTTATATCAAAGATATCAAAGAATGGTAAAGACGCTTCAGACTCAACTTCCATCGTGAATTGAATACTGGGATGTATTCCATTCAGGGGGAAGAGGAAGAGATGTAATGCGTCTTTACCATGGGGTCAAATGGCAAAGGTGTCAGCAATGTACCGTAACCAGCAGATGGGTTTGAGATTTGATGAGGACAGGGCTGTTATTTCAAAATGTTCCATGTATGCTATGTAGATATCAGCTATTACGGGAATGAGAGCATCCCATTGAGGCACCATTGATTTGACGATGGAAATGATTTTCATGAAATCATGCGTGTTTTATAAAAGATAATGTGTCTTATGAGAATTGATGTTTAAAGTCCAAAATGGAAATGGTTTCATAGATAGGAATGTTGGTGAATAAAGAAACAATGTCAAAACTAACTAGTGTATCTGAGGGTAAAATAGAAATTTTTTTCAGCAGATCAATCATATGCAAAGAGTTTTTGACAAAGGACAAGGCGTTTTCGGCTAATGGTTGTAAGGATAAAGCAAGATGTTTTGCCAATTTCTGAGTGGGGCAGTTGCATTGACGATAGGTCTTAGGGGAATAGAGATTTTTTTTCAAAATGTCATTTTTACATGAATTAGCCCTTTTTTATTAATTAATTTTATTTCATTAATAAAAAAGAACAAGAGTTAGCCCTTTTTTTTTTCTCGATTTTACTATTTTAAAAACTAAATTTATAAATTCAAATTGATAAAAGTCGCAATATCTCTAATAAACGAAAAAGTTGAAAATTTTCAACTTATTCCACGGGAATAATCATCGAGATGTCCAAAACTGTACGGTCTACCAAAAGTTCACAAGGATGGATTACCACTACGACCAATAGTGAGCTCCATCAGATCACCGTTACAACCACTGGCAAGGTTCCTGGCTGAAAAGCTACAGCCTTACGCAGAAGAAGCTGATTCCTACGTTAAGAATGCAGGCCACTTCATCGAGCGTATAAAAGATGTTACTCTTGGGCCGGACACTTGTTAGTAAGTTTCGATGTTGTTTCACTTTTCACCAACGTTCCCATCAATGAATCCTTGGAAATTATAAGCAGAAAATACCCAGTACCGCAAGATTTGACGAGACACTGCTTAAACAACACATATTTTATATATGGTGATCAACGGTACAAACAAGTTGATTGGGCACCGATGGGTTCACCCCTATCTCCCGTGATAGCAAATCTTTTATGCAAGACATAGAGGAACGGGCAATAAGAACAGCAGAATATAAACCCAAACTATGGCTTAGATATGTGGACGACACTTTCATCATATGGACACATGGAGTAGACAAATTTACTGCATTTCTAGAATACATTAACAGTATCCATCCCAAGATCAAGTTTACGATGGAATTAGAAAGTAATCAACAACTACCTTTCCTAGACGTCTTAATAATAAAGAAAGAAAACGGAATATATATATATATATATATATATATATATATATATATATATTAAATATTATATAAAAATAATATATAAAAATAAATAATATAAATATATAATTAACGTGCCCTATCAAGTCCCCTTGACGTTGGCGATTAACATGGCGAAACTGTCTCTGTATCGAGCTATTCTAAATAGTTGCTCAGCTTTCTTTATTCCTGTCCACTCCCTGATATTCTTCAACCAAGAGGCCTGCTTTCTACCAATTTCTCTGCGTCCTTCGATTTTAACCATCATAATAAGTTGAAGAATATTATATCGGTCTCCCCTTACTACGTGTCCAAAATAGGCCATCTTTCTACATTTGATGTTATCAAGCAGCTCGCGAGCAGCATTTGCTCTCTCAAGGACGACCACATTTGTCAGCATAGCCGTCCATGGAATTTTTAGTATACGTCTGTGCAGCCACATTTCAAAGGCCTTCAGACGATTAATGGTGGATATTTTTAATGTCCATGCTTCGACACCGTATAAGAGGACTGACCAAATGTAGTATTTAATCATGCGCTTTCGAAGTTGAAGTTGCAAGTTATCATTACAGAAAAATGACCTAATTTTTAAAAATGTCGTGCGGGCTATCTCGATTCTACATTTTATCTCTTGATTTGGATCTAGTTGTTCAGTAATATGGCAACCAAGATATTTAAAACTGGACACTCTTTGAATTATATGACCATCAACATATAATCGTGCATCTTGATGTGCTAAACGGTTAAACACCATGTGTTTTGTTTTTGCACAGTTTATGTTTAGGCCAAACTGTCTTCCCACTGTATCAATGGCATTTAAAAGGCATTGTAATCCATTCATGTCATCACTTAAAATAACTGTATCGTCTGCATATCTGATTGTATTTATCAGAATTCCATTAACTTTCACGCCCCATTCCAAATTATGCAGCGCTTCTTTAAATATTCTATCGGAATATAAATTAAATAACAGTGGGGATAGTATACAACCCTGTCTGACACCTCTTTGTATTTTACATATTTCTGTTGATTTTCCGTTTATGCAAGCTGTTGCTGTTTGACGCCAGTATAACTTTTCTATGAATCGTATGTCTTGACTATCAACTCCTTTATCTTATAATATTGTAATTAATTAGTGATGCTGTACTCGATCAAAGACGTTTTCATAGTCAATAAATACAGCAAAGACGTCTTTCCTTTGATCTCGACATTTCTGCAGTAATACATTTAGTGCAAAGAGGGCGTCCCGAGTTCCCAGTCCATTTCTGAAGCCAAATTGTGTTTCATCCTGATCTTCTTCACATTTAACTCTGATTCTAATTCAATTCTAATTTTAATTCTTTTTACTTAATTGTACCTAATTTGATTTAATTTAATTTTAATTTATTTTATTTTGATAAAACTTTGACGTTTGTGAAAAATCTTACCTTACAATTACAGTAAAACTGTTAACTTATATTTTTAGCAATTTTATGAAAAAATTATTTACTGATGAAGTAGTTAAATTTACGAGTAAGAATATTTGTATTAACAATGTGTAGAATGAAATAGCAATAAAACAACTGTATCGTTTCAAGAACAAAATATGATTGAAATGTCACATGTTGCTAGTAATTCCTTTCGTAGATGGCGTAGTTACCTTACCGGACAAACAGTGTGAATTGATCTTCCTAGCCTTTTATATAAATCGATCATTTCTTTTTATCAGTAATTTACTATTCAAGAATGAAATTATAATTGTACAATCTTTAATTAATAGAAAAATATCTTTAATTTTAGCTGAAAGACGCAAATTCTACAGAGCGCATGATATGGGTAACGTGTAATGGTGTCGATGACTTCGATAGAGAAAACATAAAGGGATTTAATTACTATCCTAAAGGTTTCTCCAGTTCCTATTATCCTTACACGAACATCAAGAACTATTTGAGTCCTATCGTCGCCGTCGAAGTCGTCAACATAACTCGTAAGTTACGTTCGTATATTTATAGCTATTAGAAGATGTAAAAAAATCTATTAGGTGTTTGGTATATCGTGAAATCGTAAGAAGATTAGAAAGCAATCTGATTTATTTTAAAAATAAACAACAAATTGCATTTATTATTGTAATATTTTTAATACTACTGTTTAGTATGGTAAAAAACCGTTATTGTTCATTTGGTTAAAATATCTATATTAATAAAAATTAATCACCGATGTTTGTACGGGCATCACTTCAGAACGACTGCAGCAAATTAAATACTTCTTTATTGTGTTGTGTTTGTTATTATAGGGAGAAGGTTTGTTGTAAAAGATAATTTTCAAAAAATTGTACGCAAAAAAACTTTAAAAACAGTTTAATTTAAATCGCAGTAGAACTAATAGATTGCGCTATACTATGACTAACAAAGGGTAAAGATTGGGCAACAGCCATACCACACTGAATCATATATATGTTTGGACAAACTGATTATGTTAGCCATTATGTATAATGCCCGGTCATTATTAATAATGACTAACTTCAGCGGGCAATTTGATAGCTTTTTACAATTTATCATATTGTCTGGTCATTATGAAAAATGCTATACTATGGCCGGGCAATGTGATAAATCGGCGTTCTTAGTAAATCATGCGATCTTCAGCAGCGAATCAACGCGCTGTATCCAAGGTTACAGTCACCGAAGCGCGTCGGCCATTATTTATAAATCATATTGCAGTTGAATATTAGTAATGGTATATACGACAAGTGGTTTGTTTGTGACATTTCTTTGTTAATTCTTTGTTTATAAAGTATTGCATAGTGAACTATGGAAAAAGAAGAACCATTAAGTAATATGAATAATCGATTTAACAATCGGTTAACTGAATTAATTTCAGCAAAAAGTCAAAATTCACAAATTTTCACAAAAACAGCCTACATGGAAATGATACAGAAGGTAAAAAACTCTGAAAGTAAACAGATAAATAAAACGCCGAGTGATTATCAGCGCTTACGAAGATTCGACGTTATGACGATTAGAGAAGTAGAAAAATTGATTGTTCCTGTGAAAGAAGATAACGTAATTAAATACTACGTCCATACAGAAGAAATATTTGATACATTGCGCGATCTTCATATTACTATCGGGCATGGTGGTAGAAACCGAATGGAGAAGGAAGTACATTCTAAATTTACAAATATTACAAGGGAGATGATTGTTATCTATTTAAATTTATGCATGACCTGTCAGAAAAAACATAATGTTCCAAAGAAAGGCTTGGTGGTGAAACCAATATTGAGCAAGGAAATGAATTCAAGATGCCAAGTCGATTTAATCGATATGCAGTCACAAGCCGATGGCTGTTATAAATTTGTGCTTGTTTATCAAGACCATCTTACCAAATTTGTCCAACTTAGACCTGTTACAAGTAAAAGAGCAGAAGAAGTATCGCATGTACTTTTGGATATTTTCACAATATTTGGGGCGCCGAGTGTGCTTCATAGTGATAATGGCAGAGAATTCGCTAACGATATTATCAAAGAGCTGTGTAGCATGTGGCTCGAGTTAAAAATGGTACATGGCAAACACATGAATTCTCAGAGTCAAGGATCTATAGAAAGGGATAATCAAGACGTAGAGAATATGCTTAGTTCGTGGTTAGAAGACAACAATACAAACAAATGGTCTGAAGGCTTACGTTTTGTTCAACTAATGAAAAATAGAGCTCATCACACGGGTATAAGTTGTAGTCCATATGAAGCCATGTTCGGCACAAAGTTGAAAGTTGGTTTAAAAAGCTCTCTACCCCAAGAAGTTCTGACTGATGTTAATTCGGAGGAAGACTTAGCGGTCCTGTTCAAAAATCAAAAGGCTGGGCTATCTACAGAACCGGATATAATACAAAATAATAATATAAATGTGGACTCTTCAATAATGTTACCCGAATCAAGTTCCATATCATCTGGCTACACCCTGGACGTTCAAAAAATTGGAGCAATTTTAATTGATGAAAATTCATCTCGTGAATCTAGTCAAGTTCCAGAATTTTTAACAAATGCGGTAGAAACGGCTATTGTAGTTAATTTAGAAAATAATGAAAATCTGGATTCCAATATAGATATTAGAATAAACGATGTAAGGAAGAAAAGAAAATTGGCTTTGACGAATCTAGAACAACAAGCCGAGAAGATGTTAAAATTTTCCAATTCCAAATATCCATCGGCTAAACTAGGTAACACAGTTAGGATACGAGTGCCAGATGTGGACCGAGCTCGTAGTGATCAAAGAAATCTACTAGCTATCGTGACAGAGATAACTGAAAAAAGCTTTACAAACTAGGCACAAAATATGGCATACTAAATCAGTTATATTCAAGAAAGCAGTTTACCGTTTGTAAAGAAAAGTTTATCTCCATAGAAGAGATTCCAGACACTGAGATATCTCTTAGAAAATGCGCAAGAAAATCTTCTAACTGTGGGGGACAAGGATACAGTAGGTGCGGTTGTAAAGGTGGGTGTAAATCCGATAAGTGTAAGTGTCGTAAAGAAAAAAAAAATATATAACTCCAAGTGTCACCATAGTGGAACATGTTTCAACAAATAGTTATGTATTGTAAATCATTCATACAAAATAAATTTCGATGATGTAGCACGCAAAGGTGGTAAGTGCTACTTACAATTTTTATTTAAAATTAAGTTTGATTTAGAAGAAAAACGATTTAATTTCTCACTGGCCGCTTTGTGTATTACCATCGATTGCGGTCATTAGAAAAAAATGCAAATAAAAACACAGAATTCTTTTTTTGGTTTTCTCAATCACCGTTAATACGTATTATATTTTTTATGTATACTTATTCATTAAATGTACTCATGTGCCATTTCACAGAAGACTGCAAGACTGTTGTCATTAGTATATAAGAAATATTTTAGTTTTTACTACATACTAAATACGTGATTGTATCAAAATAAATATATTTCATATTTAATAAAAATAAAAGTAGTTTTTTTGTTCTTCTTACCAACTGCTTTGTTTCATTTCGTATTCTTATATAGGTGTCTCGGGATTCTGGAATACTTGATGTTTTGTACTTCGTGTAGGCCTCTCGTTTCTCTTTAAATTTCTATTTTATTTCTGTTCTGAACTATAGTGTATTTTTCTTGTTTCTTTTGTTTAACTTTGCGTTTTCCTAGAGCTTCTATTGCTGCTTCTTCAATGTTGTTTTTAATTTTCTTACAGCTCGCGTTTATATCTTCGATGTCGTCTATTTGTTCAGCTATATCTTCTGTGCAAGCCTCCTTTGGTACATTTCTCTTGTAGAATCGTTCCACAGTGATTCTACAATGAATTTTTCCTTGGTGATTTCCTGTAGAAAATGTTTTGGTGCTATTTTCATTCTTATTTTTGCTAGTACTATAGTTTTATTTTTATCACACACTATATTAGAACTGACTGGCCTACATTAAAAAGGGTTTTAAAAAATTCACATTTTTTTTAATTTTTAAAAATTACAAAAGAGAAAAAGAGTTTTTAAAACCGTCTAAGGTATGTTAAATAGATGAATAAAAATATTAATATAAAACTTACAGCTACTTGTTACAAATCCAAATCAGATTCAGAAGATGAACTTTCAGAAGCAAGATTTATAATAACTGGCTCGATCATTTTATCAGTAATATTGTCCAGCTTCCACATTTTTTCCTCTTCTTTAATAGTGTGATTTACTGCCTTTTCCCAGTTTTCAGGTTTTACATTATTTACGGCCTCCAAAAACAACTGTTTAACATCATGAATTTTAAAAGTGGTATTTTTTCTTGAAACTTCACTCTTTATCTGTGCCCATACCAGTTCAATCGGGTCTAATTCACAATGATATGGTGGGGATCTAAGTACTGTTATTCCACGATTTTTGGCAATTTCATCAATTTCGTATTTTTAAAATTTTTCTTTATGAAGGGCACACAACGAATAAAGTTCCTTTCTTATAGATCCGGGATGGTACGTAATATTTTTTGAACTCAGCCAATTCTGCAAGTCTTTTTTTAACCACTTGATTGTGGGCAGTCCTTCTATAAGTCTGGAGTGATAACTTGCATTATCCATTACTATTACACAGTTCTTAGGAAGAAGTTCTATCATTTGTTCGAACCATTCTTGAAAGACATCAGCGTTCATGTCTTCATGGTAGTCACCGGTACGAGTTGATTCAAAAGTTAATAAACTACCTTCAACAAAACCGTCTGAACTGCCAATGTGTACTATTATCAGCCTGCGTCCCTTTCCTGATGGTGGGTTTAAACCAGTAGATAAGTTATTTACAAAAGCGTGCCTTTGACTTGTAACAGTTTCATCCTGCCAAAATTTATTTGGTCTATGACCCTCGTTGATCCATGTTTCATCAAGATAAAATATTTTTCTTTTTTGGTTTCTCATTTCCTTTATGGTTCTTAGAAAATGTCTTCTCCATATGACAATATCGCTTCTTTCTAATAAAATAGACTTTCTGGGATTCTTTTCCAGCGGAAGCCTACTTTTTTTAAAAGTTTTCATAACCTACTTCGACTCATTTCTGGGTAATCCTTATCATCTCGAACTGAGACAAGAACTTTATCCAATGTTGGAAATTCTTGTCTAAAGAAGAATTCATGCACTTTCCGTCGAAGTCCTTCTTTAAAATGATATTCTATTTGAAATTTTGGTTTCCCTGGAGCATTACGTGGCATTTGAAAACTACCACATTTCTCTTCTTTAATAACTCTGTAAATCGTAGATTTCCCAACACCAAGTGTACTGTAAACTAACTCAACGGTCTCATCAACACTTTCACATAAACGTTTGTCTGTAAATGATTTAAAACAATTAAATATTAATATTTTTTCATTAACTGTTAAAGGACCAATTTTTCGGCGTTTACACGGCACTTCCAAATTTTCCATAACACTAGTATACACAATAAACTGCACCTTGCAACTGAAGTACCTACTTTTAGTGAACTGTTAAGAATTTTGAATGCGCCACTTGGACCTTCCTACAAAATGGAAAAACCCACTATCACGTTTTCTGTGGAATAAGTTTAGAAGGTAATTATCTAGGCAATTACTGTCGTAGATTCCTGGAATTAAAGAATTAAATGTTTGATTGTTGAAACCCTTACTTCGTGGAATGCACTTATTTCAGATAAAATAAAACGTTTTATTTTATCCAAAGAATTAAACTTTATTTTGCAAATAGGTTAGGTAAACAAATAAACATCTTACATTTCTTGCAAATTCATTAGTACCTGTTAACCTCCATCACTCCGACACTGGCAACCTTATTTAGGGATTAGTAACCCTCACAACTATTGTATTCTATTCTGCTCCAACCTTTATACCTGGTGGTCATACTCAATATAAAATTGTTTTCTTATATACTTCTGTAAACTTGTTGACAAATATCTGTTTTTCATTGGATCACCCGTATCAACAGTTTAGGGATTTGCATACATAATTGATTGTTTTATTACTCTCTCATACATAAAAATACACTATAGTTTATGTTCACTCGCTACGTATACTGAGTTTAAAGTTCGGATATCTAGAATCTGCTTTGCATGGATTTCTATATTAGTGACTATTTGTGCTGCCTGGAGATTTCAAATGTATATTTATACTGGAGCTTATGATCGAAAAAATGTATTATTGATTCTCAGTTCGTTAAAAGCACGTTAAAAGCACACTCCCTCTTTCTCCCTTTCTTAATATCAAATAAAGTTTTAGATGGTCTATCTTATTCTAAATATATTTTGTATTTTCGTTTCACCATACAGAAAATTGGTTTAACATATTATTAAATATTTTATACAAAACATTGAACATTCTTCTAAACGAATTTCCGTCGTTTACCAATATTCCTCATTTTAATTAGAATTGACCATGACACGAATTTCCCGTCGTCCCTCACACCCATGACAATAATTTCCTCGCCGCTTGTCTGACGTCTTTAAGGGTGCGGAAAATAACAACTTATTTCCGCCAATGGCTTTCTATCGAACGATAGGTCGATAATGACTTTGTATGTCCTTACAAAAACGAGCCCTTTAAATCTACAGGTGATTAGATTAGTAATAATAGAAAAAAAAAGTTGTCTTTTCAATTCTATATAAACAACAAATTGATCTGGTATCATAGTTCCAGTTCAGTTGTTTGACTAATTTTGAAGGTTTTGGATCAGTAACACTTTAAAAAACTCTTACATTTTAACTAAATTTAAAACTACTACTACTAAGGATTTCCACAGTTTTCACTGTCTTCCTTCACTCAACCGTTTTCTCCAATTTTCCCTGTCATTCCAGTCTCCATTTCGCAGGGTTCTTTTCTCGAAATTTAAAAAAAAATAAAAAACTGTTTTGTTTATTATTACTACATACATAATATACTATCCGTTTAGTGATTATTGCAAACAAATCTGTTTCAATCCTTGCATCTTTTGAAATATATTCTCCCTAAATTTCTGGGGTACTCCCATCTTACTGTTGCTTCAATTTTTGATTAGCTCGAGTTCTAATGTCGAAGCTTATCTTTCGCTTATTATAGACTAAACTAATAATTTTTCTAACTGTATGAGAAATTTTCAGTATTTTTCACTTTCCATCCATCGTTTAAATGACATATAATGAATGCTTTTAGATAACTAATAATATGTCTAAGGTAGTATAGAATATTATCACTTTTCAGCTGTCTTTTGACAACTAATTGGACAAGCCTATATACTATGCACAGCTAATCAAGGGCTATGGGGACACTCCGAAACCATCATAGAGTCTCTAGGCTAGTGTAGAAAAGTGTAACGTCAAAAACATTTTTTGGATGGTGCTAGAAAGGTCACCAATGGAGACACTGCGGACGGCAGCCAGATGGTTGGTGGAGAGTGAGTCGTGGGTTCGAACTAGCTTTTGGAACCGGGAATGGGTCCAACGGAAGAAATAAGTAGAGATAGGACAATATAAGATATATTAGAAAAGATACAGAAATATACGAAAAGATAGATGGGTAAAATTACCAAAGATGAGATAAGATAGAAACAGGGCGCCACTCAATGTTTTGGGGTTTAAGGAGAAAATTAAGAAACCTTAGAAAAGAAAAGAGATAAGGAAGGATATTTAGGTTCAGAGACCAAACCCAAGAAAGATATCAACAGTTAATTATTAAGTAAATTTGGTCAATATACTAAATAAACAAATAATAAATATATTAGGTATTACACCTACTGACCTACGAAACTTAATCAGCTTGATCTTTCTACTGGTCAAAGGTACAGTCATATTTAAAGGTAAAATGCAAATATTCAGAGTTATGGTTACATCAGGGAATTTGTTAGAAGTCGACAAATAAAATACATACATAAAACAATAACAATATATTCAACAACAAAATTATGACGCTGCTGAATGCAACACAAGTAAGAGAAATACATCAACAACTATGAAATGGTGGTATACATATAAAAATAAGCAGCAATATAATTAGCAAATACCTTTATAAAGATATATAATACAATCATGCACAAATAAGGTTTTGGCGTATCTCGAGATATTACAGCAAAAAAAATGAATAAAAATTATAACAAACAAAAAAGATAACAAAAATTAACCAAGTCTAAATTTACAAAAATATAAAAAGGTTACAGAAATGAAAACATAGAAATTTAACCAAACCGCACTTGGTTAAGTCAATTAGCTATCTCGCACTATTATTTGATGATAAACTGAGACTTAATAGTTCATAATTATTACTTATTGAAATTTCTTAGTAGTTGATGGAATTTGGTTCGTAACAAAATATTGACTGTTCTTTAAATTGAATGCAAAATTCAGTAGTTACTCTCAACTACATTTGAAGACATAGATGAACTTTAGATGCGTCCAGATAATGGAAGATGATATGATACCATACCATATTACTCGTCCAGATAAGTGGAGATACTAATATTATGATAACTTACAGTAATTCCTGACGGTTGCTTCACTAGGTACTTCACTGAAGCTATATACTGTACTTAATACTTTACTTGTATCAAACAATGAATTTAATTAACTTTAAAGGTACTTTATAACTATATTTAATCTAATATAGTATAGGATCAACAAAACTTAAATATACAAGTGTATACACATTTATAAAGAAAAAATGCACAGAGAACGGTACGATAACGGAGATACAGTAAGATCTAGTCCTTACGCAAAGACTGTCCCACCAGAAGTAGGTCTTTCTTGCAAAAATTTACCCAACTACAAAAAAAGGAAGAAGGAATATCTCCCACTCAAAAATGATCGGACAGTTGTATGTATTTCTGAGAAGGTAAAAAGTTCTAACTAACATCGAACATAACAGTACCTTTCTAGCTACAAACGTGATGAAATATGAATCCTCTAGATTAGGTTTTTCCCGAAAAACATTACAACGAGCGTTCGACGACAATTACCGAATTTATGAAAAAGAACCCGGAAAAGGATTAACTAAGAATTAGCCTAACCGGCGTCTTTAAATAAATAGGTAGGTAGATTCTTCAGTCATCTTTCGGTAGTTTCCCAATAAAAATTTCTGATCGTAAATACGACCATCAGCGTATCATTCACATGGGTAAAAGGAATTAAAAATAATTTAATATATTAATTTTAAAAAATGTTACAAGTGCCGAGAAATATGTCGAGAGACTGGAAGATCATACAGTGTAACACTGGTTTAGGTGCCAAGTTAGCATTAAATACATAGTAATGAAAGAGCGCATTTATTTGCTAAAAGTACAAAACGAAAAGTACGAAAAGCCTTGTTTCGTACACATCACTCCTCATGGCGAAATATATTCGACAAATCGCGTGGCAAAATGTATATTGGATGAACATACCTAATAGGACTGAAGTACTGCGGAAAACAAGCAGTAATAAGCTTATGTACCATGTACCATAATTCTTGCCAAATCAAGGATTGTAAAAAGAAATGTCTGTAGTCACATTTTCTCAGATCTTTTTAATTCCTTTATCATCTCTGAAACAATGCTTGCTTTGGTAACGTTCACCCTCGCGCTGATCTCTTATTTTTGAGTGTATTTGAGAATCCTAAATGTTCGTCAACAGTTATATTTTCGAAGGGTCTGTAAGCATCTTGAGTTGTTATCAATAGGTCCTCGAAGACACTTCGTCTCAGGACCATTTTACCTATGTAGGGTCATACGTCGCCATGTCACCAATTCCAACGGTAACTTAAACATCATAATTTGTAACCACATATAATGTAAAGCAACTGTAAATTAATATCATTTAAAGGGTTTTGACCCATATATTTTGGTGGCTCATAGCATGTATACCTCGTTTACACTGATGATGAATTTAACAATCCGAAAACGTTTTGTAACATATTTGTGATAGCCCGTTTGGGCATTTTATTATATACCTTTTATAAAGGATTTGAGATAAATTTTTTCATCTTGTACGGTTATTAGCCATAATGCTATAATTGTTGATAGTTTATCTTAATCCCAATTTCTTTTTCTTGCTTCAGCATTATCAAAACACAGATATTGTGAAAATGTAGTAAAACTATTTCTGTCATAGATTTGTTAAATATATTACACTAACTTCATTATTCGATTTTTAAACGCATTCCCAATATCAGCAAACTAATAAATATATAACCTACCCATCATCCAGATGGTTTTATAGATCTCTATGAATTAGTTAACCCTCTGCATTAATCTATTGAACTTCATGGTTTAATTTATTATTAGATAATTCTTGTTCGCTCTATCCGTTCTGCTCCATAAGTGTCCAGCCAAAAAAATCAGCAAAAAGAAAAGTATTTCTACATTTTATCATCATCACAGTCATTAACATCTTAGTAGATGTGTTGTGGTTCATAATTGGGCTTCAGCAGCTCGGACAGTTTGATTGATAATATTTCTCCACTGGTCGCGGTCATCAGTTATATGTATTGCCTCAGTATACTGTTTATTGAGAAGCTTTTTAGTAATGTCCGCCCACCGCTGTGGAGATCTTCCGCGTTGGCGTTGAGTCTGAGGCCTTCCTTGGACCACCAACCGCTCCATTTTGTGATCACTTCGATGGATATGGCCAAAGAACTTTAAAATTCTAGAGTAAACGGTACTGGAGAGACGCTGATCCGGTTTAATTTCATCCAGAACCGAGATATTTGTACGGCGAGCCGTCCATGGAATTCGAAGCAGGCGTCTCCATGTCCAAATTTCAAAGGCGTCTATACGTCGTCGATCTGATTCTTTGACTGTCCATGTCTCGCATGCATAGTAAAATATGGAAAAGACCAGAGTTGAAACGAGTCTCTTTTTGTTTGTCATAGTAATGTGACGATCACGCCAGACTCCGTTTAGTTCACTCATTGCTGCTCTTGCTAGTTAAATGCGTCTTCTAATTTCGGATTCACAACTGCCTGTGTTGTTAACTAGAGCTCCAAGATATATCATAGATGAGACTACCTCGCATCCCGCAATAGTTTGGGTTTCAGGAAACTGTTGTTGGCGATCAATAACCATGATTTTGGTTTTGTTGTAGTTAACCATGAGTCCAAATTTAGCACTTTCTACCTCGAGTTTTTTTAATAATTTAATAATTTCTTCTGGAGTAGAGGCTAGAAGTGTAGTGTCGTCTGCGAAACGCAAGTTAGATATCTTAACACCACCTAGGTTTACTTCTCCCAACCATCCAAAACTCTGCGCATTATGAACTCCGAATAGATGTTAAATAATAAGGGAGATAAAACGCATCCTTGGTGTACTCCCTTCTCCAAAGTGCATTTGTCAGACAGATATCCGTCCATTCGAATATATGCCAGGTTATCTTGATACAGTTTGCTAATAAGGTGAGTCAAATGTTTAGGTACACCCATTGTAGTCAATATGTTCCATAGTTTGTCCTACATTTTATAGATTATTTCAAATTATTTGACTGCGTCAAACATAATACGATATTCATCATTCTAGAAAGAGAAGGTTTGGACTCCCCAAGATCTCAGAATCATTCATTACCTCCACTAACACCAAAAAGCGACCGTACAGCTTTTAAACATCTAAACAAAAACTGTACGAATTAACCATTGAGTCACTAAAGCTTATGTTTGTTAACATATACTTTGAGTCCAGACCATCTTGATTGCTCAAAATATGGCTTATAAGTGAATGGAACATTGATAAATAATTTAAGATGAGATTTTATTTTTATTGGTTACTTATTAAATAATACAAAAGACAGCAAGAGTACTTTATCTAGTCTTCATAGACCCAAGTTTTGACAGCTGGTGACCAGGGTACTAATTCCTTTTCAGTAAACCAGAAGTCAATTTCCTTGTTTGCTGATTCTACAGCGTCTGAACCATGGCAGATGTTACGTCCTACTTGGATGCAGAGATCTCCTCTAATGGTGCCAGGAGCACTGTCAGCAGGATTGGTAGCACCTAGTAGTACACAGCCAGTTTTTACTACTCCTAAAACAGAAAGGATTCCGACTAGTAGCAATGAAATTCATGTGGCCTTCTGAAGAACTTTTGAAGAAACACTATGCTGACCTTGTAGAATCAGCAAACAAGGAAATTGACTTGTAATTTAAGATATGCTGATACTACAGTTATAATTAAACATTTTTGAGAGCTTGCAACGATTACTTAACAAAATAATGACCGAAGAAGATCTATTGGAGTTAAAAATTAGTACTAAAAAACTGAAAAAAAAGTTGGCTGCACTAAGTTGCACTTTGTTTTCTCATTTTCGTATGGGCTAATGGGTTAAAATACTACATGACATAATCAGAAGTCAGTCCAGAGTCATACCAGGCTTATTTACTGGACATGTAACAGTTAGTTAAGGGACATCTGCATACAATGAAACTATTTCATGGGGATTTAAACTGTAGATTCTGTAGCAGATGACCAGAAACATCTAGACCGTGGCCGGCAAACACTTTTCGGAGATTTTCGAATGACTCCAAAAACATATGGCAACCATCTTCTAGCTAGGCCTATAAAAGCTGGTCCGGGGTTCCGGGATTCTGAAATGTATCATGAGTGAATGGAAGATGTACATTAAGCTAACTGGTTGCATGACAACAGACAATTTCCATGGAACCGACTCATAAGTTTTATATTTCAGAGCCTTCGTTGAAGCTTGCCTATTTTCTGTAATAAGTATTTTGACTGAATTAGGGCATTTTTAGGCACTCTTGAGCACAAAATTTGGTTACGGCCAAATATTAACAATCTGGTGTTAGGCCCTATTCCTACTCCCTCATGTTTTGGACCTCCCAAATACAATATTTGGGCATGTCTTTTGGTTGGTGCGATTTTTTTTGTGTTATCTCACTCGTTTATAATAATATTTAGTTTGAGTTTGAAATCTCTTTAGCATTCGCCTGATTTTAGATTATGAGCTTTTGTTAGCCTAAGGTCCGGCATTACCGCTAAGGCAGCAGTGGGCATTTAAAACCGCAAGTTAAAAAAAATAACTCAAGGATATCTCAAGCTAGTTGTAGACACATTCTAGATCGAGATCAGAGCAATAAATTTCCAGAATAATCTAAAAAAAAAAAATTAGAGCAGAACTATATGGCGAATAGTAATCCAAAGAAGTAGATCGTTTTATTCTGTTCTATACTTTGTTTTTTAACCAGGAGGAGTAAACCAAAAAGACATATTCACACCCAAGAAAGTTACTAGAAAAGTCACCAAATACATCTTCTTTTTTTGTTGATTATCTCGGCCTTGCGGTAATCGAGTAATCAATATCGGACAACCTTCCACGTCAATTCTAACCTAACTTTGTTAATTTATGTTTGAATAATATTTTTTTCAATTCACTTCCAATAGATATTACAATTATTACAATAAAAAAAGGATGTTTTTCACATTCATCTAAGTTTGGTTTTTCACATAAATTTGTCTTTTAATTTGCAAATAGATCTAATAAGTATGCAACAAAGCTATGCAAATGCATGTATCAAAAAGTTAGAGAGAGTTCAAAGATTTCTGAAATACTGTTCTTTTAAACTGCGTAGACCATATTTTTATTATGATGTGATTAATTTCTTGAATATAGGTTTTTTTCTTACCAGAAGAGTTAACTTTGACTTTGATAATTATTTTTAAGCTTAATAATCTTATTTCCTGAATTGCTTCAGCCAATTTGTTTTACATACTCCTTCCCGTTCACTGCTTTAAAATTCACTTTTTCATGTTTCCCATCACAGAATAAATTATGGTTTAAATATAGGTGTGGTCCTATTTGGTAATCAGTTACCTCATTAGACAGATTTGTTTAACTTATGTATCAATATCTTTAGGTTCTATTTGAAGCACTATAATGCAAAAAGATACTTTGTATAAATAAGTGTGTACTTGCAATTTTTTTAATGCTGGATTCTTGAGTTTGTAACATTTATCAATAATTAAAATTGACTAAAATTAACAAATTCAATCTATTATGTTACATTCAAGCATAATTTTGCAGTTTTTTGTGATTATCTACAACCAGGAAAAACAAAACCAACTGCATCAATACAATCAAACTAAAACACAACATTACTTTACTAATGTTCTTTTATTGTGATGAAAACAAAATGAAAATGCTTCTTAACAAGAGTACACTAAATTGAAAAGATAGTTGTCGTTTTTATTATGATAATTAGATATAAATAACATACATTTATAAATTTATAAATACGTTAAACAATATTTAGTATAAATATCATCTAGAAAAATATCACATTATATAATATTCGCATATCACCAGTCTCTGCTTATATTCTTTAATCGTTTGGTAAATAGTTCAATTCGCAACACCTAAAATTAGCACATTACTTTAGTAAGTCTTGATTTTAATAATAACTATTCTACAAAACTAACCTGCTGCCTGTTATTTGCTGGTAACTTTTGCTACCGTGCCTGTTATTTTCAATCCAGAATTATCAATTTTCATTTTTTATACATGTTTATAATAAATTGTTTCTTATTTGTTGATAAATGACCCAAATCTACTCGGCGTTTTTAAGGTGGAGAAGAATAATTACCACTAGTACTTGGCATTGAATCCATATTGTTATCTTAATAATACTAAATATTTCTGAAAAGAACTGTTCTTTATATAAATGCAAACGAAAAATTTATGAATGTAAGGAATAACGCAGAAAATACAAAAAAATCTTTGATATAAATTTTGAATTTTAAAATTTCACAAATGTCATTAGTGTCAATATGTCATAATTTAGTAGAGTAAACTTGCCTGCGGTTAGACCAATTACAAACAAGAATTACGGCGCGGAAAATTTGAATTACTCCTCCTGGTTAAACAACAGACCATAGTATTTATAAGCGGACCAAAATATAAAACTTTTAAACGTTTGATGGAATAGTCAATGTCTCAATATTAAATTATATGAATAACTGCACGAATTATTGTGTATGAAAGTTATGAAATCGGCAACGTTTGTGTTTGCTGGTAAGTCTAAAAATAATTATGAGTTGGGAAATATTAAAAATAGTAAAGATCGGTAAAAAATGATATATATCTATATTAATTACAAAGTAAAGCATAAAACTAATTATAGCCGTCGCTTCGTAACCTTTTAATGTAATTAAAATTGAGTAGGTTGTGTTATTTTAATCCAATAAATTTATATAATACCTATATATATATATATATATATATATATATATATATATATATATATATTTATATATATATATATATATATATATATATTTTATATATATATAATATATATATATATATACATAATATATATATATATATATATATATTATATATATATATATAATATATAAAATATATATATATATATATATATATATAAATATATATATATATATTATATATATATATATATATATATATATAATATATATATATATATATATATATATATATATATACATAATATATATATATATATATATATAAATATATATATATATATATATATATACAAATAACACAGTTTATTAGGGTTGCAGTCAGAATATTGGCCGGGTTGTTAAAAAAACACTCTTTTGACTTTTTTGTCGAGCTTTCGGAATGGTTTTATTCCTTTTTCAAGACACTGCAATAAGACAAAAATGTAAATATTTAAAAAATATCACAATTCTTCAGTGCAACTTACTAGTCGTTGAGATTATTTATATAAGCATTTACACTCAACATTTATAACACACATTAAAACATTAAAATATACAATTATGGACAGAATACATTATAAAATTTTTAAAATTTATTGTAAAAATAGTAGGTAAAACTTGGTTGATAGCATGTTTTACTTGTGTATATTAACTCATGCAGAGAATGAAAAGTAAACACTGTAATTAATATGTAATTAGGTGTAATTGATGTTATCTTTCTTTTAAAGAATTACAAGAGGCCCTTGAGAGAAATATATATATATATATATATATATATATATATATATATATATATATATATATATATATATATATATATATACATATATATATATATACATATATATATATATATATACATATATATATATACATATATATATACATATATATATATATATATATATATATATATATATATATATATATATATATATATATATATATATAATAAGGATCACTCGAAGAGTGGCGGGTTTTTCGGTCAAAAATTGGAGAAAAAAGACAAAGATGATGGCTACTTCATCCATTTATTGAAAACGTTTCGCTATCCAATTTGATAGCATCATCAGTTTATCTAAAAAGAACAATATGAAAAACCTAACATCCAATGAAAAGCTATTAAGTATGTTACCTCAAAAAGATATGTAGCAGTCAAAGATATTCACAATTATTGTAAAGAAGCTTACGACAATGGACATTGTATAATTATGTTGTATAAACAATAAATTAATCTAAATATAGTTGACAATTTTCATAAAATTAGCACAGCAAAAAAAAACATGTGGTAGTTGTACATGTATGTTAAAAAAATATAGGTAAAAACTTTACATGTATAAAAAACAAAATTAGTGTAGAAAAGAACTAAAAGGTCCAAGAATGCACTTCCAACAGTAATTAAATAATTAAGATTTCATTTTAACTTTAGGTGGCATTATTCTAATGTTTAATTAAAAATTTTAGTAATTTAAAAGTAATAATGAAGTTACCACTAAGAGCTTGTCGAGTGCTGCCGGTGAAATGAAGGCAACAGGTGTTAAACGTCAACAACGTGAAAAGACAGATGCCAAGAGGTCAAGGAGTGACAGAACAACAAGGCGTATTACTACCAACTCCAGTACAATAGAGCGGTTTATTTAAAAATATGACAAAATTTGGTCGACAAACTGTCTGTAAAAACCAAAAAACTGATAGGAAAAGGTGGTTAAGAACTCCCTTTCTCTCTCCAGTAATCGGTTGAGATGAAATAAAGAACAAGCAAGAGAAGTGAATCCAAAAAATCATATGTTAATAGTCTACGTTGTGACTGGTTAGCCAGCCACAGGGGAAGGATGATCAAACTTCCAACAGTCCAAGGTTCATCACATTTAGAACTGAATTTAATAAGATTCTATGAATCAATTTATGATAATAAAGTTGTATTAAACTATTTATATGGAAACAATTAATACAATTGTACAAAAGTAACGTTGACATAAAAGCATGCAGTCATGAAATAATATAGGTTGCATAAATCTAGGATAATTTAAAGGAAGAGTTTATTATTTAATTTATTTTAATTTATTTGAAAATTATTTGAAGAGAAATTATGTAAAGAAAACGCCTTAGGTGACAATTTTTAAAGTAAATAACATAGTAAGCCTAATTCTGCAATATTAAAGCATGATAAATTTGGCTCAAGTTACTAATGTCAGTTCTCTTATTAAGAGTATTAGGGTGTTAATATGACACATTTCTAAAAACCGTCTTTTAATGAGATTACGTTCAGAACCAAGAATCTTAACTTCATTAAAATCTACTCTGTGTTTAGTGTTAATAGCATGCTGTGCAAGGGCATAAGTATGCTTAGATAAGTTTATATCACTGCGGTGTGTCGTAAGACGCCCTCTCAGTGATCTCCCAGTCTGACCGATGTAGCACGAGTCACAATTAGCACAAGGTAAATGATAAATGACATTAACTTGTTCCAGAGGGGACAAGCGTGTTTTGGTTTTTGAAAACAAATTTCTGACAGTCTTGGCATTCTTAACCGCAATTTTAACAGGAATGTTCTTCTGTTTATACAGTTTAATAAGTTTATCAGTAACATAAGGAAAGTAAGGTAAAGATGAGTAGTGGGTGGTAGGAGTCCCAAGTGCAGTACCAAGCAGAACAGTGTCATTAAAATAATTATTTGATATTATTCTAAGTTGGTCACCATTGGGTATATCATTTAAAGAGGAACCATAGCTTTGTACAAAAAGATATTTGTTAATGAGAGAAGAAGGATAAGAATTCTCAATGAGAATATTTCTAAGTGATTGAAGGGATTCCCTTCGATTAACCGGATGTGTCAATCTATTCAGCCTGCAGCTTAAAGCTTTAAGTTTAATTTGTATTTGAAAGGAAAACCCGCCACTCTTCGAGTGATCCTTATTTTATATTGGATTGACGGTCGTACTCCTTTTCTCGATATATATATATATATATATATATATATATATATATATATATATATATATATATATATATATATATATATATATATACATATATATTTCCATCAATATGGAATGGAATCAGTTGATTCCATCAATACACCGCAAGCATTACCTTCAATTATGACTGTATCATATTTTAAATTATTTATCAATTGTTGATTGTATTTTAAACTGTCAGTTTTAGTATAGGTATAATATTAATATTTATTTTATATTTAAATTTTTTATAATACATAAATGCTTCACTAAAATTATAATTAAAAGTATTTCTTAGGAACAAAAATTTATTTATACATTTACAGGCGTATTGCTTGCTATGGAACAAATTCAAGTTATTAAAATCTAGTTTGAGCCAGGCGAAACCGGTATTGGATTTATTCTTTAATCCTTTACGAAAAGGGTTGGTGCTAAAATCAGATCGAAATTAAATGCCATTGAATAATACTGAGGAACGGTTCAACTTCTTTCTTGATAAGAAGTATTGATTTTAAAATACCAGAAACTACATTGATATAGCTTATGAGTGACTTTTTAAAGTTATTGTTTAGTGGTTAGACCAGGGAACAATTTTCCATTGTCACTCGTTAATACAGATTTCTAACAGCTACTTTTGACAAATTTGGTGATAACAATATGTAATAAATAAAATATGCAGAAGATTAATCGTCTTAATACTTATTTACGTAAACGTAAACAATGTCAGATCGCTTTTTGATTTATAATACCTACCGAAGATAAAAACCAGTGTGTTATGTGGAAAAGTGACACAATTTTACTGAAAATGCATAGAAAATCCTTTAAAATGAGAGATTGTAAAGTTTTTTTTGTTAATTTTTTTCTTAATTATTGCAAAAATGGCTTTAAAAATCGATGTTTTGAAAATTGTTCTGAATCTATTTTTTGTAGCATTTTAAAGTAATTACTATTTAAATGGGAATAAGAAACAATTAAAGGTTAAAGTAAGTTTATTGACGTTTCAATTTCCACTTCGGAAATCGTTCCCAAAATACACCTTAGCAGCAAATCGCACCAATTCGTCAAGACTCGGAACTCGGAGATTGAAGTTCCTGTTCTGTAATTTTATTTTTGTGCATTAGTTAACACATGTTTTCTATTTTCTTGGTTAAGCATCTGCGAGACAAATAAAATATTTTATTATATTTTATTATATTTATCAATTATGAACACGGAAATAGTAAAAACGACAAAAAAGGCTGCGTTTTACAAGCACTGATGACCTTTCACTAGTAAAAGAGGTGCGAGAAGTCAACCCTCTGGAATGTCCTGTTTTTCAAACCGAAAATATGACAAATGTTTGGCTTGCTATGCCCTAAACTATCAAAATTGAACACTAAATGTATGTTATCGTTGTGTGTTTTGTATGTCATCATTTAAAATATGATTAAGTATTAAATCTTCTATAACTTCGTCATTTGCTTCAACTAATATTGCTTGTTCTAAAATGTCTTTCATATTTGTGTAAAAAATAATTTGAAACCCAAAATATATAAAATAAGACAAAATATATACCTTGGGTGAAAGAAAACAAACAAAATTTAATTATTTTGCTGTCAAATACGACATTTGTCTGACAGCTGCCAACTATTAACGAGAAGCACCAATTCGACCATTTGATAACTTTAAAATTACATATCCGTTAAACCTTTATACCGTAAAAAATAACGTTTACGTGTAAAAATAACGGAAGGATAAAATTTTACTTGATAACTCTCTGTTGACTCATACGTCTGCTTTCGATATGGCTAAATTGGTCGAATTGGGCTGCGAACTGTTGCCCCATCCACCGTATTCTTCAGATTTGTCCCCGTGTGACTTTTTTGTTTCCAAACTTGAAAAGGACACTCGCTGGGCTGAAATTTAAGTAGAATGAGGAGGTCATCGGCGTCACGAAAACCTACTTTGCAGACCTCAATAAAACTTATTTTGCAGATCGGTTAAAGAAGTTGGAGCATCCCGGGTCAAGTGTATCGAGCTAAAGGAAACAATGTTAAGAAATAGATCTCCGCTTTTCCAAAATTTTCGTTTTTCTTTTGTAGGCAAAGTACTTATCGGACCGCACTAGTATCAGTTCGTAAGCTCTTATTATGCAATTTACAATTTATTTAAATTTTGAAATGGATTGTTTATTTTATTATCTTTTATTTTGTGATATTGACGATTTATGTAGTTTTAGTAAATTGTAATTATTGCTATTGTTATTTTCTGACTTTTTGTTAGCTTTCTCCATAAAATTGTAAAATGTGCAGTGACAATAAAGCATGTTTCTATTCTATTCTAAGTCGAGTCTTGAAACTTCACGTCCTGTTAGCCATTTGACAAAGGTTTTCGTTATGTAAAGTAATTCTTTTCTTTACCCCTTTTCCCCGCAGTTAGTCCGTCATTCACAAACTTAAAACAAACAAAAAAATCGGACCCTCGTTTTAAACGACCAAAACAACTTCTTAAATATTCCAGTTTATTGCGTTTTAACGGCGAAAGACAAATAAAAACTCTTTTTTATATTAAGGGGCATCATGAAATATATTCCCTTTATGCGACAAAAACTTGTCGAAATAGATATAACATGATACAAATTAACAAAATAGCACGTAGTTTTTAAACCGGAGTTCTACCTGACTTTGTAACAAAAGGTTATGGGATTTGAAAGTACACATAGACAAAAAATATATCCAGCGTTATTTACGCATTTAAGATTTTCGTAAAAGACAAACACAGATTTTATGGCAATCTTTATGCCTACTGACGAGATAAACGAACAGGGACGTATTATAAAATTTAAAACGCTACAATGTTGAAGATCTTACTCTATTATAGATATTTTACCCGCCATTGCCTTCAAATATCATCAAAGTAATTAAATTTTGTGACCACTTCATGTTCTACCGTGTTTCTTATATCTGTTTGGTTGTCGCTGTTTCGATCTATGATTAGTACTTTGGTGTTTTGTATATTTATTTTCAAACCATATTCCTTACTCATTGTGTCCAATTTATTCATAATTTAAGACGGTAATTTAACCGTGTCATGAGCATGTTTTTGATTCTTTGTCCTAATATTGTTGCTGTACGTTGCCATTTTTCAAAAACTTGACTCATAATGTATTCACTGTTTATATTGAATACAATAGGGGTTATTATACATTCCTACTGAACTCACGATTTCAATTTGAAGTTTTTCGAATGCACGTTAATAACTTTTACGTTGGCGGTACACTATTTTCATACAGTTTTTTGTAACAAATAGATTAGATATTCTGGCGTACCCATTTCCCTAAGTATATGAGACATTTTATCCTAATTTACATCAGGAAGGCTCTGAAGAAGTCAATAAAGCAGAAATATGTTTCTATATTAAATTCTCGGGATTTTTTAGTTGATAGTTTGGCGATTTTTTGGAAGTAACTTTTTCAAATCGATGAACTAGACATAGAGGATTCCTAGATTGTTCTGCAGAATTTAGTTTGTTAGTTTTTGTTAGAGTTATCTGACGTTAACGTTAGACGACCAACAAATTTACAGGAATTCAGATAAGGAAGCATCGACGAATCTAAACTAATCCATGCAGTAGACTTAAAAAGTATCAGCGGGTATTTTACGAGTGTTTTCATAGAATAGTCCTCGTCTGCAAATACGAACGGAAGCTACGTGTTTTCGGACATGTTACCTCAAGACATGCCATCATTTCAGTGTAATTTTGGTTACATTGAAGGTCTTTTCATTATTATGGTCCAAAAATATTTTTGAATATTTAATGCTTGCTGCCTTTCTATTAGCACCACTATTACCAAACATCCGCTAATATTTTTCTGTGCAAACCGCTCATATTAGAACTGCGTATATGTAAAGTATTCTTTAAATTGTTTTAATAATATATTGACATAAAAAACATGTTTCTAATTGGTTTATTGTGTTTTAGCCAACGTACTGGTTAGCATAGAATGTCGAGCTTGGGCGGAAAACATAAAATACAGTAATTCATCATTAAACCGAGCAGGATCTGTCAGATTCGAAATTCAAGTGGATAGAGAACCTGAATCGTCAAGACCAATACTACAAAATCAACCCAAAGCCGCTTCGATTGTGGATGCAAAGACTGCTGTTCCAGTTGGTACAGATACAACAATGAGCCCCACATCTGACATTTCAACTTCTGCAATAGTTAATGCAACAACTGTTTTAACCACAGTAACGGCTTAAATCATTTGCTAAATAGATAGAGGTTATTTAAAAATGCTCTTAAATAGTTAGATTGTGTTTAAACAACGTGACCACAAATTTTACTCCAATACGATGAAAATTTTGATATATATGGTGGTTCCTTGTACATGTGTCATCATGCAATTTATACAAATTAAATCAAGACTTTAACCCTTAACTTGGTAAAACATGAAATACGCGAAATAAAATTTTTTTCTGACAACATTTTTTGTTGAAGTGGGTTATCAATTAATACATTTTCAGCAATAAACTTTTTTTAACAAATTTTGACTTTGATTTGTACGTGTGTATCTGAATGCACAACACCAAGAATCCATAAAACAATATGTGTGTATTACAATACACATTACCAATTTGAGTACTTGTGTTTTAAATTAATATTAGGTGGAAAAATGAGAGAACACCCAGGGCTGTACTGATTTATTTTGCTAACAAAAATATTGCAATGATTACTTGCTCATATGAAAATCGTAAAAACAATTTCGTTTTGACACAAAACAAAGACGTGGGTCACATTTGGTACATTTTATATGTGTTTGGGTATTTACACAATTGCGGCATCGGCCCTTTGTGGAAAATTGTGGAAGGTGTCCGAAATTATCAAATCATTAAACATGGTTATTATTCTTTTTTTTTTTGAACAGCGATGTTTTCATTTGAAGGTCTTCCACGTTTTTTATTTTTACGGAGCAAGCTGTCGATTTTGGAATAACGAAATTGTTTTAAAGTTTTTGTTCTTTTCTCCGGGTTTAGCAGTAGCATTTGTCTTTCATATAGAATCCAAGCGTTATTTACACAAATATCCAAGATTTGTGAAAATATTGATATATACCATCTGTGGGTTTTCAGTGACGTTCTATATAGGGATACAAACATACCGGCGAGATCCACTCCACCCATATGCCGATTATACTCTTTAACTATGTTTGGGCACGTTATGTATGTTTTTGTGTTTTATTTTGTTTTAACAAACCTTTTAATGGAAGATAACGGATATGCATCCACGTATGAACTGGAGAGTCGTACTACTTTTCATTCTTAATGGGACAATGCCTCACTCTATTTATGCGTAAAGTGCCAAGTGAAAATATTCCTTTAACATCGCGTAAATAGGATACAAGATCAGAAGAACAAAAAAAGTTATCAAAATACAAAATACTACATATCGGATTTGAAATAGTTTTACTACTCCTCATCATTTATTTGTTGAGTTGCTAATTGTAATATTCTCTTTGTTCTGTTGGACGTCATAATCTGAAAGAAAGACGAACTCGAAACTAATACCCAGCGCCCATTATTAAAACTTATTGGAATACATTTGAAAAAAATCATAAAATAAATTAATTTTATACAATTAACAATTCAGCGAGTACTACCCTGGATACCTGTTACTCATGGTTCTTATTTAAATGTTCTAAAACGGGCAGTGTGTATTCAAATTCACATTTATTATTGTTCGTGTTATTGGCGATGTGAATTTAGATACACATGTTTTTTAGGCGAAGCTAACATTTTATCAAACATTTAAATTACGAAACTATTGACATATTACTAAAGGACAATACTTACCTTTTTCGATTTTATTCACAGAATTAAAATAACTTTACAAGTCACCACAAAAACTACCTTTATCTTGAGAAAAGTTGGTAAATTGAACCCGGCAAACGGTCGTTACAGAACTAACCTATAATAGTTGACAAATTTATTCCCGCCAAATATAAAAATTGCAACAGTCTAGTTATCTGTATAAAGAACAGGGGTGTATCGAATTACACATTGCTATATCTACTCAGATTTGGAGGTTTAACCTTTATAAAAAAAAATCTAAAATAGGTATGTATTAAGATACACATTGTCCAGTTAAGGGTTTTAAGCCAAACGTACCGTCGAACGGGGTAAAACCGAAACAAAATTTGAGGTTTTTTTCACGTGTTCATGATTATTTTTGAATTGAGAAAGCTAATAGTTTTTTTCTCATATATTTTTAAAAGGTGATCGGTTTTACCCCATAGATTGGGGTAAAGCGGATCGGGTGTTGAATTGCGTTTATGTTGCTTTTAAGCAAGCTTTAGGGTAAAACCGATCACACAAAAAATTTTAAACTATTTTTAATACAATAAATTGTAAAAATCAACACAAGATTTGTTTACTAAAGAACTTTATTTCAAAAATAATTACAAATTTGGGTTTAAAACATTGAGAAAACATAAAACATAAAAGATAACACTTATTTCTAAAAAAGAAAAGGAAGACGTTGGTTCTTTGGTGGTACACTGGTAATTTGGTACTTTCTAACTTATTCTAACGTAAGGTTGGAAATCCCCCTAAAAGTAAATGTTCCTCTTCTGAGAGGGATTGCTTGTATTCTTTGTATAATCTGTTCTTTCTGAACTATGGCGATATCCTCGATTTCTGGATAAGCAAAGCAAATTTGTTTATTTGACGACTTTTTCCTCAAGCATTGAAGTGTGACCTCCTCGTCAGAAATATCTGTAATTTTAGCAGCAAAAAATCCTTCTCTTTTGTTCGTAACAAATTTAACGACAACAAATTCTCCAAACTGAAAATGTGTATCATCAGAAACGGGGTGTGTCCTCTGAAATTTCTTCGTCATTTTCCAACTCTGAAAAACTTAGAGGTCTTTCTTAGAAATACTTTTTCCTGCTGCCACCTTCATCCTTTTACCTTTCTTTGGATTTTCACTTGAACCTGTTCTTAGTTCTCTCAAATGATCGACAATGGTATTCGTCCATATTTGCCCGACTCTAGTCTCTTCCTGTTCGCTATTTTCGTTTTCTCCTTTTTTCAAATGTTGTATTTTTTTGAGCACTTGATCTGTATTTAAAGGCACTATGCCACAAGCTTTAAAGCCTGCTTGGGCGTTTGAGGTTGATTTCAGACCCACTTTTTCTATTGTTTCTTTTAACAGTCTTGGAAAAACAGTTTTGTGCAGGATAACCCTGTTTTTGATTTTCCAAATTGTGAGCACTTTCCTCCAAGCATTCTTTAAAGGTCGAAAATAGGCAACGTCAAGTGGTTGTAATAAATCTGTGGAGTTTGAAGGTAAAAGTATAAACTTTATACCATTATTTATACATTGCTTGATAACATTGACTGTAAGATGACTGAATAAATTATCCCCTATCATTACTTTAGGGTCTTCTAAGTTTCTGAAGTAGGCAATGCTATCGATAGAAACCAATCTTCAAAAGTTGTGCTGTCAAACCAACCATTGATCGTTCTATTATATCGTGCACCAGGAAAACCTCCATCGGCCCATCCTTCATACATATGCTTTGCTTTGTACACTATATAAGGTGGCAACAGTGTTCCATCACCAGCAACTGAAAACAACGCTAGTGCTCGTTTTCGACGTGTCCATCACTCGATGAGCGTGTTTTGATCCTTTTCTGGCCACGACTTTTACAGCTCCTGGATCGTCCGTGACGGTGAGATCCTTATGTCGGTCCACAAATTTAAAGAACCAATCTGGTCCTGGTAAATTGTCTCTGAATTTTTTTTTCTCTTCTTTCTGCTCTGTTAAGAAACTGATGAACCATATATCGAATGTCAATACTGTGTAGAGGATATCCCCAATCCGCGCTCACTAGTAGACAGTCAATCAGCTTTTTTTCTTCCAGTTCAGAAAGAACTGGTGGCGCTCCAATCTTGAGATGTTGCCACTATTCCCATGTCACATATTCCCACTAGCAACAGCTTTCAATGCTCGTTCCATAAAAATTTCATTGTACTGTAATTTTCTTGTTGGCCCTAACTTCTTCTTATGGGTGCGAGGTATTGTCTGTAAACAAAAAAAAATATGTTAAAATCTTACACCAATTTGAAGAGGAGCTAAGTGATCACCAAACCACCGCCACACTCTGTGCTGCCCATAACGTTCATATCCATAAGAATTAGGTAGGTACCATCTATAAAATAACCAGGGGATTGTTGGTCGGTTTTACCCCACAAATTTCAGATTTTACAGAAAAAAATATATCAAAATTAACCCAAAAAGAAAAATCGCATAATTGGCCATGACTAATACTCTCTAAGAATTCCATAACAAAATGACACTTACCAGAAATGTTCTATAGTAATCACTTTTTCTGTAGACGGAAATCTTTCCAATTTTTGTAAAAAAACACCCGAATACGATGTTTTGTTTACTAGTCTACAATGCAGCCACGCGACACTTTTAACCTGTTACTTTGAGCTCACTATTGCGCCTGGCATATCCTCGGACAGGAACGAACTCTTGTTTGGCGGTAAATTCACATATACTATTAATCCTGAGAATATTAGACAAAAAACCTTTAGCGATCGGTTGTAACCCCATGTGATTGGTTTTATCCCGTTCGACGGTATGTCTTCGATGTAATTAGAATATGGCTAATATTCCGGTAATCATTTTTAATTTTTTTATCTGTTATAACGCAATAGTTTACAATTTTTATCTTGAATATTCTTTTTAACTATATAGATACTCGGTTCACTGTCCATAAAAACATACGCTCATATCGTTATGCGATATAAGTGTAAATCATAGCCAAGATATAAGTGTTTATCAATTTTTCTTACACGTCTTCGTTGTGCACAGAATAGACTAGAGCTTTTCCTTTCATACCTCAATCCATTCAACTTTCGATTGTTTATTATCCAATGCAAAATTATATTCTGCATATATTTATTATGCGTATAATTATGCATAAGCAGGTAAAAAAACTCGCAAAAACATAATTTTTTTCTTTTTTGATTGGAGTAATATTTTGGTTTTACGCGACAAAATCTAACAAAAACGCATTTTTAAAACCTAGATAGAATAAATTTAATGGTTTGCAAATTATTGCACAACCATTAACCTTATCCCACTTTCGGTTGTACTTAATTTTTTTCAGTCAACGTAGCTGACTTTGTTTTGTTTTTTTTTTTTTTGTTTATTATAAGTTATTGTAATAATATTAGTGTGTTCAGTGTGTTGTATTATGTCGCTTAATGTTGTTATCATATTCAGTAACATTAATTAGCTTTAATTGCAAGATATAACAGATGTAATCCGCGTCAAACTGTCCGAAAAAGTCTGTAACTTGTGCTAAGAAAAGTTGTTTTTGCAAATATTGTTAATAAATAAATAAAAGATTCTAAATTATAAACAAAATGCAGTCGATGCAACCCAAACGTGAACTCTTTTCGGTGGATTTTTTACTGAAATTCATTCCTTCTTGCAGCTTGGCCAAAGTTGTTACAAAGAGAAGGGTTAATATTGTAAACAAGATCATATTACTTTATCAATTTTATTAATGTTTTATGTCAGATTCATTGACTGCATCAACACTTTCTAATGTTGTTGGCATAAACAAAATTATTAAGTAGGTATCACATACAAATTTCGGAAACGTAGGGTAGATAATAAGTTGTTCTTTGTAGCCCATGGAATCCTTCGCGCAACCGTTGAGGTTCTATGATAAAATATATTATAATAATCATATTAAAATTGTAACATATCATTATTGTTAATATAATAATAATATATAAAATCGACTTTAATCTGAAAAAAATTAAAACTTTTTCACGAAATTATGTTTTAAAGATAATTTGCTAAATAGTAATAAATGTAGTATTTTTCTGCATTTATACACATAAAAGAAACAAACATAGAAAGAAAGAACCAGTGGTAGATCTAGAATTTGTCTTGAGGGAGGGACTTCCAATGAAACACCAACCAAAAGACATAAGAAGATAAACCCAAACTACATAAAAGACATAAATAATAACTTATATGCATTAAGTATCCTTAATTTTCCTAACCAGCTGGTATATTGAGTAGAATTTGTCTGTCTGTGGTTTAGGTTTCATGTCAGGTATATTTTTATGTTCTTGGGCCTTGTTGGGGAGGAGAATTTCCGTATTTTCTCCCCTCTCGTGTATCCGCCACTGGAAAGAATATTTTTTATGGTAGATACAATTAACAACAACAATAGTTGTAATTAACTCCACTAATATCTCTTCTTCATCATCCAGCCTCAAGAGTCCTCTGCTGAACATAGGCCTCTTCCTTATGTTTCCAACCCCGTCTATCTTGCGCCGCTCTTATCCAGTTTTTATTGAGTCTTCTTAAATCTCCCATCTCCATTTTAGTCTGGCTATCTTCTCGATGATGTCAGTCACTCCGGTTCTTCTTCCGATGTTTTCGTTTGTTATTCTGTCTCGGAGAGTTAATCCTGACATGGACCGCTCCATTCTTCTCTGCGTGACTCTCAGTTTGTTAGCTGCTGCTTTTTTTAAGGTAAGTGTTTCTGCTCCGTACGTCAAGACTGGGAGGCCGCACTGATCAAATACCTTTCTCTTTAGGCATGTGAGCAGCTCACTTTTAAAAGTTTCTCTCAGTTTTCCAAATGCTGCCCTAATATCTCTATATTGTTCAAATCTCTCTCTCCTCAATGCTGACCCCCCAGGGGGAGTGTAGTGGTCGACGTGATGTCGTGTATTGTCCGTCTCCAGAGATCTCTGTCTCTGGTCATTTCTTTTAATTCATGCATAGGTCTTTGGCATATTCCTGTAATTTGATCTATCCATCTTGTTGGGGATCTTCCTCGTAATCTTCGGCCTTCTACCTTTCCTTGTATTATGAGTCTTTCCATGTTTTCTGTGTTTGCTCTCATAACATGCCCAAAATATTTTAATTGTTGGAGATGGACTTTACTAGAGAGTCGTTGGCTAACTTTTAGCTCTCTTAAAATTAAATTATTTGTTCTGCGGTCGGTCCAAGGAATTCGTAATATTCGTCTCCAACAGAACATTTCAGTGGCGTCTATCTTTCTTCTCTCCGATTGTCTCAGAATCCAAGATTCACATCCGTAGGTCAGTATTGGGAATATTAAGCAGTTGATCAACCTCACCTTTATCGCTCTTGAAATTTGACAGTCCTTCCATATTTTGGTCATTTTTGCTGTGGCAACTTTTGCTAGATCAGATCTACGTTTAATCTCTTCTTGTAATGACCCTGTGTTTGTGATTAATGATCCCAGATATAAGTATGAGCTCACAACCTCGAACCGGTCAATTGTGGTTATGTGTGGATGATTGTTGTGTGGTCTATCCACTATCATGATCTTTGTCTTTGATATGTTTAATTGCAGACCAAATATTTGACTTTCGTTTTCGATCAGTCGTATATGTTCTATCAGCTCTACTTGACTATTTGCAAGAATTCTTCTTCAACTATTCTTCAAATAATTATTATTATTTAAGTAACAAGTTTAACTATATAGCTGTCTGTTATATTTACAAATCTGTCTTTGGAATTAAATGGTTCTTATTACTTTACATTAGTAATAACATTATCAGCAAAGCATATCTCAGTGTATTTTCAGTATTGCTATAATAAAATTAATTTTGACATTGCTGCTCTGCTATATCTTGCACCACTATACCATTTTGACTGTATAAACCTAACATTTTGATATTAGAATTGTTATATTTGAAATATCACGAATATTTTGTTAAAATGTTTTTGTTTAGCAGAGAAGAGCATAAAAAAGCAAGTTCATAAGATGCATTAAGTGATATTGCCAAAAATGTAGATAAAATATTGTATATTATAAGCGTCTTTACTGAAAACAGAAACAAGTTGAACTCAATTACAATTCAATCGTCTCTTTTTATATCTGTTTCTAATTTTATATCTGTTTCGATCTTATGCCTCTTGCATCCAATCTCTATAGCAACAGTTTAGATCATCAGACCTACGTGTTAGTGGACGACCTCTGCTTCGGTAGGCATCATCTCTTGGTCTCCATTCCACTATCCGCTTTGTTTATCTGTTATCTGTCATTCGAGCCAGGTGATCCATTTTTTGTTCTTTGGTTCGGACTCTTCCATGCCCACTTACGTTGAGGTTTCTTTCTAAAGAATGAGTTCATCACAAAGAAATTCTCCTGATCTAAGAAGTCAAGAAGCCTGTTATCTCTCTTATTTCTGTCACCAAATCCAAAGTTTCCCATAGCGGATTCTGCCTCATCTTGTCTGAATTCCAATTTGGTATTGAAACCTTCAATTATCATTGTATAATGAATTTCTAAAGTTTGTATAGGTGCTCTGATATCTTTATAAAATTTATCAACTTCCTCATCTGATCCTCATCATTCCTCATACAAATTTTAAATTTGTATCTCGGATTTAAGGCTGTTTTATCGGTGCACCAAAACCTAGGAACGGTTTAACGTTCTATTATAACCAAACTTTTTACGCCCATCGCTTGAAAGAGTTTTTTTCTGTAATCGTTGATTTTTTTTTCACCTTTCTGTGTCCAGTATTAATCAAGAAAAGCGTGTTCAAACTTTGAAGAAATTGCTAAAAAATAATAAAATTTAATAGTGAAACGTGTTACTCATCATTGTCGCTAAGGTTCACCGTTATCGCCATCGTGACTTCAAATCTCATGAGCGTACGGTCAGTTAGTTCGTGTTAAAACAAATTTAAATGGAGAGTAATGAATTTGTTGCCCGATGGCCGACGCCACTGAGTAAAGATAGTCTCGCGTAAGCAATGTAGAAAAGTACGTGATACGCCCATTTCAAATCGCAGTGGGCTTGAACTGCCAAAATAGCCTTAATTGAGTAGTAAGATCAATGATTCTGGTATATACACTTTTTATCGTAATTAAACCCAGATTATCTGTTTATATGCATTTTTCGTTTGTTATGGTGGCCTAATCTCTTCAGGCGATTCTTAGCATGGCTGATGGCTGTGCACTTGATCTATACATAATGAGGGGAAATTTTGCCTTCACACCCCGCGCTGGCCAAGCGTGGTGGCGAATGTCCTCGGAAACCGAATAGCCATTCGAGGTTGGAAGAATCGAGAGTTATTCAAGAGGGGCTGGTAGGAAAGATTAAAGACATTTCATTCAAGACATGTTGAAAAATTACAGGTGCGTTTCATAAGCGTATGAGTATTGATACACTTTGTGTTCCCGCTCATACCTCGGGGTATTAACTACAGACTGTATTACTGTAACTATAAGACCCCCCACTCCATGGCCTGAGATTTTTTTCATTAGCGTATTAAAATCTTAACTTATAAAAGTGAAGGTGAGATTGTAAAGATTATCAGATTGATGCCATTTATAGCGTCTTAAAGCATTCAGTCATTAATTAATGAATCTTAAATTCCCCTATTTTACTGTACTACTCATCTATCGGTTGGCTCAAATTTGGTCGTAACTTTAAATTAAAAGAAATAAACCCTTCATGCATTTGAAATTAAAATTTCTGATTGGAACCAGGGTTTGAAAAATGAACCTCATAATTTAAACACTTCGAAATGTTCCTGTCAGTCCACTGAGTGATCGAAGCCGAAGTGATCAATAATATTTTTATATCTGAAATAAAATACCTTGGCAATTAAAGGTTACTCTGCCCATTCTGCAGAAAAAATTGAGTATTTCACGCTTTTTAATTCAGTTTTACTGTTTCAAATGGATACATACAAAATTACGTTACAGAATTAAAATAATATAAGAACGATACTAAAAGCCGAGTGATCATGAGAAGTTGTACGGACGAAAGAGAAACAAACTTACTAGGTATATTCATTATTTAAATTAATGTTAAAAATCTGTGTCAAATATCATTAAAACGCTCAATCCTATTCGGAAGAGGATTGCTGACCTGGCAGTTAACCAGTAAAGTAGAAAAACATCTGCTCCTAAGTGCCTTTTTAGATAGAAATAAAAAATTAAATATTATCAGAGTGAGTGAAAATAACTTCAAGATATTTTTAACATCAGTTTAAGTAATGTGATTTCTTTGTGGTAAATTTAGTTTATTATATTCATTACGACTCAAAAACATTAAAGAAAAAGTACTAACATCAGAAAGTTGCGATATCCATTTAGCTTTTGCTAATTTAGTTGTTGGTTCAGTCAATATCTAGCTTTAATAATTGTGTATCTGCTACCTACTCAATTTTGTTAAATTTATTCAGTTAAAATGGTTTATTTTTAAAACTTATTTGTAGTAACATATAAATGTAAATGTCTTGTTAACTTTTCGATGGATTTTTGATGTGAATGCACTTCGAAACGGTTCTCAAGCACTTCCTAACAACAAATAAATATTTATACAGATTTTATATAAAAAAAATACCTTATAATTAATTAAATATTTTAATAAATATTTAACTTTAATGTTTCCCTAGTTAAATATGAATTCGAGTTTCATGTGCGATGTATAATATTTATTTAAGGTTTCATAATAAAGATATAATAATATAGTTTTCAACTAATTTAATTTGTCGTTATTAACTAACGTTGAACTAAGTAGACTTACGGTTAAATTTAGTTTAACAATGTTTTATATTTACATTTAGATACCTGAATCGCTCCTTTTATACCTAAAATTTGTTAATGGTACCTTAATACGATTTAAGACGATATACTTCAGTCTGATATTGAGTGCAACGTTTAAAGTGATGCGAAAGAAAATTAATTTAGGACTGCCAAAACCGGAAAAGTAAAAATAATGTTTAATTTTTAGTTTGATACTTGTATGCGGTTTTTCTTTTGAAATGTTTTTTTTTTATTTTTTATTTAAAACACACTTACACCTGTAAGTCTCTTACTTTGACCATCTGTCAAAGGCTTTCTCCAGATGGTTTTGGATAATTACTAAAAACAGTAGTAGGTAGTAGAAAACAAGAAAGTATGCACGTAGGAGAAGAAGAAATGTAAGGAGACTACGTAAAACACCATGCAATGTTTATTTTCAGAAGGGCAATAAATATAAAACATTAAAAAAAGTTCATTTAGACACTATCAAAAGTTTAAAATATGTTGTGATAACGAACAGTTTACATGTTTTTGACAATGTTGTAGTATTTAAAAAAAAAGATCAATTACATCAGGCCTACTAAAGCCAGCTCTGGACCGAAGTATTTTGTAGCTGACCTTCTTGCAAGCTCATCAGTTCTTTCATTGCCATAATGCCATGTATTACACAATGAATTGGCAACTAGATACCAGTGTGACGCTTGCAAAATAATAATATATAATACTATAAAATAATCAAAGCTTAAATACTACTAATCTCTGAAAAATGGTTTCCATTTAGAAATATGTATCAGGCATATAAAAAGTACAATATACTACGTATTTTATTTTTAAAAAATGTAATTTCTTATACCAAGGTAAAGCAATTGTGTACCTAACTATAAGAAAAAAATATTTTTATAATTTAAACAGTCCTTTTAACATTATGTGCCTTTTTTGAGAACCGTTTATGAAGCCATAGTTCCAGATTTTAACTTATTTATAAAAACCACCCGCAACCAGGACATTTTTGTATCTACCACAGAAGAATCATAATTCAGTGCCTTAATACAGATCCTACAAACTTGTACAAAACTGAATATTTACTGACATATTAATGCAATCAATTGTAATATCTAAAAGTTTTAATTATATTTATTACATACTCTAAAATATGTTTTATTTATATTAAAAAAAAAAACGCATCATTTCGCTTATAACGAGGTACATTAGATGTCCCGTGAAATTTCTATTAAACTATAACCCTCTATAACGAGGCAAATTTGGTTATAGAGAACCTATAATAATTATCTTATTCTATCTATAACGAGAAAAAATAAGATTGAAAAACGTGTTTTCTACGTTTTTTTCCGGCCGTGGCTATAAATAAATACCCTTTTTAACTGCCGCCTACAATAAACCTCTCACAATTTATGATTGTTACTCGGAAATTTACAATTTATGATTCACAAGTATCATTGTATGGGGTTGACTATTTGCACCTAATAATATAGGTCCTAATAGACGAGATGTAGAAAGTGTTTTAAAAGTTGTCCAAAGACAAAACGCAAATGAAGAAGCATAAAACTGTTTCACACCTTTAGAAAATATGATAGAATACTGGACAATTTAAAGTAGTCAAAAATGACTGACTTCTTCCAATTGCAGAAGCAATAGTTTATGTTATCCTTGAAAATACGCTTAATACAGGTTTACAGAATACAAATTTTTTGTTTTAACGTATATCATTGACAAAAAAAAGTAAACAACGTTTTTTTCAAAAACACCATTTAAACAATATTTAGCATCTTATATTGCTTCGAATGCATAGTATTATTGTTGTTGGATATAACGAGATCGGCTTATAAGGAGGTAATTAGTCTGCCATTTCAGTTCTCCCTATAGAGGAAATCTACTGTATTACAATAACACCTATGAAAGTCCTACATTTCTTACGTGAGATTTTTGACAATATTGTAATAAAATATTGATGATTTTGATTCTCTTAAGCGATGTCTAGTACTGATAATACTCATCCCACAAGCAAATGATTCAGATGTTCCAAGACAATGCTCTTCTCATGCTTAAATCCTCCTTACTTGGGGCTGCATAAATACCAATGAAAGAGTCATTAGTAATTTTGTTATGGAATATGATTGACATATTAGATATGGAAGGTAGAAATCAAACAAACTTTCATAATTACACAACGAAAGAAGGTAATTGGAATATTGTTTAGGGAAGGTGAAACAGACAATAAGGTATACATTATCGTAGAATTTTAAGAGGTTGTCACGTCAGAGAATAAAGAGAATTGTACGGAGATAGTAAGTAATTTCTAACAGGAAAGTGTTTGCAAATCATACACACCGTTATTGGAGTATACAACGTCAGCAGAGGTACCCAGAAGCTGTCCGCAGGGTGGAGCCCATCCTCCATACTTTGGCTCTACAGCTCAATTCGAGCCCTGGCCTACCTCAGCAAACGTCTCCATTCATTACGGTCTGCAGCAATTTTCCTCCACCACCGACTGCCAAGGAGATTTCTTGCGTCATCATCCATATCATCTTTCCATCGCTTTCCAGGGTGGACTCACATCTGCTTTCGGGGAATCTAGTTGAATCGGGTTGATGATAGCTAGCTCCCCCCCCCAGATAAGCCCCCAGAAGTCTAAAATCATGAAACTTACCAAAAGATGGAGATATTAGATGCTCTAAATCTAAATGGTACAAATATGGTGTGTTGAATATCTGAGAGTAGTAATAGACCCAAGGCCAAATTAGAAACAGCACATGGAACGAACAACTAAGATAGATGTGATTACTTTCCCTTCATGGTAACTCATCGAGCAAAAAGACAAAAGAGGGAATCTAATCCTTATGAAAAGGAGACCAAAAAGTGGCCTCTGATGGCGGACATATCCGGAAATGCGAATGCGCCAAATTTAAATTTTCCGACACTTATCAACAGTAGCTATATAATATTTTTCAGAATGTGTCTTAGACGAGAAAGTTTTAATTAATTATTAACGATAATAGTCTAAAATGCGACACAGTTGTTAAAAAACTTCAATATAAATAACATTTCATGTTACATTTGGGACAAACAATGACGTATAATATATAGACTACGCAGTCCCCTATTTTCCCTATAGAATCGAGTGTCCGAAAGATCTCGGCTCAAGGTTGAAGGTATGTTTATCACAACAGCGGCGTGCTCATTTATATGTTAATGACAATAATTATTTTTTTAATTAAAATTAATATTTATGATTTCTTTTTGTTCCCGTCTATAAGAGAAATAATTATTTTGATAAAATAGTATGGCATTTTACTAAAATAGTAAGTAAATAACTCTCAACAATTTAAAATAAAATTTGCTTGTCACACAAAATGGAGAAAATGTTTTCATACGTCCATGATGTTTTCAAACACAAGATCAACTTCGTGATGCTTCGTAAGAAATCATGAACTTCGGCCATCTTCGTATCAAAACAATAAACAATAACAAAGGTATTCATGTTTTGGACACTTTTTAAAGCGTTCACCGAGTCTATATATTATACGTCATTGGGGACAAACAATAACATAACCCAACTAAATTTGATGTCAAACAAGGAGAGAGATTCTCTTTCCTTGTTTAATGTGGCCTCTAAAGGTCGCACTTCCTGTCTAACAATATGTTTGCCCCCACTACCTTTACATTCCCTCTTTTGTCGTTTTGCTCGATGTGGTAACTAGACATACTCATCGAAAACTGTGGGTTTTATTATGTTGGATTTATAGCATGGTGTTAAAACCAATACTGACTTTGGTGACCGGAAGGTGCAGCAAAAAAGGGTCAACATCAAAATAAAGCAAGGTAGAGGCAGAAGCTGAGACAAGACGCCTTGGAATTACAGCATCTTTTAGGGGCATACCAACAGCAACTATAGAGGCCCTATTGAACCTCCTTCCTCTGCGTATTCATTATAATGGATATGCAAGAAAGGAATATTACAGATTGAGAAAACCTGAGAAACATATAATGGTTAGATTTTAATAACCACTTATGAATATAAATGTATGAATAACTTCTGGCTAAATTGTACCTAGATACAGACCCAAAGTACGTTATTAGGTAGACATCTGCTCATAAGAGGGATGGGTTACAAGAATCACAAAGCTTTGAATTTGAACGGCTGTACAGAGATAGTCAAATGGCTATGAAGTCTCTCAGGAGTGTCAAGAAACAAAGTCCGCAACCGAAACAAGTTTGCATAAAAACACCTACACATCTGGCGAACACATGTGGCCGAAGCCCTTTGACCGAATTAATTCGATATTTTCGGCGTTCGATGAAACATTTGGTGTTTTGTCCACATTACAGGGAACGAATTTGTTTACAGTCATTAGATCAGTTTTGCGGGTATTTTTGGGGATTCGTGGCGCGGCTGTTATGTACCTAAATTGTAAAAATGACATCAGATGAGTATAGTCGGTATAGAGGGATAAGACTTATTTAATGATTTACAAGCTGAAATAAAATACGGGCTTTTACAAATTTTCGTAGAATAAAGTCTACGAAAGATTTTGTGTTGCGAAAGAAGATACAAAGTTTGGAGAAGCGATACCGCCAACAGAAAAGTTCATGTTAACCCTACGATATTTAGCTACTGGTGACTCATATACGAGTTTTATGTACTGGATTCCATAAAACTTCCCTCTCTTGATATAAATCAATAAGTATTAAACAAGAAAAAGTAGTCCACTTCAATACTGCAAATTAGAAAATTAAAATAAAGTCGCAATGATGTTCGACACTTTCACTCGGAAGGGTACACACTAAACACAGACAAAATAATTTCTTATTAAATTTTCTTTTAATGTACCGCCTAGTGAGTGAACTCTAGCGAAGACAAAATCACATGCGTTTGCTATCGTTTGTTAGAGCGTAGGTACACATTTACCGAAGGCGTTTGGTGTAAGCGCCTTAACAAAGCTTCCCTACTGCACTGGATATGTGCCAGTCAAGGGAGTCAAGGGACATCTGCATACAATGCGACTGTATTATAAAGACTAGAGCCTTTTGAGTTAACTAAAGGTGCAGAGTGTTTAGCAGTAAAGTTAGTTATTAAAAATCCAATAAAAACTATTTATTCTTTAGCTAATAAATTATAAATTATCAATACTTATGTATAATTTTACTTGCAAGTAAAATCCCAACCTGTATTTTACTTATTCAATACATTATTATAATTAGCCTTTTTCTCGATAGCACTTCCAATTAGGAATTCAATTGAATAAATTACAATTTGAAAATTTCATCACCTTAATATTTCTTACAGAAAGCTGTTAAGGATTTCAAATGACTTGTAGTTTACTGTAACCACCTGTAGTATTATTATTTCTTGAATTGTTATTACTTCTATTTAAAGATAGATGTCGGGAAACTCCAAAATATTTTCCAATTTTACTAGAATAGACAGATGACAGTTAGATATTTGGGCTGTCAAAAATAAAAACAATTATTGTTTTGAAATTGTAACTAGCCCATTTGACTTAATTTAGATTTGCTGAAATTATATAATATTACAAGATGAAACCTGCTCTCGTAGCCGACGAAATGTTCCCAGAGGGTGCTGGACCATACATGGATTTAGAAGAGGTGAACTTAAGTTTTATTGTATTGTAATAGACATAACCTAACAAAACACATTTTAGGCTGGAGGTTCTTCTGGTTTGTTAATGGATCTAACAGCTAACGAAAAAGCCGTTCATGCCGATTTCTTTAATGGTCAGTAACTCTTCTGCTTTTAATTCTAGTACTTTAATAGTTTCCAATGAATCACATGCACAGAAAAATAAATTCACACAAAAAACACATTTCTGTTTCTGAAAACAAGTTTTCAAAGTATTTATTTAAATTTTATAGAATTACTGTAGTTATTATTGTAATGGGAATTAAAACACAGGGTTTAAACTTATTTTCAAACTGAATGATATTACCAACTCCTTTTAATAATTAACCCCTTACCTAACACAAAACTGGCATTTGTAGTAAAAATATTATTTTCAGAAGCACCTAGAGAAGTGCTGTCTGACCTTCCAGACCGTTGGACAACTTTCTGAGACTGTCTGATCAGAAATTCATGCATCTTTTCTAGTAAGCAAAAGTGACAAGTTCAATGCAAAGACAATTAGCATGTTAAACACCAAATGAATCATAAAATTCATGCTTGTTACTCTGTGAGAACTGTCTCTTGGTGTTGGTTTGTGCCACAATGATAAATATATGAGAGTTTGTTGAAGTTGATGGCACCCCAAGAAGTATCACTGAATAAAACTTGATATTTCCTATATCTCCTATATATCCAAGCTATAAATATATCTTCATTAGAATCACTGTTTGCTGGGTTTTTATCCAAGTCATATTTAATTAGATCAAAAACTGCATCAAGTAATTGTTCTTTTGACACAAATGTATCCTCAGTTGAAACTGAGGACACCTTTATACTTTATAACAATTTTTTTTATTCTTCAATGGGTAATGTATAAAAAAACTCATTAGATAATTTTATAACTACATGTAATTTGAAGCTGACATATATTTCTTGCTCCAACGAATTTTTTAAGTGTGGCCCAATCAGCTTTGGATCTGTATATCCAAATCCGAATTGTAATAAGTCATACCCAAAACTTCTAATAATATGGTTAATTGAATACTACATAAAACAAGGCTTGTGCACCTTAATTAACTCTTATAACTCAGGATGAAGCTTTTTGTCATTGTATGCTATATTTCTTTCTAAGACATAGTTATTTATCTGCTTTTTTTAGATGTGGAAATTGGGTGTTTATCCTCTTGTTTATTGTGGTATTGTCTAATACTTTAACCCTCTTTGGAGGTAAATTTATTAGAGGTTTATCATAGGCCACTATGATAAACCATAAATCCATACTTATTACCAGTAGCAACAATAATCTACCTTCTCCATTGTGTCAATTTTTTTTGGGTTCTTCCAATGAAATCCTATATTAAGAATTTCTTTCTGGTTTCTCTGCTTCCAGTGTAGATTATTTCTTCTAAAATTTTGTATGTAACTGTTTAACTATTGGAAGCATTTTTTCTTCGAGATGGAAATTTATACTAGACTGACTTTAGAAACCTTTGTTCAAATTGATCCATTTTTAGTTTGGATACTCTGGTTTTTTTTAGACGGAGAAAAGAACTTGAGCTCCATTTTCCATTTCTCAGCCTTCCTTATCATTTGAACTGATTTTTAGCCCACGCATGGGCCTAAAATCAATTAAAATTAAAAACAAACGCAATGTAACAAAAGATCGCACAACTGTACCCAGACATGTAAGAATGTACACTAACACGAGTTTGGATAGGGAGAGGTACAGAAAGTGGCGATTATTGATAGAAAAATAACAGTTATGTACAAATCCCAAATGAATTTTGTCATCGGTGTGTAACACCGATAGCGACTAATGGAGGGTTAAAAAGAGTGAGACAACCATTCATTCTAGTGTTTTGCATGGCACTAGTTCAAGCAACAAAGTAACTTGTTTTTCATCGATCTCAAACCCTGGTAAAAATGAAAAAAGCACTGGCAGTTTGGATCAAAGGTCAAACAAAAAAGAGAGTGCGAACTAGCACACAAATAATACAAGAAAAGGCTCTTTGTCGACTTTACAAAGGTTGACAACAAATCTTCTAGTTTCCAAGTGAGTAAAGCATGGTTCGAAAGATTTAAAAAAAGTGCGAAACTTTAAAATCGTGAGAGAATTAGCTTCAGTGGACCAAGATGTGGCCAACCAGTATCCAGCTAAACTTAAAGAATTCATAGAAAGGGAGGTGTATAAGCCGGAACAAGTTTTTAATACCGACGAAACAGCCCTTTTTTGGAAAAGAATGCTTGCTCGTACCTTCATATTGGAAAATGAGAAATCTGCACCAGGCTTTAAAGCAGCAAAGGATGGGTTAACTGTTTTATTTTGTTGTAACGCTTCGGGTGATTATATGTTAAAACCAATGCTGATATTTGTCTCTAAATCCATGGCCTCTTAAACATAAAAATAAAAATGAACTACCAGTATTTTGTAGGGCAAATAGAAAAGCGTGGGTTACAGCAACATTGTTTACGGACTGGTTTACTAACTGTTTTGTGCCTAGCGTTAAGCAATATTTAACATCAAAATCGCTACCGCTTAAAGCACTTTTAATCGACAATACTCCTGGACATCCGGAATTCTTCTGGTATTACTTACCTAAGGGGTACATTCAGCCGTATCGCCCGTATCTTCAATTGTATGGAATTAGATCCTTCATTGTCTGTTACCGATTGTTGTGAGAAAATTTAATATTTCTCACTGTATAACTACAATCAAAGAAACCACTGATGAAATATGCCCATCAACTATAAACGCATGTTGAAAAAATCTATGGCCAGAAGTTCATATTGTAACCTCAGAAGTGTCCCATAAAACAGGTGATAACATGATATCCTACAACTGATGCACAAAATAGATGGGGAAGGTTTTAAAAATCTGCAATCAGGTGAAGTTGAAGAAGTTCTAGCCACCAATGACAGTGAACTTACATAACAGGAGCTGCTCGAAATACTGAAAAATAGTAAAGAAAGTGATGAAGACGACAACTTCCAAGAAGTAACAGCCTAGACGGCAGTCACGTCTCTCACTTTAAGCAACATAAATACAATATTATCATCTGCTCAACTTCAGAATATGGTTTTTGATGTGGATCCTTCTATGGAAACGAGCTTGAAATTCAAAAATGGCTTAGAAGGCTTATTTGCACAGTACAAAGAACAGCAAAAGAAAATTAGGATTAGGAAGGAAATGAAGCAGCCGACCATCCTGTCATATTTTAAAAAATGAATTTTTTAAAGCATTCTAATACAATGTAGGTATGTATACATTTAATAAATATGACTATCTAACTGCTTATTTTATTGCTTGATTTATATATAATGTACATAATTTCATATTTCTTTCTATGTACTAATATATGCATTAAAATTGGGATTATGTCATATTCTTCATTGGATCGTGGATCCCTCGCCAACAACGGTTTCACCAACCGCACCTTTCTCTTCGGAACGTAACCCCCGCGGTTGAAGAGGAATTACTGTAGTTTATTAGTTTGATTTACAATTAAAATGGCTACTAATTAATGTTTTCTTATTAGTATATCTCTTAATTTATTCAATCATTTGTTCTAACATGGGAAATTAAAATAAAATGTTTTTCGATGTGATGCATATAATTAATTATGACTGAAGTCAACTAGCCACATATCAGGATTAGCTTTATACCATATTATCTCACAACTTAATTATTCCCGCGTTTTTTTGCGTGAGATCTTAACGCACTCATCATCATCATTTTGGCTTTACAACCCTGTGTGGGTCCTAGTCTCAAGAATTCTCTTTCAGTCGTCCCTATCCATCGCCTTCCTCCGCCAAGCACGTATTTCCATATTTCTTATATCTTGGTCTATGTTATCTAGGAATCTTGTTCTGGGTCTTCCTCTTCTTCTCTGACCAATAGGTCTATCAAGGAGCGTTTTTCTATCTGGGGCGGTTTGCTCCATCCGCATTACATGGCCTACCACCCTCACTATCTTAATGTGTTTTACAATATCTGGTTCCTGGTATTGGGACCGTGCAAGTTCGGAAGAGCGACACCTGGTGTCGTAAATCAACAAAATTTACTGCGCTTTCATGTTAGATCGAGGTTACCGGATAACTGTCAAGGACGGAAGGACGTAGCCCCAAAAAAAGAATAAGAAAAAAAAGTAAGATTGAGGTTATGTCGGTATGTTATTAAAAGGTAAACGTTGTATGTTGTGTAAATACAAATAAATATATTATTAAATTACAGCATTACTGTTAATATGGATGCAATAATAAAAACTGGATTTGAGAAAGTAAATCACCAAATAACTTTTCAACAATTTTTTGTTGTATTTTTACAATTTATACCTAAATTTACTAAATCACATTTTCTTCAGTGACAGAAGGTGTAAATAAACAAACGAATATGAAATATGACAATTTGCCAATTGACAATATGAATTTATGAAATCTATGAAATGTGCAGTAAAAAATGCAAGATTTCTCCGCTACTCGCGCACGATCGTTTCTCGTATCACATCCAAGTACTTGCACGTCGCCAATATTCTATAGAGTTCAAAGTTGTATCATCTTCTCCAGACACCATTTTCATTTACCGCTCCATAGATTCGCCATAGTATTTTCTTTCAAAACATCCTAACATGTTTTCATTGCTTTTTGGTAAATTCCAGGTTTCTGAACCATATGTTAGGACTGGGAGTATTATTGTTTTGTAGAGTTTTACTTTTGTATTTCTTGATATAGCTGTAGATTTAAAAAGGAGATTAAGAGGAGTATGTAGTCGACCGCGTGCTCGAATTTGAGATTTACGCCGAGCCATCGCTTTGAAACGCAATTGTAGCATGTGGCAACGTGGGGATCAACATACGAAGACTCGCACAGCAGGACGGGGTTTATTTTATTTTCGTTGCAAACGGACTGAGTAAACCGCCGTGTAGTTAGAATAGGATTATAATATAAAGTAAAATGGTGAAAATTTCTTATAAATAAATTTTAATTTTGTTGAAAAATCCTAGGCTAAATGAATTTTTTTTTCTTTTTTGTAGTATTAACATTTTTATTTTTTAAAGACTTCGTACGTTTCGGCGTAATGCGCGATTACAAAATTTAATTTTTTTTTAAATTAAAATACAAATATCACATACAATTGTTACTTAAAAATATACTAAAATATAATAAAGGTTGTTTTGTGTGTTATTAGTTTATTTTGAACTCCAGTAGTTTGAGTTTCTTCGCCTACAAATATCTACATTATTTTGTCATCAAAAATAATGTATGATAAGTGAAATGTCTTTGAAAAATAAAAGCAAAAATTGTAATACATACCCAAATGTAATTATATTTTTTAGGGAAAATTTTTATATTTTTTCTTGATAGGAGCTTTTATAGAAACTTGTATTGACTGTCTAATTTTTCTTTTTAGGTAATAAATATATGTCGCTGTTGCGCGTGAAAAGGGGGACAAGTCATAAAATGTGAAAACGAGAAAAACACTATTTAAAATTTTACAAAAAAATGATGTTTTTTTACAGATGTTTTGAATGATAATCTACTTGAAATTTGTTTTTACATGTACTTTTCCTACATGTATTAAGATTTTTTTGCTGAGTATTTGGGAAAAAAATATGTTTAAAACGATATTTATTTGACTTACCTCGTTTTTCACAAATACTCACATGATTTACCCCCTTTGTAGTTGAACATAATAACGATAACACAGGATAATGGAAAATTTTATTACGTTAATACAAGCTTACTTAAGTGCTACATATATTTATGTACTAAAAACATTAAACATAAATTACTTGTGCATACAAATCTAGCTACAAGATACTTCAAACTTTTAATCGTCGCAGAAGTTGATGAATCCGGGAGCACATCAGCTAAGTCTTTATCTGTGGGTAGATTTTTGTAAAAGTCCCACAGTGATTCTGATATATACGGCAGTAAGTCCATCAGGTGCTTTTTCTTTTCTATCGTTATCGGCACAGGCTTGTTATATGCCTCCTTGGGTAATAAATTTATAGCTGCTTTTCCCCTCTTTTCTAAATCTACGGTCTTAAAAGGTTCTTCTTTGTCAAAGGACAACTTGTATTGAAACTGGTTAGATTTTTCATACCAACAAAATTGTCTCCAGTTTATCTTGTTATTTTGAGTATCAGTTTTGCGGTTAACTAATACAGAATTAAATAAGCCAACAAAATTAAGAAACGCAGAACGCTGCATTTCTGTAACTAAAAATTGACGTTTCCTCCAAAATGTTCTATTTGACTACTAAATTTTTTTTTCTATTAAACTATGATCCGTATCGCACTCCATATGTGTATGGCCTGATAGTAAAAACTTGTGTTCAATAATTTTTAAATTTGCAGAGCATTGTAAAGCAATTAAGCAAGCTGCTGTTATGAACCTGTTCTTATTCTGGCCAGGACAGCAGTCTGAATACATTATTACGTGTTCAACTTTAGGATCTAAATCTTTTGTTAGGTATTGATATAGGCAGGAACTAATTTCATTTCCGCCCCGTTTTGCTAAAGATTCATGCCATAAATAGCAGTGGGCTTGTGAGTTATCACAGTCGTGAACTGTAAGATTAAATGTCCACAATTGCCTCTTGTAAAACGACTCACCACTTTGGAGGTCTGGTGTTGACAGGCATTGCTGGGGATCAAAAGTTTTAGTTTTCATTTTAGCATTATCCTTAGTCAGAAATTTATCGTCTTCTTTGTTTTTATATCCTTGATCAGCTTGTAAATGGTGTTCGTTTAACTCTTCTTTTAGTAGTTTTATTTCATCCTCATTCTTGCACATAGTAATTTTCATTTTTAATTTGTCACATTTACCGCATGTGTCTTTCTTAGGTTTCTTTATAGTGATGTTAAGGCTGTGAAATATGTTTTCGTACATTTTACGATTAATAAAATTATATGGGTAAATCTTCTTGTGAGCTTCATAAATAGCAGTGAGTGTGTAGTTTGAAGGTAAATATTTCCTCGATGACTGCCTTCTTGTATAGTGACTTTCATATAAGGAGATAGATAAAATGTGATCCCTTGCCCTTATTTTTTCATCATCTGATACCTTCTTCCGATTTTCATGATATCCTCGTTGGTCTAATGTCATTACGCCTGATATTTGAGAACATTTTTTCGCTACTATAACTTCTATGAATTTCTTACTAATATTATAAGTTTTTATAAAACAGTCCTTGCAAGCAACAGAACGAACGCCATGAAGAGGGAAATGATAAATTATGGTATGCTGTCGGTACCGTTGTTTGCTTGGGTCAGAACACCTTATTCGCATAGAACTCTTCTCTTTAACATCCATGAGAGCAGCTATATATTCTAACCTACGATTGTAGCTTCCCATTTCCCAGAATTCTTTAAAAAGTTGCAAGCGAAATTCGTCCTTTATTTTTTCCTTGCACTTATTTCTAGATAATTTCAGTTCTTGCATAGTTTTTTCTTTAATCTCTTTTCCAGTTCTTGTAACATACGCCTTACCAAAATTTCGTTTTTCTCGTCTCTCTTGTCTCATTTTTCTCGTTTCTTTGTTCGTGCGTTTTTTAACTTTCTCGTGGACTTGCCCGTCTAAGTTATATTTGTCTACTGCAGTATTATTTATATCTTCATCTGAATTGGGTCTTCTTTTTTTTCTTTCTACTATATCGCTGTCCGCAGCAAAGCTATCATATTTTTCATCCTTCGCAGGGACAAAATTTGGATCTGCAAGACTATCATCTGATGAAAAATCTAATGGATCCTGAATTTCATCTGGAAGTGATGCAGCAACGCTACTGGCGTAGGACATCTCAGACTCATCTCGGGCATGTTGCTCTAAAATGCAACAAAAATAAAATTAGCTAATAAAATTTTTATTAGCAAACAACAAAAGAACGATACTAAATGCGCATTTTGTTTTTGTTCATATAATTTCTTCCATAGTTTGTAATACGTGTACCCACTTTTAATAAAATTATTTATTACTTACCAGAAGGAAAGGTTTTCTGCATTGGTATAATCCCTTCCAAGTAATTGTCAGCATTTGTACATCTTTTATTGCAATTTTCTAATACAGTTTCCTTATCTGAACAATATATACGAACATTCTCTTGTTCATCTGTAAAACAATATCTCATTTATTTTGTTTATTCTGTGTACACATTATACATACAGAAACAACTGGATAATTTTAGATTACAGTAAAAATATTCTACCACTACCAGTGAAAAATAAATTATGATTTTACTTACCATCGGCATTTAGCATATTTAGAATTTGTTTTCCTCTAGACATATTTTAATTTTCACTTATTATATTGGTATTACTAAATTTAAACAAATATTTTTATTTTGCAATAATAATCTCAACTATGACTCGTTTTGCATACTAATTTATAGGTTATGTGTGTTAAGTTGGTTGCTCGTTACATTAAAAGCTAGCCGTGAATAAGGATGCAAGTCAAGTTGTCTCATTATTCACTAAGAGAAATACTGATATGGGCAGTGCCAAAAGGAATATGTTAACATATACCTTTTAACACTAAACTTTATGTACTATTTTGTAAGTGCCTCTTTTGGAACAATCAACTTTACATACAAATTCAGCTACATTGACTAGTTCCCTTTTACACACAATTAAACTACACCCTACACCACTGTATGATTATTGTCAAGTGTCATGAAATTTAAATTTGGCGCATTTGCATTTCCGGATATGTCCGCCATCAGAGGCCACTTTTTTGGTCTCCTTTTCATAACGATTAGATTCCCTCGTTTGTCTTATTGCTCGATGTACGCGACCCATGGTCTTCGTTTGTAAAGCAAACTATAATTAAAACTGTTTTTCACACTACTTTTTACACTTAGTCTCACACAATGAACAACAGAAAATTATTAATTAATATAATTAAAAAGAACACAACAACTAACACAATATACGAAAAAAACTAAAAATCCCGACAGCCAACTCTGTAATCGACGAACGTAATTTGGTGGCACGCGCCAGACGATAATTATAATCAAACTGGAATATATTCTTTTCTAACATCAAAAACATTTGCCAGACAGTGCCGCTAATGGCGGCTCCCTCACATCGACGTTGTCAGATCCGCTGGAAAGTTCGAGCGTCTTCTGATTTGGTCATTACTTTTTTGAAAATTTTGAAGCATGGAATGTAGGACTTACATTCATTTTTATTGAATACATTATTAGTTCATATATTAAGAAAAATCATATTAAACGCCGCACTGCTGCATTTTTTTAAATAAACGTATCATTTTCAAATTAACAAAAAAAAAATTTGGTTTTTCAAAAATATAAAAACATAGCGATAAAAAGCCTTTTTTTTTAAAGCAAAACCCAAAATTTTATTTATTTCAGTTAAGCCGTTTTCCTTCATTTTTATGCCCCGTTTACTCATTTTTATGGCTGGTACACAGGCCTCTTAAGCCCAAAATAGCATATATTAGCCGTGCAAATTCTGCGGTAGTGTCATTTTCAGTATTGACGAGCGTTCCATGTATACAAATTCGTTAACTGCTTCGATGACGTCGTTTTCTATAACAAGTGGTCGTAGTATTTGTGGTTGCGGACCTATTTTCATGTATTTTGTTTTATTAATATTTATTATTAAACCCTTTTTTGTAGCTGCTTCCTTTAGTGCTACATACGCCTCTCGTGCTGCGTTTTCCGTTCTCCCAACAATATTGATATCATCAGCATATGCTAGGATTTGCACAGATTTGTTATATATTGAACCGGTAGTTGTGATTTGTGACGTATGTATTACTTTTTCCAGAGATAGATTGAATAGTATACAGGAGAGTGGGTCTCCCTGACGTAGCCCGTTATTTGTATTAAAAGGTTCAGAGAGTTCCCCCTGGATTCATACTCTGCATTCACCTTTTTCAAGGGTTAGTTTGGTTAGACTTACCAACTGATTTGGTACTCTTAGGTCTATCATTGCTCTAAACAATTCTCTTCTATTTACAGAGTTGTAGACTGCCTTGTAGTCAATAAATATGTGGTGCGTGTCTACACTGTATTCCAGTGTTTTCTCTAGAATTTGTCTCAGGGTTGAAATCTGATGAATTGTTGATTTACCACCTCTGAAACCAACCTGGTATTGTCCTATTAGTCGCTCTGCATATGGTGTCATATGATGGCATTGTATATTGTAGAATATTTTATACGCTGCATTTAGCAGCGTAATTCCTCGATAGTTAGAGCATTAAAAGATATCTCCCCTTTTGTGTATGGTGCAAAGTATTCCAATATTCAAATCACTGGGAAGGCACTTCTGTATCCATATTTCTTTTATAAGTTGCTGTAGCGCTATTATGATATCGTGGCCACCTTCTTTATATAATTCTGCTGGGAGATTATCTATTCCGGGTGATTTGTTTCTGGCTAGTTTGTTCTCTCTCGCCGGCTCCGTTTACCTCACAGCTATCGTCTTCCGGGTTTTCTTCTTCTTTCTCTATATTAAGTATCTGGTTAAAATATTCTGTCCATTGATTTAGTATGTCCGTTCTTGTTGTTAATATTTAATTGTGTGTTTGCCTTGAATTCTTTTCTATTGATGTTAACTGTCTTATAGAATGTTCTGAATTCTTTCTCTCTGTTGAGGTTTTCTATATATTAAAGTTTCTTTTTTAAGTGGTTTTGTTTCTTCATTCTGTGTATTTTCTTTTCTTCTCTTTGTCTGGCAATTCTCTACACTTGTTCTATTTCGGCGGGTAAGCATTTTTGCATAATGTTCATTTTTTTTCTGCTTAACGCACTCATCACTATATATTTATTATAAAATTTTATAATATATATAATTTTACATAAGAAATTTTTACTGGATTGTATGTTTTTTTTTTAATAATAATACAATTTGGTCACCTCGCATCAAGCCATTTCTCGCTTGTACGAGATATAATCTATTTTGTTTTACTCCATTTTATTTATTGGTTTTCTTTTATTATAAATCTTTCAATATACACAAAATATTGTGCCTACGGCAAAACAAAAACACTACTATATTGCTCAGCTGTGTAGTGTACTGATATTTATGAAATAATGTAAAGTGTCCGACAGAAAAATGATGTAATGCAGTAATAAAGTGAAACTTTTACATTAAAAATAAACTTCTACATTTGTTTCAGATTTTGAAGATCTTTATGATGACGAAGATATACAATAGGCACATTAGTATAGAAATTGGTTCGAAAATAATAAGCCATTTGCCAAATTATTTTTTTTTATTTAACGGAACATTTTACAATTTGTAATTACCAAGTACTGTCAAAGTCTGTACCAAAAGTTATGTTTGTAGTAAATCACAGTTTAAAAGATGTAATTTTGTAAAAATTTTAGTTGTACTACATTTTGTTGTTATAGTTAATGTATATTAAATAAAAAGCTAATCTAAAAATGGCATCTATTTGTCATTTATCCTATAATATATGCAACAGCCTGGATATAATACAGGCAACATAAAGAGTCAAACAGCATTTCAAGTTAAAATAGTTGACATGCTGTCTCACACTATTTAACAAATCAGGAGCTAAATTGAAGTAACAATTTATATTAAAAAAATCTTAACTGTTATGTTGATCAGTTATAAAAAAATAGGTATTCAATTGTGGTATTCTAAGTCAGCTCCTGAGTCTGGTTATAAAACTGGACGATTCATTTAACTTTAAATTAACAAATTGGTTGTGCAGAAAATGTTTACATTAAAGTGGTGCGAATGTTATTTAGAAGAATCGGTTAAATATGTGATTGTGTACGCCAAAATACATTTAGTGTAAATACTTACGTAGTATCTCAACATATGACAAGTAACTAAGATTTAGCTAATAATTCTGACTATGGTCTTAAAAACTGTATTACATATATTGTTATTAATTTGGTAATGTTTTTGCTTCATTTCAGTTTGTCACTTACCAATTGGAAGTAAAATATAATTTCATAAAAATTTTAAATGAAATTATATAAAGAGGACCAAAAAAATGGGATGATCAGTCATTGAAAGATATCTGCACTCTTTTTAATAAATGTTTGCAGGAAGGCAGCATTCGACAGAAGTAATCCTGGCACTAAATAGGTTTCCTTTTATTTCATTTTAAAATATGTGAACTGCGAACATTGATATTTGTACTTGGCAAAAATTTAATCTTAAAAGCTATTTACATGAAGTGTTGAATTTTAATACATCTATGGTATTGAGGCCACAAATGTTCCCTTTGTTTAAATTATTATATAGAAATAATTACAAACTCAAACAATAATAGATCTTGTGTCTGAAGGAAATAAGAAATTTAGGTGACCTGAACTGAACTAAAAAAAAAATTATCTGACGAAAACTGCGATCAGATCGATAGGACAAAACAAAATGGGCAAGCAGTGTCTTGTATTGACTACTAAAGGTCATTAAAATCTACTCTGCTACATGTAGTTGATATAAGCTTACAAATAACATTCACACCTTTTGTATACACATAAAAATTCTTAACCTAAGATTACAGTAACAATAAAAATTTGAAAATGAAACATGAATTTATAAGACTCAATAACCTATATTATACCATATTTAACAAAAACTGTTTTAATTCAAACATATATACAAAAATAATTACAAATACTTTTTGTTACATGCTTTTTTTCAAATATTTACAGTTCCACAAGGTGGAAAAATATAAAAGATTTAATAAATCATGGAGTATTTCAACAACAATGTTGATGATGATAGTCGCACCTTTCCTACAATTATTTTTATTTGCCATGCAATTAAAATGTTTTTTTTTAATTATATTCTTGTAGAAATGCTACATATTTAATTTAGCTGATTTAATTAAATAAGACAGATTTACACTGTGCCCCTGTTGTATTCACCAATATATTTTCTGAATCATAAGATTTAAATTAATACATTTTTGGGTAAGGTTTCTGTTGGAATGGAATCCAATTGAATCAAATGAACTCGAACTGAATCGAATGGGACCGAATTGAATCCAATAAGCTATGCCTCCCTTCCTCGGTAACTTCCGGAGTACAACATCTCGTTTTTTGAAACCTTTTTTCAAATTTAATTCAGCAATAACTACACAATTATCAGTCACGGCCCAAAAACATCAAAATATTCATTTCCATTATAATAAAATTGTCGAATCATATTTTCTGAATAATAGAACTGCATAATTTCTGGAGCAACTGAACTAAAATACCAGTTCATAGTTTTCGATGAGATTCACATACCTAACATGGATGGGCGCCATTTTTTTTGATACTTTTAAATGTAATCACAAATTTTTAATTTTTACTCCCGTAGGAGTCGTTGAAAAAAACCTGAAATGCACTTTCAAATGATATATTAATTGCAATAATCCCATTTATGCGCTGAACCGGCCAGTCAGCAATCTTACATTTTTGGTCAAGAAACGCATAAGTGCCCAATACTCCACAAGGAGGGATGGAACTAAAAAGAGAGAAAATCTCATATTTATATTCACACACCCGCCATTTTTAATGATCATGTATAACGAATTCCACAACAAAAACTATGAACAGCCGTTAATAACTTTAGTAATCCAAAAATTATTGATGGCATTTTATTGTTAGAATAATTATGTAGGTGTTGTTGAAAACAATATGCAACTATATTGAAGATGGCCGGCGACGAAGACTTAAGGCCAATTGATGACCTTATAGTCTTATATAATGTTGACCGCAGTTTCTGCTTGAACCAAATAATAGAAAAAAAGATTGCACGGAATCAAGAATTCATGTTGTTTGTTGACCTATGGAAAGCCTAGAAAGGGGAATAAATATTGATGGTGAATACTTAAGCCCTTGCGCTTTGCAGATGATATTGTCATTATAGCCGAGAGTTTAAATGAAGCTCACAAAATAATAGAAGAACTAAAACAGGCAATAGAACAAATAGGCCTGAACATAAACTTTGAAAAAACAGAATACATGACCAATTTAGTTCCAAGTGATGTTATGAGGGTAGATGGGAACGAAGTACATCAGGTCTTTAGCTATATCTATTTAGGGCATGGAATTAGAATAGGAAAAGACAATCAAACTTATGAGATCCAGCGTCGCATAGGCTTGGGATGGGCAGCATTTGGCAAGATGCGAGATATTCTAAAAGGAACGCTACCGATTTGCTTGAAGAAAAAGGTTTACAACCAATGCATACTGCCAGTAATAACATATGGTTCCGAAACAATAACTTTAACCAAACATTCTGCAAATAAATTGAGAGTAACCCACAGAAAAATGGAAAGAGCAATATTGGGAATAACTAGAAGAGATATGGTACCAAATAGGATAGTGAGAGAGAGGACTAAAGTGACAGATGTCATAGAAAAAATTGCACAAGCCAAATGGAGATGGGCTGGACATATAGCACGTTTAAATGATAATAGGTGGACCAAAAGACTCATAGAATGGAAACCTAGAGAAGACAAAAGACACCGAGGCAGACCACCAAAAAGATTGATGGACGAATTGAGAAAAACAGTAGAAAATTGGATAAAGAAGGCGCAAGATACAGAACAGTGAAAGAACATGGAGGAGACCTATATCCAACAGTGGATGCAAGAGGTTGAGGAATGATGATGATGGAAAGCCTACCATAGGGCCCCACTGAAGCTGTAACAATCAACGGAAAGTGCGAATATTAATATAGAATTAAAAAATCCGCCAAAGTACTATACAATCAACTGATAAAAAAAAACGGAGACACAACTGATATTTTGGAATCTGAGTACACAAATACGATAAACACTAATATACACTCATGTTTTTGAAATCTTGATATGAATTTATTCATATTGGAAGGGAATTGAAAACAAAATGAACAGTGGGTTATCAGATACCTAAAAAATAATTAAAATTTGTTTACATGAAACTGTGTTCACTTCTTTATGTAATTAATTGGTTTAAATCTGGAATATTTCCTGAGCAGGAAAATAGCTTGTGCCTAACCAGAATTAAAAAAAAAACAGACCCAACAAGGGTAATAAATGATAAATGGATCCTACAAACATGCACCATTTTAATTACATAGGAAATTGAGCGACAGGGTAGGATTTGCACGTGCTAATGATGTCGAGTATTTCCAATAAACATGACATATTATGTTTCTCTAATCTTGAACATTCCAGTTAGTCATCGCTTTTTTTATCTCACACTGAAAGGTGTAATAAAAATTGCCGATAAGAATTGTTGTGTAAAATTTAAAATATTTACATTGCACTAATTCTGCATGTAAATAAACCTTTTAAGAACTGAAACAAATCTAGAGGACAAATAAATAAATAACAAATTAATGTGTGATAGAAAAATAACAGTAAAATAAAAAATGTTTATACGAGACGAGAACCTCGAATTCCTTGGGAAAAATATTCGCATGAGATTTTTGCATAATCGAGTGGATAAAGCCTACTACTAAATATGAACATCTCTACCAACAAAACTAAATGTATGACAATAGCAAAAGATCCGCTCAGATGTAAGTTAGTGGTTGAGGACAACCCCATAGAACAGGTAATGCAATTCAGATATCTGGGCATAGATATATCAAGCACCCACGACCCAGTAAAGGACCTGAGGAGTCAGATCAACGAAGCATCTGCACTGTCAGGATGTCTGCGGGAGATAGTCTGGTCAAATCCGTATATGCGCACAGATAGTAAAATTAGAATCTATAAGACTTGCATACGACCGATCATGACATATGGCATAGAAGTGCGCGAAGATACTAACAAAACGAAACAGATGCTAAGGGTTGCCGAAATGAAAAGCCTAAGAACAATAATGGGGAAAACAAGAAGAGACAGAGCGAGAAATACAAACATTAGAGAGCAGTGCAAAATTCAAGATATTGTAAGATGGGGAAGGCAGCGCAAGAGGATGTGGTACAACCATGTAAGACGAATGGATGAGAATAGACTTCCAAAAATTGCCCTAGAAAACAATCCGCCCGGTTCAAGACCCGAAAGACCACCTAAAAGATGGAGGGATAGTTGGCAATCTACCTCCCAAGAAATTAACCAGAGGCAGCTTCAGAATTAAACAGATCAAAAGATCTACAAAAAGTAGAAGAAGATTTTTGCATAATCACTTTCATAAAAGACAGCAGAATTAAATAATGTTCAAGAGGTCGCCCATACAAAAGTGGTCCTAATTTATTAAACAGTTTTGTATAAATCCATTTTTAGGTTGGGATAAGGGCCTCAAACAATTAAAAACAATGTTTTAAAATCAAATATGCCAAACTAAAGTATCAGAAACTGATAGAACAAGTTAGGGTGAATTAAAAAAAAATGTGTGTTTTTGTACCTTAAAAATCATCATTGTTCGTTTTTTTTTCAGTTTTAAATTGTATAAGTTGAAAACGATCAACTTTAGAGAAAAATTACAATTAATCTTTTTTATTCAGGACGATCTAAAAAATGATAAAATATTAAAAATGATTGTTCCCAAAAAAGTAAAATATTAAAGCTATTTCACTAACGCAAAAACTAGTTCGTCTCTGTCTGGCTACGATAACACACTGAAGAGAACTGCATGTTTTTAGCAATGCCTGCATTTTTAGCATTATATTTTTACGAATAAAAGATATAAATACTAGACGTGTTTAATTCGACAACAAAGGGATTTTTTGGAAGCAGTCTATTATAAACCGCTCATACTTCAGTCAATTGGCTTATTGCATAAAGCTTTGTATGATACTTAATTATCAACGAAATAATAACAACATTTTTCATTTTGTCAAAAAACAAAATTGGTCATACAACCAGAAAAATATTTTGTTAAATAATAGAAGGATGTAGGTGTCGATGACACCAATTTTTTTCATTCTACAAATACATTCCGTATGATGTTCGTACAAGCCAAGTGGGAAGGTTGTTCTTTTTACAGCGAATTCTGTAAATTTGAATTAACGAAATATGAAAACTCATAAGTGTCTTTTATTCCAGATTTTTAAAATTCCTCTTACATAATATTAAACATTGATTCATTCTACAATTTTATTTAAAATTTATTGTAGGTGTGCGAGATTTGGTCAAAGGTAGTAAAAGTATTATTCCTAAATATAGGACTCAAATAAAAAATGGTGTATAGTGTCACTTTTCCATATAAACTATAAGGCTAAAGTAAATTTTTAATAATAGGATTTTGGTCCACTACAAAAACCCCGAATTCTTATCTACACCATCTTAAGCACTTGATTTTATCACTTGGAAATATTTATTATTTTTATTTATAACAAATTTATATACAATTTAGCTTGTGATCTAGATACTTTTAAGATCAATAAAGGCTAACCAAAATAAACATGATACTGTTTTCAAAAGTGTTATGGAATTTTTAACTCCTTTTTGCCTTAATTAAAAAAAAAATGTCAATTTATTCGGATTTTCATTCTCGATTTAAATATTTTGAAAGAGGATAGATGTCATTTTTCTTCAATAAAAGGATATCCTTTTTAAATACCTACTTAATTAATGATACACTGGTTTGCCTAAAAAAATTTTAATATACACAATCTGTCGGATCATAAGTCACGAAGGTACAAATAAGTAAAGCCCAGGACAGCACGAAAAATGGCTCAAACTATAAATATAGATAAATTACATCGATATCAAACCAGCCAAATTTTAGGATGATGGAAAAGATCTGTAGTACCCAAGATCTGATTTTTATTCTAAGGAAAATAAAAGGAAAACTATTAAGAAAAACAGATCCATTTATTGTCCTAAAAAAAGCTTTCGACAATATGATATAAATGATTGAAGCTCTATATAAGCACAACAGCCACGAAATAAGAAGCCAGTCAACAGAGTTCGAGGAATTAAACAAAGATGTGTACATATTCCACAACTGTTTTTATTAAAAATTAAAAATAGATGATGTAACAAAGAAATGTAAGAAAAAATACAAAAGTTAGCTAGTGAGAACATGGAAGATAAACAATATTACCTTACAAGAATTACTATTCGCTGGCAATATGAAAGTTAGCATAGAAGGCAAAGAATTAGAATAGGTCAGCAACTATAACATTTTTTTAAGAAAATATAATTATTGACGAAGAAAATTGGAAAGAGAAAAGCTGTTCAATACATTAAGAATAAGAACAACGTTCTTTAAAAGGAAAGTAAAATCGCAAGTATATCGGAAAGTAGTGAGTAAGTCGTGGATCCTAACAAACAACAGCAAAAGAAAAATACAATCTACCAAAATGAGATTTTTACGAAATATTGAATGAATCACAAGAAGAGACAGTATACGAAACACCATGTTGGAACTAAAAAAGAAACAACCGCGATGAGGATAAAAAACATGATGGAATGGGCAAATTTGCCAAGGGGCAGAAAAACTAGGAATACTATCGAACGAGATCAGACATTTGACAGAAGATAGAACACATACTATAAATATAGTATGTAAATATAAAAAGTGAGTCGTGCAGGTGTCCAGAAAATGCTGAAGCTCACCAAAAGCACAGGAAGATTCATGGGGCGCGTTAAAACTTCTCAGAAAATAGGATTTATTTAATTTGTATTTTTCGATTTCTTAACTGGAAGCCGAAACTTTAAAACTAAAATATTTTTTATATTAATTGTACTATAATTCCAAGAAAACCATAAAAATACCACATGAGAATAGTTTTTTAGAACGATCTAAATTTGAGGTTTAGTGACATTATCTTATACAATAATACTGTTGACCATACATTGTGAGTTATACACCAAATTTATAGTGCTACTTTTAAATTTGGGCCTAGATAATATGATTTTTAAAAACAAAACCAGGAGATCCAAAAATATCAACAGTCCCAAATCAAAGTTCATCATAAGCCACAAAATGTAAAGTGGCATAAAAAGTATTAATTCTAAATTATGCATTACGTAGATATTTTGCAGTCATAAAAAAATTTCGGATAAATTGAATCAAAAACAAACCAGACTAAGATATATTACATACTATAAAAACCTAATAAACACAACTGATTTGTGAATAAAAAAAACTATTCCTAGCAACATAACTCCCCAAAAAGTAAATAGATCACAATATGCCATTTATATATATTCTTGAAATATATGATTAGGGCCCTTAAACATTACCCTGACACAATGAAGTACTCAGTCTTTAAATATGAGAAAATTGCGGTATATCGCTAAGGCAAATAAATACTTTTTGTATTATGAACAACTAAATATCAGGTAATTCAATGCACAGTAGGTAAATATTTAAATGAGATCGACCCACTAGTTAAGTGATAAGGCTACTAAAAATTTCAGACAATATTCTTCTTAGCCGATTCTTCTTCATTCCAGGAACTAAGCACTCGTTTTCAGTTTGTACTGCACTCTTTTATTTTTTCATTGATTGAGAAAATATTTAAGGCTATTTTGTTGTCTTAAGTCATTTCTCAAGTATTTTACTCTTCGCAGAAATCCCATTTCGTAAGCTTGGATTCTAGAATTATCTCGTTTCATCATCCACCAACTTTCACATCCATATAAGAGAGTAGGTGTAGGCATTCTGTTAATTGTTCCGCACTTCTCAAGTTTTACTTTTTAAATTATACTTCTATACGCGCGTTCGATGTTGGAAATTTATACGGGAGTGAATCGACAAAATCATTACATATGTAAGATATAGGTAAGAGAGAGACAGAAGATATATTTTCTCTCTCGAAAGTAAGTTTAATTTAAAAATATATAACAAGCATAAGATATTTTTTATATTAATTCAGTAGATATATACATTTGGCCAAGTCTTTTACAAATAAATATTCTTCCTAGAACTTCTATGATTCGTAATAAACTTTTCATTTTCGAATACAATAAATAAATAAACACAAACACGAAAAACTGACATTTTAAATAATGTTCTTGTCAAATAATGACAGTGATTTACTTTATTATTTGAGGTTATTGGTCGAATGGGTTGAAGCGCGGTATTTAGAACCAGAAGTCGCGAGTTCGATCTGAGTTGTATTTTTATATTAATAACAAAATAAACACAGAATTTTACTGCAGAGTATGTGTAAAATTTTTTTTTGCATTCAACTCCTTTCATACGTACCTATATGAAAATAAAAATATAAATTTTCATCAAAATATTGATTCAATCCTTCATTTACTATATACCTAATTATCGTTCTCTTTCTGCTCTCTCTTACCTGTAGCATTACATATGTAATGATTGTGCAGATTGACTCCCATATAAATTTGTAACGGCGAACGCGTGTATAGAAGTATAATTTCTACCGCAAGTCCACTGGACTGCAACTCTCGTTTTTTTTTCATATTTTAGCAGTTCCATATTTATTTGATTGTTTTGCGTGCTTTTCTATTCTGTGATATCACAGAATTACTTATGAGATTTCTTCTTCTAAATACTATTCTACAACATTTTTAACTTTTATAGGTAATACATTAAATCGTTGATCCCTTATTGAATATGTGTTTAAAGTTTGTGGCTCTGCAATATCTTGGCAAAGTGCATAACAAAGGACGGTAGTTTTATCTAGCTATGAGGCAGAATATATGGCCTTGTCAGAAGTTGTTTTTCTTAGGGGTTTGCTAAGAGATTTAATTGAAAAAACTGAATGTATTACTTTATTTAACAGTAATCAACGTGCATTAAACTTATCAGCAAATTTAATTTATCATAAAGGAGGTAAGCATATTAATGTAAAATACAATTTTTTGAGAGAATAACTGACACATCATTCATCATTATTGTAAAATATATGCCTACTGATGTTATACCAGCTGATGTGATGACTAAAGGTCTAATTTCTGAAAAGATGTACAGGTTATTGAAACTGTTTTGTTGATAAGTGGGGATGTTAAAATATCGATCAACTAAAAAAAACTAAATATTACCACGAAACTTCACCTTAATAAGCGCTTGCTATAGTCCAAATACTAAAACATCTTGAAATTATTCTTCTATTGAAAATAAATAATTGATGCTACTATTTGGATACAAGGATTATCTGACATGGTTCTATCAGACAGTAAATCTTACCTTGTATTTCACACAAAAGTTAATCATGTATTTGTATTTCACATAAAGTTTTTTATACTCTTTACATAAACAATAAGATGTAATAAGACCCTTTATCATATATTTCAAACAAAAAAAGTGATTAATGATAAAAAATATTTATAATCCGCATCAAACAACAAAAACAAAATAATATGTCAAATATTAGAAAAAAATTTATATTTTAAAGACAATTTATATACTAACCTGAAATTATAAAATAAATAAATATCGAGTTTATAAATTTTGGTGCATTTTTTAAGATAATACTTAACAACATATTAGCATTATATAAAATGTATATCATATGTATTGTAAACACAAGTATATAAAAACAATACTGATTTCCAATAACGGGAGTATACAAAGGCTCGAAAATGATCAATGCGCATGTGTACTAAAGTTGACACATTAGTATTACAGTCTTGGCAATAATGATATATCTAACTAGCGAACACTTAGGCCATTTGGACCACAAATATCGCTACTGCCTGTTATTATTATGAAAGATATGTGCAACCTCCAATAAATATCGCATAAAGTACATAAAATACTTACAATTTCAAAGGAAAATGCAGAATATGTATAGATGCTGCAAGAAAATTTACCTGTGCGTTAAACATGCTACACAACCATTGTAGAGAGTAAAGATTTTTCAGTTCGAGGAATTTATGATCAAGAAACTAAAAATTGTCGTGAAGGGCACACCCTGCAAGTCATATTATCTAGTCTAGATATGACTACTACAAACGCTGATAACTACCAGCTGTAGTCCGTTTGAAGAGGTTTACTCTCCGGACACTGGAACTCAAACCATGGGTGTATGTTACCTGAAGCCAAATTTAATTTAAACATCACACATTTTTAATAACATTATGTACAATCTTTTGTAACAACACAAACTTTAAAGGGTTTTTACCCTCATATTTTGGTGGCTCAGGCATGTGAACCTTGTACTTTTTAAACCTGATGATGGAATTGTTATTCCGAAAACGTTTGTTTGTATTATTCAATTTAGCCCTTTTAAGGGTTTTTTAAATATACCCACATACAAAGATATAAATTATTTTTTGTGATACGTGGTATACAGCCAGCTACAGGAATTTTTTTCCTTGTGGAGTTTATAATAAACTTTAATTTATCAAACTGTACTACTGTGTATGTCCCCCCCCCCTAACAACCCTTGGTGGTTCATGTGGGTTATGTATGTTTAAATAATAAAAAAAAGTCGTAGTAATAATTATACCAGTATAATTATTTCAGAATCCTACTAACTATATCTATGGATCAGACTAAATAAATCATTTACTTTGGTATAAGAAGGTTCCACCAATCACATAGAACCTTGTCACACATAAAATGTCAAGTTTAAAAAGTGATAAGGTTCCAACTGTAAACAAAAAAAAAAATGGTAAATTTCTTACCAATGAGGATTTTTTTCTTTTTTACCAGCCAAAACCTTTTTATGTATATAAGAAGTGTGTACACAAAAATCAAACAATATATCAAAAACACTTGTGAGGTGTCAAGGTTAAACTTTGGGGACTGTTTTCTCAAAACTAGGTTGTTGTTAGTTGGAACCCTATCATTATAGCCTAACGAAATGTAATATTTCTTTATTTACCTCGCTTTTTAAATTTGTTTCAAATTATATTGGTGAAAAATGACAAACAGAAGTAGTTATCGTTATACTATATTTTAAGAGTAACTTCTCAAAAAAGAAACTAATTTGGTATAGATTACTTTAGTACTTGTGCTTGCCCTACAATTCAACTTTATTTTGTTATCTATTTAGATAAACAATTATGCTCAAACTCTTCTACATGCTGATGTTACAATAATGGACGATAAGATAAGTAAAGAGGTCATAGATGTACAATGTATACACCGTATTTTAATAGGCGTCACGCCCTTCCGGTGGGGATCTAAGCCGCAAAGACTTTATCCCTTACCGTTCTGGTTTTATAGAAGAAAAAGAAATAGTTCGTCGCATGACGCCTGGCAGACGTGAAACGTATAAACTATTTTGTACAGAAAATTTGCATGAGAAGATGTATTAAAAGAAATACACACGGCATCATTAAAAACAGAATCCTATTCCTATTTAAAAACAGAATATTTAAATCTTTGCAAAGAAAAAATTTCTCGATTCATGTCAGCGCCGGCGCTTTGACGAAGAATACTTGAGTGATATAGGAAGTACTGGTTACAGTAATGGAGTTATACAAGCAGTGACAATGAAAAGAAACAGTTGTGTGCAGTTTTGCTTGGAGAAATGTGAAGAAATCAAATACCTATAGCATGGATGCACAGACCGGGGCCCGCGGGCCGCACCCACCCGCCGGCCGAATACTGGTGGCCCGCCGACAGTAAAAATAATACTCTTGTACATTCGAAAACTATTGAATTCTATTCCAGAATAAAACCAAAAAAAAAATGTTCGAAAAGTAATTTGAATCTCGCGCGCGCTATTTGAATCTAGTGCCCAAAAATGCTAAGTCAAGTAACATCGCTTGCTGCCTTTATATAAAGTTTAAAATAGTAGAGAAATTAAGAATGTTCTAGCGCGGTGCGAGCAAGCGAGATAGCAGTAGTCCCGAATTCCCGATTGCTTGCGTAGGTATACGAAGCTTCCACAGTCGTATGCACAGAGTACAGTTACACGTCGATTTACTATTGCAGTGTTAACCCGTCAAGTGCCGTGTATAATTGTGTTGTGAAATCGTAAGTAAAACTCTGTTATTAATAAGTGTTTCCCTACCTATTTAATCAAATTTAGCTTTAATGTTGGCCAAATATTAAAATAAAACAAAGAAATTACTATTTTTATCAGAATTTCTCTAATTGTAATAATTACGTCATTATTTCAGATATAAAATCTGTATAAAAATCTTCAAATTTCTTAGGAATAATATTCAATCAATTATTTTTGATAATTTAAAAAAGGATGGGTAATTTAAGTAGGTCCTGTAATTATTTTCAGGTGCTGTGTTAATCCTAGCCCGGATTAGAACGCAACATGGAGAAGCCAGGACCTAGTAAACAACGTAAGGTTAAAGATGAAAATCGACAGTTTCAAGAAATTTGGACTGAAAAATACTTTTTTGTATGGTCGCATAACAAAGTCGTTTGTTTAATTTGCAAGAATTCTGTTGCGATGGCAAAGGAATATAATGTAAAAAGGCACTATGCAACGCAGCATCCTTCTTTTACCAAGTTTATAGGCGAATTAAGAAAGCAAAAAATGTTGTCTTTAAAACGGGAGCTTATTGGTCAGCAAGCTATGTTTACAAAACCCATTCAAGATTCAGATACAGCTACATAAGTTAGTTATGAAATTTCTCGAATGATAGCAAAGCGAAGTCGCCCCTTCAATGATGGCGATTTTGTAAAAGAATGCATAGAAATTGCCGCTAAGAAAATGTGTCCAGAAGCATCAAAAAAGTTTGAGAAAATTCAACTGAATCGTATGACTATCCAAAGACGAATAATATCTTTGTCAGGTAATATTGCGGAACAATTAATTGAAAAAACTAAGATCATTGAATTTTTTTTATTAGCACTCGACGAATCCACTGATATTAGTTCCACAGCTCAACTTCTCATATTCATACGAGGTGTTACTCAAGATTTTGAAGTCTTAGAAGAGTTATTAGGAATGTGTTCATTGAAAGGTCAAACCAAAGGAGTTGATATACTCAATGTTCTTTTGGATGAGTGTTCAAAAACTGATTTGGACTTATCAAAATTATCGGGAGTTGCTACTGACGGTGCTCCTTCGATGATTGGTGTCAATTCCGGGCTAGTTACTTTGCTGAAAAAGCATCTGTAAGAAAAAAAAACATAAACGCTGAAGATCTTATGCAGTTTCACTGCATTATACACCAAGAAGCCCTCTGTTCTAAAAAAATTGAATTTCAAAATGTCATGAAAGTGGTAGTTTCGATTGTAAATTTCATAAAATGACGAGGACTCAATCAAAGACAATTCAAACAATTCCTTGATGACATCGAAAGCGAATACGGAGATTTACTGTATTATACAGAAGTAAGGTGGCTAAGTCGTGGATTGACACTGGAACGTTTTCTAAATTTAATAGAAAAAATTTGAATATTTCTGGCGGAAAAGCATAGGGATGTCCCAGAACTTAAAAATCCTGATTGGTTGTGTGATTTGGCTTTTTTAGTTGACATTACAAATCATTTGAATGTCTTGAACACACGGCTTCTAGGCAAAAATCAACTGATATCCCAGCTCTACGCTCATGTATCATCCTTTCAATGCAAGCTGACACTTTTCAGATCACAGTTGAATTCTGGAAATTACAATCATTTTCCGAATTATACGAAAATGGCTGAAAAATTCAACAAAACTGCGATTAATTTCAGTTATGTAGAAAAGCTAGATATTTTGATTCAATCTTTTCAAGAAAGATTTTCGGAGTTTAAAAAGTGAAACCTCTGTTGGACATATTCAGCAATCCTTTCACGATTTCAGTTGAAAATGCGCCAGAGTCAATGCAGTTAGAAATTATCGACATTCAAAACGACCAAGATTTACGCATCAAATTCAACAAAGGAGACTTGCTGAACTTTTACCGCTGCATTGATAAAAATATGTACGAAGAGTTGTGCATAAACGCTCTGAAATGTGCCAGCTTCTTTGGTTCTACCTATATATGTGAACAAACTTTTTCAGTACTAAATAATAATAAAACAAAAAATCGAAACCGTCTTGCAAATGAAAGTTTGGAACCAGTTTTACGTGTTGCTACAAGTAAATTTGAGCCAAATATAAAAAAGGTTGTAAGCACTATACAGTGCCACGCTTATATATCAGATACAATACACTATTAATACAAGGTCAGACATATCACCTTTGTTTAATAAACAGGATGACACTGAAAAATGTGATGAGTTAAGTTATATTTTTGCTTATTCATAGCATATTTAATTGATTTAAAAAAATAAATTTTACTTGGTGATAAAAGATTACAATTCAAATATGTTTAAACCTTAAAAAATGCACTCATAATATCCACACTGTCTGTACATTTTTGTTTGTAGATAATAACAAAATGCGAATTGCTATTAAAACAATAATGTTATATTTACTCTCGTCTCGAACACGTTTAATGATTTGTAGAAGTAATAGTGGCTAAAGTTGATAGACTCCGAATGCATAAAAATATATAATTGAAAATTTATTTATTTTTATACCAACATTTCGGCAAATACATGGCTAACACCAAATTTTCGTATGATTTAAATCGTTACTGCAATCAGTTTATAATATGCGTATGCAGTTTTAAATTTTTAACTTTTATGAGGAAAAATAGTGAAAGAAAAGGTTTAACCCTATATTGCATACCGTAGCTTTAGGCAATACCGGAATTCATTTTCGTTAGAAAACTAACCTTTAATTTATTAAGTGAATTAAACTGCATATTGCGTACTGAAAGACACATTCTCTAAGTAATCGCGCAAACTCCTACGTCATTACGTCAAGTCAAGTTTTCGGGTCTAAAGTTATCGGGCATTGCCAGTCGTGTGTTATAAGCGAAAGGTAGAAGATCTTTCAACTGGTTTTCTTGTTGTACACTACTTTTGAACATAAAATTGGTTACTTTATTTAATAAGCTTATGTGAAGGAAGTAATTCCTAGTAATTTTATAATTGTAAATATAAAATAAGAATCACAAATCAAGTTGTAGTAAACAGGTGTTGCTTTGAGGCAACTTTATGCAATTGAGTCATTGAACTATCTGAAGTTTGTGTAAATCGATTCTATGGACATCGAAGTAGCAGAAATGCAAATGTTATAAGACCAGTGCCAGACAGATGATTCTGATGGCAGCAAATTAGAGGATAATGACGCTGATATTGATGATCCCTGTTCTTTACCTTCTGACAATATTGATGCATCTGTAAGTAAATATTTTAGACTCATCTCATGAGTGACATTTCTAACATCGCCATTTTTTTTTTAGGAAGAAAATACTCACGAGGATGATGATATTGTCTCTGATGAGACATCTGATGATAAGGTGGATGATTCTTTCAAACCTAAAACCAAAAAAATAAAAATAGCCTACCAATGGAAGGTTTGCAAAACAAAAATTGCATTACCTATTCCCAAGTGAAAAGGTAATATACATATGTCACACGAAATAAAACAACCATAGAATACTGTACTAATTTTTTTGATGACGAGTTGATTGGAACTCTAATAGAGCAGTCAAATTTATATAGTGTTCAACAAAGTCGAACTAAGCCACTTAGTGTAACAAAAAATGAAATTGAACAATTTATTGGTATGTCAAGCTACATGTCTATATATAAACTACCACAACAACGAATGTTTTGGAATCCAAAAACAAAGATTACTCAAGTAGCCGATGTAATGTCTGTGAGATGCTTATACATAATAATATACATTTGTCATAATCTCCAGATTATGACAAATTATACAAAATAAGACCATTGATCACTAAAATGAATGAAGTATGTTCTACAATTCCCCTTAAAGAGTTCTTGTCAATAGATGAACAAATTGTTCCTTTCAAAGGAAGAAGCAGTCTAAAAAAGTATAAATCTTTGTTTTATGTGATACTTCTGGTTTGATGTATAAATTTGACATATATACTGGAAAAGAACCCATACTCTAATGTAGTCTTCAGGTTATCAGAGATTATCCCAAAACACCAGAATCACAAATTATACTTTGACAGTTGGTTCAATAGTATCAACTTGCAATTAGAATTAGCAAAAAATGGTATACCATGTGTAGGGACTGTAATGCAAAATAGACTCGCTGGTTGTGATTTGATATCGGACAAAGGGCGATAAAAAACAAGGGCGTGGATCATTTCAGGAACAGAAAACTATTATCCATGGTACTCCCCTGACTGTTGTGAAGTGGTATGACAATAAAGGCGTTACAATTCTAAGCTCATACACAGGAACTTATACATGTAGCAAAAAGAAGAGGTGGGATCGTATATCTAAGCAATAGGAGGCGTTGATTTGCTCGACTCGCTTATTGCTCTATACAGAATATCAATTAGGTCCAAAAAGTGGCACCACAAATTCTTTTATCACTGTATTGATATTATGATTGTTCAAGCATGGCTTTTATATAGAAGAGCCTGCACTGCTGTAAAAATGGCAAAAAAAGGAACAATCACTCCTATTGGAATTCAAGGCAGAAATTGCACAAACTCTGTGTATGAAAAATAAAGTAAATGGTTCTAAAAGAGGGCGTCCATCTAGTTCAAATGTATCCACAGCATGAGGAAAAGAAAAGGAAATACCATGCAACAGCACCCATTCCCTGCGCAGAGGTTAGAAAAGATGGAATGGGTCATTGCCCTATATATTTTGAAAAGAAAGTAAGATGCAAATATCCTAATTGTAAAGGAACTCCCAAAGTTCAATGCCAAAAGTGTAAAATATTTCTTTGTTTTACAACTTGTTGTTTTACAACTAATTGTTTTAAGAATTTTCATACCGAATCAAGTTTTCACATAATAAATTATTATTTCACTAAATGTAGTTTAATTCCATATTGTTCCTTACAGTACACATTCCGTATTTTACAAAAAAAGGGGGCCCAACTCAAAAATTAAACTAGGGAACATTATGTTCATAATTAAAGCCATATAAATGATAAAATATTTTTAGTTCGTATATTTAAAATTCATGCAATATAGGGTTAAATTAGTCCCTAATTTATCATACTCGTCAGGTTTAGCGTCTATTGATTAATATCGGTTTAAAAACCTGAAAAAGGTCTGTTCAGTAAGAATTTTTTATCTAATTCTGACTTATGTAACTTGAGATATCATTGGAATAAATTTTTGAGCGAGCAAAAGCGCATATTGAAAATTGAATGTTTTTTTGTTGATAAATATGCTAAGTAATTATTGAACAAAACAACGGCTACTAAGGGAATAAAAATCGTTTGACAATTTGAAAAAAAAAAAACACGTTAAATCTGCAATTATCGTTGACTATAATATGAAATCCTAGTAATGTTAACGATTTCGGTGGATTTTTTATTAAATATCCCATTGGATGCACTCACTATGGTAAATGAAAAATATACCATAAGATACAATTCAAAAATAAACAGACAATGTCGAGAGATCAGTTAACAACAGATATAAAACTATACACATTTTCAACCAATCTTTTCATTTGTTATTAAGAAGACGAATAACAAAATAGGTAAAAATCTCCGTGTTTAAATGAGACGAATTATTATAATAAATACTAATGGACATCGTTGTCGCTGGAAATGTCAGATTCGGCTTCGTCTTCTGAATAATCTTGAGGACTTGGTGATAGAGGATCAAAACTCGAAGATTGACGCGAATTTTCTTCGTCCAGTCGGGCTTCGACGAACTCCTCAGCATTGAGCATTGAAAGTGAACTAGTGCCTGCGTTAGCTTCGTCGAGAAGTTGTTCCAATGAGTGATGAGTACCATTGTATATTTCTTAAAAAAAATTAATGATCTATATTAAAGGGATTTATTTATGCATATACAAAAAGTCTACTCAACATAAAAATTTTCAAACGTAAATCACATTACATAAATATAAAAGTGAAATATAACAATTTACTATGTTCGTTGGGAATACATATCGTACATGCATTCAGCAAATTCCCAACTGTAAACAAACGCACGTGTTGATATTCGCCCTCTCATTCGGGAAGAGGCTATTAAATATAATTTATTGACGGATTCTCATTTTACAGGTCCAAACTTGTATTTTTAGCGTGTTGGTTTTTAAGTTAATATATCGTGTGTTATATGTTATAGTTATTGTTGTTATTTACCGGTAGTGTTATTTTTTAGAGTTTAGTTTAAGTGTTTGGTATTAAGTTTTAGTGTTAAGAGGGGACGATACTTGCGATTAATAAGACAATATATGCAGGAAGATCGTACTATTTATTATTTGGATGAAACTTGGGTGAACGCTGGTCATACTATTGACAGAGTCTGGACTGACATGTCAATCACCAGTGCTCGACAAGCATAATATGTTGAAGGACTTTCTATATGACGGAAACATCCTTCTGGGAAAAGCAAACAACTTATTGTTTTACATATCGGATCTAAAAATGAATTTGTAGACTGCTTTTGTCTGAATAAAAAAAATGGCGACTACCTTGAAGACATTTTTTGAAGAGTGGCTGCAAGGGCTTTTGCCAACTTTAGCTAAAACGGCAGTTATTGTCCTCGTTAATGCGTCCTATCATAGCAGAAAATATGAAAAGATTCCAACTAGTGCTATGCGAAGAGCTAAAATTCAAGAATGGTTGTGACAAAAAAATATTATAGTTACCGAGGAGATAGAACAAAAGTATGTGGTAGATGAGATTATTAAGTCTTCAGGTAGATGTGTGCTTAGATTGCTCCCTTATCAGTGCGAGTTAAACCCCATTGAGCTAATATGAGCACAAGTAAAGGGTGAAGTTGCAAGAAAAAATACCACATATAAATTAAATGACGTAAAAGTACTTTTCAGAGAAGCACTGAACAATGCTACATCGGATTCCTGGAAAAATGCTATCAACCATGTAGATGGCATTATATCTAAGATGTGGGAACTACATGCTATTGTAGGGCAGCAGTTAGAACCACTGATTATTAATTTAGGTGACAACGAATCCTCATCCCAGGACACCGATAGTAATTAATTTATTAATTAAGAATAAAGGTAACCTCTTTTGTCATATTTTATTTATTGTTTTTTACTTAAAACGCTCAACGCGAAAAAACTCCAATTCAGTCGAATTCGGGTCAAGTCTGAAAAACAATACCTGAAATCCGGGACTTTTCAATGAAAATCGGGATTTTTTTTAAATATGGAACTTTAATATCATCAGTTTATTGATTATTTAACTTGTATCATTTGTGACTTCAAACTGATTACTGACATAAAATAAATTTTTACATAAAATCATATTGCAGCTGCAGCAGCTTTGATTTTGGTTCAAAGCATATAATGGTTTAGAAATTAATCATTGGATGCGATTGATTTTAAATAGCGAGAACGAAATCAAGAAGTTTGTTTACTTAAAATTGTTGACAAAACCGAAAAAAAAACATTAATCGGCAATAATTACATCGTTGTATGCAGCATGCCTCGTAATACAGATGATTCATGTGTATAAAAAATTGTTATTGTTTTTGAATTGTCTTTTCAGAAGAAGATAAATTAAAATATAGAAATTTCAAATTCAAATGATTTTTCGGACTAATTGATCATACTGTTCATACTATATAATCAATTATCAATTGCATATATCATAACTCCATTATTACAGTGACAAATAGAATTAAGTTTTCAATATGTATATTATGGGTTTTACCGCATTCACACACACATGTGTATAACGACGCTAAGAATACAATTCTTTGGAGGGTAACTTTCGGGAAAGCGTCAAAACAAGGATCAGCTAGAGATGGTATAAGCCAGTTTGGTGTAGAACTTTATTCTAAATGTGAAATTTTCGGTGATATGTTGTCACCTTCATCAGCACCTAAATGGAAAACCTATTTTAGTACAAGTGGTGGAAATCAACATTTAAAAACCTACATTGAAAATGTTCAGTTGGTCCTAGTGGTGAAGAACACTGTCACAAACATGTTAAAAATATTAAAAAATATAAACATATATATAAAAATATTTTAAATGTATTTTTTAATATTTTTAACATGTTTGTGACAGTGTTCTTCACCACTAGGACCAACTGAACATTTTCAATGTAGGTTTTTAAATGTTGATTTCCACCACTTGTACTAAAATAGGTTTTCCATTTAGGTGCTGATGAAGGTGACAACATATCACCGAAAATTTCACATTTAGAATAAAGTTCTACACCAAACTGGCTTATACCATCTCTAGCTGATCCTTGTTTTGACACTTTCCCGAAAGTTACCCTCCAAAGAAGTATATATATATATATATATATATATATATATATATATATATATATATATATATATATATATACATATATAAGTCAGATAACTACTTACTATCTAAATATGGCCACATGGATTCTGGAAGCAAGCCCTTGATCTTTTCTAAACTCTCTAGTGAACAGGTACCAGTGTCTAAACCTAAATAGATCAAAACTGTTAGTCCTTTTATTTACCAAGAATACTCAATGGCTTACCCGATAACATTCCAATTGACTTTAATATTTCCATATCATCTTTTATTTCAAATGTGTCATTTAATTGAAAGACATATTCCCTCCTAAAAAATGAATAATCTATTAAATTCAATTTTTCAGATCATTTTGTCTAAGATTTTCATGTCTCTTCATACGTTTTCATAACATTTTATTAAAACGTTTCCCCAACGCGTTAGAAAACGAACTGAATAATAAAAAAACGATAATAAACAACGAATTGAAAAAATAACACTAATCAAAAAAACTTTATTGCTTCATAAAATACCAAATCCTTGAAAGGGGGAGGCCATAACTGTGTTCTAGAGATTTGCATAAACAATATGCTAGGAAGATGATGAAGCAAAATTGTAAATCCAAAAAATATCAAATATAGATGTATTATTTATTAAGTGCAAAATTTATTATTTGAGGCGTTCAGAACCATAGTGGATTAAGTCCACTTCTTCCGAAAATTAAGTTAGCGGATCTATGTTTTACAAATAGAAATCACATATTAATACAGTTGAAGTATTATGTAGAATAACAATTCTACATAATACATACAACACATAATACATAAACACATAATAAATAAAGACACAAAACAATTAGAATTTGACATCATCCTTAGGCTACAAAAACACCACTCTCAAAATGTTCAACTTACAGCATGGCTATTTACCTACAAGATCAAAGCCCAAATTATGGGAAGCAATGAATGATCTCGGAATCCGACAAACACTAATAAAAGCAGTTAAAGCACTGTACAAAGAAAACAAAGTAGCTATTAAATGTGGAAATAAAGCCTACAATACATTTAAGACGACAAAAGGACTTCTACAAGGCTGTGCTACGTCCCCTACTCTATTTAAAATATTCTTTTAAAAGACACTCAAACCATGGAGGAGAAAATGCAAAGGAATGGGCATACCAGTAAAAGACGAATACCTATACATCTTAAGTTTTGCCAACGATCAAGTAGTCATCGCACAAGATGATGAAGATCTCAGTTTTATGCTCAGAAAACTAGAAGAATAATATAAAAACAACGGAATGGAAATAAACTTAAAGAAAACAGAATACCTAACAACAGAAAACAAGGATATGAGAAACCTAGAGATAGACGAGGGAAGACAAGTAAATGGAACAGATAAATTCAAGTATTTAGGAACCATAATATCGAACCAGGGAACAACAGAAGAATATATAAACAACAGACTAAGACAAACAAGAAACTGTATAAGACAACTAAATTCAGTGCTGTCGGATAAGAACATTACGATAAAGACAAAAAAGAGAATATATAATACACTGACAAGAAGTATCCTGACATATGGGTCCGAAAACTGGACAATAAACAAGAGAAATAGAGGTAGAATAAGAGCAGTAGAAATGGAGTTATTGAGGAGAAGCTGTAGACTTACAAAAGAGACAAAATTGAAAACGCAGAGATTAAGCGGAGAATGGGAGTGCAATCAGACATAATCGACTATATAGAGGAGAAGAGACTATCCTGGTACGGCCACGTCAGAAGAGCGGACCGATGACGCTGGATAAACAAAATCACAGAATGGAGCCCGATCGGAAGAAGAAAGAGAGGAAGACCCCGAAGGTCATTCAGAGACGAAATCGACGAGGCTATGGAGAAAAGAACCCTGCGAGATAGAGACTGGAATGACAGGGAAAATTGGAGAAAACGGTTGAGTGAAGGAAGACAGTGAAAACTGTGGAAATCCTTAGTAGTAGTATCAAAGCCCAGTAACCCGTTAATTTAGAAAACAATAACCGCCAAATAACTATTCGTTATAATAATAGTTTAATACACTCCTGTCCAAAATTAACCCATCACCTTAAATGTAGCCTAAGTTTGAAGCTATTTTTCTTCTGAACGGATAGGTAATTAGATTTTGATGATTTTTTTCTCATATTATAGGTCTATTCTTAATATATCACTGTATTAATGTTTGCTGAAAAATCTTAACGTTTTACCTGTATACGGGGTGTAAAAATAAAGTTGTGTTTTTCATCGTGTTTTGAAACACCCTGTGGAATTTATTAGAAAGAAACATACTACATCTTATTAATATTTTAAAATAGTTTTATCCTTTCTTATGATTTTCGTAAAAAATTATCTCGATATCTCTATTATCAAAGATTATAGAGAACTTTAAATGTAAACTCTACTTACATAAACTTTATTGACATTTAATACAACTAAAGTCTAAGAAAACATAACCTTAATAATTTATCCCTCTACCAAAAAGCACACTTAAAATCAAGCGGCGTATTTGATTTTGATCAATTGCATCCCGAACTTCTCTCACCATAACTTTTACTTTTTACTTCTTGTCGGCTCGTGAGTTGGCGATCAATAATATCCCACAAATTCTCTATTTGATTTAGATTAGGACTTCAGGGTGGCCATGTGGTCGAGCGTTATAATGCATCAAAAGAAAATTATTTCCTGTGTAAGGAGCAAATGGAACTACATGGTTAGACAAAATGTCTGTAATATACCTTTCACTTGTTAAGGAACCTCTTCGTAAAACAACAAGGTCCGTTCGCACTGTAAGAGATATTCATGCTCATATTCACACATGCTCTCAGTCATCAACATTCCAGTCTATAAATTATAATCTACTTCTACGATGATTTACATTTAAAGCTGATGCTCCGACTAATATCCTTACATACAGATCTTGCATATGGTCGTTTGGTTCTCAAAAAAGTTAAATGACTCGTGATATTGTAGTATGAGATACTTTTAACCTCAGGCCGATTTCACGATAACTTATTATAATTCAGTAAAATCACGATATGTCTTGAACGTACATTTCTTTTTTGATAATAAATCTATCTCGAAATATTAATAAGATGTAGCGTTTGCTTTTAATAAATTCAACAGGGTGTTGCAATATAAGATGAAAAAACAAGTTTATTTTACACCCAGTATATGGGTAAAACGTTGACACTTCCTAGAAAACACTAATACAGTAATTACTTAGAAATAGATCTGCAATGCAAAAAAAAATTATTGAAATTTAATAAGGGAATCATAAGAAAAATAGATAAAACATGATAAACATCATACAAGTGTACGCTCCTACAGCAGACAAAGACGAAGAGGAAATAGAACAATTCTATAATATCTTAGAAGAGGTGATGAGAACAACAAAGAGACAACACATTAACATAGTAATGGGCGATCTGAACGCCAAGGTAGGTCAGGGTAAAGTTGGAGAAAATGTCGGTGAATATGGCTTAGGTAATAGAAATGAAAGGGGTGATCGTTTAGTTCAGTTTTGTCAAAGCGAAGATTTAATAATAACTAATACATTCTTTAAACTACCCCCAAGGCGACTATATACGTGGACGTCACCTCAACATACACAAGAAAAAGTGGTCAGAAACCAAATAGATTACATATTGGTGACAAAAAGATACCGTAATGCCGTAAAATCTACTAAAACTTTCCCTGGAGCTGATATCGGTTCGGATCATAATCCAGTAGTATCTGTGATAGAAGCTAGACAAAAGAAAATAAGAAAAGCCATCATTCCAGCATTAGACTTAAGCCAGCTTAAAAATGAACATCTACGACAAACAGTGCGAGAAGAAATAAACACCAGCCTCAGTGTAGCAGAAAGCCAAATCCGCAGAACAGACAACATAGATGAAAAACTTAAGTATATAAATACGATAATAAGAACTATGGGAACGAAACACCTAACCAAATCTGCAAAGAAACATAAGGTGTGGATGACACCAGACATTCTAGAACTAATGGATGAAAGACGTAAAATGAAGAATAATGCAGAAAAATACAAAGAGGTTGATAAGAACATAAAGCAAAGAATAAGAAATGCCAAAGAATCATGGATTACAGAACAATGTGTAGAAATGGAAAACTATGAAAGTATGACACGTTCAATATACATAAAAAAGTAAGAGAAATTACAGGAACCCAAAGAAGACGTCAAATAAGTTTGCTTAAGAACAAAGATGGAAAGATTATTATAGATTTAACAGAGAAAATTAATAGATGGAGTGAATACATAAGAGAATTATTTGAGGACAACAGAAATAACATTGTTCTGATATATGGCGAAACGGGACCTGAAATTCTAAAATGTGAAGTAGAAATGGCACTTAAAAATTCCAAAACTGGGAAGGCAAATGGACCGGATGAGGTTCCTACCGAATTGCTAAAACTCTTGAATGATGAATCAATAGGTATAATATTGCACTTATTTAATACAATATACAATACTGGCATTATACCTCAAGAGTGGCTGTTGTCTACATTCGTTACACTGCCAAAGAAATCTAATGCTAAAGAATGTTCAGAACATCGAACAATATCTTTAATGAGCCACCTACTAAAGATATTTCTAAAAATCATCCACAACCGAGTTTATCAAAAGTTGGAGTCAGATATTAGTAATACACAGATGGGGGGATAATACACAGAAAAGGGATTGGTGCTTGAGAAGCTCTCTTCGGTTTGAATGTTCTCACACAAAGATGCCTAGACGTTAATCAGGAGGTACATACGTGTTTTATCGATTTTGAAAAAGCGTTTGACAGAGTACGCCATGATTAGCTTAGAGAGATTCTTGAAAGTAAGGACATAGATAATAAAGATCTGCGAATAATTCTCAATCTATATTGGAATCAGAAAGCTAACATCAAAATAGAAACTAAAACATCACAAGCAATAGAAATACGTAGAGGAGACGACAGGGTTGCATTTTGTCACCTCTGTTATTTAATGTATATAGTGAAAGCATCTGTCAGGAAGCCCTTTTACAAGCAAACGGAGGAATCGTAATTAATGGAGAGATTGTAAATAATATTCGATACGCGGACGACACTGTACTAGTTGCAAGAACAGTAGAAGAATTACAAAGATTACTTACAGACATAAATATTGCTTGCAACAATTATGGTATAAATATCAATATTAAAAAAACCAAGTATATGGTCTTCAGTAAAAACATGACACAACCAGCGTATATTAGTATAAACGGCACTCAAGTTGAAAAAGTATGAAACTACAAATACTTGGGAACTTTAATAAACGAAACTGGAGACCAAAACAGTGAAATAAAAAGACGTATCGAAATTGCCAGGGCCACCTTCATAAAGATGAGAAAATTCTTCTGCAACAGAAATATAAGCATCCCTCTACGATTAAGAATGCTGAGAGGCTATGTATTTAACACGCTATTATACGGTGTAGAGGCCTGGACTCTCAAACAGAACAACATGAAAAATATTGAAAGTTTCGAGATGTGGTGCAACCGTCGAATGCTGAAGATTAGTTGGGTTGAAAGAATAACAAACTGTGAAGTAATACGAAGAATAGGAAAAGACCCAGAGATTTTGTTAACGCTAAAGCGAAGAAAACTCGAATATTTTGGTCACCTGATGAGAGGACATAAATACGCATTACTTCAAAATATAATGCAGGGAAAAATAGAAGGAAAACGGAATCCAGGCCGTAGAAGAATGTCATGGTTGCGGAATTTGAGAGAGTGGTTTGGCTGCACCACTAATGAACTCTTTAGGTCAGCCGTAAACAAGGTCAGAATAGCCTTGATGATTTCCAATCTCCGATAGGAGTGACACAAAAAGAAGAAGAAGAAAAATAGTTTAAAAATTATAGTACAGTTTAATAATACAGTTAATTTTGTAGAGTAGAAAAACACGTAATGCTTTGAACGTACTTTTCTTTCTTGATAATAGAGATATTGAGATGACTTTTTACAGAAATATTGAGATGAAGATATCTCAAAATATTAATAATGTGTAGCATTTGTTTCTATTATTATTATTTACATTCCACAGGTGTTGAAAAATTAGATGAAAAAACACAACTTATTTTTACACCCCGTATATATACACAACGTAAAACGTTGACATTTCTCAAAAAAAAAACATTAATATAGTAATTAATTAGAAATATACCTACAGTGAAAAAAAATTATCAAAATCTAATTAAGGGTTCAGAAGAAATATAGTTTCAAAATTATGGTCCGTTTGAGGGGGAGCGTTAATTTTGGAGAATAGTATATATAAAAAATCTTTTCTAAGACTGATTTCCGCAGCGGAAATCGAAACGTCTACGAAAAAACTACAATCTTATTTAAATCGGTATAGTGCGTATGAGACAAACCCAAAACATAAAAGAAGAGCAGAATAATATTTTAAATATAGGAGAAAAAAGATATTATACATAAAAATCTTGCTTACTTATCATTTGATATACTACAACTAATAACAGTCTTCTTATTAGTATTGACAACAATAAAAGGCAGCTGAATGGAAGAATTCGAAGAGGGCGCCCCATAGAATTTTTCGTTATCCCTATTTCTTTGTGCCAAATTTTTAAAAGCAATTTGGTTTAGAATTAATTCCGTTAATTGTTTTTCCTTTTCAACTATTGCGGTTATCTTCTTTTGTACGTCCTTTTCAAGTTGATGGCACTCTTGGAGCGAATTTGTTGGAAGTCCTATCCACCTGAAAAAAAAAATCATAATTTATAAATATTATTATGATATTAAACTTTGGGCTAATTAAAAAAAAAATATATTAATTATATTCAAGTTCAATAATTCAATTGGTATTCTATTCTAATATATCTCAACATTTTTAATTACAGATGCCAAATTTTAATTCTTTTGTATAAATGTTATCTCAGGGTTTTCTCTGGGTTCTGAAATGCCTTTACCTTGTAACAGTGTTAAGCAACAGAAGTACAAGGAAAATAAAAGAAATGAACTTTGATAATATACAAGGCAAATATCGAGCACAGTATTAATTTAATCTTGCCCAAGTACTTTCGATCACTAGATCATCTTCAGGGGCATCTGAAATAAGCCAAGAAACGTTTTTTTTTAAATAAAGAAATTAATTAACTTCGATAAAAACTCGAAGTTTATGGTTGATAAAAGTTTTTTTGTGATTAACGTTTATAGACTTACTTCGTCAATTGCGAACTATCCGACAAGAGTAGAATGTAATAAATATAAAATGGGACATCACAATACACTACACAAAGACAAACAATTTTTTTGAAGATAGGTGAAGCTACATGGTGTATAGAAGCCGGAGACAGAATGGCTCAAGGTCTAGCGGATATGTTGAGATGACGTGTGACAAATGACAGCTTGGAAAGGGCAGTTACAATCATAGATATGTGATCTGCACCTTTCAAAATTCTATAAAACTAAGTATTGACCAAAAGGCCAACTGACACCACTATAGGAAGAAAACAACTGATGAAATATAAAATTATATTGAATATTTTTTAAGTAGATTGAATAATCCAGATCTCACACTTAAACCTGTCTATAATAATTAGGGTGTTAGTTTTTTTTTTTAGCATAATTTAATTTACAATCTGCTTCATCGAAGCTATAAGTAAATAGTTTGAATGTTAAATACATGAGGGAGAAGCTGCCCTGTGGCAACTCTCCTATTATATTTTTTTACATTAGATCATAATATATTTAATTTATTAAATCTGTTGGCCATTGTTTCTTCAGTCGTCTTGCGAATTCGGGAGGAGCGTTTAGCAGTCTTGCTTCATCATTTGGATGACTTCTCAGACCATCAAGGTAGCTCTTTGTGATCCTTTGAATTTCTTCCTCTACCAAAGGTGTAGCTGAGTCCTCGTGTAGGGTTTTATTGCTTACATACCAGGGCGCGTTGAATATTATTCTCAATATTTTTGATTGGACTCTTTGTATTATCTTGATATTTGATGGCTTTGAGCAACCCCAGAGTTGAACGCCATAGGTCCAAATTGGTTTTATCATAGATTTATACAGGAGCAGTTTATTTTCAGTATTGAGTTTTGATTTTCGACCCATAAGCCAGCTCATTTGTCGTATTTTGATGTTGATCTGGGTTTTCTTGGCTTGAATGTGTGGCTTCCATGTTAATCTTTTGTCAAGGGTTAGTCCCAAATATTTAACTTGTGTGCTGACTGGTAATTGTGTATCGTTTAATGTGATTGTTGGACATACATCCCTTCGGTTTGTAAATGTAACTTGGGATGACTTCGTTTCATTTACTTTCACCTTCCATTTGTTGAGCCATGTTCGCATTTGTTTAAGGTGGTTTTGCAGTTGTGCAGACGCGATAATGGGGTCCTCGTTGACAGCGATTATGGTGGTGTCATCAGCGAACGTTGAAATTTGGGTTGTTTCAGTGGTTGGGATATCTGCGGTAAATAATAGGTAAAGGAGAGGACCCAGGACGCTACCCTGTGGTACGCCTGATTTAATGGGAAAATATGTGGAAGTTGCTGTGTTATATTTTACTTGGAAGTAACGATCTTCAATGTAGGATTTCATAATTAGGTAGTAGGGAGTTGGAAGAATGCTTTTGAGTTTGTATAAGAGTCCAGTGTGCCATACTTTATCAAACGCCTTTTCTACATCTAAGAATGCCGCTGTACAATATTTTTTTTCCTCAATAGCAGTAAGGATTTTTGTTATAATTCTATGAGTCTGTTGTGTTGTGGAATGTCTCTCTCTAAAACCAAACTGGTGTGTGGGTATTTCTGCGTCTAGGTTAATGTCCTTCTTCAGTCTATCAAGTTATAGTCTTTCGAAGATTTTAGACATTGTCGGCAACAGGCTGATTGGTCGATAGGATGATGTTTTATTTGGAGGTTTGCCTGGTTTGTGAATCATTATTATTTGCGCAAATTTCCATGTGATTGGGAAATATGTCAGTCTGAGTGCACTATTGTATATTGTAGTTAACATGACCAATGCTCTTCTCGGAAGATTTTTCAGTATTAATTCTGTTATTAGGTCAAATCCAGGTGCTTTGTGGTTATTGCATTTTTCTATTTCTAGTTTCACTTCTGATGGACTGAATGGTGTTATTGGGGGCGTCATAGGGCAAGCACTATCCAGGAATTCTCTTATTAAGTTTCCATCGTTATCATTATCTGCTTGGTGTTCTTTAAAAATACCAGCTAAGTATTCTGCAAATGTTAACGCTTTTTCCTGGTCTGATCTTCCCCAAGTACCGTCATCTTTCTTAATTGGTGGGTTGTGTTCTGTAGGTCTCTTTAAGTGTTTTGTTGCCTTCCATATTGAGTGATCTTCTTTAGACAAGGTACTAATGTAGTGCTCAAATGTGGCATTGCGTGCATCATTTAGCGCTGTTCTTAATTGTCTGGTTAGTCGATTATATTCGTGTTTGTCATTAATATTGCAGCTTCTTTGCCATCTACCTCTTGCTCTTCGTTTTTCGACTATTAGTTGTCTGATATAATTCGGAGTGGTATTTGTGTTTTCTTGCTTTGGAGTTGATGGTGTAGCTCGATATGCAGCTTGTTGAATTTGACAGGTGAGATAGTTTATAGCTTTATCTATGTCATCTTTTTCTTTTAGTCTGATTCCAAGACTTAGATTCATGTCAAGCTGGTACTTGAATTCACACCAGTTAGTTTTAGGGGACGTTAACTTGGGTATTTCAGGTCGTTTCATTATGTGGGTGCTGAGTGTTGCTATGATTGGTGTATGGTCAGACGAGAGATCCCAATTTGCTTCTATGTCTGTGTAGTTTGCTGCAATTCCTTTTAGGATGAAGAAGTCTAGTAGATCTGGTAGTCTATTTATGTCGGATGGCCAGTATGTTGGTTGTCCCGTCGATAAGTAGGTGCAGTTTGTGTTGTTGATGGCATCTAATAGGCTTCTGCCTTTTGGTGTAATGAGTCGTGAGCCCCAATTCGTATGCTTAGCATTCCAATCACCTCCAACAATGAATTTGTTACCTAGCTTATTGAATAGTTCTTCGTATTCTTCAGTTGTGATTCTATATCTAGGAGGACTATATATTGCAGCAATTTCGAAGTCCCAAGGCCTGGCATTTATATTAAGTATTGTTGCTTGAATCTCATTTGTTTTATGTTCCGGCATTTGATGGTGTTGTATATTGTTCCTTATAATTATTGCGGATCCTCCATGGGCTGTTCCATCTGGGTGACTAGTGTGGTAGACTGAGTATTGAGGTATTTTAATGACGCTTCTTTCTGTGAAATGCGTTTCAGATACAAGAAGGATGTCTATTTTGTTGTCCTTTAGGAATTGGATTACTTCTGCTTTATGGTTTGCTAAACCATTTGCGTTCCACTCGGCGATTCGAACAGATCTAACGAATTTTGTTAATTAATGTTGTTAGCATGGTAAGGATCATGCTGTTTTGATTCATTAGTTGGGTGAACATTGCTTTAAATTCGTTTAAGAATAAGTTCATTTGAGACCCTATGTCAGCTACTTGATTTCCTGCTCTTACTGCTTGGGCATAGGATTGGGTTCCATTCTGTTGTTGGTACTGTGATTGTTGACTCTGGTACTGTGAAGTTGGTGCTGGGTTAACATTTTGATGTGGGTTCGGATTATTATGGGTCGACTGATTTCCGCTTTGGCGATTATTTCTTGCATTTTGTAAGTCCTTGTAAATTACACAGCCTTTATAGTTTGCAGTGTGTTCTCCTGTACACAGGGCACATTTTGCTGGTGTATTTCTGGGTTTTGTACATTTTGGTGATGGGTGACTTCCTCCGCATTTCACGCATGCGTATGGTCTTGTACAGTACGCTTTTGTGTGTCCATAACGTTGACAGCGCTGACACTGTGTTATATTGTTCTTTTTGTGAGGGGGTTCAAAGCTGACTTTCATATTGCCGATATGATCCAGTGTATAAATGTGTTTGTTGTTTTCTTTGGGTTCTAGGTCCACATAGAACATTGACAAAGGTGTTTTATTGACTCTGTGCAAAACGTTAATGATATTACGGACAGTATGTCCCGATTTACCTAGTTCACTTTTTATTTCTTCAACCGGCATCGAGTGGTGTAAATTCCTTATAACTACCCTATAAGCTCTATCTTGTTTTGCTTGGTATGTGTGGTGAACTATTTTGTTGCTATTTAAATGCTGTATAAGTTTTCTGTATGATTCTATAGTTTTGGGGTTTATTTTTATTGTATCATTTGGAAGAGCTTTCAACTGGTAGTCTTCAGCTTTAATGACTGTTGATAGGTTTTCAGTCATTTTTTTAATATCATTTACCCCATAGATAAATATAGGTGGAGGTTTAGGTGTTACTGGTGTGTTATTACTATCGTTTAAGTTTTCTAATGGTTCAAATCTGTTGTTTCTACTCACTTGCGTTGTTGTGTTGTCATCTTTGGGGTTTGCCTTCCCTTTTTTTGTAATTTTTTTGACTGTTTGCCAATCGTGAACGTTTTCTATGGTTTCGTCGTCTTGGTCGCTCGAGTTTTCCATGACAGTTTCCTCTTCGCTAAGGGTGTATTGGGTGGCATTTGATGTATTTGGTTGATCCATTGGAGGTGCAGGAGGGTTTAGGTTATATTGGTGATTATTGTTTAGGAATGGAGTAGCCGGTATATATTGGTTTGTTACCTGTTGGACATTGCTCGGGAACCCATAGAATGGGGGCGATATTATTGGAGGTTGTTGAGGCTGGGTATATATTTGGGGCACATTATACAACTCCCCATTTGGCACTTGATTTTGTAAATTTTGGTGGTACATTTCCTTAGTATAGTGCGCCACTGGTTAAAAATTAATCACATAAATAGTTATTTAAAATTAATCACTTAAGAATAGTTATTTACTTTTATTTTTATTTCACTAATTATCAGCAATAAACTAGTCCCGGCCGATAGCCGAGGCCGGCAGAAAAACTTGAAACTTGAATCTCGAGAGCGATATGAGTACGTGTTTACTGCTCGGAATTCAAATACGAACTTTTCAATAGAAAACTAAAAAAAAAATTAATATGGAAATACTCAGTGCAGGAAGCCTAAACCGTCGAGCTGGGTCCTCTATGAGGTGAAGCTGTAACAAAGTTTTTAAAAATAGGTTTAAATTTAGCAAATTTTAAATTAATTTGAGTATTAAAGACAGTGAGACATATTTTGAGTTATTATTGAGTATTAAGACAGTGAGACGTATTATTAATTTGAGTATTAAGACAGTGAGACATATTACTAAAAGAAATATTAAATAAAAATATTCACATAAATTGATCAAATACCTTTGCAAAAAGAAACTGCCATACATACCCTATGCCATTGCACTGTGGTAAGTGATACGAGGCAGAAATTCACTGGTCAATTGAGGATTGAACCAGAAGAGATTGTAGAACTACCAATAAGGAACTTGTTGGTCTCCGTTGAGGCCACAGGACTTATTGGTTTAATGAAAAAAGCAAGGTATGGTACAAAGATCTTACGACCAAGTGCCAGATATTAATGAGTCTCTCCTGAATTAAGAAGAAGAAGGGCATGAGGCTTATCGCAAACTCAGACTTAAGCCATTGTGTTGGGATTTCTTCAGAGTTGTATGTGTTTTGCCCCATCATTTATCTTCTCTTTTAACTCAAATAAGTATGTTACCTCTTTGGTCTTCAAATAGTTTCTCTAGATATTCTTTCCACATTCTTATTTTATTTTACTCTATTTGTCCAAGATGATGTTTCCGTCAAAACATTTTCTATGTGGTATATATTCCCGTTTTTGACTCCAAATCCATGTGCTCATATGTTCTGTGTCTTATCTCCAGCTCCAAGCTTGGCATTAAAATTTCCTATAGTGATGAGCACTTCTTGTCTTGTAATTTTCTGTAAGATTCCGTTGATTTCTTGATTAAAATTTGAATAGTTTTTCCTCTTCTTTGTCTGCAGTGGGACATAAACTTGGATGATGGTTTTATTGATGGGTTGGCTTGTACTTGTAGTAACATCACTCTTTCTGATATTGGTGTAAAGTTAGTAACGCATTTGGCAACATTGGGTGATACGATTAATCCGACTGCATATTCATGAGATCCATCATTCTTTCTTAAGTATTGTACCTTGTGATCTTCCACTTGTACATCTCCCAAATATGGTGCAAAAAATTATCATAATTGAGCGTTATTCAAACTAAAACGTTAATGTTATTTCAGACAAAAATTGTCAAATATTTGTAATAAAATAAAGACAAAAACTATTGAAGTTAAGAATATTACGATACAATAACTGTTGAACATGATACAAACGAAACAAACAACTTACCTAATTTCTTTCTTTTCTTTAGAAATAATATTCATTGCCATTAGAACATTTAATGCATCGTATACCCTCCTCCTAATATTCTTTTGATCATATTGATCAGCCAGGCTATTATTTGTTGAATTCGTAAATTCCGTAACTAGCTCATCTGCTACTTCATTGTAAGTAGTGGTCCCCTTCTGTTGTACCTTCTCACAAACCTTCATTGAAAAGTGACGGAGTCCCTTTCCTACTTTGTCTGACTTTCGCGGCCTTTTCCTGAAATAATTCAACATATTAACATCTTAAATGAATGGAAAATTTGGTATAGTAATCGACGGCTAAGAAGAACCAGCTAGGTTACATCTTTAATATTTCAGAATGTTGTCTAGAAGCCGTTGACAGGTGATATTATTAACGAAGTATCATGTCCTAATCGGTGTTAACACCATTCGGATTCGACTGGTACGAAAATCAGGATTTGCGTTGGTTCTTATTAGCTGGCGCATACTATAACAAAGTCTCAGAAGATAATAAAATAAAAGAATAATGAATGGTATCAAAATTTTTTGAAAATAACAATCTGAACGATCATTTCTATCAAATTAAGTTATAACTTCAAACACAAGTGTTGTAGGTTTTACAAGTCAATTAAATATTTCTGTTCTTTTTGTATGTTTCTTGATTTGCATAGTCAGTCCATATTTACTGATAGTCTTTGATATGCATTAGTGCTTCCACATAGTCTTTTGTATTTCTTTTTTTGTTTTCGTAATATTTTTATCAACTAATATTTGGTTTTATAACCATCTTTAAAATTTTCTTTACGGTTACAAATTATGTTGCATGAGTTGTTTAAATATCTCCGCCAGAAAAAATAAACTCAAAAATTTCTTTATGTTCCCTTTTAACTTATTATATCAGTGTATATATTTTACATCTGCATGGTATACATGATTCTAATCCTGGAGATTTGTATCTAAATGACAGACCACTAATATTAGTAATTTAGTAAATCTGTGAATCTAGTCTAATTGGCTTATAAGGTGTCAGTTTACAATCAATAACAAAGACTTGTTGAAGAGAATAAAGGTGAAGAAAATGTTCCCCTTAGGAACGCAAACAAGAGGAAACTGAATAGCAACCATGAAAAAATAAGCGTTTGTCAAGCGGATATTCAGTCCCTAAAATCGACGTTATTTCGGGATTTTACCCGAAAATAGATTAAAAGATACCTCTATAGTTGGAGCATACGTACATATTAGATACCAATCGCTTCGTCTTGGTCCCCAAAATGAACTCTGGCCCTTTGAAGAACCAAAAAAAAAGCTCAAAGCATGGCAAATGGCTATTCAGTCCCTAAAATCGACGTTTTTTTTTTCATTTTCCCGCGATTTTATCCGAAAATAGATTAAAAGATACCTCTATAGTTGGAGCACACATACATATTAGGTACCAATCGTTTCGTCTTGGTCCCCAGAATGATCTCTGCTCCTTTGAAGAACCAAAAAAAAGCTCAAAGCATGGCAAACGGTTATTCAGTCCATAAAATCGACGTTTTTTTTTTCAATTTTTCACGATTTTGCCCGAAAATAGATTAAAAGATACCTCTATAGTTGGAGCACACATACATATTAGGTACCAATCGCTTCGTCTTGGTCCCCAGAATGAACTCTGACCCTTTGAAGAACCAAGAAACACCTGCTCAAAGCGTGGCAAGCGGTTATTTAGTCCCTAAAATCGACGTTTTTTTCATTTTTTCGCGATTTTACCGGATAATCAAGTTTGAATCAAGAATTTGGTATGGATATCTAAAACATACATCAACCCCAATATTATCGTATTCTATTGAAACCTAGCTCTATCACTTCGATAAAATTTTTGCTCATTTGTATTTTAATGCGCCATGGTCCAAACTTTGGACTTTTGGACTCCAAAGTGGGAATAAAAAATCGGTCCATACTGGGATATTATGATAATAGAATGCGGCCTATGCTGAAATATACTAAAACATGCTAAACATTTTCATTCTTTGCAGAATTGAATATGCCGAGATATCCAAGATCCCAACTGTCAGCAGTTTTCGAGAAAAGTCTAGAGAATCATGAAGTATATGGAAGATCTATGCATTCTGCAGTAGAAGATATTGTAAAAAATCAAATGTCACTGATGAATGCGTCTAAAATGCATGGTGTAAGCAAGTCAGCTTTACAGCGCAAGTGAAGAAGTTCAAATTAGCTAATAAACCTAATGAAGACAAAACAAATGATTTTGAATATGGACGAACCCATGGTTTCAAAATAATATTTAAAAGTAGAGAGGAACAGCTATTGTGCGAGTACATAATTCAGGCTTGTGAAATGTGCTACGGCTTAACATTAATACATACTCGTGAATTGGCTTATAAGTATGCCATTACTAACAATAAAACGGTGCCTCGAACTTGGCACGAGAAAAAACGAGCTGGAGTCGAATGGTTGAATAATTTTAGGAAACGACACCCTATGTTATCGCTTAGAAAACCAGACGCAACTAGCCTTGGCATGGCCACCAGCTTCAACAAGCATAATGTGGCTACATTTTTCACAAACTTGAAAGTGTAATAACGAAATATAATATCCAGTCGAACCAGATATACAATTGTGAAGAGACTGGTGTCACCAATGTGCATAAACCCGGGAAGGTACTTGCTAGCATTAAACAAAAACAAATTTAAAAAGTGACAAGCGCTGAATTTCCAAATTTTTTCAGCGAGTGATTTTTTGTCATCTTATGTCACTGATAGGTCTGAAGAAAATGAAAATGGTAACGAACATAATTCTAACGAAGGTGTTCAGAATGTGGAAGATGTTCAGGATGTAAAAGAACCACGACATGTCAGCCCAATTAATGGTCCATTCAATATAATAACCCCTCAGCAAATTAGGCCACATGCCAAAGCTGTTCCTAGAAAAAACCTTAGAAGCAGCAGAAAAAAGCTACAGTCAGTAATAATAAAAGACACGCCCATAAAAGATTCCGTAGAGGAACAGCATAAAGAAAGATTGGCTAAAAAAACATTTTCATGAAGTTAAACTTCAAGTTTTTAATGACGACATTAGTTCGAACAGTGATGTTAGTGAAGAAATCTGCAACGATTCTAGCGATTTAGAAAGCTTCACATCAGAAAATAAAGATTTGTCTATTCAAAGTCATGACTACGTTATAGTAAGATACATGACAAAAACAACTGTTAAACATTATGTCGGTCAGGTTATTAAAATAAGTGGAGATGAATATAATATCTCTTTCATGAAGAGAATGGTCGCCGGCAAATATGTTTACCCCGATAAACCCGATGTAGATACCTTAGAAGCAGAAGATATATTGTTAAAACTGCCCCCTCCTGCCATTAGTGGAAGTACAGCTAGGGCTGCTCGCCAGTTTCTGTTCCCTGTTAATTGATTCACACTATGATTCCCACAATGGACCATATAGTGGTTCATAGTGGGACGAGTGGTCCAAAGTGAGACTTGTTGAACAACATTTATTATAAATAAAGGATTACTTAAAATTATTATTAGTTTGCTTCCTTACATCCATACCCATGAAAAGGTACCCTTACTATAATTTACAAACGCTTAATCAAGGTGCTATACACTTTTTGCAAGATTGATGCGCTTAAATGTAAATAAAAAAGAGGTTTTTTGAAAAACAGATATATCATTCATTGGGCAAATACTAGAAAAAATGAAGGAATTTGACATACATATTGCCACTATATTTGTGTGAACTTTAAGACAGCCTATGATGCAATTGATAGGCTCCAATTATATTAGGCTATGATCGATGTTGGAATACCAAAAGCGTTGGTAGAATTAAATAGATTAACAATGAGGACAGTTGAATATAACGTGAGAGTACAAGGGAATCTCTCAGAACCTTTTAAAACTAACAGTGGACTGCACCAGGAAGATGAGCCATCGTGCACGATGACCAACCTGGAGTTGGAAAAAGTTATGAGACTTTCGATTAAATTAAATGAACCGATATACACCTGAAGACTACAAATACTGGCCTATGCTAATAATATTGTATAATGGGAAGAACCGGATATGAAGCAGTTGAAGCTTTCAAGAAAAATAAATACATAACTCACTTACGGATCGGAAACATGGCAATGACGACGCAACGACAGCAATGGACGAAGAGTTGCTGCGAATCTTTATAAGAAACATATTGATACTCCTAAATAGAGCAGTTAACGAATAGGATCTAACTGTGAGCAGAAGGGAACAACCCTGAGATATCTGCACGAGGTGGATGGAGAAGACAATCACACAAAATAGGATGAAAGGATTGATGCAGAACAAGATTCATGAAGTGTAGTGCCATGTGATAATGAATGGTATCGTTAAAGTCGCCCAGTTTAGTAATAAAAGAAACAATATACTATTTGCAACATCGGGATAACTCATTTGTTTTAGAATAGAATAGAAATATGCTTTATTGTCACTGAAAATTATTGAACAATTTTATGGACAAAGCTAAAAAATAAATCAGTGAAATAGTACAAAAAGTATAAAACAAAAACAAATATAGTAAAAAACAGAATAACACAATTTTAAATTAGTAAAATTATTGTATAACCTACATAATTTGTACAGACAACAACAAATGAGACAAATTGTAGCCACTGCTTGAGACACCCAAATGTAATTATAAACAATACTAATTTTGTTTCTTTGTTATACATTAAGAAACTCGTCAACTGAATCATATGGTCTTTCTGAGAGATAGATTTTTGTCACCTTACGAAACTTAATGAAGGATGTTGCGGATTTAATTTCTCTTGGAAGGTGATTATAAAGTTTCTTTGCACGATATAGAATAGAATTCTTTACTGAGTGGACTTTACTTAGCTGAGTGGACGGGATCGGCAAATAAACGTTACAATCCGAATTTCTAATGGAGTAGCCATGGTCAGGTCTATCGGGAAAAATGTTTAGATGCTTTCGAATCAAACAAACCGTTTCCAAAATAAATAAAGAGGGAAGCGTCAAAATTCCGTGATTTTTGAAGTAGGTCTTGCAATGAGTTGTTTGTTTGAGACCAAATAGATAACGGATTGCTCTTTTTTGCAACTTAAAAATAGTATCAAATTGGGCCGCTGTACTAGAAACCCAAAATGGAAGCCCATATCGGAGATGGGACTCGAACAATGAGAAATATGCCATTTTGGCAGAAGATAAGTTTAGTTCCTTCGAAACAGATCTTATTGCAAAGTAAGCTGAGGCTAGTTTCTTCCTTAAGGAGTCAGTATGCAAGGACCATTTGAGATCACTGTCAATGAGAATACCTAGAAATTTCACGGAATTTACGATATTGATTTGGCTCTCATTTAAAAGCAAGGGTTGCATGACTCCTTTATAAGATAATGCTACAGTCTTATCCACGTTAAAGCTAAGTAAGTTGGAGTCTGTCCAAGCTTTGATTATAAGTAAATCAGCGGTTATAATTGAATGAAGCGTTGAAATATCAGAGCTGCTCTAAGTAATACTGGTATCATCAGCAAATAGAAAAAATTTCCCTTTAATTTTCAAGTAAGTGATGTCATTATTGAAAAGTAAAAAAAGAATGGGACCTAATACTGAACCTTGCGGTACTCCACACTCAATATCTTTACAACTAGAGTCGGTGTCATTTATTCTAACCAATTGTTTCCTACCTACCAAGTAAGTTTGTAAGTTTTGAACCAGTTCAAAGACACACCCCGAATTCCATAGAAAGTTAATTTTTTTAATAGAATGTCGTGATTTACGCAGTCAAAGGCTTTGGAATAGTCGCAGAAAACGGTGGCGGAGTAGAGGTTACTGTTTAGTGATAGATATACATCATGTAACACAGAAAATATGGCATCACTAGTGCATTTATTAGACAAAAAGCCGAACTGATTTTGCGATAAAATATTATATTTAAGGAGAAAGGGCATAAGTCGAACTTTTATAAGTCTTTCAATAATTTTTGATAGTGCTGGTAACAAGGCAATAGGTCTATAGTTGCAGGCATCAGATTTTTCTCCACCTTTATGAAGAGGAATGACGATGGCAGTCTTTAGGCAGTTAGGGAATGTACCTTTTTCAAGGGAATCATTTACTAGCGAGACCATGACCTCCAAAACATTATGCGGTAGATTTGAGAAAATTTTAATAGATAATCCATCTGTACTACAGGACGATGTGCTTTTTATACTACGAATTGTTGAAATGAGTTCCGTCTTATCAACTGGTCTTAAAAAGAAGGTATCAGCAATGTTTTTGAATTAGAGAGATAGGAAACTGGATCTTGTTGTGGCGAAATAGTTGAGGTTATATTTTTACTCACATTAACAAAGTAATCATTTAGATTTTCGGGGTTAGGAAAAGAAAAGGTTTGATTCGCTGTACTGGTTTTATTTCGAAAATCGTTTATTATTGACCCAGTTTCTTTTGAAATATTTTTGGAACTTGTTAAGCGATTATGAAAGTAGGATTTTTTGGCTACTTTGAGTAGTTTTATGTTATTAGAAATTAATACATTATTATTATTATTAAGTCTACATAGGATAAAATAGAAAGTAAATCGGCAGTTACCAAACACCTGACAAATTCAGTTAAAACGTCAATTAATTTATCGTAATTTATCTCAGGATCCATATAGAAAAACCTATATTCCATTTACTTACGATTCAGGTGCATAGTCCAATTCAACATGATCCTGTCGTTTTCTTGATAAAATTGGAGGAGTACTATTTTTGGGCATTGTTGATGGCTGAGATGTATATACAGGTACCGTGGTCGAAGTAGAATTGAGCTGTGGTGATAGTTGAACTTTTATTGAATTTGCTGCAGGGCCAATTTTGATGCCTGGCTGTAAATTTAGATTAAAATGTCAATCGTTTAAAGTTATTAGGAGTAAGTTTAAATATTACCATCTGGGAGGTTGCGAGCTTTATGGTCTTTAATCCACTTGGCAATTTGTTTACTTGAAGAGGGACGGTTTCTGTAAATCATTGCACACTTAATACAAATAGTCAATAAATATATCTACTATAGATTTTCGCAATAGGCAAATTTAATTTTTTTTTTCATTTTGTATTGACTTTGGATTCCTTGATCCATTCGGCCAAGATTATAATAAATACTGTTTCCTACAATAAATTTAATAATACTTCGGTGCAAAAAATTCGATATAATATACAGGGTGGTCACAATCACAGCAATAGTACAATAGGGTGTATCACAAAATTTTTTTTTTTATTATTTAATTTTTCAAGTTGATAAAAAGTTGTTATCATAGATCTACCAAAAAAATCTTTTTCAATTCCAACAATATTTAAGCCTCCCGGAATGTACAAAAAGTTTATAATTTTTTGTAAAAAAAATACGTTTTTGAAAAAATAATTTACACAGTTTATAAACTACAAATGATGTAATCAAGTTAAAAAATGTGTATTTTTACATTTAATTTATCCATAGTAAACATTTTGGTTCTGAGTTAAATTATTTAGGTAACCCGGAATTACCCAAAATATATCACAATCTTCATATTTAATTCAAGTTTGACATTAATCAGAAACAGTACAAAAACTCTAATACAATCATTACAGTGCTGTATTTTAATGCAATGGGTCAAAACTTAAGACTGTCAGCTAAGCAGAAGTTGATCTTGGAGACGGGCAGCTGGCACTGACTTGTGAGTCACCGGATGTCTGGTGTCTGGCTTACCTCCAACACTCACTCACCTCACACCCTTTGTTTCTGTTAGCAAGGCTGCCAGGTCTAGGGATTTATCCCGAATCTAGGGATATTTCAGTATAAAAGGGACAAAGGGATTTTTTTGATATTTAGTGTAAAATCTAGGGATTTTTGACCGGCTCAAATATTTACCCACGTAGGCCTATTATAATAACATTTTCTTTAATTCAGGTATAAAACCACTTCGTATTAACAGTATTAAATACACGATCTTTCATTACAACTAATTAAACTAACAGTAAACTACTTAAAGATTCTATTATCAGATGTCGCTAACTGTCCACGTTCTTGGAATCTTTATTTTATACTACCAAATAGATTTCTGTCAAAAGTAGATTCCTATTATTTTCAGAAAGAAGCAAATTCTGGAGCTGGAATTAGGGGATTTACAAAAGTCCTAGCTTTTATAAAATAAATAATTAGGGGATTTACAGTAGGAATCGGGTGATTTACAGGATTCGTGAAAATCAATAAATAAAATTCTATGCTTCACCGTTTCATTTCTCTTCAAGTTGTATTTTGTATTAATTTTATTAAGTAAATATGTAAAGAATACGTACGTTATTCCGTTTTTGTTAAATTTATTCAAATGATGGCTATTGTACTGTTTATGAAATAAAGGTATAAAACAACAATTTTTTTATATCAATGTTATTATATTAGGCAACTATCAATACATCCCATAATTTTATTCAGAAATAGGCAACCATATATACATTTATTCCAATCTAGGGATTTCTAGGGATATTTAAATGTTCAATTTAGGGAGGACAAAAATTTTCACCTGGAGTCTGACTCCAGACTCCACCGTTCAATCTGACAACACGTGGTTTGCGCGTTATTACATGTATTTCAGTGTGTTTTGTTTAGTGTGTGTGCTTTATGACTTGTGAATTCCGCGTGGTTTTGTTGTTTTTCTATCATGAGTAAAAAGCCAAACACTATAACAACGAGGAAATGCACTGAAGCTCCTATAGTCGGACAGCCTATTGACATTAGTGATATTCATATTTTACCTACTAAAAGTGACGTGCTAAGGCATTTTGAATGGGTGAGAAATCAGTTGAAATCTGAAGGATGCTACCAACCACAGAAAAAGTTCATTGCAATACGAGTGACACATAAGTTAGAGCAAATTTGGAAAACATCATTAATACCTGTTTCATCTACTAACAATATTGTTTTTATGATTCTACAATTGCATGAGAGGTGTGAAAAGATTAAAAAATCTTCAGGTTGTAATACAAAAAATGCCAAGAGTTTTAAAGTTGCAGTTGAAAAGTTTAGATCTGACATTGATAATAGTCTTTTTGATATTTGTTCATGCAAATGTAGTGAACTAGACAAATGTTTGTGCCCAGCTCCAAGAGAAGTACCAAAATTAGAACATGCATTCTTGACAGACCAACGGAACTTTAGGACGATGATTATCGGAGGTATTGACCAAGCAGAGACTAAAAAAATTGAAAAATGAAACAAATGGAAGGAAAAGTCCCTGCAATCTAAATTAAGTAGGAATGTGGAACTAACTACTCCACCTGATTTAATAAATGTGAATATTCTTAGTAGTGACTCTGATGATGAATCCATGGAAGAAGAATCAAGTAGGCCTGATGAAAAAGTTCAAGGTTCTAAAATAACTCCTCTAAGAAACAAAATTGAAAGTCCAAGCGTGAAAGTAAAACAAGGCCTGCCAGTGAATCTGTCATTGTTTTCTAGGGCATGTGATCGCAGAAGCATTTCAAACAGAGCAGGTGCTCAACTAGCAAGTGCAAAACCAAGCCGCAGTTATTGACAAGTCCAAGATATTTCGTGAAAGGTTAAAGTACCGCCGAAGTATTAATTCAACTCGCACAAACGAAATAATTGCTCTTTACTTCAATTGTAGGAAGGATGAAACCATAATCAAAGAAATTGTACGTGGGAAATCTGTCCGTAAAACCATACAAGAAGAACACATATCTTTGGTCGAGGAACCAGGTTCAGCATATTTCGGTCATGTAACTCCAAACAGTGGATCTGGGAAATATATAGTATCATCAATATTAAGTGAGTGATAACTCCATTGATAACTCAAATATCAAAGCGCTTGGATATGATGGTACGGCAACGAATATTGGAACATCGCAAGGAGCAGTTTTGTTGTTTGAACGCGCATTGAAACATCCGGTCCAAGTAGTAATATGTATGTTGCGCTTAAACGAATTGGCTCTGAGGAAAGTTTTTGTTGCTCTTGACGGTCCAACCACAGGACCAACATCATTCAGTGGGCCAATAGGCAAAGGTTTGACAAACTGCTTAGACTTCCCGGTTGTTAATTATGACAAAATAGATAGCACCTTCCCAGAAGTCGATAGTAAAGACTTTAGTGCGGACCAGAAATACCTTTGGGATATATGTCAGGATGTAGTCAAAGGTGAATGCCTCTCTGAGTTAGCCAGTAGAAACTCCAGAAACTTGTCCCACGCCCGGTGGCTGACATTAGCAAATAGAATCTTACGTCTGTATATTTCAACTATTGAACCAACCTCACAACTTAGAAAGCTTGCTGAGTTCATCATGAAAGTCTATGCTACCTCATGGTTTACCATAAAATGTCGTCCTAAAATTATCCACGCGTCACAACATTTTTTCTTTATCGTATTTGTTTAGCCAACATCCTTCAAGATGAAATAAAGAACTATTTTAAAGATTTTTCTTTGTCAACTTTTTATCTGTAATCTTTAAGTAAACTTTTATATTTCTTTAATAAATTTCGTACCTCAAAAACAGTCTTTTATTGTTTTAACATAAAATATCCTAAAGTTTAAATAAGTAAATATGTAATTTATTTTAATTATTTATTTTAATATTTTTATATTTTAATTATTAATTATTTAAGCAACAAACAGGTTTAACACCTAATCATAATAAAGAGAAGAATTGACAAGATTTTTCGTTGTTACAATTGAGATTTTCATAAAGATTCCTGGTGACTTTATGCTTAGTTACAGATATTATCCTAATTTTTATTGTTTACTGTTATCACGTACTTAATATTTTTTAAGTTGACAATAAAAATATAAAATTTAATTTTCAATAAAAAAAAAGATGAAAAATCGTGTTTTTGAGAAAAAATTCTAAAGTTTAAGTCGATTCCGGGAGACCTAAATATGTTTTAATTAAAACAAAACTTTTTTCCCTGAAAGAGTAATGTAAGAGGCAACTTTTTATCAACTTGAAAGTTTGAATTTCGAAAATTCATTATTTGAGTATTTATTATGATACACTCTATTGTACAAAAAGAAACCGTACATAGATTCAACACTTTAAAATTTTAATTTTCTCTATAACTTTTATGTTTGTGAACATTTATGTATAAAAATTCATAACTGGGTACTATTGAACATCAGAAATTATATTGGTCGTTGTGCAAAGACCCGGTTTAGTGAAACCGCTAACTATACTGGTTAAGAGACCAGGAAGAGGCCATAGAAGAGTAACATCTGTATGAGATAATCGATTTTTGGTCTCTTCTTGTCTGATAAATATACATCAACTTCTAGCTGAGCTGAAATTAATTTATCATCCTGAAGACCAACCCTGTCTGTTGCTATCGTAGAATAACGCAGAGTTTAAAATGCTTTTGCAAGAGAATACAAACACTGGATTGATACAGATTTGATTAACTCGTTATTCTCGGATGAACCCAAGTCTTGTTTAAGGTCACCAGACGATGGTGAAAGAATCTGGAGAAGATAAGGAGAGTGATTTGACCAATGCAATAGTGCAGAACGAAGCAGCTTACCCCTCAGAACAACTGATATTTTTTGTTTGATCTACTCTTGCATAATTTTATTTGTTTGCGAAATTTCTCCATGTATTAATATCGGACTTCTTGTCCTTTTTTTTTTCTACTTTTTAATACATTTCTATCTACTTTTGTGTTAAAACAGGATCTTATAACCTCTTGAATATAACATCAATATCTTTTGCATCGATTCTTTGTACTAACCATAGATGTTTTGTTTGTTTGTTTAAAATCAACATAAATTTTAAAGGGATGTATTTCTCCCCCTCCTGTTAACAATACTTCCCATAGACATGTAATTTTTACCTCCAGGTGTGCAAATAAGATACTAAAATTTAGCTGTGTGGAAAGAATTAAGAGTACCTAATACAACAATTTATTGCACTGGTCGGTTCAGTGTACAAGTTTTTTCCACACAGGACTGTAATTCCAATAGAAAAACTTCCATTAAGATACCTACAACTTTAGCATCCAATATAAGAAAAATGAAATCTACCATTTAGTCTGTTAGTAACTTTTCATCCTTCATCCTTTTTCCATTTGTAAACATTAGTGCCTATAGCATGGCGTTACCTTGTCAAGTAATATAAAAATAGGAACAAATTTCCTGCTAAGCACTGAACTAATGAAAGAGGTTAAATAACCTAGAGATCAAGACCACATAGTTTTCGAACAATCTCCATACAATAAATGTTGTGGCTAAAAAAACTATTCAAAAAGAAAACAACAAGATTTTATACTAACATATAAAGTCTACACAAAATTTCATTTTAATTACTATAGTCTAAAAGATTTTGAAATACTTACTTGTAACTACTCTAGACCCTCCTATCGTCCGTAAAACATGGTTCGCAGGTGATACACTAGATGTATATATCTAAAAAGAAAACTAAATATTAGTGGTATAATATCACATTTAAATACTTTACTAGTAATGGTCATATGCAATGTATTACCGTAGTTAATTTTTCAGCATTAAAATGCCGCTCGAGATATCGAAGAGCTGCAAAGTGGGCAGATGATTAAAAAGGAAATACATGTAGGAGATGCGCGTCTTTACCAAATTCAGAAGATTGTTGCCAAATCTTGTTCGGCAGTTTGTTATAACTATTTTATTTACAATGAGATGACAATTTTCAATTACTCATCCGTCGGGAGACTGTGTTGCCTCGGGAAAAACCCAGCCCCTGGCCCAAACGGCATACACAGGAGATGCCTCAAAGAACTTCCAGAATCCATTTTCTCTTTGCTATCCGAAACTATCAATGCATGCCTCCAGCTTGAATGTTTTCTCCTTAAAAAGTATCCAGAACAATCATGATGCCTAAACCAAGAAAATCCCTCACCAGTGCTGAATCCTACAGACCAATATCCTACTAAATACATACTCACTACACGATCACAAAAATTTAATTTTTACTCAGAACTGGCCACTCCACTCAAAACACATTGATAAAAGCAGAAATCTTCATATCTGAGGCAATTAATAAGCACAAACAGACAAGCTATAGTCATCTTTCTAGATGTACAAAATCATTCGATCAGGTCTGACACGCTGGTCTGATCAAAAATCTACACCCAGCCTTAGTGCCCATACCTTTCCTGAGAACAATTCGCTCCTACTTATTCGTTCCGGCTAGCCGAGTTAAAGTCGCAGACAAACTATCTACTTCATTCCTTCTCTAGCATAGGGCTCAATAATAACGCCGATACTCTATACCAACTAGAAGAGTGACCTCCCACTCCATCACACCTCGTCTAAAAGCATTCTGCTATTATGCTAACGATACGGCCTTATTATCCGCAGGACTCCCAAGAGCCAACTGTGGAGAACGCTCTGTATTCGAAAAAAAGGACACGCATATATTCAATAGTCAAGTGGTACAATAAATGGAGAGTAACTCTCAACCCAGCGAAACCACAGCTAATACTATTCAGGAATCCCAAATGTTCTCGCCCAATGCTAGAACAGAACAACCATGGCTCATTTCAGACCATCGGTGTCCTACTTGAGTGTCGAATTTTCAAATATACTCAACTGGAACGTCGACATTCAAAATACCCTCAGAGAATCAGTAAAAGGGCAAATCACCTAAAGCACTTTGGGGAAATTTGGGAACACCAACCACCGAAAATCGAAGGAAAAAAGGGTCCTGGTATACTGGTGGTACAAATATCCTGTCTGAAAAACATTCGTGACTTGACCGGTTTTTCCAATGGTTATAGCCAACCTTTATTAGTGGAGTCATGGAGTGGGTTTTCATCCATCTGAAGCCGCTAAAAGTCACAGTTTAGTTGACACCAAATCTAGGGGAAGATGTACAAGCTGTTATAAAATGAAAGGCGAGATAAGTAGCCGAGTTTATGCTATCAAACAGACTAGTTGTGTGAAATTGCATTGCAAAGGATGCGAGCATAAATTTTTATGTATGGAGTGTTTTTTCGATAGTCACAATTATACTGTACACAAGTTATAGGCGTGACCAACTATGATACACATAGCCTACGATAACAATATTACTTTTCTATTCCAGGAACTGTGTATACCATGTTTTGACAAAGCCATCAAACAATTTTTTTTTAAGCTCATTTCATATTTTTTGTAAATGTAGTACTTACATTAAAATAAAGTGTTCTTAAAAAAAGGTGTTAGTCTGGTAGACAATTAAAATCAAAAGCCCTAGTAGTCAAAGTGTTAAAAAAATCAAAAGAAGATAATTAAAATAAAGGCTAAGAACATAAAATAAAATTCAATTAGAGTAAATGTTTAAAATGTCTTCCTTTTCCCGAATCCGCAAGTCTATCCTTTTCTCTAAAGAATCCATCAATCTTTTAAACGGTTGGGAATCAACTATGTCTCATCAAACTGATGTTGTATTCGGTCTTCCAATTCTTGACATAAATTTTCCTGTGTAGCATAGACTTTTTTCTTAACATACGACCGAACTCTTAGTCAAAAGAATTAAAATCAGATGACCGAGGAGGCCAATGAATCGGAGCATCTATACATCTAAAAATCCATCGATTTGGAAAATGGTTATTCAACCAATTAGGACACCTATCAAAGTGCAGTAAAGCTCAATCATAAATAAAAAATAAAGATCTTCGCTCGTTTGTAAGTAATGACGAAATAAAGCAAAGAACATCAATAAAAACAGACATACTAACATATACAGAACAAAAAAGACTAAAGTGGTATGGACGTGTAAGAACAACTAGTGAAAGCAGATGGATAAAGAAAATACCTGAATAGAGCCCCATAGGAACGAGGAAAAGAGGACTACCCCGAAAATTCTGGAGGAACGAAGTAGACGACGCCATGATTAAGAGAGGCCTAAACGATGAAGAATGGGACAACAGAGAGAGATGGAAACAGTTAAGATAGAGAACGCGGTGAATACTGTAGAATCCCTGAATATATATTTAAAAATCAAGGTACAAGGTAGAATATGGAAACCTATTAATTTGTTAGCTAAATTTGCTACCCAAACATTAACTTTAAATGAGTGTTGGTAATGTGATACCCTTTTGACTCGTGAATTCTCATCACACCATTTGTCGCGTACATTTAGACACACCTCCTCTAAAATTTGGATTGAGGGCTGTTCTTTCTTGCAATATTTCACAAAAATCCACTCTACACGGTAGATCGCCTGGCAAGAGTTCTTGGACTTGTTTGTAATGATAAGGATGTAGCTGCTGGTATTTAAGTAAGTATCCTCCAGAGTTTTAGGTTTAATTTGATTATTGCTAAACTTGAGAATATTAATTTTTCACGAGTTATTGAGTATTTAAAATGACTATTTTCGCTCTTTTTAAGACCTTAACTTGTTTGTACCTCGAAAACAATGTATTTGTTACCAACAATATTTTTTGCTCAGAATGAGGCAATTATTCTAAAAAAAACTTGTCACGGATAAAAAAATTAAACTTAACAATAAAATTAAAAAATATCAAATAAGAATAATACTACTTGGACTATAATAAATATGCGAGGCAAATTCAATTAATGAATTTAAACTTTAAGAAGTTATAATTTCTTATATTATAATATTACACATACGATTTTTTGTTCTAAAAATATTTTCTTTAATATCAAAAAACTGTTTTGTTCAAATTTAGTCAGAGTATATTGAAGAATTGTTTATAAATAACATTTATTTAATAGAATTATAGTTTAGATAAATAAGTAAAAAATAATAATATAAAGGCGATTTAAGAAAAGATTTGTCCATCCCGTAGTCATTAACTGTTTTGTTTTAGATAATTTCGCAATAAAAATACGATAAATGTGATTATTTAAAAGTAACCCAGTTTAAAAAAAAAGGAAAAAAAAAGAAATAGCAAATTTGGCACAGTATAACCGAGATGTCATTTGTTTCCGAGTGCATTATTTTGAAAATGTGTTGGATTTTTTGAAAAGCGCAGTTGGCACTTATGGCGGTTACCCTAAAGGTCAATTCAGACACATCAGTCCCGTTATAGTCTCGGCGCCGAACCGGTCCTGTTTGGTCACAGAACTATCAACTATCTGACAGCTGGGAAACTGATTGTCAACTGATGAGTGTGAATGCCGGCAACATATTTGTATTAAAGAATATCTTGTATGACGGATTGTTCGGTTCGGCGCAATCACTGTGACGAGACGTGACTGATGTGTCTGAATCGACCTTTACTCTAGTAGGAACGTTAAGTACTCTTTGTTTACATTACTCCTTGTGAACAATCTTTAATAATTTTGTTTGCTGAAAGTTTGACTTAAAACTTTGACTTTTCTTATAAGAGATTGGTTAATTTCAGACCTTAATGTTAGTAATTAATGTAACAGTTAAAAAATGTTAAAAAGGGTAAACAATTTTTTTTTGTTTTAAAAGTTGTGTTTTTTAACCAGCTTTAAAATAATTAGTATTTTTTAGCCATTTAATTTAAACTCAATTCTACGGAATTTGTAATTTTAAACTTTTTTTTGTATAGGTTATTAGTATAGGCTATTCCACGAATATACGACTGTTTTGGTTTACTGCGACAACGAATATTTTACTGTGCAAGTAGAAGTATGAAGGTCAATTGGTCTAATTAAAGTTCCAATAAAAAGGGTCTACTAATATGACATCTTAACTAAAATTATTTCAGTTAAAATCTACAAATAAATACAATGACGTCTATGAAGCCAAATGTGTTCATCAGACATTTGGGTAAGCTTTCCGTGAAATGTAAACACCAACGCGTACCGAGTTTGATATAACACATTTTATTACTTTATTATTATTTTATTACTTTATTTTTATTATTACAACTGTAATAAAAAGAAATATACTACTTTTAATATAAATGAAAAGGAATTGGCAGAACGATGGCTCACAAACCAGAAAAAGGATCTAATATTTCACTTTGTTAGTTTTAAATATTTGTTTGCTTTGAGTTTATGTACTCTAATTGAATATTCCACTAAAAAATTTACACTATTTGATCACTTAAGTATTGTTACATTTCGTTTAAATCACATAATTCAAAAACCAACTTGTTTACAATGAAATAATTGAAATGAAAAAATAAACTCCATGATAGTAATTATATACTTCAAAAGCTGAATTACAACTGTTTTATAAACTATTATCTTTATATTTACATCATGACTTCATATTTAAATCTAAGGTTTAAATCTGTCGTAACAGTATTTTAAAAATGGGGAGAATTTAATATTGTACAACTCAGAACATTGGACCATTTAAATCTACACCTTAAAGCGAATTTAAAACAGTCGTATATTCGTGGAATGGAGTATACATATACATCTTAAAGAAAATAAGTCTTGGATTATTGCGATCTATTCAGCTAAATTATCTGGATCAGCTTTAGAAATTAGCTAGTTTTTCAAAAAATCACAAACAAATTAAATTTCACAGAAACTATTTCACCAATCTGGCTCATCTAATGCACAAATTTAAATACGATAAGACCCTCAAGTTCAGGTACATCAACACATTTTACAAAATAAAAAAAGTTATAAACAACGTTCAAAGACAGCGTTTTTATTCATTTTGCAATAACTTTTTTGTTTATTAACTGATTTCAATTTACCATTTTTCATTTTGTGTATATATTTTTTTCTTCAAAATGTTATCTGTTGACGGCAAGACTCTAAATTGACAAGTTTTTAGTTACGAGCAAAATAATGAGTTTGACGTCTTGATTGTTTATTTAAAAATATTTTCACTAAAAAATTGATGAATCCCCATACTACGTTCCACGTTTAGAAAATAACATTGCGGAGATAGGGCCATGTATTTCTTATGGACGATAGCAACGCGGCGTTGCCACGACACACACAAGCACAATTTAGGGTTGTATAATTTGTATTTTCATTTCCAAAAACATGAATTAAATTAATGTTTTTTAACGTAATTGACCAAAAGTGCCCATTCGAAACAAGAGATGAAAAGTAAGGAAAATGATTTTAATTAGATAAATAGTATTTACAAAAGATAATTTTATTTTATCTTATTTTAATTATAGTAACGACAGTTTATTTGTTTTTCGGTGAGAATACGATATGCCATGAATCATAGAAATCAGTAGAAAATATTGACCGCTTGGAATGCGTATATATCTAATTACTAATTGCAACGTAAAATAATACGATGTGCGTATGTCAGCTATTTTATGTCGTTCTCTGACTACATAATGATACTAATAAGGCTTTTATTTAGTAGTTATTCTGACTTTACAGTTAAATGTTAATTGAAAATAAAAATTCAAAAATTAAGCAAAGGGAATATCTTGGACATCCGTGCAAAAGAGAGTGTCTGAGAGTTTTGGCAACACTGATCTCCATAAGCGTAATGTTATTTTCTTAACTTGAAACAAAGAATAGATAAGAGTCTTTTTGTACTATCTAATACTACATATTTCAACTTTCAAACTCGTCTATACAGTTGTGTCGAATAAAATATTAACTTAATTAGCATAAGGAACTAAGACATGAACGTATAAGTAAATTCTATTACCAGTTGTAAAGGTCGTCGTCGTTGTCGCCCCATCTCGTGACCATAATAACGGAATTCGGTTATTCCTCATCAACCCTATTTCACAACCACCTGCAATACATTGTTAAGTATAAAATGTACTTAACCATCTGTTGAATAGAGCACGTGGCAAACCAAAGGGTGTGTAGTTGAAATATGCTGCATACGATTATATAACGGTTTTGTGCGTTTACCGGTTTTTACTTTAGGGTTTTATATCGACACATAAAATTAAGTTAGCTTTCGAGATGACTTAAATAAAATAAAACAAACTTTAAACAGAAATGTTAAAGAAAGACAGACAAAACTGAAGTAAACACTGAAAGTAAAAGGAAAAATAATTAATTACATGGATATTCCAAGATTAATGACCAAAAAGAAAACGAATATAATACAAATACCTACTATGATTACACAGACTTAAAAAAAAGGAAAAAAATGAGAACGATAATAAATTATCGAAGTAAGAAATTACATCGGTGGTATTATAATAAAGGGTACCAAAAATATACTACATACTTCACTAATACACATAAAATGATAGAACAAATGACAGCTTACAAAAAGAAGAGAATGAAACGTAAATAAGTAAATTATACATTTCTAAAATTCTAAATTTTTAGATTGTCGAATCTACAAACATAAATAATTCAGACAATATAATGTAGATAACATTAAACTATGGCAGAATATCGAATGACAATTTTAAAATAACAAAACAGAATAATATATCGTCGCCTTGGTGGTCAAAAGGCGTAATCCACAATTTTTATGAATTGGAGGTAAGTACGCAAGACTACTTTAAATTCGTCAAAAAATGTTGTGGTCAATGAATTTTACCCATTTATAATTTCAAAATTTCACCTTTTATTATTCATAATAGACCCTACATGATATAGTTCGTTGAGATCAAGTTGTTAAGGAGCTTTTAAACAAAAATATACAGGGTGTTTCATTTAACATAGAGATTCTGGACTATGCCAGACTTGCGTGGATCACCCTGTACATTCAAATTTGTGTTTAAAAAGCTCACATTTAAATTTAAAAGTTAAGGTATCTCAACGTTTTTTATTATTTTCTAAAATAAGGACACAAACAATTTTATTCCATAAGTGGTTTTCACACTGTGTAAGAGTCACATACGTGTGTTATGTTTGCAGGAATTTTGTTTGTTTAGAACACGAATCTTTCAAATGTGAGACTTGCGTCAATGAGTTAATTATTGTTAAGTTTTTTTTGTGTTTATATTATTATTTGTTGTTTATTAACAACATATACTTCATCTAATTTAGATAACGACTTACGTCATTATCTACGTCAGATATCGAAGTCGACATAGTTGCCAAAGTATAAAAAAATCCTGACTCCATTTTAAATCAAATAGGTCACGTAATTATTGCAAAAGTATTACCATTTCTTTACAACGACTATTTAAATTCTTACGTGACATTTTTGAAATAAAACACACTAATTTTGTTCTAAAAAGAACAGATTTTATTAAATAGGTAAAAATATTTAAGAGGTATTCACTTTAAAATTCAAAATAATAAAGTACAAAAAGTTTCAACACCACAACTGTCAAATAAGTGTTACCAATTTATGATAAAATTTTACCTTCGTTCGATTACAGTTACAGTGTATTCCGAACAAATGTTCTTGATAAAAACTCTTTATAATGGATTTATACAAATTAAATGAAACACATATATGTATTTCTTTAAGTTAACATTAATAGAAATTTTTAAATATTATTTCTACGCGTATATAATAAAATATGCCTAGTGGCTGTAATGCCAGTGTACTCGGTAAAGTGATTCTAAAAAGAACACACCTAAACCCTAAATATTTCGTGTTGGTATCATATGACGTCACAGGCTATGACGCCGATGACGTGCATCGTTATATAAATTAGATGAAGTGTAAATATTTTATTTGTTTAAAGATCTGTACTTTTTTTTGTCATTTCAGAAGATTCTGATGATCTTTTAAGTAGTTTTTGTTTCGGAAATGTGCAATAAATTTTGCCAAGGTTTACTATTTTTTGATTTTTTAATACACAATATACCTACCTAAAAAAATATAAGTTTTTAATGGAAATACTCGATTCTTATTTTTTGTTACGTATTGTGCTTTGGGGTATGTCATCCACCATTATATCAAGCAAGTAAGTTTCAAGCATCACACCAACGCAACGCGGGGTTAAAGACTTCATTGTAAATCATTGTATAAAATCCAAAATTTATGTAGAAATATGTAAAGTTAGGTTATACATTTCGTGATTTAATAAATATTTTTCAATATCTAGCAGATATGCTTTAAAATCGATGACCTAAATATAGCTAATACACTATTATCATTTAAATATTTTATAAGTAAAAATACAAAGGTATAAAAGTAAGTAAATAAGTATAAAATAGGGATACGTCTTAAGGCCCGTTTTCACGCTACGTCTTATTGTACGTTTTGTTGGATAGGACAAATCCTATACAATAAAACGTGGCGTGTAAACAGCAAAACGTACGTCTTGTCGAATCGAAATGAAATCCAAACGGAAGGAAAAACATGGTGTGTATACACTGGACAAAACGTACGTTTTGTGGTACGTTTTATATGACCAACAAAACGCACAATAAGACGTAGCGTGAAAACGGGCCTTTGTAAATACTTGTTCAGACAAGTCGTCCGATCTTGACTTCAGTCTCAGTGTTCCCAAACCTACCGAAAAATCGGTAGATGTACCGATTTCGCCATTTTTCTACCGATGTACCGAAAAAGACTTAAATTCTACCGACTTTTATATTCAGATAGAAATTTTTACTTATTCTTAAATTTGAGAAGAAATAATAAGAAACAAAACAATTTTTCTTGCGATACCTGTAATTTGCATCGAGCATTTTTGTGTATTCATGAAAACGTGTGAAAACATTCAAAAATTTATTCTTAAATGATACCTAAGCGGTACTTTACAAAGTACATGATGTCATAAAAGCTAATAATACAATAATAAATCAATCAAAATCCATTGTGATGCTGACCGCTTGGTTCTGGGAATTTGTCTAGTTAGGAGAAATAAGGTAGAAAACGGAAGGAAAAACGTAGTGTGTATACACTAGACAAAACGTACGTTTTATATAACCTACAAAACGTACAATAAGACGTAGCGTGAAAACGGGCCTTTACAGATTTATAACGGGTGTGAATAACATCCCATCAAATAAGTACTCGCAAATAAACTGAAGGTATAGCATAAAAGCGGGTGGCTTTTGTCGAAAAAGGTCGATTTAATACCCATAAGCTGAAACTTTATTAATCGATAGTCTATGATGCTAACCCAGACAGCACAAGGCATCCCTGGGACATCCATTTTAAATCAATATAAGGTTGAATGTTCGAATAAATGAACTTTGATGGTACACAAGGCAAATATCGAACACAGTAGTTAATCAAATCTTGCCCAAGTACTTTCGATCACAAGATCATCCTCAGGGGCATTTCGTCAGTTGTGAAATATCGAACACAGTAGTTAATCAAATCTTGCCCAAGTACTTTCGATCACAAGATCATCCTCATGGGCATTTCGTCAGTTGTGGCCTATCCAGCAGTAATAGAATGTTATAAATGTAAATTGGGACATAACAAATACACTAAACAAAGACAAACAAACACATTAAAATTTAAGAAATGGAGAAGCTACATTTTATATAGAAGCCGGAGACAGACATTTATAACATTCTATTACTGCGGGATAGGCCATAACTGACGAAATGCCCCTGAGGATGATCTTGTGATCGAAAGTACTTGGGCAAGATTTGATTAACTACTGTGTTCGATATTTGCCTTGTGTACCATCAAAGTACATCCATTTTATACCATTTTAAGGTCAAAACATCCCGGGACTTCTTTTGGACGGCCGAGGGACGTCCAAGGGATACTTCTAGTTGGACATACCAGGGACGTCCCATAAGGTCGTCCGAGGGACGTCCCATTAGGGATGTATTAGGGAAGTTTTCTATATGTTAACTGTGGCAGCATATTTTTTACAAAATATAATATCTTCCTACTAAATTTTAAAAAGTTATAGTTACTTTTAAATTCCATTAATTTATACGAAAACAGACAAAGGCCCCTTTTAGAGAAAAATCCTTATCCTATAGCAGAGCTGTGTATCTCTAAAATTTTGTTCTGTAGTGGAACTGAAATTTAAAAATTAGAAGATGAAAGAAGAATGTGGTTATGTTTTAACGACGCTTCTGTTTATCTCCTTCATCGAGAATCTAAGTTAGATTCTAGTTAGAATCTACCTATGATCTCCTTGTATTTATGTTTCTTTTTGGCGCATTTTTATTTTTAGTTAGCATTTTCCGAATCTTTTATTTGACGAATTATAATCATTGTGGTTGTGGTGGAAAAGGTTAGGTGGAAAACGCATTGATGATATGATTAAAATAGCATGTCTCACATTGCTAATCTACAAAGTTGGTGCTGAATATAGCTAAAGTTTTAATAGGTAAGATATAAAGTTTTATTTCGTACATATATATGTTTTTAAAATGAGAAAATTTTATTGAATTATTACTTTATTTAAAAAAAAAATCACTTTCAACACAAAAAAAATATTTATCTGAAACCTCTTTGATTTGAAATTAATAATTTAATAATTCATTGAAATTGCATATAAGAACCAGTGATCATATATTTTCAAGTAGTTTCATTATTTACAGATGCATCAGAAAAAGCAAAAGGTGTCGGTTCAACAAAAGAAACCGAAATTGCAATAAAAACATGGCTTGACGTTGCCCAGAGCGGGCTAGAAGAACTTATTTTTTTTTTATTTTAAATACATAAGATGTTAATATAGGTACACAATAAAAATTCCATTTATTTTTGCTTTTCATTTTATTGTAAGTTCCCTTTAGGTCCTGTATACATCCTCACTTAGGTCCTGTATTATTCCATGTGGACGTACAATGGATGTCCCCAATACATCCTTCTTAGGTCCTATATAAGTCCGTATTAAGTTCTGTATACGTACTATGTACGTCCCCATGAACATCCCTGGGACGTCCAGGGGACGTACTTTTTGGTAACATTTAGGTCTCATTGGACGTCACGGAGATGTCCAAATTATGTAAACGGATGTACGGAGCTTTAATGAGGTACATTCTTCGGACATCCATGGGACGTACTTTTGCTGTCTGGGAATATACCATGTTTAAAAGCTATGTTGTTTTCCGCGGAAATTATTTATTTATAACCATTTTTAAACAAATTATAAAAATTGCTTTTTCGCTCCGAATCCTTTTTTTTTAATTTGGTTTATTACGAAAGTTATTCTTGTGATTTTTTTGTAAAATGCTAACTTTAAGCGTAAAATGCAAGTAAACAATTAAAAATGACAAAATTCAATTTAGCGTATTTCGACAAAAAATATGTGATGACAGCTTACATCAAGTAGTTTTAAAATACATTAAGATGTTATCGGGCATTTCCTCACGAAGGTCAATCACGAACATCGAGGGGCAGCGCCTAAAAACAACAGAGCGTCAAGATGATCGCCTAAAGTCGGGTTCAGTATGTAACAAAAAATGTTAAATAAAAGTTTTGTAACTTATTACAGAATTTTAAATATAAAAGTTTTAAAACACAGTGTTGTATAACATTTTTCTGGCTATATAGCATATTTTATGTTATCCAACAGACGTTGGTAAACATTAAAGAAAGTTATAAAACATTGTTGTAAAACCGCAACGCGACTGATCTACACTTAAAAACATGAAGCATTTCTCTGGCATACTAGTTTAGTAGTTTGCCTTGTTCGTTCTTAAGTGTTTTTGCTAAATTTTTGCCACGACACTTTCCCGTCTTCACTGGTAAATTACAAAAGAAATTCCGCTCGTATTTTCTTTGCCTAGCACAGTAGGTTTCCTAGGAATTCTTTTAAGTCGTAGCCAAGTACCATTTGGCTCACCTTCGACTCTCCATGTACCAGGCATTACCTTACATCTTTTTCTCTTTATTCGACCTTTATTATCAACATTTAAAATGTTTGAAATGTGCTTGTCTGTTGTTTGTATGCTGGAGTGACCAATATTATTTCAGAATTTTTTAAAAGATGTCTGATAATTTCTAAACGATAATCATATAAATTCATTTTTTGCCAGTGTATCGAATATATAACTTTTGTACAAATAATGGGAATTTAATAACAAAACTTGAAATATGTGAATACCTATTTTTTATATCATCTGAGCGTCTTTCGCTCACATGGATAGTAAGCAAGCATTTGATCTTTGCCAGCTCCACTCATAAACTCATTATATTTTAATAAAGGTAAGGGTTGTATTTTTATTTCGTTTCGATAAGATCATTTTTAATTTAGCACTAGTTCTAAAACTACTTTTTTAGAGTGGCCTTTTCCATCTGCAGAGTCGTAATGTTCTGCATATAATTTCATACAAAGCGCTAAGCCGTTAGGTTCTGCCAACACATACAATTTATGACGTTTGCTTTTAAGCTTCCAGGTCACAATACCATACTTTCATCAAGGGGTAGTTTTTTCCTGGTTGATATATTTCAGCCATTATATTATTGAAGTATCTTCTATTATACCCTCTTCTGGAATTCTGGCAAAATGTAGACATCTCAAAATAAGCAAGTAACGATCTCGGCTCCTATTATAATGGAAACATTTCAATTGAAAAAGAGGATCAGTATTCCAGTAGTCCTGGATTCTATTGGTTTTCGATGTTCCCATATGCAATGTGAGTCCAAAAAATACTTTAAGTTCATTAACAGACACAGGCTTCCATTGATTTTATATGTGAATATTCTGCAACACCGGATAAAAATAACGATTCGGCAGAAACATTTGTTTCCTGCACTATCATCTCAAAAAAAAAAAAATATCTTCTACAAGGCAAAAAAAAAATATCTTCTACAAGGCAAAACAAATTATATGGAAGACCAGTCCCTCAAAGATCTACTAATAACCCAGAAGATTAGGTAAAATTAAAATTTTGCATTCCAATAGGATCGCCTGTTCACGAATCCTCACTTAAATTTGGCTCCTGTATATTTTCATTCTTATCTACATTTTCATGTAACGCTTCAACCAATCCAGAATAATCATTTTTTTCTTCAATATAAAAAAAAAGAAAATAAAGCAATTCTACAAGAAAATCTAATGCTGCAAAATAATTCTGTTGATGATAATTGAAATGAACATTTCAAAACAAGTATACATATGAAGTTGGAATCTCGTATTGGAATCATAATAAACATACCTGTGTCTTCATCTGACAGAACTACACTATTATTGGATTTACCAAATTCATCTTTACTAGATGAATTATTATTTAATATAGTATATGATAACTGATCAGTACTATAATATTTTCATTCATTCATTTTACCACACGAAGTACTATATTTCGATCTTTTACAATGTGAATTATTATTTGCATTTATTTTTAAATTGTTTAATAGTTTGACAACTAAAAAGCATGGCAACCTATTATGTAGGCACGGAATTCTATAACAGATACGGTTTTAATAAATAAAATAATAAAATTGTAATAGATAGATACGGATTTAGGTTGTTGACTGTGATAATCAGCATTATCTTTTCTAATAATATAATAAATATCCAAAACAAAAATGTCTAATAGCAAAAATTAGAATAAAGTTAATTTAAATTTAGAAAATATATTAATCTAATAAATTTGATATGGCAAAAGAAAGATAATACAAAATCTAAATTTAAATAATTTTATGGATTAGTTTTTGTACTTGAAGATTTTCTGTTTTGATTACTTTTCTTTTGTTTTTTATTTTTATAGTATTGGTGTAAAACAGAATTATTGTGAGTCCTTCTTTAAATCCATCTCGTCATATATAAATTTGAAGCAACTATTTTGTCGTTTTCAAAATTTCTCAAAGCTAGAAGAACTAGAAGCCTTCATAAGTTCATATCAATGCTTAGTTCACTTGAAATTTCTATTGCTTTTTTTAAAATAATTTTACCAGAAACAATATTATTTTTTAACCCCAATTTACGAAGCAAATCGAAAATAATTTGATTTACTACAGCACCCGAGAATAAATGATCGAAACCAAAGTTAAATTGAAGAAGGTAATGGAAACATTCTAAAAGAAGAAAAAGAAATAATAAGACAGCAGAACCAACATGTCACTTCTGGAACAGCTTCATATAAACGACAAGCTAATAAAAAAAGTAAACCGAGAATATATAATTTACTTTAGCCATAAGAACAGGAACTATGAAACTATTTGTAGTAAAAGGAAAAGTAGAAAATGTTTTTAAGAACCGCTTGATAAATAGGTTAACAGATAGTTTCCTCTACAAACTCTTCAAAAAAGTAAACTTTTATACATAAGGGTATTTATGCTAGACAATACAAGACATATGTCGCACATTGAAATCAAAAGTGGCATTATACAAAATTCGGTGGTTTTTAGTTACAGCGACATCTAAAATCTACGAGCAAAACTACGTCTGTTGCAAAGATCTCCGTTGTAATAGCTCGCTCGGTTTTCTATAAACGTCGCTAATGTCACTTCTTACTTTGTTGTCGCGAGCATGGGTCGTGACCGATAAACCGACACTAAACCAGTAAAGGTCCAGCTGCTGCAACGAGTCTTAGCTGAGGTGAGTGAAAAAGTGACATATTTTGTATGTCGTTTTTTTAATTACTTGATAGTAAAAATACAACAAATTATGATTTCGTTATTGGCATATTTTGTAAAGTGCCGATATTTTACTCAACTATTCCAGATAACTGTGTTTATATAGAATAAATAAGGGGCATATTGTGCTTAGTGTCATTTTTGTGGTTTAAATGTCATATTTTTTATTTATTGTCATATTAAATAGACGTCATTTTAAGAAAAGTGTCATTATTTTATTTAAAAATGTATATTTAATTAGATAATTAGGATTTAAAGTATTATGCGACATTTAATATGCATATTAAAAGAATTTAATAATTAGTTTGTTCGTACCTAAAAAGGACCAATGTGAACAATGCACAATATATAAGCTGGCTGAAGATCCCAGAAAGGAAGCTTTGAAGGAAGATTATGACCACCATTTAGCAGAAAAACAAAAAAGTCGCGAAGAAAAAGCTAGTGACAAAAAAAGAGTGACAGATTGTTTTATCGTTGCATGCTATGACTTACAAGCGGTAATGACGGTTCCTAAAGGAGACGTATCAATATTCTATTATAAGTCCAAAATAAATTGTTTGAATTTTACCATATCGGAGTTGAAAACAGACAATGTTGAATGTTACTTTTGGGATGAATCTCAAGGCAATCGTGGAGCCAATGAAATAGGTAGCTGTGTTTTGAAGTTTTTGCAAAAGAAGTCTTCTTTCGCTAATAAAGATCTTGATATAGTGTTCTATTCTGATAACTGCTGTGGCCAACAGAAGAACCAGTTTATCATTGGAATGTACGTATATGCAGTATTAAATCTCAAAGTAAAATTAATAACCCATAAGTTCTTAATCCGAGGCCACACAAAATGAAGGGGACGCAGTACATTCAACGATTGAGAAGGAAGTAAAAAAAGTCTTAAATCTGGACCCATTTACGTACCTTCCCAATACGTCTGTGCCATCAGAAGTTCGAAAAAACGTGGGACGCCGTACATTGTAAATGAGATGGGATACGAAGATTTTATGGATTTGAAACAACTGCCAGTTATTAAGCTGAATAGGAGTGTTGATGGTGCGGTTGTAAAATTGTTTGATATAATAGTCATTAAAATTGAAAAGAACGTAATGAATGAGATTAAAATATTCTATAAAACGTCTTATTTTGATGACTTCAAGGAACTTGATTTGGCAAAAAGAACATCCAGAAACAGCCGACCTCAAGAACTTAAACCACTGTACCACCAAAAATTGGATATATCCGAAAGGAAGAAAAATGACGTGAGGAGTCTTGTGGATGCGGGGTTGATTCCTAGATATTACCGATCCTACTATGAAAGTATTTTTAATTGAAAATGTAATAGCTCTTAAGTATTATCACATTTTTACAAATGCCTATTTGCATTTTTTGTTACGATTTGTTTATTTTCTTAGTTTATTTTGATAGTCTTAAAGTATTTTATTTTAATTAAAACATTGCGTGATATTGTCGTGACTGATTCGAGTAAGACTTTCTTTTGTAGTACATACAAATAAATACTTTATTCATCTAAAATTAGTTTTTATTTTATTCCTGACATTCATTTACTCTTTTGGAGTAGTAGAATAGTAGAAGTGTTAATGAATTAAATATGCCATTAAACAAAAAATAATTGATTGTATAAAAACAAAAGTGACACTATACTGAAGTTTTTTTTTAAATACCTTTTTTTTTCAAGAAACACTAGGTAATTTATTTAAAAGTTATTTTATACTGAAAAAGAGATAATTATATTATTATTTAAAACTAATCACATTGCTGGTTTTCAATTTATTTTTAAGTCTGAGCATAAAAATCATGTTAAAAAACTTTAAACAGCTATACTGTAAAATTGAGTTTTTTATATAGTGCCACTTTTGATTTCAATGTGCGATGTATCTTAAAAACTCACATGTGCGTCATCAGCATATGACTGAAGCGATATATTGACGCTCATAGGCGTGATTAGCATGCAACGTGTTTGTTAAACAGTCAATGCTAGCGTCACAAACTTCTGGCACAATATTCGAAATACTTTTCTTAGAAAATAAGAGCTGTACCACTATATTTTTCTCAAGCTGCTAATAAAGGCCGCACTTAAAATCTTCGTTTAACACGCCGGTATCGCTTGCACAAAATTACACAAGCTGCTGCTGCTATAACGGCATATTGCAAAATTCTGCAAAAGTTATCCGCATTTTGTTGTTTTGTTACATAATTTGTTGTACAACTTTGTTTTTAACATGTTTTGTTACATAGTCTGGACCCGGCTTTAAGGTTAATGACTCTAAGACACCGCTTCTTCACTACCAGGTCTATTGCAAATCGATTGTTTACAGAACATAGAAGACCAATTGGGATGTGACCAATTTATCGTCGAATTCAAAGTTCACAGACTTCTTAATTTAGAACATCCTCCTTATACTTTTGGAGCACTTCGGTATGAGTTAAATAGGGCATGGAACGAGTTACCCCAGGAGGATATTGACCACCTAATCAGAAGCGAGCCCAGGCGCATCAAAGAGTATGTTGCCCGTCGAGGTGCATTAACACATTATTAATTGACTTACCCCTGTAAGTTGTTTGAATCATATTGAAATTTTATTAGTTTGTTTATTTTGCTACACTGTATAAATGTATAAAATAATTTCAAAATATAATAATACATACTAGGTGTTCGGATTTTTATGTCACTTGGTATGTGTATAGAATATGACTTACCAACTGATAAATATTCACTACTACCGTCAAAATAAACACAACTTTAATTTTAAAAATTTAACCTACAGCACATAAACCTCTTTTCAAACGTTAAAAAATTATTTTATTTTATGATGCATTCGTGAATGAACATAAACCACACACACGTCCTACATCAAGAGTAGGCTAACGAGATAAAACTTGTTTATCTCTATCAACAAAAACAAAATAAACGTGTATACAATATGCAGATGCAAGTCCTAAGCAAACATACAATCCTGCATTTCCTGTTGCCACAATATGAAGGTTGGCGTCTACCACAGCAGAAATTTAATTAAGGGTCTTTTTAATTTTATAATGAATCAAGCAAAAGAGTCACAACACAGTATGATTTTATGATTTGATAAACCAGTTATGTGAGTTAAATATAAAAAATATTAAAAATTATTGTTTATGAACTCAATAAATAATTGCATAAAGTTTTCAGTACATGGGTGTCTTTATATGGCGTTACAAACATTTTAATCACTTTAGTTTTTATTTTAGGATACAAAAAGAGTTTAAATCTCGGAAATTCGTTTTAAACTGACCAACAAAAAATCAATAAATGCAAATTCCAATGCTTTAATAAACTGTAAACAAACAAAAGTACATACTCTAAAAATATTGATAAAACGAGCGTTTATTTAATGCAGTCTAAATTGTTTGAAATCCCTTCAAAATATTACTGGTCAACAAAAGTCAACTTTTTTTGATATGGATAGAACATGTATAGTAGTGGTAATAATATACAGAGTGGCCCAAAAGTCTGGAAACGGCTAATTGTCTCGTAAAATGCTAACCATAATTGTACAAAATTTGAGGTACGCCTATTTTGGGATACGGAGATTCCATAGTTGATATTTACAGTGTTGCCAGATTTGCCGTTTTTCTTATATTATTAGTAACTTTGGTTTTTCAAATACATCACCCTGTATATTCAGTCATTATTGGAATCTCCTATTCAACACGAGTTCAACCACATGTAACACTTATGATTTTATGTAATCTGGAAGGTCATCAATACATAAAACCGAAGTCTGGCAACGCCTAAATTGTTTCAATAAATTTTTTAATACTAACTATTTTCAAATACATTAAAACGTAACAATTGATAGTTTAGAACATTTTTTAACATAGTAGTTACGTTATTAAGTGTTCAAAATGTGCTCAATTTGTGAGTTGACAGCACCCTAATCGATGGTAGAAGGCCACATTTCTCCATGATTGTCTAGAAATTATTCGAGATTCATTGATAATTCGTTGCCTTAGCTCTGCAAGACTTGCTGGTTAAGTTTTGTAAACTGAATTTTTCAAGTATCCCTAATAAAAATAATCTTTAGGATTGAAATCGGGTGAACGTGGAGGCCATTCAATTCTACCTTGCCTACCAATTTATCGTCCAGGAAATATCTAATCTAAATAACGCCGAACATTTACACCAAATATCTGACGTTAAATTTCTTTCGACAAAAAATGACCCAATTGAATAAGTAACTACTATCTCTGACCATACATTTAATTTTTGTGGTCTTTGAGTATGGTTTTCACGTATTATTCTCGAATTTTCTGCGGTAGTCCCACCTCTAATTCGTCTACGTGACGGGTTGTTCTCTCTCGCACTCGATATCGCCGGAAACTTCTCGATGCCTCTTTCGAGATACAACCGTTACATGAGCCACGCCGAGAGCATGTTCGTAACATTGCTCCCCTCTTAGATCTGAGCGTGCCGATCAGCAACTCTATATGTAGGCCCAGGATAGCTGAATCTACAGGCCTCTCCAACTCTGCATGACCCCCTCAAAAAGAAATAACAGTCTACTGACTTTGAAGGACACGATCTCTTTGGGTTAATGCAACACACAGTAATTCGTACGCCGGTTTCTCAGAATATCACTTCAAGCATGCTTCTGACAATCTTCCAATCCAGATTTTCTAGTGCATGGCCTATCTTGGTTAACTCCAAATTCTTGAGATGTCATAATTGCACACGATTTTCTTCAAATTAGTTAGAGCACGCCATATATTCTCGTAGCTTGCCTTGTCTGTATACGACTTCCTGGTCACCATATACAGCAAATATCGAGAGCCATCTGCTAATCTCAGTACTCTTCCGACTTTAGGCTGCTGATTTTTTAACTCATCTAAACGACCGACATTCTTATAAAATACAGATGAGATTCCTTTATTCATCTCAAGATCTTGGGAAACACAGTGGGCTAGAGAGACGTTATGCGGAACATTAAAAAGATCCTGCTGAACTTCTGTCGTCACGCCAAATCTAGCACTCCTTCTGTCTGCGTAATTTGACATAAACACATTAAAGCTTGGTCGCCGGTCATCTTTGATCTCATGTTGAAGGGTTCGGGCTTCTTCTGTTTCATTTGATCCAGCATAAGGTGCAAGCCGATTTATGTGAACTAATTTTGGTTTACCTTTCGGCAACTTCTTAATACGTTATATTACGTCATTTATTCTCGTTTTAATTTCATACGGACCTTCCCATTGTCTTTGCAGTTTAGGAGACAAGCCACGACGACGTTGTGGATTATAAAGTCAAACAAGATCACCTACTTCATAGCTTCCATTCTTGCATCGAGAATCGTATTGATCTTTCATTCTGTCACTGGCTAACTGGATGTGTTGTCGGGCAAGTTCATGAATGTTGTTCATTCTTAACTTCAGGCTGTCGACATAATCTTCGCTTGCAACATGTTCTTCAGAAGGTCTGCAACCAAACTGTAGGTCACAGGGCAAACGAACTTCACGACCTAACATCAGGCAGGTTGGAGTCTGGCCTGTAGTTTCATTTACGGCCGAGCGATAGGAATAAATGAATGTGCTGGTCCCAATCTCTTTGATGTTCTGATACAACTTTGGAGAGGTGTTTACCCATCGTTAGGTTCATCCTCTCGACCATTCCATCTGATTGAGGATGCAGGGATGTCGTTCTGGACTTATTGACACCAATGAATTTAAAAACGTTTTGGAAAAGGGTTGACTCGAAGTTTCGTCCTTGGTCGGAGTGGATCTCCAAAGGAACACCAAATCGGCTAAAGAATTCTTTAACTCGTACCTCTGCACCGGTAGCAGCTTCTTGATTTGGTATCTCATAGGCCTCAGTCCATTTTGTAAAATTATCCATGACTACCAGGATATATTTATTTCCATCATTTGTCTCTAGAAGTGGACCTGCAATGTCGATTGCTACTCTTTCCATAGGACTACCAACATTGTACTGTTTCATGGGTGCCCTCTTTTTACCAATTGGACCATTACAGTTCACATTTCCGGCACCATCTTCTTACATTATCTGAGGGAGCCCTGTACCTGGCTACCTACATTACGAGAGTTGGAAATCTTTGGATTCCAAGCCTTACTTCAAAGAACTTGTGAATGGATGCATCTCCATAGGTTTGGTTCTTCAGTGACCGTTGAAGGATAAGGATTCTTAACGTGGGCAAATATAGCTCCAGAGAAATAAAATCACTTTTGAGTTTATCGATTTATAATTAAATCTTTTAAGAGTAGAGAGGCCCAACACGGCCGTAACTTACTATACAATATCAAATGTACTCTTTCTTTATAACACGTAAGAAAAAAACACCGGTATGAGAAAATGCCCGATCTCGGCGAAGAGAGATATTTAATATGTGAATTATTTATTTATTTATCGTAAGGCAATTACAACACATTTAGAACAAAATTACAAACACTAGTAATATAGGTATATGACAAACTTTAAATAATTACAAACAAACATCAAGTGTATTAACATAATCAATTGACTCTGAAGTTGCAAACAGGAAGTCTTCAGGGCTACCGTTATAGGATCTTGAGGGACACTCCTCAATAATGTGGTCGATCGTTTGGTCCTTCTCACAGTCACATTGGGGAGACGGAATCTTTCCCCATTTATGTAGCATGTATGCACATCTGCCATGTCTGGTATGGATCCTGTTTAGAGTGGACCATGTTTTACGTGGAAGATCAAAACCTGGTGGCTTGTGGGTAATACAGGGCATGTTATTTTGCCATGCATTCCATTCTTGGGACCATGCATTCGTGATGTTGAACTCCTCATGTATCAATCTTGCCGTTTTCATTGGTGGTTTTCTAGAACGTAAACTTGTATTTCGTGCATCCTCGGTATCTTGTTGGATCGGCAGGTTTATATTGTTCATGATCTTTTTGTATTCACGTGTAAGTGCATCAACTCGTCGTAAATGTGGAGGTGGAATGTGACTTAATACTGGAAGCCATTGGGTGGGAGTTGATTTAATTGTACCAGCTATCATCCTCATAGTGCTGTGCAGCTGAGTGTCGACCTTTTTTACGTGTGGACTGTGTAGCCAAACTGGGGCACAATATTCAGCGGTCGAGAAAACAAGGGCTAAAGCAGTAGAGCGGAGAGTGGAAGCCGATGCTCCCCAGGTGGTACCGCAGAGCTTCTGTATAATGTTATTTCTTGTACTCAACTTTTGGGCAGTTTTTGTTAAATGCTCTTTAAATGATAGCGTTCTGTCTAGTGTTACGCCCAGGTACTTCGGTGTTTTGTTATGAGAAAGTGTGGTATTTTCAAAGCGTATGTTGAGTTCCTTTCCAGCAAGTTTATTGTTCAGGTGAAAGCAACTTACTTCTGTTTTGGATGTATTTGGTTGAAGCCGCCACTTGCGAAAATATTTGCTCAATATATATGTCTGCCGTCAGAACTTCTTCAGATGTTTCTAGTGTTCTGCATCGTGTAGTGAGGGCCCAGTCATCGGCGTATCCGAACTTTCTTGATTGTGTTTCTGGCATATCTGCTAAATATAAGCTAAATAGTAATGGAGAGAGCACTGACCCCTGTGGTAGGCCATTCTTAAGTTTCTTTGGTGGGCTGATATCTGTGCCCATCACTACTTGAAACATTCGGTCGTTGAGCATGCTATCTATTAAACGTGCTATTTGTTTACAGGGAATTGCACGGAGAATTTGTATATAAGGCCCTCTCTCCATACTGTATCGTAAGCTGCCGAGAATACCCATATGTGAATTGCGAGTTTTTAACTACTCGATGTGATGCGTCGATGGCCATGTGTCAACTTGAACTGATCTTACTGAACTGATAAAACACTACATAATGCGTGAACGCGAATATTACCCCTATTTTATTTAGTTGTGAAAAATATTTAACAGGGACAGACGCCACTTAGTCGGGTTTCGTGTTCAAACTTGATAAGGTGACTGTTTCTAGTTATTCTACACTAAGAAAAGTCAAAGAATTACGTTTTTATTTTATATTTTAAAACAAGATCTCCATTAGTCACATCAAGATTTTTTTAAAATCGACCGACTAAAATACTAGATCTATCGAATAAATATTTTGAGAATAACAACTATGTTTTTAAAACTGGCAGTTAATCTCATGATCTAGTTGATCGATTTTAATAAATCTTAACGTATTTTGTTTTTTTTTTTTGTTTTCTCTATGATACCTTACCACAATTTGATCAAGAAAAATAATAATAAAACTTTTGTGATTGAACAAAAAATTAAAAAAGGTCAATTTTTGAACAATTTTATAAAATGTCTGACATTTTGTTTCTTTGTAAGAATTTTTCTGGTAAACTATCACATAAGGGCACTTCTTTTTTAAAACCCTTATCGAATTTTACATTTCAGATGTGCTGTTTTAGAGATTAACTGTCCGCCATAGGGCAGTAATTTTTGGAGCCATCTTTAAAATACACAAACAATGGAAAATATAGAATTTTTTTTTTATTTTCATGTTAAAAAAAAATATATGGAATATGTGGCATTTTTAGCATTCTAGATGGTAAAAGTACCTTAAAAGTATGAAAATTTACTATAAAAACACAATAAATAGAAAAAAAAGAAATAATATAAATATACACTACACCGCAAAAGTTTTGCACCACCAAATGTTATGCTCATTTTGATAGTTGATTTTCTTGTAAATGGATTATCAGATTTTGCTAATTTTTTTTTTATTATTTTAGACTTTTTCTTTGGTATTTACACTGTTGGGCTAAGGTTTACGCAAACTTGTCTTTTGGGCCTATACTGGATGGAAGAAAAAATGTTTTTTTTTTTCTTAAGTTTGAGACACCCTGTAGGGAGGACAAGGTGCAAGGGTAGATCTTGTTGTTTTAATTTCCCTGATATCTTTAAAAACAAAGAAAATAGACAGTTTTATTCTATAGCATGTGTTTACTGAAACAATTCTAAATGAAAGATAAAAAATAACAACTGTTAAAAAAACCGGAAAGAGACATAACATAAACTAATATCATATGTTTTCGTATCTACTTCTAATAATAGTTTTGATTGACACTTATTGGCGACAAGTTATTGGTTGACCGTGTGAGTTGTATACACATTGCAAAATAAGTAAGATGAGATTATTTAATGAGGCTCTGTGTGATGTTTTGTATTCTGTTCCCTCTGTTCCCTTTACACCATATATAGGAAATAGTTTCATCTAAATGCAAGACCTCACATATTGCGTGCTGTTACGGAATACTTAGGTGAGGTAAATACTGAGGCATTGAATTGAGCCCCTCATAGTCCTGACATGAATCCTATTGAGCACTTATGGGATATTGTCAGTAGACAATTAAGGCTTTGTTAGTCCCTTCCTGCTTCAGAAAACATGGTTTTGATGTAATTTCACCCTTCTACTCTTTCTTTCCTACATCTAAAAACATTATTCTCTTCCACCTAGTATAAGTCCAAAAAAGAAGTTTCAATAAATATTTGTCAACAGTGTAAAACACCAAGGAAAAAGTGTAAAATTAAAAAAAATGGTGACATCCTGCGAATAAATAAATAAATAAAAATAGTTTTGTAAAACATACCTGTTGAGTTTCATCGGCTATAGTAGCAGGAGATGTCTTAATAATTTTTACTTGTTGTCCAGTCATTGTAGAAGTCATTATACCACTGAAAGTTTTTCCTGAGACTCCTGTCAGTGGCATCATTTTTATCATTTGTGGCTGTCCTATTTTAATCAAGAAAAACACTTTAATAGTTTTTTAAATGTTTACTGTTTTAAAATGTATTGTGTAATAATTTTGATTATGTTTGTATCATATCAATTATTATGATTAAAATGTCCTTTCTACTGATTTAGTGATCATACAAATAGTGATTTCTTAAAACAGTTATGTCCATATTTAAGTACTGGTTGAGTTTACCGAAAGTACAAGCTGAATATAGCCGCAAATGTCAAAAATATTTCGGCTTGGCAGTGTTGGCATGTTTTTATAATGCATATATTGTATACTTCAAATATACAGAGATAAAGCTTTTAAAAGTACATTTTGATTATACTATTTTATGAATTCTGCAATTTTTAATTTACATGAAGCAGTAACAAGTAGATATTTGTCTCTTTTGAGATTAATTGCAAACATCTGTTGTAATCTGGCAACTGCTGATTTGACGATTGCCAAATCTATCCCCTAATCTACCAAAGAGTAATTGCTAAAAAAATTCTAATAATTAACTGAAATTAATCTTCAAAAAAACAAATATTTACTCATTGTTTTATATAAATCACAAATTGTAGAATGCATAACATAATATAAACAAAATGTACTTTTCTAAAGCTTTATATTTTTATATTTGAAGCATACAGCATCTAGATTATAAAAACATGCCAACACTGCTATACCGAAGTCGGTATAACTTCGGTAAACTCAACCTAATTAGTTAAGTATATTGTTCACAAGTGACTATATTATATTTTTTACTATTAAATTTTCTTTATAAGTTCTGGTAAAAAGAATTGGGGATGGTAGTTTCAAATAAAAATGTATAAGTAAGAGATAGGAAAGCACATATAAGAGAAATCCAGATACTCATATAAGTGAACACTACTTAATATCCCTCTCATGTTTCCCAAATGAATTTGCTATTTTACTGAAACATTAAGCAGCTTTCTGCAATTTGGAACTATCTAATATCACAGCAACAATATTTAAGTATATATAATTAATACAAAAAAAAAGGAGAAAATGAAGGATTGTTGATCACAATTTTGAGAATATTAGAAACAAAAGAAATTAAAGAATTTGTAATCAAAATTTTAACAGAAATATTTTTGAATTCCTGAGTGTGACGAATAAACATATGACTGCAACTCATAGATTTGTATTCATTTTAGATCAGATCTTGATCAAATCTAACCTTAATTGCATCTGCTGAAATTTAAGTCTGTACTAATTACATGGTAGCCATAGAGATCTGCTGATTAGTTGTATGATAAATTCCATAGTTTCTCCATATTTACACTTGAACAGGATTAACACATTTTACACATTCCAATTTATTGGTTTATAAGTATGGTTCGAAATTTTTTTTTGACAATCATTTGTGCTATAAAGCATTTCCAAAACGAGAATAAGGAAAGACTATTACCAATTCTAAAGTTGCTTTGGTTTGATGACAAAAAGTGATGTACTGAATTTTAATACTTAGCAGTATAAATTGATCTCATCTCATTTCTTTTTAAAGGAACACATCAGCGAAAATGATATTAAATCGAGATAAGTAAATAAAAAACCCTTTGTGGCATATATAGTTAATTAATTAGTACACTTAATTTTAAATTGTTAGATGACCCATTTAAAAGTTCTACTGAACATTTATTTCTCTTGTTATCCTTTTAACCTAAGGAACCTGAAGGTTCCTAAGTATTATTAAATGAGTAATCTATTGGCAACTGTATTTTGAGTATTAAATATACCTAAAGACAAAAACCAGTGGATCATGGGATTTACTCCTAGTAGCTAGCTTAAGTATTCAATGTACTCATGAGATAAAATATGGCTTGTGTGGTGAGATAAAACAGATGATCAACGTTTAATCCAAAAACTATGAGACTCAAAATCCTAGCCTTTACATAAGACAATTTTGTAAATGTGATTCCACCTATGGCTCTTATGTGTTTTGCATTGGCTTATGTTACAACATTAATATTATTTTTTACGTAAGTTATCTCGAAAGAACGATTTCTTGGAATATGTCATAGAATTTTATTATATTAACTACATAAACAGCATTTAAAATTTATCATTATTCCACATCAAGGAAAAAAGCATGCAAAATTTGGAATATTTACCATTAGTCCCCTGTATCACCCAGTTCGTTGTATTTGTTTGTTGTGTCATTTTCACAATCTTCGAAAATCAACGAAATCAAATAGTTCTTAAAAACCTTACAAACCGCACCGAAATTTTTAAATATACCTAACAAACTAACAGCACAAAGTTCTGATTAGTCAAAATGGCGACGGAATAATACCATATTTCAAAAGCTCGATACGGCGAATCCGTTGGACCGAAATTTAATTTTATTTGTTCCTATAATCAACTGATTATTGTACTTTTATATGTTTCAGAAATTTAAATGATTAGTATAAGTTATGCACTTCCAAAGCTTCACAAAGTTCGGCTATTTCGTGCAAATACATTCTGAAATCAGCTTGGCGGCGGTACAAAGCCTTTACTTTCATTGGTCAAATTTATTCACGTGGTATACGCTGGCATAAGTTGTGAGAATTGCCACTAGGAGAGTCAGCTATTTATGTTTGGCGCCATATGATTCTACAAAATAATTGATATGTTCGTCTACTTACATATAGATGACACTATCAAACCTATCTACAAGAAAATTGGTGTTTAGTCAATTTCTGCTATGAAATAAAATAAAAAAAAAATATCTAAAATGTTGATTTCAATCTTTTTATATATTCGTATCTGCATATTATCATAATTTTACCACCTCAGCGATTTCGTCCTATTTTTCTTAATTTTCTGGCCTGTTTTCGATTTTAAAAAACGAGCGCCGATATTTGCCAATACATTTTACCAGACATTTACATCGAGTTATTTTCACATTTCGCTTTTATGCATATTTGCGTATTACATAATACGCATAATTTTAAAAGAAGCATTATAGCACAGGATTCGAGGACTTTAATCATTTGCTTTCTCCCTTAATATCCTGATAATCTTTATACAGTTCATAGATAAGTGATACAGTTATAGTTTTAAAGCAAATCTTAAACTTTATAATAAATTTTAATTATTAAACCCAAATTTTGTAGCCAAATACAAACTTTGTTTACGAGTTCTGTTAAAAAAGTTTATCCACAAATATTTTATCTCTTTTTAAAACTTTTTTTCATTTCATCGTAAAAGTTTTTTTTTAATAAGTGACAACATAATAATACAGCAAAACAAATTATTTGAGGTTAGTCTTCCAGGTTTGAAGACGTTTTCAAGAGTAATATATTTTGCAAGTATAATTTAAAACGTATTAGACCTGATTTTTCTCTTTGAAGTAATGAATATTAGGACGATTAAATAGAATTTTAATTAATTCCTTATATTTATTTAGAATTAATTTGATTCTTTGTGATAATATTTATAAAAAGGTAAAAATATATTCAGTTTCTAAAAATGCAAATATTTGCCTCTATTTAAATCAAGATGTTTTGATGTATGTTCTTTTGACATTTTGAATGTCAAAATAAACGTCAAAAACATCGCATTGTCAAACAAATACCAGACAAAAATGGACACAGCATTAGTCCCCGATAATTGTCTTGAAGTAATATTTTCTTTTTTAACTCTCCATGACCTTAGAAATTGTTCACTTGTGTGTAAACGGTGGTATAGGTTTCTTAATGACGAAAATAATGACGTGTGGCGATTGCATTGTGTTAGAAAACTTGCCGAGGAAGCACTTAAATCGGACCTCCTAAGTTCAGTTCCCACATACAAAGCCAAATTAAGAGCCTTTCATCATGCCTGGAACCCCAATGATTGTTCTAGAAATATTTATATAAAGCCTAATGGTTTTACTTTACATCGAAATCCAGTTGCACAGAGTACAGATGCTTCTAGGTAAGTGACATTTGTGTTTAAACCTTTTTTTATACTGGAATAGAATATTATTTTATAATATATGTACTTCATTTTTTATATAAGTACGTTTGATTATTTTGAACTATCACTTTCCCTAAGGAATATTCTGGAGACAGAAAGTATTCTGTCTATTCATATTTATTTTTATAGTAATTTTCAGACAGCTAGTTTAACAAATTGTATTGCCCCTGTAACTTGAGTTAAATGTTGACATCAGTTATGCTAAGTTGTATTATTATTGTTATAAAGCTTTTGATTGTTTTTATAATAGTCAACAAAGATTTGATTTTCTTTGTATCTTCCACATTTTGATTAGGTATTTTAATTAATTGGTAGTACAGGACATTTATTCTGAATTGGAATATTCTTAACTTATATTTGGTTTTTGCTAGTTCTTATCCAGCTAAATAAATTAAATAGTACTTATAGCTTAATTGTGTTATTGTGTTCATTTGATTATAAAACTTTATGAGGAACATGCTAATAAAATTTATACTTTCTCCATCAAAAAAGTTTATGGCACTATTGACAGATTGAGCTGTCTTGTTCTCATTAATGATCTGTAGATGTATTTGTCCTGATCAACTTGCTTATATTCGTTTGTTTATTTATTTATTTACGAGATGTTCCCATTTTTACAAAAATTTAACATAAATAGAATATCCCAACCAAAACAAAAATACTAAATGCTTTAGTTAAATTTTTATGAAAATCTTATTACTTACTTAAAATAAAATAAACTCTAACTTAAAGGTCACTCATCTTCGATCCCTAACATACTCAGTCAAACAGTGCTTAACTATGACAGATTTTATATTTATATCCTCCCAACAAAAGTGTTTGTTTAAATGTGTTTTACCTAGGCTGTTTTGTGTTCTTCCTTTTCATTTGGTTAATTCTCTAATCACAAATATTAGCAACAATGTCCTTTAAAACTAAACAAAACTAATTGAACTCACATACTTACTAGATGTTAATCTTCCCAATGCACTATTTTCTGATTATGAATTTTTCTCTATATTACTACAAATTCCTAATACTTCACTCATATAGGTTGAAGCAATTAACATAATTTTTAGAATATCTTGCTTTTATTCCAAACTAACAACATTCAAAATGTGTAAAACATTATTCTAGGTAATATTATCTCTTGTTAGGCATAACTATTTATTGCCTAAGCAGACACACCATTAATACCATCTCAGATAGATATCTACTGTTAGACTATATCACTACTTCAATACAAAAGAGCCCAAGGGATCTACACAAAGTTTTGATCTTTATAGAGCTACGAAAAGAAACAAAAGATTACTGAACAATTATCTAGCAAACAATGAAGACACAATGGTAATATGGCCCATCAAACCTACACATTTCTCAGGAAATGCCCAACCCACCCATCTAGACATAGTAGTAGCGAAAAATCTAGGACTACAGACTGGGATCAGAACATTAAACCAAGGATCACAAGACTACAACCCCATACTACTAGAAATAGGAACATGAGAAAAAAACAACACAACAACAAGAAAAATAAATAAAAAAAGTGGAAAAATTACAAAAAACTTGTGAGTATTGTAATCAACAACATCTTAGTGATAAACAATCCACAAGAAATAGAAGAAAGAGTCCTAGAGTTCAAAAATATCGTATAAGAAGCACTCAGAAATAGCACTACTAAGGAAGAAATAGAAATGGGTAGGTTTAGAGACATAAACCAGGAAATAAAGGACATGATAAGGGAAAAGAACAGAGCCAATACAAGAGCTAGAAAAACAAGAAACCAGAAGGACAAAAACAATGCAAATCAGAGAAGTGAAAACAGCACCAGCAAAACATAAAAGCAGATGCTGGGATAACCATATTCAAGAAATGGAGGAACAAGGTTCAAACATGCAAAACATGGAAACTACAAAAAATATTAAGAAATGATAGAAAACCCATACCTACACTTCACTGTGAAAATGGAACTGTTTACTGCATATATAAAAAAGCTGAGGGGACGAGGAGGACTCTCGAGAGAGAATGTACATTAAATTATCACCAAGACAAAGGTGTAGACTTCATCGAAGTAGTCAAAGAACAACAAGAAATGCCCGAAGAACCAGAGTAGATAATCATATCTACATCTCTTCAAGAATTAATTAACGAACTAATTAAAAATAGCTAACTACAGGCCTATAAGCTTGCTGCCAGCAGTCAGCAAGATCATAGAAATAATAATACTAAGCAGACTACAAGCTAAAACATACCAAATAGGACTAATTCCAGAAACTCAGTTCGGATTTAGAGCAGAACACTCCAGCGAATTACAAGACTGACAGAATACATAACAGCTGGATTTAATGATAAACATTACACAGGAGCAGCATTCCTGGATGTAAGCAAAGCCTTTGATAAAATCTATCATAAAGGTCTAATATACAAAATGAGAGGCTACTAATACAGTGAGGCCCCGACGAGACTGATCTCTTCATACTTAAGCAACCACAGCTTTAGGGTTCGGATAGGACAAGTACTATCTGAACACGGAGCTCCGGAGGTTGTACTACTACAGGGAGCAGTCCTGTCACCCCTACTGTACACAATATACACTGCAGATGTCCCAAGAACACCAGTAACATTTAGCCTTTAACATTCAGCCTTTAAGCAAACAATTGCTGCCAAACACTGCAGTTAACTGTCTTCAATTTACATTATTTTCATCCGAATCAGTGTCACTCTTAACACTGTCATCTGAAGAGAAATCAGAGATGGAGCTGCTTGAAGATAAACTGCTTGAAGACAAAGGCGAGCTGATGTATTTAGGTTTAGGCTATTAGCTTGGTAGTTTGTGCCATTATCACCAAAAATATTTAAATTATGTTGGCTATCAGGTATAGAATTACTTCAGAGGAGTTCTTTAGTTTTGTTGAATTGTAAAGTAGTGAATCAATATTTTTTTGCGTTTCCAAGTTTACTAACATGGGCAGAGTCTCATAACAGTTATCTTGCTCCTTTAATCATATTTCTTCAATTTTCTCAACTTTATTAGTATTGTTTTTACACCCAACCATGTCGAGTATTCTATGCACTCTTTTTTTCCTCACTCTTCATGCACTCCTGATTCTGCAACAAATTTTTTATATTCAGTTAGAAATATCGGATTTTTCTTTTAATGCTCGCACATTACAAAATTTTTGTACTGTTTTCATGCAAACATTGCAGACTTTATTTCATTAGAACTATTAATGAATTATATTAAAATAAGACGATATATTATGACAATGAAACCAATATAAAATTAAATAAAAAAACTGCATTTTACTTTATAATAATTGTCATAGTAAATGCAAAAGGGTCGTATCCGAAAATATGGCCCTTTTTTAAAATGGGCATATTCAATTACACATCACTTTTATTTAAGAAATAATATACTTATATAATAAATGTAATTAGGGAAGACAACTTCACATTATTAAAACGGAAAATTATTTTTTAGGGGTAAAATAGGCTTTAGACATGGAAGGCATGCTTGGGAAGTAATTTGGGAAGGCCCTCTAGGAACAGTGGCAGTTATCGGAATTGCTACCAAAGATGCTCCTCTTCAATGCCATGGTTATGTTGCTTTATTAGGTTCTGATGATCAAAGTTGGGGGTGGAATTTAGTGGACAATCATTTATTGCATAATGGTGATGCCCAAGGGAACTATCCAATGTTAAACAATGCTCCAAAATACCAGGTATAACTATATTTTTATAACCACTAATCTATTTTAAAACTCATTAATATATGTAAGTAAAAATAGTAAAACTGTCACTTATTTCACTGCTGTTTTGTATCTACTATGGAACCTCGATAAGTTGAATTAATTGGGACCGCGGCCTATCCGGTTTATAGAAAATCAGGGTTAACCGGAGAATATGGTAAAAATTTATAAAACAGGATACTTACAAATAAACTCCATTATAATTGCAAAATCATGGAATACATATGTAGAGTACATGTAAATTATGTACAGTTGTATCAATTGTATTGTTCATTTCTTGGTAAAAAAACTTAGTTTCGGTTGTCAATTTCGTCTATCGCTTGCGTGCTGTGCGATCCCGCATTCTCTTCAACATAAGCAGTTCAGCCGGCGATATTTTTGTATGCCGCTTAAAATACACCATTAATATCTCTAGTTGGGTTATTGCGTCTCCATGAAAGTGTAAGTTAACAGGAGTGAATCAATAAAAACGGTGCTTTCAGATTTAGGAATTGGAGAAGTAACTGTTGAAGATTGAAAGAATAAATTCGAACAGTGGGTCAACCAAAGTGTGAGTCTTGGGAGTGGATTGGCGCGGAAGACAATGAAAAAAGGAGACCATGAACAAATTTCTGAGGCGTTGTTCTTGTGCTGTTCACAAATGAGAGGATTGGGCAGCCCGATAAGTAGTCCAATACTCAAAGTAAAAGCTATTGAATTCCACACAAGAAGTTTATGGATGTCAGAGAAAACTTTTGTGCTAGTAATGGATGGATAGACTCATGGAAGAAGAAATATGGTATCTGACAATTGAATCTATTCGGCGAAAAACTTTTTGCTGACTCAACTGAAAGTGGAGCATTTTATTAAAAATTACATGACATTATCCTTAAAGACGAACTGACTTCAGACCAAATATTAAGGCAGGTCTTAATTTTAAAACGCTTCCTTGGAAAACACTAGCTGCTAAAAATGAAGGAACTGCACCAGGTTACAAGAAAAGCAAAAACAGAGTTACAATCATGATCTACAACAATGTGCCTGACTGTGAAGATTTGATCCGTTGTTGATTTATTGGATCGGAAACCGCACTGGTAGTTCCCAACTATATGTTCAGCATAGGGGATCAATCTTTTGTACAATACGTTGGACAATACTTTATATGCCACGGTAAGTAGGGTGATGCGTCTATAATTATCACACACCATCATATCTCCCTTTTTGTGAAGAGGGTGCATTACACTTAATTTCCAGTTTGAGGGCGTTTCCTTCAGTTGCCAGATTTCGGTTACTAATTTGTGCATGTGTTTAAAAAGGGTGTCACCGCCATTTTTAAAGAGTTCGGCTGTAAGATTGTCCAAACCAGGGGCTTTGTTATTTTTCAGTTTTGAAATGGCTTCTCTAATTTCTTCTTCGGTAGTGGGCGGCTCTTGAGTGCTTAATTTGATGTAATTTGATGTAAATATGGTATTCCTTATTGATAAGAATTTAATTTATCTGGTTTCTGATGATCTTCTCTTTGTTATCCTCAGGTGTAGATGACGTAATTCTGCTAGTCTGTTCCCCTTTTCGTTCCTGATTCCCAGTCTGAATTCGCTAATATCATCTTGGAATTTACCTCATTACTTTTACTCTAGTACTTTTACTCTACTTTACGTTTACCTCATTTAGCCTTAAAAGCGTCTCTTTTTATGATTTTTTTCTTCTAGTATTAATACTGTTAAGATCTTTTTAAATATCATTCTATAACTTCTCTTTACGACCTTGATTTTTGACCATAGTGGATGATATTAAGAGCTCTATGCTATTTGAGCTGTTATCATTAGTACTCCATCCGATATAGGAACAAAAAAGATTACAGCTTGACAGAAAAACTACGATCAGTCACTATTGCTACACCATTATACTAATGCTTGTCTTCATTTCCGGAGTAATATAACTTGTCCGCGTCGATTTCGATTTCATTAGATCCAAACTATCTGGTTTAAAGTATTACATTATATAAACTTTAAGTAGCTGCACCTCGTGAATTTTTCCTTCTTCGTATATAGATTTTACATTCCACATCACGGGGATTTAATAGGATGATGACCTTGGAGGCTCTACGGTTTACTTGAGAATTGCCTCCCCTGCTGGATCTTGGTGAATATCAATGATGAATATATGTATGATATAATGCTATATAGTAATATATGATAAAATGCCAATGATATTTGCCATAGACACGATAGTTGAAAAGATGTCTATATATTGCTTATCTGTGTCACCAATCCACTTGTATGTGGTCTGTCTTCTACTTCATGGAGTTGCAGATTCGGATTTTTTCTTCATTGAGATTAAAACCTTTCGGCATTTTCTAATCTCTCCAGAGCTCTAGAAGACTAACAAGTTGCAGGTCATGGCAAATAAGTGACATAAAATTGATGGTTCATCTATCACTCAGTCCCAAATGATTCTTTTTGTCTTCAATAAATATAAATTGCAGGTTCAACGTCTGTCGACTTATCTCGTCATTTTGCAGCCACTCCGTTGTAATCGTAAATTGGTTAAAAGTGTATCCATTCCTAGAGAATTTTTTGAAAAAAAAAAATACATTTTTAACAACTGTTTTTAAAAATGTTCAATAGTAACCCCTAGTATAAGTGAGTTTTACTGATATTTTCCTATAAATTTTTTAGGTTGGTGAACGAATCAGGGTGATTCTTGATTGTGATGACAATACCCTATCTTTTGAAAAGAATTATGAATTTTTAGGTGTAGCTTTTAGGGGTAAGTACTATTTTCAAATTGATATCAATTAGAAAGGTATGTAATACTATTGCGCACATGTACAATAAGCCAATTGACGTCCGGATTAAAACAGACGGCTTCCTAAATAAAACAAGGTTTGTTTATTTATAAAGTTTATTTATAAAATTGGTCTTTGCACAAATATCATCTTATTTACGAATTATTTTCTATATTACGTCTTTTTTCTACTCACATACTCTAAAAAATGAAATAAGCCGCTTGTCTCTAGATTGATAAATGACTTTCAATTCATTGATCAATCAATAATCTCTTTTTATTTCTCATTCTCAAAAAAATACAATATTCTCTTTTGTTGAGATTTTTTCTCCTTGGCACATGCCACCAGGAGGGTCGATAAACAAGAATTTTATTTTCTAATCTACAAAAATTACTCTGAGGCTAATTCTGCATAACAAGTTCATTAAAATTAATTAACAAGGAAATAAATATACATATAAATAGAATAGCAATAAACTAAATGTATATATACTACTGCGCAAAGAGTCAATCAAAAACCAAGGCATGCTGAATAGAATATCGTAATTAATAATAATAGTAGTAATGCGCAACGAGAAGATCGCCAAGTAGAGATTTCGACATACAAATAAGAAGACAATGGAGAATGGAAAGTACCCAGACGATACCTATTATTCTCTCTACTATTGGAGTCATTTCGAAGAACCTCGTAGGTTTTAGTGAACATCTCAGGTGAACTCAGCCTGTACCTGTCTGATCATGGTAACTACTTCCACTCTACTAAGTTCATTTCTACCCAACCACTTCAACCTAATCTGTCTCAGCACCAAGCTTTTTCCCAAAACATGTATCATATATATATAGATAACATATCTCCCCTTATCATTCAAATTTAGAATGTCTCTTACTCCTTTTTGTGTATCATACTTCCAATCATACTAGGCCAGCTTTCTCTTAATTCCTATGCACATCCAACATCAATACCAAATTTTTCCCCCATGCTCCTCTAATCTTTCCCCCAATCACACCTTGTGTAATTTTCTGTGTAAATTCATTGTATATAGGTTCACTCTACCAATATCTGTCTCCAAATCTAACATAAAGGTACCAGTCTCTTCAACAAAATACACTGACCTCTTCATGTCAGCCATCAGAAAGGTCAACCAACACTAAATATCGTCTTAGTCACACGTCCGTGTTTAAATCATAAACAGACGATAGTTTGAGCTCGTCTTGAAAGGGATATGCAAGTATGTAAATGCATAATTATCCGAACCATAGTCTAGGTATCACTGTGTCCGTTGAACTGTGTCAATATGATTGACACACTGGAAAGTGTTGACACAAAAGTAGTTTAATCTCTACTTGCCAACATTATTGAATCCGTTTTTTCATAAAATGCATTAAAACTGTATCATAATAAATATTTCTGACGTATTTATTACTAATATTTTTTATATATTAGGACTCCCAGATAAGAAGCTCTACCCAACCGTATCAGCTGTGTATGGCAATACAGAAGTTTCTATGGTCTATCTCGGTCCACCACTGGATGGCTAACATACCCTCGGATATACACTGTATATTCTAGTCAAATAAATTCTAGTCAAAACCAAAAACCAAAGAAATTGGAGAGAGAATTTCAAACGTCTGTTTTAAAGATGGTTCAATTCAGGTCAGTCCGGTTTGCCCAATGTGATAAATAATAACCGCATTTAATAATACTAGTTATTATTTTATACGAAAACATTTGGTTTGTATAAAAACTTTGTTTTTATATTTTCTATTCGGTAGAATGTTTTGACACTTTGCTATGTCTAATTTCTACGATTTTTAACATCGACTTTTATAAAAAGTGGAAATGAAATAGAAACACTTATTCAGTGAGCGATACGATTACGAGGATTGCAACTTTTAAAAATCTACGAATAGCAAATATAAAAACTGTCTTAGGAGATCACATTTCAGTCAACACGATTTGTAAAAAAATGTATAGTTGTAAAAAGTATTGTGTAATGTGTATCAAAGCCACCAAACAGTAATTTTTGTTTAGATATTTTGCAAGTTGTGATTTAAGTTTTGGCTCGGAGGAGTTCTCACATCAACATTGATTGTTGGACAACTACTCCTTTTGTAAAATTAAAGTAATTAATGGTTTATTAAACCCCTTTCAAATTAAAAAAAAAGAAATAAAAAATTTAGGGTCGTTTCTTAAATAGCTGCCAATGGTGTATTTAAAATAAAAATCAATTTATTAAATTATTATATTATAAATATATTATTAAATTAATTTTGATCTTTTTTAATGTAAATCATTTCCAATATGCATCTTTTGTTGTAATTTTGTCTTTTTCCAAAATTACCGTACTACAGAGAACTGTAAAATTACTATTGGATGGTATACATGGCGAAAACGTGAAAAAATTAGTGAGAACTGATGTCTTCTTCAGGGCTTTCGAGGGTTTTCAGTTTCCCGAGTCCCCAGACACTACTACACTTATCACTAGTCACTTCACTATATATGTATATATATATATATATATATATATATATATATATATATATATATATATATATATCCAAAGGGTATCTCCTTTGATCATTTTTTCCAAATTTTTATAAAAAAATTTTTTTTTATATTTTGGTGCAAGCACTAGATCCAGCTTATTACAAAAACATGTCTTAGTCTGATCCGCCAACCCAAATTTGCCGGGAAAGAGAAAAAATCGAATTAAAAATTCTTTACTTTTTCATCAAATATAGACCTCCAAATGAAAATTTTTCTCACGAACCGTTAGATGTAGAAAAATTCTGAGCATCGCATAGGAACGGGCTGTCAATTTTGTGTAATTTGATCTTTATTGAAATGTCGGAATCACTTCTTCTCTCCTCGAATGGTACGAAGCGTTGTCCATCACCACAAGTTATCTCTGGAAGATTAGGAAGCAGCTTTTCCTTAAACCATTGTTCAAATATAGGACCATCTATGTCATCATGATAGTCCGCTGGTTTTGAGAAAATTTTTTTATTTCACGCAAAAACTGAGGCCTCCATTTTAGAATATCGGGCCGTTCAATCATGCTGTTGTGCGTGACATGTTTGCTAAATCTTTGTCTTTTTTAACCAGTGCAAAACTTTGTTCAATGTCGGCGGTACATTTTTAAAGAAAAAACTATGCACGATGGCACGTAGCCGCGTATGAACTACTGCATCGTAAGTGAACTTTCTGTTGTTCACTCTACTTTTCCTACGTTTTCTTGTTTTTTTTATAGGCCTTAGTCCTCCTTTCACAGCTTCTTTGAGTATTTTAAAAATATTACTAAAACTTACTCCTATCATAGCACTTACTTTATCGGTTAAACTTCTAACACTTTCACCACTTCTTATGCCATACCGTATTATTTTAAGTTGCAATTAGTAATTAGATATATGTATTCCAAGCGCTATGTTTATTTGCTTTTAAATCTTTAGTAGCCGGCAAAATGCATGATTTAACTAAGCAATATTTTCTACTGATTTCTATGATTCATGGTATATGATACTCTTATCGAAAAACAAATAAACTTTCGTTACTATAATTAAAATAAGATAAAATAATTATAATTTATTCGTCTTCCGGGTTTGGACCGTGTCATTTGTGAGTGACGCAAAAGTGGGTTCATCTCGACGTTTCGCTACAATTGTATGTAGCTTCTTCAGGAGAACAAAGAAAAAGAAAAAGAAAACAATAGACAGGAAGATGGGTAGTTAGCAACGGTAACTCAGTTACTCAACGCAACCAGAGGCGAATACTAACTACCAAGATGGGCATTTGGTCACAGTAACTCAACTACTCAACGCAGCCAGAGGTGAAAACCAAATGCCAGGACAGGGATTCACGTCCAACAGCTCAGAACACTAACGCGTCGAGAGGCGGGGATTCACTCCCCGCCTCTCGACGCGTTAGTGTTACTGTAACCAAATGCCCATCTTGGTAGTTAGTATTCGCCTCTGGTTGCGTTGAGTAACTGAGTTACCGTTGCTAACTACCCATCTTCCTGTCTATTGTTTTCTTTTTCTTTTTCTTTGTTCTCCTGAAGAAGCTACATACAATTGTAGCGAAACGTCGAGATGAACCCACTTTTGGGTCACTCACAAATGACACGGTCCAAACCCGGAAGACGAATAAATTATAATTCTGACTCTGGCCGTGGAAGCCTACGATCTCACAAGATAAAATAAAATAATCTTTTGTAAATACTATTTATTTAATTAAAATCATTTTCCCTACTTTTCATCTCATGTTTCGAATGGGCACTTTTGGTCAATTACGTTAAAAAACATTAATTTAATTCATGTCTGTGGAAACGAAAATACAAATTATACAACCCTGAATCGTGCTGGTGTTAGTCGTGGCATCGTCGCGCTTTTATCGGCCATAAGAAATAAATGGCCGTATCTCCGCAGTGTTATTTTCTTAACGTGGAACTCTCTATAGCAATTGACAATAGTCTGAGGTGTCCATTCGCAAATAATTGCGCCAGTCATCTGGTTCGCCTCTCAGTTCTTTTAGTAACGAGACTTGGGAATACTGGCTTCTTTTCAGAAGCCACTCTCTTGACCATCTTGTCTTTTCCCTCTTTATCCACTTTTTCCTCAGTCGTAGTATCGTTATAGTTGAAAAAATAAAAGAAAGCAGACGTGTTTCCTGCATAATACAAAAATCACTAAACAAACTTAATATAACTCAAGACTATGAATTAGAAATGAGGTAGAAAACGGAAGGAAAAACGTAGTGTAAATACACTGGACAAAACGTACATTTTGTCGTACGTTTTATATGACCCACAAAACGTACAAGAAAACGTAGCGTAAAAACCGGCCTTAAGAATGTTAAATCCTTAATGATAGACAGAACTATAATAGCTGATCTTTTACTCTCGAAGCGTGAGATATTTTTATTTTATTTAAATTATCCAGACTTTATTTGTTTTTCAAAATAGTATTCTATTTTGGGTTTCTTATTTGAAGTATACGCCATTTAATTTCAGTTATTTGTTAAAGATAAATTCAATGCTTGATCATGACCTAATCAGACTTGACAAAACTTAAATCACTGATGTGTATTAAAAAAAAGCTTGACAGAAATATGATCATATAACTTCCAGTCCACTCTAGGACCATTTTAATATATTTATTGCAATATAAGAGATGATAATATTGAAAACTATTCAATTAAATTTATTGCCTTTTGCAATTCAGTTTTTAACAATTTTTTTTTAAATTTCTATTTAATTTTCTGGAATAATTTAATAATTTAATAATGATTTTATTGTTATTTTTTCCGCCAATAAGTTATACTCACCTTTATCAAAAGTATTCAATATTATCTGTACTTAAAAACAGGATTTGCATAATGTTACCTTAGTTGTTAAGCTTAAATTGATATTTTTATACAAGACACAGTTGAATTTATGATTTAAACAAAATATATTGTGACTTTTTATATCAAATTCCTTCCACTGGAATAGTTTATACAGTACTGGTCTAAGGTCAAAGTAAATTTTTTTATGATGTTTTAGTTACATAATCCTTCAAAATGATGGACGGGCGCCATCTTATGAAATTATTTTAAATTACATCATATTGCAAGTAGTATCTCACTTAGAAGCTCTTGTGTTACTCAGTATGTTCCTTCCTAGATTTTTTTGAGACTCTGGCGGCTGCTTAACTTTCAATGGTTACTTTGTAAAAAAAATCTTGGACAGATCTATTTATTTCTCTAGCTTAACATATTCTGATAATTATTTTTTTTAATTGGTTATTTTGTTTCTGTAAAAAGATGACGTCTTTGATATTATTATAAAATGGCTGAATACGGCATATGTTTCAGTAAGACGTATTAATGTTGCTGGTTAATTAATTAAAACTCACTTACCTTTGTTGAAATATGTTAATTAGTAGGGTAGAAAATTAACGGCTTGACGCTCGGCGACGCCAAGAAGGAAGATACGACAACATCATCACCGGGGAGATTGACATCTTCGGCCATAATCAGTGCTTGTGCGCGAAATGCTGTCTCGTTCGGTACTGCTTACTCGGCTTGTCTGTATGGACCACCCCTATTACGTAGGTTCTTCTTCTTGATGTGCCTATCACTTACGAATGTTGGCGATCATCATGGCAATCTTTATCTTATCTGCAGCAGCGAGGAAAAGCTGCACAGATGTTGTATTGAACCAGATTCTGAGGTTCTTTAACCAAGATGTTCTTCTTCTTCGTGGACCTCGCTTTCCAAATATTTTTCCTTGCAGGATGGCTTGATGGAGAGCATATCTGGATTCATTTCGCATAATATGTCCGAAGAATTGTAACTTTCGAGATTTGATGGTGGTTAGTACCTCTCGGTTTTTATTCATTCTTCTGAGGACCTCCTCATTTGTGACTCGGTCTGTCCACGGGATCTTAAGTATTCTTCGATATAGCCAAATCTCAAATGCTTTCAGTTTTCTGCACATATCTTCGTTGGAGGTCCACGATTTAACACCATAAAAAAAGACAGAGAAGCCGTAGCATCGAAGAATTCTTACTTTTGTATCAAGAGAGAGCGTGTGACTCTTGAAGAAGGCCCCCATCCGATTAAAGGTGGATCTAGCTTTTCCGATGCGTGCTCTAATCTCCTGGTTGTTGGTCCATTTGTACAGTTGTAGTGCGTCACTCTTTCTACAGGGGATTGGTTGCCGAGGGATATTTTCTAACGAAAGACAGTAATAAATAAGATTTTAACGCTGTATCTCGAGACTTTTGTGTACAATAGTGTATGCATATGATTATTGAGAAATACGCTAAATTAGACAAGACCTCAAGAAGTTGGTCTTTTGAAAACCTTAAAACGGGATTAAAATGAATGGTTTCCCAAACACGTGGGTTGATTTAGATAAGTGGCGTTCTCACAACCTGACAAACATGAGTCAGCCAGTTTTACCTTCGGAATACAAAGATAATAATTTCGATATGTAATAAATTAAATAAAATATATAATTAAACAAAATCATACTACAATAAAATAACATACTGTAAGGCCATATTATAATAGCAATACAAGGTATTAAAGCAAAATATGTAAATACAGCTGTCCCTTGATAATCCGACAGGTGTGGGACCAAAGAAGTGTCGGATTACCAAAAGTGTTCGTATTACCGAAAGTGATTATATATTTGGCACTGTTTTGCTATCAGTAGCCTACAATATTCTTAAATTTTATAAGTAAAACGCTACCCAGATTAATATGCAAATTAAATACCCGTTTCGGTTAGTTAAAACGTGTTTATTAAAAGAAATATGGAAGCTAATAAATTTAATGTACATGCAGTGTATATAATAACTTATAAACATTCTACGTACTAATAACTAAATGCCGCAACTAAGGTAGATTTATTATGGCCATATGCAAATACATATGTACTGTGTCACATTTTGAAGAAATCTTTGATTGTCTTTTGCTTTTTCTTGTTAAGACAGTCTGTCATTGCTTGTTCTTGTATCTCATCAAATTTTTTTTAAAGTCACATGCTCTCTCCTCGCACCAACGCATTAAAGTGTTTGCTTCCAATATAGCATTATCACAGTTTAATGGTGAAAGTCAGCATTGAGATTGTCATCTAAAATCCACTCTTGTAAAGCTTCTCTTGATTCTGATGAATTAGTCATATCGTTGAAAATTTGAAGGGCAACATCTAGTACAACTTGCACAGGTTGGTCATTTAATTTGTTAACTGCTATTGGAAGGAGTAGGTTGTTGGGCCAAATTTTCTTCAACGATTTAATCAGTGTAGTAGGCTTGACTTGCTTCCATGCAAACGCAGAAGTTTTTCAAAATTGGAAGTGATGTCAGCTTTAGGTACATTGCCTTGATACGTCCATCGGCAGTTTCGATTTTTACTTTATCCTTATCAGGATGTCCTGGAGTATTGTCTAACAAAAGTCACTGCAGTATTGTCACTGGCAGTTTATTTTTTCTTGACTCATCTGTACCTTGTGGGACAAAACTGTTCTTGTACCAATCCAGGAAAACTTCTCTTGTCACTCAGGCTCTGCTTTGCCACATGTACTTAATTGGTAGCTTCGCAATTTTAACATTTTTGAAATCATGAGGAAATAAATAAACACCGTCTAAAAAATATATGGCTTTCCTTCAATCTCCGCTACAGGATGGTTAAATGCTATGTATGGTACATATTGTTATACGGCATGGAAACATGGACGTTAAGAGTACCTTCGATTAATAAGTTGGAGGCCTTCTAAATGTGGACGTGGCGAAGAATGTTCCGCATACCATGGACATATAGCGTGAGCAACGAGGAAGTCTTAAGAAAGGCAAATACTGAAAGAGAACTACTCAATTTGATCAAGGTACGAAAAATTGGATACCATACGGCCATATTCTGAGAGGAAAAAAATACGCAATCCCTCAACTAATCATCCAGGGAAAGATTAAAGGCAAGAGAGGTGTAGTAGGTCGCAAACAAATGTCGTGGCTACGGAACATAAAGAATTGGACAGGCATAAATAACACTGACGATCTTTTGCATGCCGCAAACGACAGATGTCACTAGAGGCTCACTATAAGAAGAAGGCATGAGATTTTTTGAACTTACACCCACGACTAGCAATGTCAATTCTTGAGGTCTTGATGCATTCGCGCATATCATGAGAGTGAGACGTTCTTTCTGAAGTTTTCTACCAAACACTTTTGTTTCGTCGGAAGTGACAAATGTCTTTATAGGAAGTTGTTGCCAGTTTACACCGGTTTCATTAGCATTATAAATTTGTTCAGGAATTAAGTCTCGGTGATCTTTTTGCTTAAATTCTGAATAAATTCAAATATCTCAGACTCATCGTCACTAAACTTTTCTCAACTCGTCTGCAAAAATCGTATTCCGTACCGTTGTAATGCGCAGAGCTTCTTCAACATCAGGAAATTCACTCATTTGAAGGGTTTTTCTGTTCTTAGGATCATTCTCTACAAATTTTTCGATTATGTCTTTGTTTTTCATATTGTCGTACACTGTCACGAAATGACACAACAAACTGGAAATATACTAACTGACAAAAGATCTTTCAAGTGATTACTTTGCCTAATATTATCCCACTATTTACAGGTGCCTTAGTGCAGTTACCCAAAAATTTATTAGTTTATGTTTTATGTTTAAAAGAATAGATTAGGTGGAGGCGCGCACTGTATACTATGTCCAAAGTAGTTTGAACTCTTCCAAAACTTTTAAGTAATAAGTAATTTGTTTTCTTTTGTTGTTATGATTAATCGGGTAAATGATACAAACTTGGTAAAGATAAATCGTTTGTAAAAAATATAAAACTATTTTTTGTTAAGGTGTAAGTTTTTATCAACTGTGTCTTTACTAACCATTGCCATGTACAAAAATTTCTAATTTCCTTAGTAGAATTGGTGCATATATATTGCATATTTTGTAATAACATTCATTCTGGCGCAATATGGATTCTAAAACGATAGGGCGCAGTATTAGTTCCAACGCGGTTGGTCGCAATGATTTTGAGAAACCACTTTTGATTTTAGTACTAGGTTTTGGTAGAATTTTATGATAAGCACAAGAGAGAAAGAAGAAAAATACGACACAAAGCATATTTGCAAGTTGCAAACAGTTCTCCATAATATCCTCTTTAACAAAGGCTCTGTAATGCTTCCGATAGACATCATCTACAATGATTGTGCAGAGTTATTTCTTATATGTTCAGGACGAATTCAGTTCAGGACAAAGGAAAACAGAGCGTAACGTTTTGTTTTTATTCTTGTATAAAATTGATTTTGTAATTTTATTTTTTTAAATAATTTTTTAGTAAAAAACGTGTCTAAATAATATATAATATTTGATTATAAGTGATAAAAAAGATTAAGAATCCTTGTTAATTAGCTCTATGTTGTGTGAACTACTTATTTTGATCCATCAACTTAAACGTAAAAAGTAATATGTCGCTCATCTTCCATTAACGAAATAATCACAACCCTTAAAGTTTTTATTAAAAGATGTTCTTAATAATCTTAATAATGTCTTTGTAATAGCTAATACACTTTTCAAGCTACCAAAAAGAAGGTTGTATACATGGAAATCTCCCGGTGATACAACGAATAGAATAATCCGAAATCAAATTGACTTTGTCCTTATTAGACAAAGATTTCGTAATTCTATACTGTCTGCCAAAACTTACCCTGGAGCAGACATCGGTTCAGACCATAACCCCATAGTAGTCACATTACGAACCAAATTAAAACTGGTTAAAAAACCCACACAAAGTAGAATTGATATTAAGAGATTAAGGGAACCACAAACAAAGGAACAAACTGTAAAAACTCTTACTGAAAATATACGTAATGCCTAAGAACTGAATAAAAGTAGCTATAACATTGATCAGAAATGGGAAAATATAAAAGCAGCAATAATTAAAACAGCAAATGAAAACTTAAAACCAAAGAATAGAAAACATAAAGATTGGATGACTGAAGAAATACTACTATTAATGAATGAAAGAAAATCATTCAAAACAAAAAATCCAATTAAATATAATGAAACTGATCGATTAATAAAAAAGAGAATAAAACAAGCTAAGGAGAGAATGTTACATGAGCAGTGCCAAGAACTAGAAGAAATTGAGAAAAAATATGACTTTTTTAACATGCATAAAAGAATTAGAGAATTAACAGGAATGGGAAAAACACTTCAAACTAGGCAACTAAGAGATGAAAGGGTGCACTTATAACAGATATAAACCAAAAAATGCAGAGATGGACACAATATATAGCACAACTATTTGAAGACAAAGAAAGAACAGAAGCACCAAAAGAATTTAAGGATGATACTGGGCCTGACATTATACGAGAAGAAATTGAATATGCAATGAAACAAGCTAAAGATGGTAAATCTCCCGGCCTGATGAAGTTTCTATCGAATTACTTAAAATTGTGAATACTGAATGTATTGATCTTCTTTTGGATCTATTCAATACCATATATAGAGCAGGTATAATACCTAAAGAATGGCTCCAATCAACATTCATACTGCTTCCCAAAAAAGCCAATGCAAAGGAGTGCAATGAACATCGCACCATAGCCTTAATGAGTCATGTCTTGAAATTGTTTTTAAAAGTAATTCACAATAGAATACATAAGAAATTAGATGAAGGCATAAGTAATACACAAATGGGATTTAGGAAAGGTCTGGGAACACGAGATGCACTGTTTGCAGTAAGTGTTCTTTCGCAGAGATGCTTAGATATTAATCAGGAAGTATATGCCTGTTTCATTGATTTTGAGAAGGCATTTGACAGAGTGCAGCATAATCGACTTAAAGAAATTTTATTAAATAAAAACATAGACAGTAGAGACATTAGAATCATCTGTATCCTCTATTGGAATCAAACAGCAAAAGTGAAAGTTGAAAACGAACTGACCAAGGATATCCAGATTCGCCGTGGGGTCCGCCAAGGGTGTATTTTATCACCCTTGTTATTCAATTTATACAGTGAAGCCATCTCAGAATTAGCGCTTGCCGAGATCAGTGAGGGCCTTATAATAAACAGTGAGCCACTTAATAACATAAGATATGCTGACGACACCGTCCTTTTGGCAGGAACACTAGAAGAACTGCAACACCTTGCTGAACAACTAAATATATATTGCAACGATTATGGACTAAAAATCAATTTGAAGAAAACCAAGTTCATGGTATTTACAAAAGCACAAAACATCAAAGTTAAGCTAGTACTAGATAATACAGAAATTGAACAAATATCTTCGTACAAATACCTTGGAGCATGGATCACAGAAGATACTGATCAGACAAAAGAAATAAGATGCCGCATTGAAATTGCGCGGTCAACTTTTAATAGAATGAGAAAACTTTTTTGTAATCGCGATATCAATATATCGCTCCGGATAAGAATGCTTCGATGTTATATTTTCTCTACCCTTTTGTATGGAGTTGAAGCTTGGACACTTAAAAAATCCAAGATTAAAAACCTAGCAGCATTCGAAATGTGGTGTTATCGACGCATTTTGAAAATATCATGGATGGATCGCAAAACAAACGAACAAGTTCTCGAACAACTAGGAAAACAATGCGAAGTTTTAAATTCCATAAAGATCAGGAAATTGGAATACTTGGGGCACATCATGAGAGGTGAAAAGTACGAACTACTAAGGAATATAATGCAGGGTAAAATCAAAGGTAGAAGAAGCGTAGGAAGACGTAAAATGAGTAACCAATAAATAGGTAATTTTCGTATTTTTTTTTAAGATTGATTGTAGGTTACAAAATATGCAATAGGTAATATTAATAATAGTACTGTAAATTTGTAAAAAAAGTCTGATAGTCTTAGATTTTTGTAAAAATTTGAAAATAGCACTCTTATAAATCCGTAAAATTTGGCACCTTGCAAAGTAATTGGATTTTTGAAAAATATTTGATTTTGTTTTTAATAATATTCTAGTGACGAACTGTTACATTTAAAATTCGAATTTTACCTATAGCATTTTTAGTGGTATAAAAATAATATACTTCTTGGGTTTTGTTGCTGCTTTCTTGGTCTGCAAAACACAATTATCTACTCTCTTTACTTTTTATATCTTTTTCGAAAAATAATATATTTTTAATTAAAGTACGTAATGTTTTTACGCATACTTCAGACAAAATAATAGGGAGTTTTTGTAACTACCTAACGTAACGTATCTCCCTATACGTAATGAACTAACGTATCGAAGAAGATGAACGTAAAATTGAGATTTAAAGTTCTTCACGTAACGTAACGATGGTGTTGCCCTCATCGAATTAGTGATAAACTAATAAGTTGTCAGTGCCTGTCTTGTCCTTGTCACTTAACCCCATTTTTGATATTCAAAATAAATAACAAATATTTTTTAAATAATTTTTAATTTTGGAGATGGACGCAATAATAAATGTAGGTGCCATTATTGATGATGAAGAAGACGAGGACATAGAAAATGCCCTTCTTCTCAACATCTTGCACGACTATATGGCCGCTATAATTTAGATACCATGTCTGATATACAATGTAAAAATTGTTTTCGCTTTTGGATTAAATTTCACCTTTCTGGATGATCGTAACGGTTGTGGCCTACGACTTCCTTAAACAAAAACATATTATCTTCATTACTGAAGTGAAGTTGTTTTCTACTGCTTTCCATTATTTATAAAAATCAAAACAAATATACCTTACCACATATGTGGATTGGATGTTGATATCAAAGAATATGTTGATATTTTAGTAATCGCGTAAGATCCCCATGTGCATTCGGTTACTTTCGGCTCGATAGGGATGCGTATGAATTTCCTTTTTCCAAAAAAACGTTTCTTGGCTTATTTCAGATACTCCTGAAGATGATCTATTGATCGAAAGTACTTGGGCAAGATTTAATTAATTACTGTGTTCGATAGTTGCCTTGTATACCATCAAAGTTTAATTATTCGAACATTCAACCTTATATTGATATTTTGATTTTAGTATGTCTTCTTTTTCTATCCACGTCAGATCTTTTTCCTGCAGATTCCTTAATAATTATTTTATAGCTTCCCAAGCTTCTTCGACGTTTTGAGTGCATATCGGTCTCCAATCATCTTTGGAGCACCAATTTAACTTCCTCCAAATTTGTATGTGTTGCTAGTTTATATACATTATTAAATATTCAAATTGTTATTTGAATTTGGATTATGTATTTTATTTAAAAACTAATTTTTTTCGAAAAAGTTATAGTATGTTAATTCAAATTTTAAGCTATTCCAAACGACAAAACTAATAGACATTTATCATTAGTTATATATCAGCCTAAGGTATCTATTGCATTTTATCTTGCATTATAGTCATACCAAGAGTTGCCTTTGGTAAATAGAACTACGTTATTTGTTTATAATTCTGTGATATTTTTTATGAATTGACTAATTTTGTATTTCAAGAAACATCGTTGATAATAAAAATAACATATAGAATGATATAATCATACTGCTTTCTAGATAGATTTTTTGCAGCCGTCCAAAAAGTTTTTATTAGAGTATTAGGAAAGTTTTGAGATATTTTTTATTGAAAAATCATCAATTAAAAACGATCAAGGTTCAAAAACTTCGGGATCAAAATATGGAGTGATCAAATATCGGATGTGGGGATGTTGTCAAAAGATAAAATCGACTGGTGAATCAAAAAGATCACTCAAAGCAAACGCAATCAAATACAATTAAATCAATCATACAAATTTCTAAAAACAAGTAAACGGGACTCAAAATATTTGGTAAAAACTGTTTGTGCTATAAACCAATTGTAAGTTAAAATGTCTATACATGTCTAGTATGTTTATAAACACAAACTTAACATATTTAATTTTCTTGTTTTTATTTGAGAGGATGTTTCTTGTGGTCATTGAATATTTTAATAAATTTTTTTCTAGAGCGGTACAAAGTATTTATAAGGATGAAATATTGTGCATCTCCAGAAATTATACAGTATTTTTTTAAACTCTTAAAATAATGTGACCTTATATTATGCGGATAGAAAAATAAGCTGTACCTCGATTTATTTTTTTTAATTCTGAAAAAATTTGTTGATCAAGGAACTCCCACAGTATAAGAAAAATTGTTTTTATATTTTTAGTGGCGATTGTATATAGAGCAAGTAAAAAAAATCGTTTTTGGAGTAGGCTGTGAAAATTGCACTTATGAGTTTGAATTTTGCTAATTATTAATAGAGAAATAAATATTAAACCTACTCAGTTTCAGCCGTCTTTCATCAGGACTTACTACAGAGTCCCCATATAATTTCACCACTACAGAGTCACTATTCATTGCACTTCTACCCTTATTACGCAAATCTCTCTCTTCAATCCTGACTCCCCCAGGGGGAGTGTAGTGGTCGACGTGATGTCGTGTATTGTCCGTCTCCAGAGATCTCTGTCTCTGGTCATTTCTTTTAATTCATGCATAGGTCTTTGGCAAATTCCTGTAATTTGATCTATCCATCTTGTTGGGGATCTTCCTCGTGATCTTCGGCCTTCTACCTTTCCTTGTATTATGAGTCTTTCCATGTTTTCTGTGTTTGCTCTCATAACATGCCCAAAATATTTTAATTGTTGGAGATGGACTTTACTAGAGAATCGTTGGCTAACTTTTAGCTCTCTTAAAATTGAATTATTTGTTCTGCGGTCGGTCCAAGGAATTCGTAACATTCGTCTCCAACAGAACATTTCGGTGGCGTCTATCTTTCTTCTCTCCGATTGTCTCAGAGTCCAAGATTCACATCCGTAGGTCAGTATTGGGAATATTAAGCAGTTGATCAACCTCATCTTTATCGCTCTTGAAATTTGACAGTCCTTCCATATTTTGGTCATTTTTGCTGTGGCAACTTTTGCTAGATCACATCTACGTTTAATCTCTTCTTGTAATGACCCTGTGTTTGTGATTAATGATCCCAGATATAAGTATGAGCTCACAACCTCGAACCGGTCAATTGTGGTTATGTGTGGATGATTGTTGTGTAGACTATCCACTATCATGATCTTTGTCTTTGATATGTTTAATTGCAGACCAAATATTTGACTTTTGTTTTCGATCAGTCGTATAAGTTCTATCAGCTCTGCTTGACTATTTGCAAGAAGGGCTGTGTCATCTGCGAAACGTAGGTTGTTTAGTTTATGACCATTTATTGAGATGCCCTTTTCCCATCCTTCAAGTGCTCTTCGCATAATATACTTTCCATATATGTTGAATAATTGTGAATTGAAATTCGTTCGAAAGTGTGTCAAGTACTTTAATTACGCGAATATGCTCACTACATATTGACGATGGCGGCTTGGTCCGCGGCCGTGGTGTTTAGATGGGGTAGATGCTAATATTGTTGATGGCGGGAGGGGGCTTATTGGAAAAAACAAAAGATTAGTCATTCTGCTTGAGGAGAGATCTTTCTGTAGAAGATTACTGGGTGACGTCATCCATTTTATTGAGACAGTCGGGCTGTTTTTCGATTTCAACGGGTTCGTTGATAATTATTGGTTTATAAAAGAGGATAACAGCTATCATTATGGTGTTTTCAAATTATGACCTGTTCCGAGGTGCTGTTGTGTCAGGGCAGAAATTTAGTTGGAATTACGGATAGAAATTGAATGTTCATAGATTCTGTTTTAAATTATTCAATTAGTTTAACCTATGTAAGATCGTAGAACCCTGCATACAGAACTTCATAAATTTCACGATGTTGGAAATAGCTTTGACGGATTCGACAATGAGAAAGAAACTGACAAGAGGTTAAACTTTTTGGATGTGGAATAAATATTCTCCACAAGGAAACTAAATTCATATAGCTGGCTGTATACCATGTAACACAAAAAATGATTTAAAAATTCCTTTATAAAAGGTATAATACCAAAAACATCGGGCTACATCACAGAACGTTTTCAGAATTAATATTGCATCATCAGTGCTATCATAAAAGTATAATCACTTTATTTGTTACTTCTTCATCTCTTCTGTCTTCATCCACCATTGCTACATGCTTAAATTTGTATCAGACAATTATATTCTCCCTCTGTAAACAATCGACAATCACACAATAATTATAATCACTCACTCAAATACATCCCCTCACATTCACATACCCAGATAATTTCATGGTCCATCTTAAGCCAAGCAACACATCCGGATCTTCTCTTATCAATCATAACCTGTTAGTAACTTAGAAGATTTGCCTTCATTGATTTTCTTTGCTTTTTAATATTCATAAGAAAGACTTCCATTAATTTTTCCTGTCTTCTTTCTTTTATTACTATAAGTACAACAATGTTGTGTAATATAATTTATTTGTTTAGTATTATAACTGATTAATATATATCTGGTCACAGTATTTAAAGAGCTTTGTTATGATTATTTTAAATTATTTTTATATTTAAACCGTTACATTTAATAATTTAATATTTATATATTTATGTTACATTTATTTTGATTTCAAATATGTATTAGTCAATAAGAATACTTCTAAATTTAGGAAACCATTCTAGTCCCTTTTATACTTACAAAAAATGTATTAACGACTGTTAATATTTTAAAGTTCTAGTTTTATAGAACTTACATTAAGTAGAGAATAAATGTTTTAAATTTTTTGTTTTGTATTTTTTTTTGAGAAATGTACAGTATGAATTGAATATAAAATGTATCAAAATATTCAGGAATATAATTGTTCACTACTTTTAATGCTTATTTTATTTATAACCCTTAATAATATTTTCACATTGCCATCCACGAGAAGAAGTAGAATATTTAGAAGTGACCTTCCCATTAAGGAAACCCCTAACAGAAGAGTCCTTGGCCCTCCAGGTTGGGGGTTGGGCTTGAAGCTGACAGCCTCTTCCTGTAAAAAAACATATGTTAAGTAACCTCAGGAACTAGTAGCTGGACGGAACTCACGTCGACGACGACCGTGCAAACAAAAAGTGGAATTGAGATTAGGAACAAGGAATACGTAGATGCTTTAAAACTGCAGAAAATGCGGTGGACGGGAACTGGCACTCTTGACAAGAGAACCCATTCCATATATTATGGCTGCAATGAAGGCCAACACATTGATGGCATTGATGGGATTTATTGTAAACCAAAAAACATAAGGCCTTATTATTTCCTTTAAAGCCTACAGTCAAAGAATGTGCTATTTGCGCTTAAAAGGGAAATTATTTAATTACAGTTAAATGTGATCAATGCACATGCTCCAACTGATGACAAACGAGAGAAAATAAAAGAACAGTTTTTCGAAGACCTATAGCAAGCCTATAGGAGATGTCCCAGAAATGACATTAAGATTATATTAGGTGACATGAATGCAAGAATATGACGAGAGCGAGTTTTCATGTCCACGATAGGAAAGCATAGCCTACACAACATCAGTAGCGATAATGGATTACGACTGACAAACTTAGTAGCAGCACTAAATATAACAGTCGCTAGCACCTATTTTGAACACAAGAACATACACAAGGTAACCTGGACCTCTCCCGATGGAAGAACGAGTCAGATTGATCACATCTTAATAGATTCAAGGCGTGGAGCAGACGTAATAAACTGCAGAAGTTGAGGCGCAAACATATACTCAGATCATTGCTTAGTTATCTCAACATTGATGGCTAAAATTTCAAACACCAGTAAAGAAAATAAAATTAATAGTGAAATGTGCAAAAGCTGGGAGATGTGACAATTGCAGAACGGCAGTCTGAAAACGTCACCAACTGGCAAAGGAATCAAAATGTAAAATTTGTGCCCGTAAAAATTATTGGTTTGACGATGAATGCAAGAATGCAACAAAAGAAAAAATGAAGCCCACAGATGCTTACCCGACGAACTAGAACAGCCATGTCAAACTAAAAGTACTTAGCGGGCCATTTTTAAAATAATAACAGTATCAATGGGCCGCACCGCAAGACTCGGCCAAATAAAAAAAAATGTATAGTAAAGATAGTCCAGCAATCGTTTAATAGTTTAATTACATAATAAAAGTAAATAATTGAACAAAACAGGTAGGTAAGTTAAGCTGCAATAATTACAATTTTTTCCCTGAAATCTGACACCTTTTATCTTTAATTAAGTTATCTATTTGAGGAGTAAATTTATCTGCTGAAATCAAGTTCAGTACTGCATCCAAGTGTGTGTCAGTCAATCGCGATCGTGTCGGTGATTTATTTCCTTTCATCAAGGAAAATAATTGCTCACGCTGATAGGTACTTCCGAACATTGATATCACTTTGCAAGCAAAGTTCCGTAGTTCTTCATACTGGACAGGTAGGTACTTCAGATGAATCAACATCATTAAATTTTTGTTTCAAGTGAGTCTGACATTGAATTTCAATGACATCCATCTGCAAGTGATCGGGAACTTTTTCTATGTCAATGGAGAAAAGGCCTGTGAATAAGGAAAAATTTGCATGTTGAAGTCTAAAATCTTGAAAACGTCTCTCAAACTCGGCCTGCAGACTTCTAATTTTCTCGACATATTTATTATACGAAATTTCGACACTACTATTTTCTTGGAAGTCCTTGCATGTCGGAAAATGCGACAAATTATTAACTGCTAACTGCTTTTCCCACAGTAATAACTTGCACTTGAAAACTTTTACTTGATCGTTCATGTCTGTAATAATTTGACGTGGTCCTTGCAACTTTGTATTTAGCTCTGATAGGTGTTTTGTGATATCTACCATAAAAGAAAGATCTTGTAAAAACGATACATCGGACAGCAAACTGACATCTTGGTTTTTTTATTTCCATGAAAAGTCGTATTTCCTCTCTTAGTTTCCAAAATCGATCGAGAACCATAGAACACGAAAGCCACTGCACTTCCGTATAATAAGGCAAGCCCGATTATTCACTTTCTAAATCGCGTAGAAACGCAGTAAATTGTCGCTGATTCAAACCACGTGATCTTATAAAGTTAATATTTTTTTTACTGCTTTTAACACACTTTCCATCTTTATCACTTTTGAACATAGGATTTCTTGGTGTATTATACAATGAACGTGGTGAAAATCTGGTACGTCTTTGCATGTCTCCTTAATTCTGGTCTGTAATAATTTAATGAAGCCATTATTTATTCCTGTCATAGAAGGAGCCCCGTCAGTTGCAACAGAAGACAATTTTGATAAATTCAAATTATACCGTTGTAGCAGTTCATACACAGCATTCAATATATCCTCCCCAGACATTTTACAGTAGTAGTGGCATAAATAATCTCTAAAAACAATCTGCTATTTCGATACAAACAGTAGGTAGCGCACTATTTCGATAAAATAAAATCACAGAATAAAACACAACAGAGTGGCGCGTCGATGTCGATCGGTCGTCAACTGGTTCTTTCTGGTTGGTTTGGTTACATTCTTACTTACTGGCCGCCCGGCCCGCCTGCCGTCTTCTGCATAGCAACAGGCTGGCGCAGGCGCAGGTATTAAGTAGCCTCGCACGAAATGTAATAGAAAACACTTGAAAGTATTATCTGTCATTATCGGTTTGTACATAATAGACGGCCTTAAAGATAGTAGTGTCCACTTTATTGGTTAAACGAAAAAAAACTTTATTTAACAGGCAGTGGAGTTTTTTTGCAACAAAATTACCTGCTATTTCGCAAACAATAGAACCCAAGATAAAGCGGTCAGACCGCAGAGGTGCTAATTTTTATCACCTTATCACCAGACCCTTCTCTCACAAGACATTTCCAACAATCACAATATGTACTTCTCAAGTATTGCAGTTGCAGTGCGTGCGGGAGAGAAGCACAGCCATTTTCTGCCCCTGTGCTCTTCATGCGTTCTTATAAAATGTTTTAACTATTGTACTACATACATTGGGTTGGGCTTCGTGGGCCGCAGAAAATTACCTGATATGATCGGGCTGCGGGACGCAAGAAAATGCCTGAAGGGCCGCATGCGGCCCGCGGGCCTCATGTTTGACATGCCTGAACTAGAACAACTGTAGAGAATTACCAAACAAAGAGAAGAGAAGAAAAGAGGATATACAAAAGAAAAGATGAAACCATTTTATAAGGAACTTAAATGTATAGAAAACCTCAACACAGAGAAATAATTCAGGGCATTTTATAAGAAAGTTAACATCAACAGAAAATAGCTCAAGGCAACTACAAGACAATACAAAAGTCAAAATGGTGACCTATTAACAACAAGGAAAGATGTATTAAATAGATGGGTGAAATACTTCAACCAGGCACTTAATATAGAGGCAGAAGAAGAAAACCTAGAAGGCGAAAGAGATGAGGTAAGGGGAACAGACGAGAGGGAAGAGGAACCACCAACGATTTTTGAAGTTAAAGATGCTGAAAAACTAGTCAGAAACAAATCACCCGGAATAGATAATATCCCAGCTGAACTATATAAAGAAGGTGGCCATGATACCATAATGGCATTACAGCAGCTTATAAAAGAAATATAGACACAAAAATCCCTTGCCAATTATTGGAATATTGGATATTTGCAACATACACAAAAAGGAGATATCTTTGAATGCTCTAACCAGAGGAATTACGCTTCTAAATGCAGCGCATGAAATTTTTTCTCCAGTACTGTGACACTGTATGACATCATATACAGAAAGGATAGTAGGAAAATACCAGGCTGGTTTCAGAGTTAGTAAATCGAGAATTCATTATATTGCAACGGTGAAACAAATTTTGGAAAAAACACTGGAATATGGCATTGATACCCGTCACATATTTATAGACTACAAAGTGGCCTACGACTCTGTCAATAAAAAAAAATGTTCAAAGCAATAAAAGAGCTAAGAATACCAAATCAGTTGGTAAATTTAACAAAACTAACTTTTAAAAAAGTTGAATGTAGAATACGAACTCAGGAGGAACTTTCTGAACCTGGGAGCGTTAAGACTGAAAATAATACTACCGTAGATATAAAATGCAGAATTTTCACGACCAACGGATGCTATTTTAGGCTTCTAGGATGCTTTAGGATGCTATTATCTTCTCTTTAAATCCACAATTATATCGAGAAATACAAAAATAAAATTCTCCTCCTCCTCATTCCTAATCCCTTTTGGGATGTGGTGACACCATCAGACCTTTACAGTTTTTTCACGATTTCCCTCCATCCTTCTTTGTCTTGGTCTAGTTGTTCGGCTTCATGTAACCCTTGGTTAATCAATATTCATGTTTGTAAACTTCATCAAAGAAAAGTACTAAGGCAAATCTATGGAGTAGTGAATGACCATGGAGTGTGGAGAAGACGATACAACTTCGAACTTTATAGAATATACTAGGAACCTGAACACAATGAACGTCTCCAAGACGGACGATGGAACAATGCCATCGGAGAGTGGCGTCCATACAATGCAAAGAGATCAAGAGGCAGACCACAGATGAGGTGGAAAGATGACATCAGGAAACAAGGAGGTCCCACATGGCAGAGAACAGCTCAAGATAGGGAAAGATGAAGAGAACTGGGGGAGACCTATATCCAACAATGGAAGGATAGAGAATAGGTTCAAAAAAAAAACTAGGAACCTGATATTGTAAAACATATTAAGATAGGACGTCTGAGATGGATAGGGCATGTAATGCGGATGAAACAAAAATGACCCAGCTAGAAAAACGCTCCTTGATATAATTATTGGTCAAAGAAGAAGAGGAAGACCCAGAACAAGATTCCTTAATAACCTCGATGAAGACATGAGAAATATGGGAATACGTGCTTGGCGGAGAAAGGCGATGGATAGGGACAACTGGAGAAAAATTCTTGAGGAGGCTAGGACCCACGCAGGGTTGTAGATCTAAAATGATGATGATGAACTTCCCATTGGTCATTTAGGTCATGTGGTCGAGAAATTCGGCCCATTAGATAGAGATACAAGGACTACTTTGCGTCAGTTTTCTCCTTCGCACTGGGGCCACGCGTCTGTATTGCAGCGCTCAGTCGATTTGTATTATATATGTCTATGGTTTTTGCCTTTAGTTATGTAGGTTATGTTGTGTTATTTGCATTTACATACAATACAAATATACTGACTGTTGCAATACAGGCCCGTTTTCCCGGTGCGGCGGAGAAAATTGACGCAATGCAGTCCCTGCATATCTTTCTCATCATCCAGCCTCAAGAGTCCACTGCTGAACATAGGCCTCTTCCTCATGTTTCCAACCCCGTCTATCTTGCGCCGCTCTTATCCAGTTTTTATTGAGTTTTCTTAAATCGTCAGTCCATCTTGTAGGTGGTCGACCGACGCTTCTCTTGTCTTTCCTTGGCCTCCATTCCAATAACCTCTTTGTCCATCGCCCATCTGTGTTTCCTGCCCAACTCCATTTTAGTCGGGCTATCTTCTCGATGATGTCAGTCACTCCGGTTCTTCTCCTGATGTCTTCGTTGGTTATTCTGTCTCGCAGAGTTATTCCTAACATGGACCGCTCCATTCTTCTCTGCGTGACTCTCAGTTTGGTAGCTGCTGCTTTTGTTAAGGTAAGGGTTTCTGCTCCGTACGTTAAGACTGGGAGGACGCACTGATTAAATACCTTTCTCTTTAGGCATGTGGGCAGCTCACTTTTAAAAGTTTCTCTCAGTTTTCCAAATGCTGCCCACCCAAGGCCGATTCTTCTCTTCAGTTCATGAGTCTGGTTATCCCTGCCAATCATAATTTCATGTCCCAGGTATATCTTTCTAAAGGACCGGATTTATCGATCACGTGACCTTCGCTTTGTTCATTTAGGTCTTGAGTTCAGATGGGTTACGAGTTTTTTGTTAACACATTCGCAGTAACATCGCTTGTTGATGACAAATCTTGAGTATTGATGGCTATTTCTGTTATTTATATTAGTATTGTGTGGCTCGTACAAATTTTTTAAAATCAAAAATAGCGAAGTCGTTTTTCAGTTTAAAAAAATTATATTAAATAAAATTATAAAGTGTATTTAGGTATGTATATTATGTATATTACCGTATAACGCAAGGTTACAAGTCACGCTAAATAGGATTTCGCGTCCGCCAAAACGTCATACCGAGCGATAAGAAGTATTCACTTCAAAATATTAAACAAAAGCATACTTTGCAATAATTTTTTGCATTTTTGCAATTCTCAGTTTTCGAGAATGCATAAACACGATCAAAAATTTTTTGTAATAGAATTAGTAGAAAAAGTGGGTGGTTGTAAACTGATTTTGTTTACAACCCTGTAATTTTCAAAATAGTATATTTTTTTTTGTTTATTAACTTTACTCCACCCTATATGCCAAGACGCCCTATTCATTCCAATACCTTACCAATAAAGTCTAACGGTACTCGAACCCTGTGAAAATTACCTGTTCCCGACACATCGGCAACCGACGGTCCCAAGATAAAGCCGCGTCTGTCTGTTAGCAACTCTCGCGGAAGAAACATGGTGCATAAGACAATTTGTGATTTTGGTAGTTGAGAGTCTCAGAGCGTGTGTCTCTCTCTCAATAAGAAAATTTGTCTCCGCGATTGTGAAAAATAACTTTGTGTAACCACGTATATTGTGACATATTGTACCCATTGTATATTGTGTTTGTGTTACCTATAATACGTAGAGAAATAAAAGTTAGCAACTTTGACGAAATGCCCCTGAAGATGCTATATTAGGCGAAAGTACTTGGGCAAGATTTGATTAAACTTGTGCTCGATATTTGCCTTAATTTTCAAAGTTAATAAAAGTTAGTTACAACTTACTCGTATTCTTTACGTACCATAGACAATCAAAATAATACAGTCCACTCAAAAACCTCAGAGAATAGCGGCGGTATAAGTAAGTAGAAGATTGAAAGCACGTGGATTCACAAATAATTCCACTCCAAACGCCGGCATTTTCTCAAGTGGGTGTATAAAGAGAAACCGACGGGTCAGATTTTCAAAGAAAATTTACTTGTAATTACTTATTAAAAAAGAATTGTGTCAGTCTTGATGTGTATGTAGACGTTTTTTTTAATCACACTGAGTTTCCATCCAAGCATATTTTCACTAGAAAATATGCTTGATACAAACATTTTTGTATTATCGCCAAAAAAAGGTAAAGGGTTTTGCAGAGTTCCCCCAAACATTCAAAATTACCAGTTAATAATTGATCATATAGAACCATTCCAGCCAAATATCTTGAATTATAGACGTTAATATGCACCATTTCGGGGTTACCTTGTAACGTTATAAAGATCACATCTTTATTAATTTATATTTAAATAATTATCTTATTTCAATTTCTTTATTAATTTATTAATTCTTTTACCTCGAGCTTCGTTTTTACTAGTTTTTCTTCAAAAAATAGTTGGCATCATCGTCACATTTAGCAAACAGGGATCGAAAGTAGTCTACCAATGTTTCCTTCTGAATGTGTTTCGTTTTTATTAGTTGGTTCATCTCTTTTTTTTGTATATATACGAAATAGCTGTGTTGAGGTCTTTCTATACCATGCTCTCAGGTTAGCAAGCCAGGATATTCTTCTTCGTCCTGGGGCTCTTTTTCCTTTAATTTTAACCTGCAAAATGCATTGGAGTAGAGTACATCTGCTGAGTTGAGGCATTTTACGTCGATTATTTTTGATGGATGTATATCTCTGTTGGTTATAATATAATCATAGATCTTTATCCACGGGTGTTATTAAATGTATATTTGTGTTGGTCTTTGTGGCCAAAAAATGTGTTGTTTATTCCAAGTTCGTTATTCGTGCAGAAGTTGATCATCAGTTCTCCATTTTTGTTTTTAACATTCTCGTTATGTTTTTGTTTGATGCCGGGTATTACTTGATTACCTATTCGAGGTAATCCCCCAATATTATCATCTTTCCTCTGACTTGATCTACTACTTGTTGAAATTGGTCATAAAACGCTTCCCTTGTTGTTTAAGGCTTGTTATTTTCTGGGTCGTATACTTCGATGATGATCAGGTCTTCCTTCTCCATTCTTATATTTACTGTTACTATTCTTTTTGATATGTATTGACACTCTTTGATGAGATTTTGGTACCTTTGGTGTATTAATAAGGCTACACCTTCTTTGGCCCCGTTTTCTTTTGCTACTCCACTGTAGATTAGTATGTATTCACCTAATTTTGATTGACCTTTTCCTTTCTTTTTTGTTTCCTGTAGAGCAAAAATATCTATTTCTTTCTCTTTCAGGACTTGGGTTATTTCTTGGTTCATTGAGTTAAGTGATCTGATATTCCAAGTAGTAATTCGCATCTGGGTTTTGGATGTTTTTCGCTTGTCCTTATTTTTTGCCGTGGTCGTCTTCATAGTATCAATCTGGTTCCGAGGCTGTACATTGTTTCTTTGAGCAGTATTTGTTTTTACGATTGGTAGGTTGCTAACCTTGCCAATCACCCTCCACATTATACGGGCTTGGTACCGGCTGTGCTGTGGTAACCGCAGAGCTACTCAATCCACCCCGCAGTGACCCCAGGCAGTGTTGAAGCATATATGCATACAGAAAAACTATTAGCTAGTCCGTCTATCCCTTACGGGCCAAAAATTTTAGCAGTAAATTTTAGCATTAAACTGTTGAGGTTTGGTTACAGCCTTTGGGCCTAGCATGGCAGTTTTGGTACACACTATATGAATACATTGATTAAGTTTCTATGAGTGAATCCCAGCTACGACTGAGTGTTATACTTCTAGCTTTTGTCATGATACTGTACAGTATCACAGTTTTGTTCACAGATTATCTGCCTTTTGGTAAAACATGGTGCATAAGCTATACAAGTATGTACAAATGACTATTCAGTAGAACTCTCGGTCATTCAAAAACAGTACAGTCTAAACCGAAACAGTATGTATATAAATGAGTTAGATAGATGTTTTTCATTCAGTTGGCTTAACGTCAAACTGTTTTATATTGGACAGAAGCTAGTCGATTGGGAACATATGAAATAATAATAATAATAATAATAATAATGAGGAACAACGACTGCTGAGGAAGATTGAATTACTGCGTAGGGACATTGGACAAATCACGGAATACATTCGAGGAGTAAGAACTCAAAAAGTAGTTAAAAGAACTGAAGAAATAATTCTGAACACTGGAAGACACTCACAACATGATCCAGAAAACAACACAGCTCGACACTGCCTGGACACACTAAAACAAAAACTCTCCGTTTATTCAGGTCGCCTAAGGAGATACAAAGTGAGTAACAAACGGAAATGTGACAATATACTTTTTGAGCATGCAGAGAAGTCTTTCTATAGGACACTGAATTCCACTGTAGAAAATATAAATAAATCCTACCCAAGCCAAGAAGAAATTCATGAGTTTTGGGGAAACCAACTTTCGACACCAGCTACTCATAACAACAATGCTGGATGGATTGAAGAAACGACGAACAACTGTCAACACTACACTAATGTTCCCTATGAACCTTTCACCACTGAAGAAGTCTCGAACATTATCAAAGAGCTTCATAACTGGAAATCTCCTGGGCCAGACGGAGTTCAAAACTTCTGGCTAAAGAAGTTTTGGAGTATACACGAGCATTTAACAGTATTAATTAATCATGTTATTTTTAATCCGCAGGAAATACCACCATTTCTTACTCAAGGAACCACTTATCTAATACCAAAGGATCAAAATAACACCCAAGATCCAGCGAAGTACCGCCCAATTACTTGTCTTCCAACTTTGTACAAATTGGTCACATCCTGTGTAACCCAGCGTATCTACCAACACTGTTCTCTAAACAATATCATAGAGCCTCAACAGAAAGGATGCGCTAAGGGTTCCATGGGCTGCAAAGAACAACTTATAATCGACTCAGTCATTTCCAACCAGGCGTACAGCAAAAAAAGGAACCTTTTTACCGCCTTCATCGACTACAAGAAGGCCTTTGATTCAGTACCGCATCAATGGCTGATAGATATATTGAAAATATATAAAGTCGATGTTAATATAGTGACCTTTTTAAAGCATATAATGACGGAGTGGAAGACTAAAATTCACCTTCAAATACCTGGTGAAAAAAACATCGAAACTGAAAATATTCCTATTAACCGGGGCCTTTTCCAGGGGGACTCCTTGAGTCCTCTTTGGTTCTGTTTAGCGATGAATCCACTATCTCAGCTACTGAACTCCACCGACTCAGGTTTTAGTATCAAAAATAACAACACTGTTGTGGCGAAGCTTAATCATTTGTTGTACATGGATGATTTGAAATTAATGACTTCCACTCGAAACCACCTAGACCAGATGCTAAAAACTGTTGAAAATTTCTCAAATGATATTAGTATGCACTTCGGTCTTGACAAGTGCCGTGTCTTAAATATAATCAAAGGAAAGGTTCAGCCCGGCGGATTCGATATGCAAAACGGCCAGAACATCGAGGCCATGGGTGAAAATGATATGTATAAATACCTCGGAATAAAGCAAGCGCGGAAGATTGACCATAAGCAAATGAAAACTGAGATAACAACTGAGTTTATACGAAGGGTAAAACAGCTGCTTCGTTCACACCTTAACAGTAAAAATTTGTTTAAGGCACTAAACACCTACGCATGTTCCGCGCTTAGCTACTCATTTGGTATTGTTAAGTGGACAAAAACGGATATAGAAAATCTTCAGCGAAAAGTACGAACGCACCTCACAAAGGCACAAAAACACCATCCTCGAAGTGCAGTAGAAAGAACAACATTACCGCGGTATTTAGGAGGTCGAGGACTTATGGATATAAGCGAGCAATTAGAAAAACAGATTACTAATTTAAGAACTTATTTTCAGGTGCAGGCGGAGACATCTACTCTTCATCGCGCGATTTGTGCAGTAGATGACACAACACCGATCAAACTGAGGGAACCAGAAATGCGCATAAACCACCTTACTAAGAACGAAAAAATGCGCACCTGGATGGGCAAGCCTCTGCACGGGCGACATCCCAATGAGGTCAGTCAAGACCATGTCGACAGTATAGCGTCGAACTATTGGCTGACATCAGGAAGGATGTTTCCCGAAACAGAAAATTCACTACTAGCCATTCAGGATCAGGTTATACCAACCAAAAATTACCTGAAATATATCGTCAAAGACCCTCAGGTCCAAAATGACAAATGCCGATATGGGTGCCAAGCTCAGGAAACCATTCAACATCTTACCGGGGGCTGTCAGGCATTTGCTGCAACTGAATATAAGGAACGGCACGACTCAGTAGGAAAAATCCTTCATCAAGAGATAGCTATCAAACTGGGACTTCTTCAAACAAACCATCTTCCATATTATCAATATGTTCCTGAGAGTATACTTGAGAATGACAACTACAAGCTATACTGGGATCGCACGGTGCTCACAGACCAAACAGTGGCACATAATAGACCAGATCTTATACTAGTCAATAAACTAAAGAGACAAACAACATTAATTGATGTGGCGATACCCAACAACAATAATCTTCGTGTTAAACAGAACGAAAAAATCGCCAAGTACAGGGATTTGGAAATTCAAATACGAAGACAGTGGAAAATGGAAAGTACCCAGACAATACCTATTATTCTCTCTACTACTGGAGTCATTCCAAAGAACCTCCTAGAAAATATAAAAAAGCTAGGTCTGAATGAACATCTCTACAAGACCATGCAAAAAGCTGTACTACTCTCAACATCCCGATGTGTACGAAAATTTTTGGGAGATACTCCAGCATACCAAGTCACCTAGGGCTCGATAACACGGAAAGAGTCCCACCAGAGCTCAATCCTTTTGATACCGTAGGTATCTGGGATGAGTGAATTTTCCCCTTAGAGGGAGTGTGAGCCGTATGGCTAAATCTGGAATAATAATAATAATAAAACTAACATCATTTTAATATATATTTATTAAAATTCAAGAGTTTAACAATAGGCATAATCATGAAAAAGTTTTAAATTTATTTATTAAAATAAATACGATCGTTAACTATATTCTTCCTAATTATGCCTAAAAACTTTAACAATAAATAAATATAAAATATTTTTAGTATAAATTAATATTGGTTATAATTTAATCTACAATGTTTTGCGTAGGTGAGAAGCTTTGAAGAAAGCTTTTTTTAATATAGAAATATTATTCATTTTTCTATATAAGTATTGCTAAAGAAAAGCAAAATTAATTTTCCCACAAACTTGTAGCTCATATAGTTTTTTTTTAAATAATAAAATTTCACATAAAAAAAGAACCAAACGATGACTGTTATGATAGTCCAAATACTCTTTGAACAGTGTCAGTACTTGCAAATCATAACTCATCGTTGAATTTTTCTCAATTTTACATATGAATCATTGGATTCTGCGCTGCAAAAAAGCTATATATACAGCTGATAGACTGTCTCGGATCAGTGACGAAAACCGAAGGCGGACCAAGAAAATGACAGGATAATCAATATAGGTACATGAAATGTACAGCGAATATTCAAAAAGATAAATGAAATTATATACGAAGTAAAGCAATAGAATAACAATAAGCATTTAACCAATACATCTTACCAGTCTTGACCTACGGAGCAGAGACCTTAACTTTAACGAAAGCTACTGCCGAAAAACTGAGGGTAACACAAAGGCGAATGGAGAGATCAATGCTGGGCCTGACCTTGAAATATCGCGTAAGAAATGAGGAGATACGCCGACGAACTGGCGTAGACGATATTATACTGCGAATCAATAAAAGTGGAGGTGGGCTGGACATGTTGCTAGAATGGTAGACGGAAGATGGACAAAGAGATTATTGGAGTGGAGACCAAGAGCCGACAAGCGAAGTCGAGGCAGACCACCCACCCGATGGACCGACGACCTAAAGAGAATAGAAACAAACTGGATTGCAGCAGCTAGAGATAGAGAGAACTGGAGACGTTTGGAGGAGGCCTATATCCAACAATGGATGTGAAAATTCGGATGGATGATGATGATGAAAGCAATAGAATAATAGATAAAAGTGGTTGTTGTGCTCTTCTAACTCTATTGCCACAAATTGGTCGCATTTTTCCTGTATTAATCCATTTCTCAAGTTAATATTCTTCTATTCAAACTTGTATGCACCGTACCGTAAGGACGATGATCACATAGTCAGAAATACGTAGGTATTTATGTTTCCCTCCATCTTATATACCATTGTTTTTTCTTTGCAAGATATGTCAATATTAACTTTAAACAAATATATCACTTTATATGCCAATATGATTTACCTTTATACCATGCGGTCCATATGTATGGAATAAATTCATTTTTAGCGTTATTAAGTACTATGTGAAAAAAACCTGAAACAGGTCGATTTTTATTCTTAAATTGACAATTTGCGGTATGAAAATAATATCCCCCTTCAGCACCCCCTTTGAATTATAAGCATCCCCTCGAAAATTTTAAATAGCAAAGGGGGTCGTGTAGCACCCTGTTAGAAAGGGATTTTAGTTCTCTGTTCAGTAATATAAGTTTTTTAAGTTTGGTGCAATAATAACCTAGAAAATTTATTTTTAAAATGTAAAAACTTTGTCTTTACCATAAAACTTTAGGTTGAATGAAGATAATAATATCACATAATATTTAGAATTTATTTTTTCAATGTACTTTACAATTAAATAAAAAGTTCAAAATGACCACTATTCACTTTTTTACAATACCCGAGGCGATTTTGGAATTCTTGTACAACATTTTGTACGACTCCGGGAGTTATTTTGTTAATTTCTTCCGTTATCCCAACTTTTCAATCAGCAATACTGTTTGGTCTAGTAAGTTATACTTTAGATTTTAAATAACCTCATAAGAAGTATTCGAGTCAAATCGGGGGATCTAGCAGGCCATTCGATTTTTCAACGTCTTCCAATCCACCTATTGGGAAAACCTCGTTTAAATAATTTCTAATTATAAGTGCAAAATGCGGTAGAGTTCCACCTTGTTGGTAGTAAAAAGGTCTATCTATCCATCATATGGGTGATTAACATTAGGAAAAAAGCTTCGTAATGTAGGCACTAAAAAGTTAATCAAAAAATCTAGATAAACCTCATCATCAACTGCGCCCTCAAAAAAATAAGGACCAATAATTTTATTGTTAATAATACCAGCCCAATCGTTAATTTTTTAGGATATTGCGTGTGAGTCTCACATACTCAGTGAGGATTTTCTCTGCTCCAATATCTACAGTTCTGTTTGTTAACCGTTCCGTTTAAATGAAATGTCGCTTAATAAGATAAAAACTATTTTGTTTATGAACTGTAAATCTGCGTTCATTCTAACCATCATTATTTCACAGAATTCTTGCCTTCTCTCAGGATCATCTTCATTTAACTCCCGAACCAACTGAACTCTGTAAGGGTGGTATTTTTCTTTATGTAAAACTCTCAAAATGGATTATTTACTTACATTATTGATGACGTCAAGTTCTCGAGTTGTCTTATGCGGATTTTCCTCAATATCTAGAAGTACATTTAACTTTTTTTCATCAATAAATTTATTATTTCTGCTTGGTTTTTCAATATTTTTTAAATGTGCAGTATAACGAAAGTTGTTTGCAATTATGCTAACTGTAGACTACGAAACTTGTTGACCAGGGTATTCATTATTAACATTTCACAAACCTCCTTTTGAGCTCTTGTTTTATTACCACAACCAATCATGGTTAAAATGTTTATTCTTTTAGTCTCGAACAAATGAGCCATAATTAAATTAATTACGCGCACAAATATTATACTCACGTCTTCTAGTAACCTTAAATACCAAAATGACCGCAGCCTACTAGATTCATATCAATTGTTTATTTGGATTTTTGACTAATATTTTATTATATTCAAAGTTTTTTCCCTATGTTTAGCAGAACAGATAAGAAAATACCTGATTTTTTCTAAAGTATATTTTAATAGACCAGGCAATATTGCTGATATAAAAGTTAAGAGAACGGAAGAAATTAACAATATACCCCCGAGGTCATACAAAATGTTGTATGAGAATTCCAAAAAGAAGTGAATAATAGTGGTCAAGTTGAACATTTAATTTAATATTGTAAAAATTAATTTTCTAAGTTATAATTGCACACGACCCCCTTTGCCATTTAAAATTTTCAAGGGGCGGCTTATAACTCAAAAAGGGTGCTGGAGGGGATATTATTTTCATACTGTAAATTATCAATTTAAGAATAAAAATCGACTGGTTTCAGGTTTTTTTCACATAGTGCATAATAACGCTAAAAATGAATTTATTCCATACATATGGACCACATGGTATGTATATATTAATATTTATTTATTTATTTACCTATATATGTATATATATATATACATATATATATATATATATATATATATATATATATATATATACATATATATATATATATATATATATATATATATATATATATATATATATATATATATATATATATATGCAGATTATATAAATCTATTACGCTCATTGCTTTGATTTTTCCTTCTCTCCAGGATTGTTGAGGTCCTCCTGGTCTTCTGCGGTTTGGTTTCACCCAATTCATAATCTTTTTCAGGAGTTTTGTTCTCTCTCTGCAGGATACTGCAACTGAACTCATAAATACGCACATTTCGACTGCCTCTAGTTTTCTTTTGTTATTCTCAGTTATTCTCCATTTCTGACGAATCCGTACATTAACTAAAGTTAAATCAATTTTAAATGATATTCTAAAAAGCCAGAACAACTTAGTCACTATCCTAAATCAAAATAATGATCAATTTTGCACCAGAAGGTATTTCTCAATTGGTTCACTGTCACGCACAAATGAGAAATGAGCTCACCCGCCAGAGCGGTTTCGCTACTGCTCATCAAAAATCCACCGTCAGAACTAGTTTTGACCAGCATTAATTTTAGTATGTACCTCAAAATAACCAGTAAATAACATATTGTAACCTTGATTACTGTAAGTACTGCAATACTTGGGACACATTACAAGAGGCGAAAGACACTGCTTCGAATAATTATGCAAGGGAAAATAGCAGGAAAAAGGTCCATAGGAAGAAGACGAAACTCCTGGCTAAAGAATCTACGGGAATGGTATAGCTGTAGCAACAACGAATTGTTTCGGTCAGCAGTTTTGAAAATCCGTATAGCCCTGATGATCGCCAACCTTCGGAACGAAGATGGCACTTGAAGAAGAAGAACCTTGATTTATTGCCGATACTAAAAAACCGGTTATTTTAGAGAAATACGTTCTTTTTTATACTTTTAACATCAGTAATTACCAGTTCGTGGGAAAAATAAAATGGTTGTTTATGATGATCAACGTGTTACACTATTGCATTTCTTAATGTATATAATGTTGCTTGAAAAAATAATACTAATACTTTCCATAAACTATTATTTCCAGAGCTACTTGAACCATTTGCTGCAAGGAGAAATTGAATCACGTATTTCAGAAACCCCAAAAATCACAAATTTATGAAATTACAGTTTTCTGTAATTTTTGGTAGTATATAGGTATACGCACTTAACAGTAAACAGAAACCCCAAAACTCACTAAATTTACATACATTTGTTGCCAGATGAAAATTTCATGTATTGCAGAAACACCAAAACTCCAGGAATTTTGGTGTTTCTAAAATATAATATTTGAACACACTGATTTTTGACATGACAGGTTTTTGTTTTTGAGGTTATGCACATTATTTATTTGTGATCTCTACATATGGTTAGTTGTTATTACAGTAAAAATTAATAATAATTTAAGTAATGGAAATTGAAAATCAGTCTTCAACGCGCAAAAAAAAGCGTGGAATACGTAATATCAGTGAATATAAAAGAGAAGTTATTAAAAACTCTAGAGTTAAAGGGTCTGCCTATAAACGCTGGAGTGGTGTCTTGACGCCTGAAGTGAACCAAGGACCAGACTGCAAGTAAGCCTTAAAACTTTAAAATATTACTAACTAGCTAGACAATATCTAATATTTTATTATCGTAATTTGAATGATACTTATTTTTAGATGTCGCCAAAAATGCTTTTTACAAATTTCTGAAGAAGCACGCATTCAATTATTCCGAAACTTCAGGAGCCTTAACACCAAGAACGAACAAGATTGTTTGCTACAATCGCTTATTTCAGTCCATGAAGTTGCACGTCGAAGGCGCAAAAAACCAGCTGATGTTTCTTGCAAGCCTGATAGACTAGCTTCTTTTAAATATACAATTCAGGGACCAACAGGTACAAATAAAATCTGTAGAAAAGCTTTTATTGCCATTTTTGGCATTACTAATGATCGGTTGCGTCGCTTAACCACGTTAAGACGAGAGGGGCAAGTTCCTATAGATAAACGAGGTAAAAATAAATCTGGCAATGCGAAGTCAGGACTTGTTATAGATTCAATCATACAACATATTGCTTCGTTTCCGGTCAAAACGGCCCATTATACTAGTAGAGAATATAGGTATCTAAATGAAAAATTAAATATTTTTATAATGTATAAGTTGTTTAAAGAGGTTCACCCAGAACAAAACGTTAAATATTCATATTATCAAAAGATTTTTAAAGAACAATTTTCATTATCTTTCGGTCGCCCACAAGTCGACACCTGCTCTACATGTGAAGAGTTAGAAACTAAAATAAAAAGTAAATTCTTAAATGAAACAGCAAAAAGAGTGGCACTGGCAGAAAAAATGGTTCATAAGAAACGGGCAAACAAATTTTATAACAAACTTAAAACCATTTCAGAACTTTGTAAAGTAGATGAGAATGTAGGTGGTATTTGCATTGATTATATGCAAAACCTGCAACTACCAGTTATTCCTGTCCAGGAAACATTCTATTTAAGACAACTTACTGTTAATGTTTTATGTATTCATAATCTGAAAGATGATAAGGTAACATTCTATGTGTATCATGAGGGAACAGGAACTAAAGGGCCTAATGAAGTTGTATCATTTTTATTACATTTTCTTGACAACAATCCAGAATTTAAAAATATTAACCATTTTCACTTCTTTTCTGATGCATGTGCCGCCCAGAACAAGAACCATACAATAGTTAGACTTTTTTCTGCATTAGTTTCAACCAATAGATTCAAAAAGATTGAACAATATTATCCCACACGGGGACATTCATTTCTACCGTGTGATCGGGATTTTTCCGTTCTTAAAAGGAAAATTAAAAAATCAGACAGGATTTATACCTTAAAAGAGTATGTAGAGCTTATCATAACATCTAACAAGAGTTTAAACCGATTTACTGTAGTTTTGCCGAATTCTGATGACATATTGAACTTTAAAGGATGGTGGCCCACGTATTTTAAAAAGACAATGCTCTCCAATGAATCTTTGGGCAGAAATATCCCAAGAGATCAAAAAATTGCTTTTAAAATATCCAACTTTCGACACTTTATTCATTCGAGTGATCACGATGGAATTGTTATTGCAAAAGAGTACATAGATGGCTTGATACATATTCATATTTAACAACATCAGTAGGTATGTAAAGTAGCTGGAGTCTAATTAAGGGTGGAATTCGTAGAATAGGTACGTTTAATTCTCTCGGTGATTTAAAAAATGAAAAGTTTTTATACAGATAATCTTTGGCTTCTAATATTTTTTTTATAATTTTGATAAATATGCAAGGATTGACGTGACGGTCAATTTCTTTGCATAAACAAATGGTTCAGTATATCTGTTACAGTGTTTTTGAAGATTCTATTCTATAGAGCGTTCCACGTTAAGAAAATAACATTGCGGTGATAGAATCATGAATTTCTTATAGAAGATGGAAGCGCAGCGATGCCACGACAAACAGAAGCACGATTCAAGGTTGTATTATTTGTATTTTCGTTTCCACATACATGAATTAAATTATTGTTTTTTAACGTAATTGACCAAAAGCACCCATTCGAAACACGAGATGAAAAGTAGGGAAAATGATTTTAATTAAATAAATAGTATTTACAAAAGATAATTTTATTTTATCTTAATGTTAGTTCTACTAACGACAGTTTACTTGTTTTTCAGTGCTGAATACGGCTCTGATTAGAATAAATCATATATATATATATATATATATATATATATATATATATATATATATATAGACGATCTATTAGCAAAACGGGCCTGAAAGTTTTGGCAACACTGATCTCCATAAGCGCAATGTTATTTTCTTAACTTAAAACAAAGTATAGTTATTACCTTAGAATAATATTTATGAAAATATTAATTCTAAAAGTCGAATTACGCACGTATAAAATTATTATTAACCATATCTAATGGACATTTTTTAGTTTGCTAATATTGATATTATTGTTTTTTCTATTACTTTCGTTGCTCGTCGCCAACGACCAAATTACATCCGATTATTATCCACTTGGTATAATTTTACGATGATTCTAATTAGGTTAATTTCACATCATCCGATTTTGATGTTAAGTTTTCGTACAGAGGTGCCGTATTGTCCCGTTAGTAGAGAATGTGGGGAATGTGGGAAATGATCTAATGTAACGTCATTTAGGTTCGGACTGGTCTGCTGACTTCAGACCGGTGATATTTTGCTAGCATCTACCCATAAAAAATTTTACGCTGAAACAAATTTTCAACCTTTAAAGAAAGATGCAGCTATCGTTAAACCCTTTAAACATCTTTTAACTTGTTCTCGATTTCGCCGTTTGATTTATTCATTGGTGCAAAGATCTTTGCAGATCTCGTTTTGAGTGTTCAGCCCTCTACGCCATATAGCAGCACTGACCACACGTAGCACTTAGTAAACCTTAGTCTCAGTTGAAGATCGAACTCTGAACAAATCAGTACCTTCTTGAATTTTACGAAAGCTTGTCGAGCTTGCTCAATGCGACATTTTACTTCCCTGTCCGATGCCCAGTCTTCAAAAAGCCATGATCCCAGTTATTTAAATTTACTCACTCTTTCAATGGACTTAGTATTCAGTGTTATGGTGGAGTTTTCAAGTGAATCCAAGTTTCTGGAGATGATCATAAATTTGGTTTTTGTGGTATTAATCTCTAATCCCATTCGCTTACTGTATTCTCCGATTATAGTGACAAGTTGTTGAAGATCGACTATGTTGTCACAAATTAAGACACCATCATCAGCATATCGTATGTTGTTGATCAATACTCCATTTAATTGATTCCCATCTTTGCATCCTCCAAAGACTCTTGAAATATGGCTTCCGAATAACTGTTAAATAAAAGAGTGGAAAGCACACATCTCTGTCGAATTCTTATATATTATGCCCATTCTTATATGTATGGGTTTGGATATAGAATTGTCTATTTTTAACTGTGGCGTTTGATGCCAGTACAAGTTTTCAATGTATCTTATGTCTTTTTGGTCTATGGGCATCATTATATGTCCTGGTAAAATTACAGAAATGTTATTTTTATATTCTTTATAATTGCACTTCTTTCGATGAAGCAGGATAAATTTTTTCATGTGTGGCTTCAATATTTTTCTTTTTTAAATACATGTAAACTATTGTACAAATTTCATTGCAGCCTTTTTTTGCATCTCATTTACCCCACAAGTAATAATAAATATTTGCAGAACCGCTCTCATCAAATGTTTTATTATAGAATGCGTATTTTCTACAATAAAATAAATTGATACTTTCTCCACGAGGAGTATTCAGTACTTTCTCCAGGTCAAAGCTGACATACAGCACGGATCCTTCTTTTGAAAGATTTTGGTCTTTCACAAAAATTGCAAGGCATTTTTCTTTATAAAAAAAGAGGTTAGATCTTTGTAAATGGGTATATTTAAAAACTGTTAAAAGGGGTACATCAATGACACGTACGTTTTCGGAATAAAAATTCCATCATCAGGTTTAAAATTCAAATTAGCATGCCTGAGCCACCAAAATATCAGGATAAAAACCCTTTAAATTACAAGTGGTTACTAAAGATTGTACATAATGTTGTTAATCACATTTGATGTTTGATATTAAATTAAATTTGACTTCAGTCATTATGTCATGACGTCAGTAATTTAATATCAAATATCAAATGTGATGAACAACATTATGTACACTCTTTAGTAACCATTTGTAATTTAATAGTATATTACATAACGAGAGTTGTAAGAAGCTTATTACATGCGAGTAAAAAAGTTGCGCGCGAGCCGCGTAGCGGCGAGCGCAGTAATTTTACAAGCGTGTAATAAGCTTACAACTCAAGTTGTGTACTATACTTTTTCTACGATTATTTGCGTTTATAAAAATAAAAATTAAATTACCACTATATTTACACTGACAGATTAATATTTTTTAATCTGTCAAAATAACGTCTGTTAATTCGTTTCCATGGTAACTCGACCAACTGACTTACGAGGCTTATGTGATATTACACATTTTTATAAAACTGAAGCGTAATTTTTTTTATTACGTGCTAGTCATTACGTGTCAGTATCTGTTATGATGCATTTACTTAGCATCCAAATAGTAGATAATATACAATTTACTAGTAAGAGAGTAGAAAAAGGGTTTTTACCATCGAGCAAAAAGACAAAAGAGGGAATGTAAATGTAGTGGGGGCAAAAATATTGTTAGACAAGAAGTGCGATCTTTAGAGGCCACATTAAACAAGGAAAGAGAGTATCTCTCCTTGTTTGACATTAAATTTAGTTGGGTTATGTTATTGTTTGTCCCAAATGTCCATCGAGTTAGACAAATGTCACATGAAATCTTATTTATATTGAAGTTTTTTAACAATTGTGTCGCATTTTTAGACTATTACCGCTAATAATTAATTAAAACTTTCTCGTCTAGGACATATTCTGAAAAATATTATATAGCTACTGTTAATAAGTGTCGGAAAATTTAAATTTGGCGCATTCGCATTTCCGGATATGTCCGAGATCAGAGCCAATTTTTTGGTCTCCTTTTCATAAGGATTAGATTCTCTCTGTTGTCTTTTTGCTCGATGGTTTTTACCCTGATATTTTGGTGGCTCAGGCAAGTTAATTTGAATTTTAAACCTGATGATGGAATTTTTATTCCGAAAACGTTCGTGTAATTGATGTACCCCTTTTAAGGGTTTTTAAATATACCCATTTACTAAGATCTAACCTCTTTTTTCTGATATGTGGTATACAGCCAGCTGCAGGAATTATTTTCCTTGTGGATTTTTCTTTATCTTTAATGTGTTGATTGTTCGATTCTGTCTTCTTTTCTTCCTCTTGTTTAAGAATAGGTAAATACTTAATCTTCTCACAAAGATTACATTTATCTTTCTTTGGCAGATGAAAACCAATGCAAATTTGAGCGGAATATTTTCCGAAACTTACTGAGTGATACAATTTCAGTTAGTTTTTCACAGTTAACGAGATATTTTTATATTTAGATATAGATAAAATGCATTATTATTTTTAAATTCAAAACCATGTTCGTTCGACTTACGATGTTTTGGTTATCGAAAAAGCTTGTTGTTATGATCACTTTCCATAAAAATAAAAAATTCGAAAAATTGTTGGTTTATGATGTTTTTCCTGAAAGGGCTCGATGTATCGGTTCGAAGTAATAAAAATATATTCAAATAATAGTGCTTCAAGATTTCATTATAAATCTTTAAAGATATTAATGTTAAAAATTAGGAACGAATTTCATGCTTATACAACCTTCAATTTATCCAACTTCCACTACAACTAATGTGCAGCGTAGTTAACTTCAGACATTGCTTTCATTAAACTAACTATATATTCTTGGTTAGATCAAATAGTTATTAAACAATCGCTGCAAAGTAAACAAGTTACAAATCGTCGCGTCTTGCAATGAAAGTTTAGGAAAAATACTATAAGTATTTCAATCATTATAACCGAGTTATAAAAACAGCGACGATGCAGAACCCTAATTCACATGTAGATGATTTATATCTGTTGTGTCTCCATTGGGTGTTGCGTAGACTTCACAACCTAGTGTTGACTTCACTCTGGTGAATTTAAATTTTGTAAGAAAAAAGTCTGAAACTAGGCAAAATAATTTACAAAGAGCTGGGCACAGCACAGCTTGGTGGCAAACAGCTGCTAACCTATAAAATTGACCATCAAATGGATCTAAAATTGCTGGACATAACATATGATTCAGATTGACTTCCGTAGGCTAAAAATAAAAATAAATTATTTAAAAAAAAAAATATTAAAATAAAAAACATAATTAAATATTTTTAAAAATTAATTAATTCGGGATTCAACATATGTCTCGAGGTTTACCTCTCGTCAGGGAGACATATGTGAACTCGAACTGAACAGAAACGCTGTTTGGTAATTATAGTAACACAATATACTAATTTATGCTAATAGCGACATCTATTAAATGATGCTTAATTATATATTTAGGGTTAAAACATTTGAAACTTTCTAGCTTATTCTAAGCCTTTCGGTATTTACTTTACACTATGGAATTAAACAACACGAAACAACATTGGGTAAATTACCAGAAGTAATCTACCATACTGATAGTTCAAAAACATTTAATGAGAGACTAATGGCCCTAACACTAGAATAAATGGGTAACAATTTTTATCTGGAATTTCTATACATATATTTTAAACTCAAGAGTGTCTGAGAAAACATCTTAATTCCACTAAAATATTTATTGCTACTGATACTGCACTAAAGTCTAAAATTTGTAAGTAGGTATTAATTTACAGCTGGAAAACGAGCTGAATCATATAAAATGGGATATACTTGGATTGTCCGAAGTACGGCGAAAGGGCGAAGAACAAATGGTACTTCCGTCGGGAAACCTATTGCATTATCGAGGAGAGTCTTCCAATGGTGGCGTAGGATTTATGGTAAATAAAAAACACACAAAGAATATACTCACAATTAAAAGCATAAGTGATAGAGTTATATATCTTATCTACAAAGTAAAAGAAAAAATTCGGTTAAAGATCATCCAGGTATATGCACCTACTAGTACCCATACAGATGAAGAAGTAGAATGGTTCTACGATGACGTTAACACTGCCATACAAGAGACAAACACCAACTTTACTATACTGATGGGAGACCCAAACGCCAAAATAGGCCACAAGCAAGATGATTCGGAGTTTGTAATTGGACCTCACGGATATGGCGATAGAAACGAAAGGGGTCAAACTCTCATAGAATTTCTTCTGCAACACAGGCTATATGTCATGAATACGCACTTTAAAAAAAAGCGACCAAAGAAAGTGGACTCGGCAATCACCAAATGGTTTAAACAAGAACGAAATTGATTTTATATTTACTAACAAAAAAGACGCTGTTCAAGACGTAACTGTATTAAATCAATTTTCAACTGGAAGTGACCATAGAATGGTTAGGGCGAAGATAGTCTTAAACATACAGAAGGAAAGAAGACATATGGTAACAAGGACTAATAATGTTACATTCACTGCGATTACTAACACCAGGGCATACCAGGAAGAAATAGATAGTAATCTACAGAAAGACCTGCAAGATGAAACCAGTATTGAACAGCTTAACGAAAAATTGGTAGAAGCCCTGAAGAAGTCACAGAAGAAGTGCCAAGCCAAGCACTCAACAAAAAATGAAAAACTCACAGAAAACTCACTCAAAAGACACAAGAAACCTAATGCAAAAAAGAAGGGAAATGAAAGAAAAGCATACAACGAACATTGCAGAGCTAAGGAATTTAAACAAAACCATTTCAAAAGCCATTAGGAAAGACATAAGGAACTTTAACACTAAGGAAATAACTGATACCGTAGAAAAAAACAAAAGCCTAAAAGTTCTAAAACGAAAGTTGAAAATAGGAACGAGGAATATTTATAAGTTAAAAAAATAATCAAGGACATGTCATACATGAACAACAAGAGATACTAAAAATCATCGAAGAGTACTATTAGAACATTATATAGTCGAGATGACCACATTCCCGAAGTAAAAATTCCAGTAATACTAAATCAAGGGTCAGAGGAACTTCCAGATATAACCGAAGAGGAAATTAAGTCAGCATTAAAAGGTATGAAGAACAACAAAACACCTGGAGAAGATGGCATTGTAAGTGAAATGATAAAACTAGGAGGCGAATGCGTCATAAAGACTTTAAAAACCCTTTATAATGCCTGCCTCTTTGAAGGAAATACGCCAGAAAAATGGAATAATGCCATTATGATAATATTGCATAAAAAAGGAGATGTAAATTGGCAACTACAGACCTATCAACTTATTATCTCATTTATATAAACTCGTTATGAGAATAATTACTAACAGACTGGGACCTAAGCTAGATTTTCATCAACCTCTAGAGCAGGCCGGATTTAGGAGTGGCTTTGGAACAAATGACCACCTACAAGTAATAAAATCCTTGATAGAGAAAGTTATAGAATACAACAAGCCATTGATATTAATATTTGTAGACTTTGAGAAAGCATTTGACTCAGTCCAGCATAGCTCCATGTTAAGAGCTCTTACAGAGTGCAGTATTGACCTTAGGTACACAACTCTTCTTCGAAATATATATGATAGCGCAACAGCTGCTGTAAAAATGTACTATGGTGACACAGACACATTTCCCTTGGAGAAAGGTATTAGGCAAGGAGACACTATCTCTCCTAAACTATTCACCGCCCTATTACAGAGTGCTATGAGAAAAAATAATTGAAAAGAGGTTCTGAGAAAAATGAATAAAGATATAGAAATTTTAAATACAATTAAAACAAGAAAATTGGAATATATCGGACATATTACACGTGAAGAGAAATACACATTACTCCAACTGATTATGCAGGGAAAGATCCAAGGAAAGAGAACCATAGGAAGGCGTAGAATGTCATGGCTGCGCAAGCTGAGAGAGTGGTACGGATATACATCATTTGATCTTTTCAGAGCAGCCGTCTCAAACGTCCGAATAGCTATGATTGCCGTCCTCCACCGCGGTTATGGCGCTTGAAGAAGAAGAGGCAAACTGAAACAGCGCCAGGCCTATCAGGAAGCGTAAAACAATACTGTTAAGCCCATTCAGTCAAAAACTCTCTATTTTCACTATCAACTTTACACTTTTTACTATCCATATCGATAAAATATAAAAATCACAAGGATCTAAAACTATAAGTTAACCGCAAGCGAACAACACAAAAGACTAACGGCGACAGTTACAGCAATACTCACTTGCTCTATAGTCGAACAATTTTCAATTAAAGGTGACTAATCTGCAAATTGAACTAAACGGTAGCGGCAACCATGTAAAATTTCATTAGTAAATTCTTACCGGGGTCATTTTTATTGTGTATGCTTTGCCCATGTAAGTATATAAATTTGTAATGTATAAAGCGTAGTGTGTTATTGGGAATCTATTTATTAAATAGACTTTATTATTAACTTTAAAATAGTTTTAAGGTAAGTAAAGTAAATTTGAGGCCAGTTTATTCTTTATATAGTATTAAATTAACGGACGCTCAATATACAAAGAGAAATTTGACAATTAATTTATTAGATTCGATTAAAACACATAAATTAGGACTGATTCACAACCAAAAAATTTTTTTTTTCTCATTTTCAAGGAAAACAGTACAATTTTTAATAAAGGAACATATTGTATCTTAAACGTAAATTTAATTTTAAAGTGAAAATTTTCGAAACATTCGGGGTGTAGATGCATTCTAAACTTTTTACCTAAGTAAATATTATTACCTAAAATAATTTATATGAACTTCATAATACATTTTCATATTTATATAAACAAATAAACACAAGGAAACTTTCAAATTAAGTTAAAAAAAAACAAATATAACGTTTACAGCACACAGCCATTCTATAAATAGTGAATGATGTGTAATGATGTGTTATTAAAATTGCAGATTGTTTTTAGTCTAATGAAAAAAAAATAAGTATTTTCCAAAGTTTTTTTTTTTTTTTGAAGTTTTGTATTAGATACTCTCTAATAAGAATAAAATTTTACTTTACTTTGTTAGACTATACTATAAGATACCTGTTAAAAGAGACATGATAATTTAATAATTAAATCATACTTAGATTTAATTTTTACGTAATTATTTATGTGTTAAATACGTAATTATTTATGTGTTAAATAAATAATTAAATTTTTTTTTGGTACGCCTCTGTAAAATTGATAATTTCAATACGATTTCGTTCAAAAGTGTTCGTTAAGGGCTTCGTTAAGTACGATGTTGCCAAGTAATCAGCTTCAATTAAAAATTGTTTTAGTATAGGCTCTACTACGTGACGTGGCTACGACTGGCTGGCCATGTTCAAGCTAGGGTCGGCGGTATTGCCAACTCTACTGTGGCAATCAAACGTAGGAAAAGGCTTTGAAAAATTATATTTAAAATTTATGTGATTGAAATATTAAAATATTTTTGGCGGTCCAGTTTTCGACATTCCGCGGTCCGCCAGTTGGCAACCATGCCGAGTATAGATTAAAAATTTAACGTTATAATTTTACTCAAGAGTAAAAATTTAAAAAAAATGTATTGAGGAGAAGAACACTCTATGTATGAAAAGTATGAGCACCCAATCCTCAGAAGACACACAGAAGTACTAAGAAAAAAACAGAGAAGTAAAACGAAGAAGGACAAAAGAAAAGAATGAAGAATGGGAAGAAACATGTGCACAAATCGAACAATACATTGGAGGAACAAGGAATTTAGAATCCTGGAAAATACTGAAATCTTTAAGGAAAAATAACAATGAAAAGGTCCAAATACAATATATATCAAAAAAAGAATGGGAAAACTAGTATAAAGAACTACTCACAGAAAACTGCCCAGATTTCATAGAGACAGACACAGAACATGAACAATAACAAAATCAGAATGAAGAACATATTGAGATAATATTAATCGAAGTAAAGAATGCCATAAAGACTTTAAAGAACAAAAAATCTGGGGGACCAGGAGAAATTGTTAATGAACTAATTAAGTACGGAACGGGCAAACTACACAGAATTATACACGAAATGTTCAGTAACGCTATAAACCTGAACGAAATACCAGATGAATGGTAAAAAGCATATATAACCTCGATACATAAGAAGGGAGATAAGAAGAAATGCGGGAAGTATGGAGGCATCAGTGTGATAGCATGTATGGGCAGGTTATATGAAAAAATACTTAAAGAAAAACTGGAAAAATCTATCTCAAATAAAATCGGAAAAGATCAGGCGGGGTTCACGGCAGGAAGATCTTGCGTATACCACATTTATACACTCCAACAATTAATTGAAAAAAAAAATGGCAAAAAATAGACTAGTACAAATGGCATTCATAGATTTAAAAAAGGCATATGACACGGTTTCCAAAAAACAACTATGGAACACGATGAAGGAAATCGGAATAACTCACAGGTTAATAGAAGCCGTAAAAAACCTTTACAACAATAACAAGGTAAGAGTTAAAACCGGGCAATAAATACTCCAACGAATTTAAGACCACAAAAGGCTTATTGCAGGGATACTCTACATCGCCGACACTGTTTAAGATATTCCTCGAACAAATATTAAAACCATGGAAAAGGATATGTGAAGGGATGGGAATACCAATCCCGGACAACCTCTTGTACACATTAAGCTTTGCAGATGACCAAGTGGTAACGGTTCAAGATGAAAAAGATCTGTGCTATATGCTCTGAAAATTAGAAAAGGAATACACAAAAAATGGACTGGAAATAAACCTAGAAAAGACTGAATATTTAACAACAAAGCAAGAACCTTGGAGAGAAACTTGAAAATGGACGATGATAGGGAAATTAACGGCACTGAAAAATTCAAATATTTAGGATTCATAATCTCAAAAATGGAACCACGGAGCAAAAGATAACCAGCAGATTAGCATAGACAAGAACATGTATTAAACAAATGAACGGGGTACTGTGGGATAGACAGATTACCAGAAATACAAAGAAGAGAATTTATAATACCTTGGTACGCAGTATAATGACCTATGGAGCAGAGAATTGGGTAATACATAAACGAAACAGGTCCAAAATCACAGCAACTGAAATGGAGTTCATGAGAAGAAGCTGCAGAGCTCACTCTTAAAACAGAAAAACCAAAAAAAACTGACTTTACCTCTACCAGTATTTACCATTTTAGTTTCTTTAGACGCCCTGGTACGCTTTGTTTTGCCAGTGATTTTCTCTCTTATAGAAATATACAGAAAATATGGTGAATTTACTCAGGAATAAATATATTTTATGTACGGTAAAGATTTTAACTTAAATTAACTAGAGTAACAATAATAGCTGATTTATTTTTTTCCTCCTGCTTTTAAGAGCGTCACTAGCAAGTGAAAAATAGTTATAGCATAGAACAATCTAGTGAGATTTTTACTAATTTTTTTGAGTTTAAATCAAGCTTTAAAAAAATCTCTTTTTGATTTTTAAAATAGATCACTTATCTTTTGCGTTTTATCGATATTATTTAGTTATCTAGTACAAATTAAATTAAATTGTATAGTCGAATACTTACAATGGCCACAACTTGCAGAATTATAAAATGATATAACAAGTTGATTCCATAACTCATAGCATTCCACGATATATCACTATATTTTTCAACATTATATACACCTGAAAAAAAAAAATGTTTATAAGTCCTTCAAAGAGATATATTTGATTAAAATTATTCAAGATATTTTTCTAGACGAAAACAATTCACCAGGAACTAGGATCGTCCAAGATGGCCGAATACGTAGCCAAATCGATTATATTCTGATAGAGAGCAAACTAACAAAACGAGTTATCGAGGAGCAAATGCTAACATAGTAATTTTAAAACTATAAACAATGTGCGCAAAGATTCGAGCACATAGAATATCGTACAATAAATATAACGTCATGAGAATTAATGACAATTGTATTCCTGAAAAACTCCAAGTAGACGGGGCAACAAAATTACTTCAAGTAGAAAATCAAGATGATGCAGAGAGGGAATCAAGAGTAATTGATTGAAACGGGGGAATTCATTGTCAACTGTAATTTAAGAGCCAAAAACAAAGTATATGGAAACATGAAAATGGGACAGGACGCAAACGGAGACAAATATGAATTAAGACATTTATTGAAACCAAAAAACATCTTCAGGGCGATAAAGCTGGGATTACACTGAACGGCAATTCAACTCACAATTTGAAGACGTCTCGCTTATTGTATTTACAAGCTTCATCAGTTCAATCTAAAAGAATATAATGATGGTAGGTAAGAATATAAAACATGGAAAAATAACTTACGAATGGTGAGTGAAGAAAGATGGTGTAAGGTAAGGTGTAAAATAAACACACCATTCTCTTTTTAACCTTGTTTATAAAATAATTTTTTTTTCTAGTATATTTCACGAATTTGCGACTGTTTTGGATTCCTACTAGACATTCGACAACCAATGGTCTTCTTTACTGCACAGCAAAGAATTACCAAAGTAAATTTCTCTAGTAATGAAAATATGAAGTAAGTTGATTTAGAAACACTTTTTGAAACATATTTTCATGTTTAATTTACCTGCAAAATATTTTTACAACCAGATTAGTTATTAATCAGAATTTAATATGGTTCTAATCAATGAGCTCTGAGAGATTACAATAATCTTAGATATTTATTGAATCCCTCATAGCATGTACTTGGTTGTTTTAGAAAAGTCTTTGGAGAAACTGTTGACTTACTTTAGCGATCGTTCAAAACCCGTTGCAAATTAATGGTAACCTTACAAATTTTTCATAATAAAACTTGTGATCGGATTGGAGAACAATGCCTGTTGAGGGGTCGAGTTGGTTCTGGCTCTGCTTTCTCTTCAGGGTCACTGTTTTTTCTTTTTCTACACAAGTTGCTTGTAGGATGTTATTGTCAGAAATTCTAGATGTTGTAGATACATTTTCATTAACTTCTTCACAATCTGTTCGATCCTCCGATCCGTAACTGATAGGAAGTTCAAATTGCCTGACCCAAATAGCTAACGGCCGGTCATCATTCATCCAGTCGTCGACCATTCTACAATTTGTAATAATTGCTAGTCTCCCAGACTTTTATTTATTTCGAACAAATGATAATTGGTCGGCGAAGTGTTCACTTTGAGCTGTTTATTATTTGCGAAATATTTTCAAGTCCGTTTCAGACTTTTCTTCTCTTCTTCTTTTTCACGTGCCATCTCCTCTAGGAAGGTTGGCAACCATCATGCCAATTCGCACTTTGGACGCCGCTGCTCTAAAGAGGTTAGCAAAAGTGCAGTTAAACCAAGCAAGACTTTTCTTAATTTTTAGCAAATAATATCTTAAAAGAAAAGTGCCGATTTCCTTCACTTGTTATTTGCGAAATAATTTCAAAGTCGTGAGTTTATATTTATCTCCCGAAAATTTCTAAGTATCGAGAATTTCTTCCTTGATGAAGTCTTGAAGTTCGATGATTGGAATAGGTGAGAAAATACAACCCAGAGTTTAGTTGTGTTTAATTGTTAGCCTGTCCTCCGGCCGAAGGATACACTACTTTGGTTTATTTTATTTGATTTATATTTGGGTATACTGGTCCTCCGGTCGAAGGATCGAAGGATTGTAACGCTACGGAGTAAGTAAGTATATTGATTTTATAAAATAAAAACAAAAATAATCAAAAGACACTCTTTTTGCACCTTAAAGTGCCGTAAAAAATTATAAACAACAACTTGGAGTTGCACGGACTTGGGAGTTACTCTACCCTTCATAACGCTGTGCTGGCTTTAAAAATTCATTAATTAATACACGATTTTTTCTCTACAGCCCTTACCATTGAGAATTCAATCATATTGAATATATCTGGGAAATGTGCTAAACTTACTAGGATCAATATATTGGACGAAATCATTACAGTGACACAGTAGTTTTGGAAATGCACCAAGAAGCGTTGAAAACTGCTACTCTTGCCATTTGGTAAAAAGTGTGCGGAAATGTGAAAATTTAATAGAAGAACGTTGGATGCGTGAAAATCGCATTAAAGCAATTAATCCAGCCATCATTTCCAATTTTTATTGTTTTATTAGTAAATACTTACTATTGCCATTTAGAAACAATACAATTTGTAATTGTCGTCTATTTTTGCACTAATAATTGAAAATATCTTCAACTGATCAGTAAAAACCGTATTTTTTCCTTGTCTTCTACACTGCTTCAAATATTAAGACAATTAGCTATGAAATTTTCTCAACACAGCGGAGCATTTAAGTTAAAGCTTTCATTTCTAATCCAAAATAGTAGCAAATTCGTGAAATGTACTATTGTATATTTCTTTACATGTCTACTATAGGTCAGTAAAATAATACAATAACATTAAATTAAAAATTCATACCTCCTACTCGTAAAAGATAATAAGGCACAACAACCATCATCCCATGTTGTATCCAATAAATAGCGGTTTCTAGAGGCAACTAAAAATAATAAATTAATAGGTTATTGTATTATAATTGTAATTTAAATACACATGCGAGCAAAAAATCGCCTCAAAACGAAATAAGTTTTGACTACGCTATTTGGCAAGTGTCATATATACATATATGTCAAATTAGAAGTAAAATATCGTGAACAAAATAATTTTTATTACAATGACATCAATATTTACAAAATTAATAACTGAAAAATATAAAAAAGATAACTGACAAATTTTACGTTGAATATTTGATGGTCCTCTTCGGAGTATAAAAAGGACGGTCGACTTTTATCCCGCACGGATGCACACCTGTGTCCCTTTACAAAAGGAGTTGTACATACACCTATAAGTTGATCGTAATCGATATCTGCAAAGTATGTTGTCGACTTGGCTTAGTATATACAGTGCATTCCGTATGTTTTGTAAACATGATCAGGAGAAATTGTTGCCTGATAGCTATCGAAGAACCGACTATGACCAACATGTATTCTTGGTGAATACTGGAATACAATAGCAGCTTTAAAAAATACTTGTTTGCCATTGATAAAATATAGTATACAACTCGTTACGGTTAACTTTCACCATTGAAACGTTAGAGGTTTAATGTATGTTGAAAAAAAATATGTCCATAAAAAATTGTTGCCTGATAGCTATCAAAGAACAGTTTATGACCAACATATATTCTTACTGGAGACCTATGTACAATGTCCGTTTTTTAAGTCGTGTAGATAAAATGCAGTATGCAGTTCGTTACGGTTTCCAAACGTAAGACAGTATCAAATCGTTAAATAGCAAAATATGAATGCCATGCTTGTGTCATTTTCCCCGCGTCGGTGAACGGGACTTTGTTGTGGACAGGACTTTGTTGCCCATTAGTCGGTTCTTCGTTCTGAGATTAGCGGAATACGAAATAATGGAAAAGAAGAAGAATTGACAGTCAAGATACGAAGAAAAATTGACTGTTGACATTAAATAAGGAAGAGAAAAAGAACTAACAGTTGGCAAATGGTCCCGGTTTTGGCTAAGGTTTATGCTCGGCCGGTAATGCAGATTCAATGCAGAATGGACTTTGACCGTCTGTCTTAACTGCCCCATCCTCTGTTTATAACATAATAAAGATAACTTAATATTGTATGTGGGAAAACTTGTTATGAATGAAAGTCATTATGTGATGAATATCAAATTAAAATAACATAAAAAATCAAAATTAGTACTGAGTATTTCCTCTCTACATTGTATTACACTTTAGATGCCATCTCTTAAGGACCTTACTGAATTTCTGACTGATTCCTGAGGAATCGCTGCCCACTCGTCATCTAATTTAGTTTTTAGCTCCGCCACTATCGCTGATGATGGATTATGAACCCGAAACCTGCCTTTGAGGTCATCCCTTAGGCTCTCGATGGGATTGATATTCGGACCCAATAGAGATCTGTCCATTGTGTTTATATTGGTGTTTACCAGGTAATCTTTCGTAACCCGCGCTGTATGACATCGAGTGTTATCGTGCATTAGCACAAAGCCGTCGCCTATGTAGCTACAAATACCATCGGGCACAAAAACAAGCTCTGATTTTCCTTTTAAAGATATACCACTCCAAAACATACACGAACCACCTCTATAGCTTACTGTTGCACTGCAGCACTGGGCAAATCATTCTACGGGCGTCCGATAGACGCGTCGTCTTCTCACATTACTATGCAAGCAGATTGGATTATCATTTGGAAGTGAAAGTGGCAGCTTTAAGTCTTCTTCTAACAGTCCAGTGAGTAACGATGACAACTCGTACATTCCTCAAGGATTGTTGAAGTTCAACTCCTGTCGTGTGCCGATTCCGCAAGACACTCTGGACAATGAATCGAACGTTCCTATACTCCATTCGCTTATCTCGGGCATATTTTGACAGATTCAGTGTCGGAAACCTACAACACAACAATTCCTACTTCTCAGTATTAATAGCTCAAGTATACTACTATTGCAGAGTTTTTCCTTTGAAAAAAGAAGAATTATTCTAAATAGTGGAAGTGTATACTAAACTCATCAAATTTTGGGTAGTATTATATTTAAAAAATATATTTTAGTTGTTATAATTTAACATAACTATTTATTATATGGTGCAGATAAATAAATATTCATCATCATCATCAACTAGCCTCTAACGTCCACTGCTGAACATAGGCCTCTCGCATGCTTTTCCCCTTAGTCCGATTTTGCGCCATCTGAATCCAATTTGTTGTCACTCTTTTTATGTCATCTGTCCATCTCGTTGGGGGTCGATCTCTATTTCTGTAAGCTTGTATTCGGGGTCTTCATTCCAAAATTCTTTTTGTCCACGGTCATCAACTGATCTTGCTACATGACCTGCCCAGTTCCACTTTAGTGTTGTTATCCTTTCAATAACGTCTGCTACTCCTGATCTTTTGCGTATAGTAGCATTGGGTATTCTATCACGTAGAGAAATCCCTAACATAATTCTCTCCATTGCTCTTTCCGCAACTTGTAGTTTACTCACTGTTGTTCTTGTGAGCGTTAGGGTTTCTGCGCCGTAGGTCATCACTGGCAAAATACACTTATTAAATACTTTTCTTTTCAGACACATTGGAATCTTAGACCTAAAAATATCCTTCATCCTTCCAAATGCAGCCCAAGCGAGGTTTATTCTTCTTTTCAGCTCGATTGTTTGGTTGTCTCGACTTATTCTGATCTCATGGCCTAAGTATTTATAGGAGTCAACTGGCTCAATATCTTTGTCTTCTACTGAGATGTTTTTGTTGTGGACTAAATTTGTCATAAATTGTGTTTTTGAAAAATTTATTTTAAGACCAACTCTTTTTGTGGCAGTATGGAGTTCTTGGAGCATTATCTGTGCCTGATCAAAGATGTCTGCAATAAGAACGATATCATCTGCAAATTTAAGGTTATTTAAAAATTTTCCATCTACATTGATGCCCTTTTCGTTCCAATCTATTGTTTTACAAGCGTATTCTAGCAAAGTTGTAAATAATTTAGGAGACATGTTGTCTCCTTGCCGAATGCCTATTTCAATACGAAAAGTCCCAGTATCTTCATTAAGTCTTACACAGGCTGTAGCATGTTGATAGATGTATCTGATGAGAGATATGTATCGGTGATCTATTCTACATTGCCTTAGAGCTTGGAGCATTTCACTTTGATTGACCGTATCAAATGCTTTTTCAAAGTCGACAAAGACAAGTATCAGGGGTCTATTATATTCAATGGTTTTTTCAATCAACGACTTAATGGTTTACAAATGATCATTTGTTCCGTATCCAGCTCTAAATCCTGCTTGCTCGCAAGGTTGATAGAAGTCTAGTTTTGATGTCAACCTATTAGTTATTATCTTCATAAACAACTTATAAACGTGAGATAACAAGCTAATAGGTCTATAGTTCTTTAGCTCTGTTATATTTCCCTTTTTGTGCATGACTACTATAACAGCTTTATTCCACTGAGATGGTGTAACCTCGTTTGAAAGGCATAAGTTATTTAATTGCGTAAATAAATATTGATTGTCGGTAATTCGCAAAGTTCTATTTTATATACGATTTAGTTTGTTTACTAATAATATTGGCTAGGAGCACGTGTGCTTGGTTGTATAGTAATTTCCAGCCACTTTTACTCTGTCAAAAAGTAACTAACTTCGTAAAAAAATAATTACTAAATTCACTAGACAGTTCGGTTAGGTTAGGTTAGGTTAGGTTACTGGAAATAGCGAACCGAGTATTACGTCTCCGACCCGAACCTATTCGTCGATTGTAGCTACCGGTCTCATGGTATCAATGTGTGTATCAACATAAGTAGGCGACGGGCAACAGTCCTCTGACTATAGCCCTCTTGTAATATTGCCATTACCTGGGCCGTCGTCGCTGGTGAAATGTCCATTTGTAAAATATTCACTTACTGCACTCCGAAGTGTACACACACGTCAACGTTTGAACAACACTGGAACGAGCACCGGAAAATTCGTAGAGGTCTACATTACGCAGAACATTCACATTACAATGTTTGCTGCATTCCCTATGCCGTACAGAAGTAGGCAAATTTTTCTTACTGAGAAATAATGCCTTTCCGCTAGCTAACTCAGGATATTTTTTTAAAAGTTTGATAAATATAAGTTTGCTAGACTTTTTCTGCATTTTATTAGAACCTTAATCCTGAAAATAATTTTAAAATTTTATTATTCTTGAACTGGTTATATTTTCGATTATTTCGATGAGTGGAAAAGACTGTACAGCCTTGATAGAATATTTATCCAACTCAATAGAATTATTTCCAACTTGTAATAAAACATCAGGTATTTACAGTCCTATAACCTATTTAGTTATTACTTTTTAAGATACTTACTAGCCTGGTGTCTGTCTCTGGGAAGACAAACGCCAATAATGGTCCATTTAATAAATTTAAATGAAATCTGAATACTGCAGTAACTGCTCTACTAGGTGCTGCTGCTAACAGGTATATCTACAAATAATAGTATACTAATTAACTCGCGCTACAAAATTTTAAAAGATAGTACAACAAAAAACTGTGTTTATTTCAACAGTATTACAATTTATTTTTTTAAGCTTTGTTTTTACATTCTCATAGGGTGCTATCATCCAGATCTGATGAACCAGAGTTTATCTAGCTCAGATGAAAGCACAATTTTTGAGGGCCCCTTAACCTGAGGTAAAGACAAAGAAGCTGACAGCTAAAGTCAAAAAAACCTCGGAACTTAAAAAAAATTCAAGAAAACTATGTAGGTAGAGCAAATGGTTAATGGTTAATGGATATTGGTACTTGAAAACGTACAGAGAATAAATCAGAAGATCTTGATTTCTCCCTGAAACGGACAGAGAATAAATCAAAAGGTTGAAAAAGAGATTATGAACAGCGAAATGCTTTGTACAGCAAATAATCAAAGACTCTTTGGAAACACTAACGGCAGGTGCAAAAAAATACATCAACAATATAAATTTTTCAGATGGTACTGCCTTAGTAGCTAAAGCCTTGAAAGATCTACAAAAAATAGTTGGGAAAAAATTAGATATCAGTGTGAAAAATAATTTATTTCTTAACATAAAAAAATACAATGTATAGTAATCACATAAACTCAGCAACATCAAAAAACCTTTATAATATATAGAGAATAAATCAGTTACTTGGCTCTTATCCCTATACAAGGACGGGTTTCCTAATTATGTCTTCCTTTAAGATTCTATCTTAGGTCATACCAATATTAATCCCCTTTACCGACATGCCTTGCCTAAGTGTCTCCCTCAGGTCTTCTTTGGTTTACCAAAACGGAGATAATAATACCCCTATGTAGGCTAAGTACTGAAAAGCTCATTTATTAATATTACATTTACGACAGCAATACAAAGATCCTGCAACGAGCTTCGATCAAAGATAAAAATTAAAAATTGGTTTTCCGAGAATTTTAGGGTAAATAAGGAAGTAATGGAGATTGCTCCTTCTAAATCAAGCGTAGACTAGCAATAACCGGACCGCAACAGCTAAATTAATTAAAATATGGAAAGACCGAATAATATTAAGGCATACTAAGCTTAGGTTGGTCAACGCCCTCCGTCCAACACGGTGGGCAAACTAAATGTAGACTGGTGGGAAAATATCTACATGAGGCCTACATATGGCACAGGATTGCAACCAAATGGGGACAGCAAGCTAATTATATTTCTAGTATCACCACGCCCTGCCAAGGGCCCAAGGAATGAGTAGAACGAAGGAATTAAGACAAGGCTACAGTCTACCTCCAACACTCTTCAAAATCTACCTGAGTGAGGCACTGAAAAGATGGAGGAGAATTCCTATTCTGGAATAGACATACCGTTAAATAACGAAACAACCATATATACTCTTCGTTTCGTTGGTAAGCTCGCTCTCCTGACTTGGCTTTAATAACAAACTAGTAAAAGAAAACTGTTAGAACAATATATATATATATATATATATATATATATATATATATATATATATATATATATATATATATATATATATGTCTTTCAGTTTATCATATAAGTCTTTCACAAACACGTGCCCCCAAAGACCTATATAACAACCCTGACATTGTCATGCTTCCGGCCGACAAAGGTAATGCCACCGTCTTTCTCAACTCTTCTAATTATTTCGACAAAATGTTCGAACTTCTTACTTCCACAAAATACAAACGCGTCCCAAATGATCCCACTACATATCTAGAAAAAACGACTATACTATACCTCCAGACATTAAAAAATCTTTTATACCAAGAGAAAAATCATCCCGCATTCCAAAGATATACGGCCTTCCAAAAATCCATAAGATCAATGTTCCCCTAAGACTAATCGCCAGTGCTTACAACTGCCCCAATCAGAAATTGGCAAAACATCTCACTTTAACCTTCCAACCATTAGGCGTTAACGTCTCGTCCTTTGTTAAAAATTCTTTTTATTTTATTGATCTTCTGAAAAACATTTCGATTTCACCTTCAGATATACTAATTAGTTTTGACATTGTTTTTTTATTTACCAACATTTCTATCGACGAAACCATTTCCATCTTGGACTGATCTAAACATCATATCCCCCTAAGGCACAAAGGTGCCCCAATGGAATCCCTTCTCTCTCCCGTAATAGGTGATATCTACATGGAACATTTCGACACAGCAGCCCTCTCCTCATCAAATTTCAAACCCATCTGCTGGTTACGGTACGTTAATAACACCTTTGTCATTTGGCCCCATGGTAAAGAAAAATTAGATCTCTTCCTCTCCCACCTGAATGAAAAACATCCCAGCATTCAACTCACGACGGAAATTGAGTCTGAAGCATCTTTGCCATTCCTTAATGATCTTATTCAGAAACACCCACCTCACAGTTTTTCCTATTCCGTGTACCAGAAATCCACTCATACAAACCGTTACCTAAATGTCCAGTCACATCATTATCTCGTCCAACTTAAATCAGTTATCAACATTCTTATTTCCCGTTCCATAAGACTTAGCGACAATAATCACAGATCATCCGAAATCAATTCAATAAGGCAAACACTCTTACAAAACGGCTACCACAAAACCCAAATCGATAGAAGCATTCAAAAACATCTAAACCCCATTTCATCCAAAACAGAGACCTTAGCGCCGGATCAACCCAAAATCTTTCTACCTTTTATTAAAGGTGTCACTGACAAGATCAGTAGAACTCTCATGCCTCTAAACATCAAAACCATCTTTACTACTCATTCCAAGTTGTCCAATCTCATCAGATCCGTAAAAGACCAAATCCCCAATGAAGACCATGGTGTCTACGAGAAACCTTGTTCCAGTTGCCCACGTACATACATAGGACAGACAAACCGACGAATCCATAACCGTATTTAGGAACATTCCGCTTCGAAAATCGCTTTCCATTATATATATTAAATAATATAAAATGTCACAAGAAAGTAGCTTCAGAACAATATCTAGAATATTGTATTTTGACTATTGACTGGTAATGTAAAAACACCAATACAGACAGTCGATTATGGCTATTACTTAATAAATAAAAGCGAACAATTGTAGTAACTTAAAAATAGAAAAAAAGTTTTTTTTTTTAAATAAAATTACAAACCTGTATTGCTGTAGTTACATGACAAGGATTCAATACATATATCACAGTTCTTGATGAAAATTTATACCCGATTTCCATCCCCCATATTATGCACATTAAAACCAACAATATTCTTTTGCCAAATCGATCTCTTCTAACAAATGTTGTAGGGGGTAGTGATAATTTCGGGTAGCTCCATTTGATTATCCAATATACGATCACTAGGACTAGACTGGTATCCACGTAGCGCCAATAAGGATTGAGAAATCCTGCACATTCCTGACCTGCGTTACGTGGTACTGTCTTGTTTACACCACTCAGAATCCACTCCCAGTCCATCTTGTTTTCTAAAAGATTGTAAGACTAAGATAAAAAATTGAAAATATAACGATACCGATCGGTATAGATAGAAAAATCATAAAAATAATCTCAAAATAGTCTAGTCATTCGAGATTTGACTCCTAAAAATCATACGAACAAGCTGAATTTTGCAAAAAATAGTAATTTTGGGACCTCAAAACAGATGCAAAAAGTTGATTACTTTTACTCCTGGGCTTCCCCCACAAATTCCTCCCGCAAGGGGGTAAAAACGCGAAAAAATCAATTTATTAGGAATCTGTACAACGTAAAAAAAGGTTTAAAAAAAAATGTAGCTAAAATAATTTTAAACAAAAATGTTTATAAGCATTTTTTATGTAGAATAAACCGTTCTCTTAGAAACAACGCTTAAAGCAACCGTCGATTTTGCATGGCAGTTACGCACGGGACATTAATGTTCAATAAAATTTGTATCAACTAGACGGTAAAAATTCGATATCTTTTGATTTAAATGTCCTACCGACAAAAATCAAAAAGCCTTTTAAAAACAAAGGGTGCAGCTTTTGTATACAGTTTTTGTATTTTGCCGAGAATAAACTCAGTTTTTATAAAGGTGTTAAATAAATTAACGTGGCGCTATTTTTGCCATTTTTTACGATTCTCGTGAAATTAATAAAATTGTTTACTTTCATTGACCAGTTGTAGTATTCTTTTTATTTTTAGAGATCAATATTTAAAACCTATGAGATGAAATTTGAATTTTAAGTTGTGGTAACAAATATGAAGGATTTGAAATATTAATACAACCGCAGAATTTAATGTTTTACATTACAAACAATCACAGGTCACGGAAAATGCATTTAAAAATACTGCTTTGGGTAAAAATTATTGCAGTAGTTTTGTTCTTTTGAAAAACGTACTAAAGTAACTGAAAAAATTTTTTTAAATGTTTTAGATCTTCTGTTGTGTGAAAGTTTAAAACCAACGTTTTTTAAACACATTTCAAATGCCTCACATTTGTTGTTAAAACGCAAAACTAAAATTTCATGCTATAGTTTTTAAATGTTAGACTCTTGTAATCAAAACTTCATAGTGGATAATCAACGAAGTCAAATTTAAGCGTCTTCTCATTCTCTTTTTGTGTGAGAACAGTGATGTTGTTCTTAGATAGAAATAAAACAATACTAATGCAATCAATGACAAAAAATATACTCTTCTTCTTCTTCTTCTTCTTCTTCTTCTTCTTCTTCTTCTTCTTCTTCTTCTTCTTCTTCTTCTTCTTCTTCTTCTTCTTCTTCTTCTTCTTCTTCTTCTTCTTCTTCTTCTTCTTTTTCTTCTTCTTCTTCTTCTAATGACGCTACAACCCTTTGTGAGTCTTGGCCTGCTTAACAATGTTCTTCCATTCCGCCCTGTCGGACACTTTTCTTCGAAACTGCCTGATGTTCATAGTTTTAAGATCCCTCTCTACGTCGTCTATCTATCTTTGACGGGGCCTTCCTCTTGTTCTGTTTCTTTGGGGCTTCCATCTCTGGACTACTCTTACAGCTCAATTATCTAGCATTCTTTCTAGGTGATCAATCCAGTTTAGTCTTTGTGACTTTACAAATCTAACAGTATCTGCGCTCTGCATTAGTTCATACAACTCGTGGTTCATTTTATTTCTCCACGAACCATCGCTGCATTGGGTTGGTTCAAATAACTTTCTTAGTATTTTGCGCTCAAATATTCTCAGTTGATTTTCATCAGTGGTTGAGAGGTTTCACGTTTCACATCCATATGCGACCACTGGTCTAATTACTGTTTTGTAAATTCTAAGCTTAGACTCACGATTCAGTAACTTACTTTTCATTAAGTCTTTGTATGCATAAAACCACTTATTACCGCTAACAATCCGCGTTTGTATTTCTTGACTGATGTTGTTGTTGTCATTTATTATTGAACCTTATATTAATCCTATTAATCCATTTGTTGACAAAAAATATACACAGAACCTAAATAAAATATATTTTAATTTGATATAAATATTAATAAATATAACACCATAAAAAACTCTTAAGTTATACCAAATCTCCACTTTACCTTTTACAAAAACACTGATGACACTCCCATATAAAAATAATTATATATTAATGCAAAGTACAACTAGCAAGGCGAGATAGGAGGTACCTAAAAGAAAACAACATTCTGGCTGCACATAATTTGAGAATAGTATATAATTTACAAATCAGCCGCCATATTTAAAGAGGGAGAAACTAATACGTTCTTATTGTTAATTCAACCACGAAGAAGATAAATGGTTGATTCCATAATACTATCAGTTTTGCCAAAACTCTCAGGCATTTGTTGCTACTAGACTGTCGATATACCAATCAGAATAATGCATTATAAATAGATACTTGTTTATTTGATAGACAGATATAGGTATGTAATTATTATAGGTCTGATTGGAAAAATAGTTAAATTTTACTACTGTTTAACATTAGATGTTTATTAATGCTTTAGATAAGATTTAACTAAAAGATATAGAGGCAAAGCAACTTTATTTCATTTACATGTAAATAATAACAACAATTACGTACATAAAAGGTTTTCCTTGCATATAACATGCATTCCCCTTAATAAAGATGTTATGTTATTTAACATTTTTCGCACTACTACCAAATTTTCAGTTCTGACCAGACTATCACTTACACATTTTTCAGATTTGGCACTTTGTGTCCACCGATTTTCACACCATCACATAATTTACTCACTGTATATTAACATTACCCGATAGAGCTCAGAACATAATAAGAAATCAGATAGACTTCATTCTTATCAACGGTAAATTCAGCACAACTGTCAAAAGAGCTTGCACATACCCTGGAGCAGATGTCCGTTCTGACCACGTACTATTAGTAGCCGTCATAAAGATCGCTCTTTTATGCAAAAACAAGCCTCAAACTTAACAACAGATAGCACAGATATATATGAAAACATTAACAGGCAAATAAAAGCAAAAATAAGAATAGCAAAAAATAAATAGCTTAGGCAACAATGTATCTATCTAGAACATTTACAACGACAGCACGACGACCGTAATTTACATAAAAAGCTTAAGGAGACTGCTGGAATATACAGAAAACGAAGACCAACTACCATAATTAATCAGGATAACCAGATAGTGCTGGGTGAAAAGGAGAAAATTGATATATGGGAAAATTATATCCAGGAGATCTTCCATGACGAAAGACCCATGAGTGAAGTTTATACAGACGACCAGCTGACTGGCCCTTCAATCACCAAAGAGGAGATAGAAAAGGCAATATTAAATTCAAAAAACAATAAGGCACCTGGACCAGATGAAATCCCGTCAGAAATACTCAACTTACTAGATGAAAGGGGAATTTCAGCACTACACAAAATATTTAATTTAATTGATGAAACTGGCTGCTATTCTCAACAGTGGTTACGCTTTAATTTTATTCCCCTGCCCAAGACAGTCAATGCAAAAAGATGTGGGGATCACAGACTCATTAGCCTGATGAGTCACATTTTAAAGATATTCTTAAAAATACTACATCAAAGATTATACAAAAAATGTGAATATGACATCAGTGATTCCCAGTTCGGGTTTAGGCAAGGTTTAGGAACACGAGAAGCAATAGTAGCAACACATGTGCTGGTCCAAAATTGTTACGATCAGAGGAAGGATGTGTTCCTGTGCTTTTTAGATTACCAAAAAGCGTTTGATCGTGTCCAACACCACAAGTTAATGCAGATTCTCAAGAAAGTTTATATAGACCAAAAAGACATAAGATGCATTGAAAACTTGTACTGGCATCAAACGGCACAGTTAAAAATAGACAATTTTATATCCAAACCTATTCATATAAGAAGAGGCGTTCGACAGGGATGTGTCAACAGTCACATATATTACCAAAGGAACAATATCATTTCTCAATCCTTCAATTACCCAAAATATTTGCTCTTATTTAATAGCAAGCTTAGTTTTTCCAATTGTCCAGTGTTACTAGACCAAATGCATTTCTTATTAATTGTTGCATTGCAGCGGTCTTAAACTCTATGTTGTGTGACGCAATATATCTTTTGACTTGACTGCATACCTTTTCAACTGAATTCAACTCACATTGGTATCAAGGTAATCTCAGAATGGCAACATTTTTCTCTTGGCACATCTTGTCGATGTTATTCTTTTTCTTCCTATGCCGTCCCCATTCACAGAGGTTGGCGACCACATTTCTAAAAGTTTCTTTGTCTTTTGCAACATGGAATAATTTGTCTACAGTCATGTTTGTCCAGTCTCGAATGTTTTGCAGCCATGACTTCCTCTTTCTACCTATTCCCTTTTTGCCATCGACTCTACCATGCATGATGACCTGCAGAAGACTATTTTTATTATTCCTCAGTATGTGTCCAAGGTATGCAGTCTTGCGTACTTTTATTGTCCTCAACAATTTTTTGTCTCGACTCATCCTTTTCAGCACTTCCTCATTCGTGACCCTGGCAGTCCATGGAATTCTCAAAATTCTACGGTATATCCAAAGTTCAAAGGCTTCAAGCTTCTTAACTATTTGCGCTTTTAACGTCCATGTTTCTACCCCGTACAATAGTTACCAGGGTTATAGGGACCAGACGTAACACTCAACAAACCTCAGTCTTAGCGCAGTATTCAGATTTTTGTCACAGAACAATTGCTTGAATTTTAAGAACGCTGCCTTGCCATTTCTATTTGTACTCTGATCTCTTGGTCTGGATCTAATTCTGTGTTGATGTAAGCTTCAAGATATTTATATTTTACCACTCTCTCTATTTGCTGGCTGTCCACCAAGTGTTAGTTCTTCATTATTTATTGGAATCCTTGATACTATCATAAATTTCGTCTTATCTGTGTTGATGTCAAGTCCCATTTGAATGCATTCACTATTTATTGTGTCGATTTTATATTTTATATATTCTTCTTTAGCAAGGAAACTAAAGGAGAAGTATGAACAGTGGGCCTTGGAAATTAATGTGGAAAAAACTAAATACCTACCCATAGGAGTTGAGTTATCCAATATCGAACTGGAGAATAATGAAGAAATTATATCATGTAGTGAATACACGTACCTGGTAGTAATCTTCGATAGAATGGGAAAAGATGATGAGGAAATAAAGAAAAGGGTAACACAAGCTAAAAGAACAATTAGCTGCCTAAATGAAATATTTTGGATCTCCGAAATAGAAATGAAGCGAAAATACAATATATATGAAACACTAATTAAAAGCAGCCTAATTTCTTCTTCTTCTGGTTCCTATCCGTTTCGGATGTTGAAAATCATATTGGCAATCATAACCTTGCTCGTTGCGGCTCGAAACAGCTCCGTTGGGGTTTTCTTAAACCATGTTCTTAAATTTCGCAGCCGTGATATTCTCCTTCTACCGGGTCCTCGCTTACCTTTGACTTTACCTTGCAATATAGACTGCAGCAGGGAGTAACGGTGCTGATTTCTCATAACGTGTCCCTGATATTGCAATTTTATGCGTTTGATCGTAAACACAATCTCTGGTTCCTTCTTTAGCCTACTTTACGGAGCAGAAACTTGGCGAATAACCGAGAACAACAGAAAAACATTAGAAGCTGTAAAAATGGATGTGTTTTAACAACAGATATTGAGAGGAAACAGTTAATTTGGTATCGTCATGTTCAAAGAATAGAACACACAAGATTGCCCAAAAAGATTATACAGTGGGTACCACCAAACCGTAAAAAACGAGGAAGACCCAAAAAGATATGGAAAGAAGGGGTAACCAAGGCAATGAGTACAAGGGATCTTAGAGATGGCCAATGGTACGATAGAAGAACGTGGAAGTTTGGCATCGGACAACGACGAAAGACATTCTAAAACCAATATATATATATATATATATATATATATATATATATATATATATATATATATATATATATATATATCTATTCTTCTTTGAATATGTTTACAACTTCCATAAGCTTTGATTTTAAATAATCTTCTTCAAAAAGATATCTTTCTTTAGCAACCATATCTTAATTCGATTTTTACTAAACGCTCGTGTCGGAATCACTTCTTTTTTCCTCGAATGGTACAGACATTGTCCATTACCGTAATAGTTTTCTCTGGAGGATTAGGAAGCAACTTTTCGTTCAATCATTGGTTAATTATAGGACCATCCATCTCATCAAGAGAGTCTGCTAAGTTTTTTAGCTAAAACCCAAAAAGCAGAATATTCTTCAAAGTCCAATTGATTACCCGCATGCACTATAACAAATCGGGAGCCTCGTTGTTACAGCTGTTTTAGGCCTGTTGACAACCCCTCAATAAACGAATCCCTGGCCAGTAAAAATTTTGTTTTGCAAACATTTAGAAAAAGTTTTAATTTACTTGAATGTATAAATATAAAATGTAAATTGATAATTTAAAAATCAGAATAAAAATAAACACAACGAAAGGATGGGTCAAATTTACAAAGTAAATTGTGAAAAAGAGGAAAGTGGAAGATGTATCAGCTGTAAAAGAACAGCAACTTACAAAGTTTACAAAATAAAAAAGCTATTACTAACTACGAGAAAAAACAAGCTTTGTCTCATGTGAAAGGCAATATGGTCAACTTAACTATATAGAAAAGAAACAAACAAGAAAATCAAAACTACTAAATAAATCACAAAATTAAAACTAAATAAAAATATTAATTAAAAAACACTCCTGTCAATTAGTTTTAAAAGTTATGTAAAACTTACCTTAAATGAAAAAATAATGTGAGTAGATAACGAGATACTATTTTTACCATGGAAAAATAATTAGAACAATTACCTTTATGTATCTAACGCTCAACGACTGAAATACAAAAATTACACTTTTCAAAACCAAGAGTCACGATTTATACGAATAAATACTAAACATCATTCAATGACCCAGAACAGACTATTTATCCGCACTTTTACAGTATTTTTAATGAGACTCGTTTTATTCTCTACTAATTATGTAAAATACAAAATTAATTATTCCGTTTTGTCGATCAACGCGACGAAGCAATTTGCCACTTTTGTGACGGAGCAATTGAAGTATTCACTCTTTTCATTGGTAAAAAAATTAGTAAAATAATTCGGTTGTCTTAATTTCTACTCTAAATTTTTCTTAGGTGATTTACTTGCAAGTGTTACATTTGAGATATGGTTAGATAGCACAGTTTCTAGAGCAACATTAAACCTGTTTTGGGCTTTAAAATTTAAATGCAAACCACACCAGAGTGAGAAATTTTCATGTAATAGTAATTTAACCGTAATAGTGTCAAAGGAACTTTTGTAGATAATCAAAAACCAAATAGAGTAGTTTTTCTAAAACTTTATCGGTGAAAAACTTGCTAAAATTGACGGTTTTTAACACATTCATAACTTGGGCCCTTTTAAAGCTAGAAAGCTAATTCTCTAAATACTGTTTATCTATCATATTTTGGTTAATCCTGCTTAAGGTGTACTCTGTCTGACAAATAGTTGTTCACCAAAGTTAAGGTTGATAAGTTAAGTTAGTCTATAAAAAATAATAGTTTTAGTGATTTTTTAAAGATCACTCTTTTAAAGATCTCTTTAAAGATCTCTTTACACAAGATAGGGTTAGTATTTACATTTAAAACTATTGTATTGTATTGACATATAAGACATGGAATGTTAGAAATTTACTAGTTTACTCTGTTTTTGCTGTTTTCTTTTTTGTATCTTTTTTTATTTTTTTTTACTTTTCTTTTTATTTCTTTTTACATTTCTTTTTTTTTTTTTTTTATTTATTATTTTTTATTACTACACTAAGACATAAACCCGATTCAATACCTCGGAGGTTTAGATCTTCGTAGTACCTTTTTTATTTTATTTTTTTTTTATTTTGTTATTCATTTTTTTTATTCTTTATTATTTTTTTAATTAATTTTTTTTAGAGTTTTAATTTTAAGCAATTAATATGACTCTATAAAATTTTATATACATCTAGATTCTTTGACTCTAAAATATGTGTTAGAAGAAGGTAATTGAACATTCTAAGGATGGATAGGGGGTGAAAGTGCTTTTGGAAAACGAAACTACATTTCAAAATTTAGTCCGAGTTTCAACAGACAGCATGGGGTCCCATAAGTTTAAATCCGGTGAATTATTTAACGGTTGCGCTAAACTCGTAGTGTTAAATGTGTTGTGTTTTTTACAAAATACGGAACAACTTATAGTCTAGGAGGGATCTGTTTTGGATTGGAAATTTTCGAGGGAAGCTATTTTTTTTTTGGAATCCCTTCAGGATATGCCCAGTATCGATAATCACGATATGCGCCAGTCGCAAACCCTGTGCTAAATTTTTTATTGAACAAAATCTGAAAACAATTGAAAATTTCTCATTTTTTTGCTCCTATTTTCATTTATAATTCGAAAAATATTGATCTTAGAGAAAAAATTATAAGTGGTTAAAAGTTTCGTTATTAAATTTTACACAATATTTTGTTAGCTAGAAATTGAAAATTTAATGGTTATTGTTGAAAAAATAGCAATAATTGGAAAAAAAAGTACAAAAAAATGAAGTTAATCCTTTAAATGTTATCGACTTTCTAAACTTGACTTACAAGTTCCATATTCCGCCTAGAAAAACTTTTTAATATGCTTAAAACGTGTGCTAAATTTTGTTAAGATCGGTCGGATAGGTTTTGCATAATAAATTTGCAACACGTCAATATACAATATACACGTCACTTTCGAATCAAAATATATTCACTCAAATAATGTCATTATTATGATAAAACTGCAGAAATAAATTATTTTTAATGTTAATTATTTTAAAATGTTTGATTTTTACAAAAAAAAAATTTCCTTCGTTTTAACAATTCAAATTATTTATTAACAATTTATAAATACATATTTGTTTACTAAAAGTAACAATTTACTTTACAAGCCCTTACAGATTTTGGAGCACCTTACTTTTGTTTATATTTCAAAACCCGAAATTAAACAAAGTGATGGTCCCCTACTTGATACTCGCTGATTCACATTTGAAGTGAATGTCCCTCACCACCACCTCTCATGGATTCCGAGCGACATTTTACGCGAAAACGGTTTTTTATTTGTCTTTTTTATGGATGTTGCCATGAAGCGCATTACGTAAAACTTTTTATATAAAAAGTATTTGGCAAGACGAGGGTATTTGTTTAAAAACGAGCCCTCTATCACTTATGGTTACACGGCAAATGTATACCAACTTTGACCTTCAATATCTCGGCAACCAGTAAGCCGAATGTATCTTTTTGTTTCTTAAAAGAAGCGTCTTTTAATGTTCTTTAAGTGTATACATTTTAAAATTGATATGTTTAAAGCTCGTAAAGTTATTTAATTTGTTTATAAGTATAAAAAATGTTTATAACTTTAAAAAAATTTATAGGCTTTCCTAATAAATCGATTTGAATTTTACAAAAAGCGTTTGAAAGTGTGAGACTTTCTTTATATTTAAAAAAAATTGCAACTATCTGAGGGCTTTATTTAGGGCCTACTATGAATTTGAAAATTTGCGATTGCAAAATTATTATGCAAAACCTATCCGACCGATCTTAACAAAATTTAGCACACGTTTTAAACATATTAAAAAGTTTTTCTAGGCGGAATATGGAACTTGTAAGTCAAGTTTAGAAAGTCGAAAACATTTAAAGGATTAACTTCATTTTTTTGTACTTTTTTTTCCAATTATTGCTATTTTTTCCACAATAAACATTAAATTTTCAATTTCTAGCTAACAAAATATTGTGTAAAATTTAATAACGAAACTTTAACCACTTATAATTTTTTTCTCTAAGATCAATATTTTTCGAATTATAAATGAAAATAGGAGCAAAAAAATGAGAAATTTTTACGATTTTCACGAGATCAATACAGTCTATCTCTTTCATTGACTGGCCACTATAAAGTTTCGATTACTAAAGCTCCACATTTAAAACCTTTAGCATAAAATTCTAGTTTTGAGTTTTGGCAAAAAATATGAGGCATTTGAAATATGCTTTAAAAACGCTGGATTTAAACTTGCAAACAACAAACGACCTAAAACATTTAAAACTTTTTTAATTACACTACTACGTTTTTCAAAAAAAAAACAAAATTTCTGCAATAAACAATACCCAAAACCGTTTTTTATTAATGTTTCAAATGCTTCATTTGAGACCACAACTCAAAATGGATATTTTATGTCATAAGTTGTCATAGATTGTCATATGTCATAGATTGATCTCTAAAAATGGAAATTTTACTACAACTGGTAAAGTGATCAATTCTATTGATCTCATGAGAATCGTGAAAAATTGCAAAACTGAGTTTATTCTCGGCAAAATACAAAAACTGCATACGAAAGCTGCACTCTTTGCCTTTAAAACTCATTTTTAGAGAAACTTTTAGGGGAAAGCCCGGAAGTACAAGTGGTAAACTTTTTTGCCCTTTTTGTGGATACCCAAAATTAATATTGTCCGCAAAATTTTTCTTGTTCGTATGATTTTTAGGGGTCCATTCTCTGACGAATGGACTATTAAATAGAAAATTTATTGAGTTTTTGTTGATTTTATTGATATTGTGTTAATATCAGCAGGCTTACTATGACTTTTGTATTTGTAATGCTATCTCCCGGACTATTATTTTTAATAAGTGTCCTTCGGATTTTTTTGTTAAATAAAAATTTAATCTGCCACTTTTGCAAAACAAGTTGAAAACATCTATTTTTTGTTAGAACCAGAACATCAGAACCAGTGTTATTTGTCACTGTAATAAAGGCCATAGTATAGATCAGTGGTCGCCAACCTGTCGATCGCGAGCTACCGGTAGCTCGCGGAGGCAATTCTGGTAGCTCTCATAACGATTTTAATTTAAAAATACGAACTGCAAAAATCAGAGAAGCTTCCGAAAATTCCACAGCAACAGCGGCAACGTTGCGGTGAGCGATCTGCCCCTGACGCCGTCAAGCTAGAATCGGCTATTTATAGAACCGACCAGCCGGACCAGAGCGTAGTGTTCGAGAACGATCTGGATTGCTTTGAACGGGATAAATACGCACGGCGCACGACATTGCGCTTAGTTTACAACTGAACGCGTAACCAACGTCCAGCGGTTGGGTTAGATTGGGCAGAGAACAACAAAAATATTATTATGGCAAGCAGTTGTAAGAAGGTAAAGAAATACCACTTTTATTCGGAATGGGAAGAACAATACTTTTTTACAGAAGTTAAAGATAAAAATGTGTGTTTGTTATGTAATACTTCGGTCTCCGTTATTAAAAAAGGAAATATTGAGAGACATCATAAAACTGTACTTTCTAATTTTGAAAAATCATTCCCAGTACATTCTGCCGCCAGAAAGGAGAAACTGAAACAGTTAAATAAACAGTTAATTGAACAACAATCAATATTTTTAAGAACAGTCGACAAAAATAAAGCTGCAACTGAAGCATCGTACCGTGTGTCCCAGATAATTGCACAAAAAAAAAACCTTATGAAGACGGGGAAATGATAAAACAGGCGTTTTTAGAAGCTGCTAATTCGTTATTTGCCAACTTTAGAAATAAAGACGAGATAGTTTCCGTTATAAAATCTATGCAACTTTCTGCTAATACAGTGATGAGACGTGTAGAAGTAATGAGCAATGATATTTTTTTACAGTTAAGAACTGACTTATATAACTGTGTTTATTTTTCACTTCAACTGGATGAATCAACAGATGTCGTTGACACTGCCCAGATGGCCGTGTTCGTCAGGATGGTTTTTAGTGATTTTATGATTAAAGAAGATCTTCTGAAGTTCATTCCACTGAAAGGACACACTACTGGACAGGAGTTGTTTTCTCATTTAAAAAATATTATTTCTTCCGAGAAAATTTCAATATCGAAAATGGTAGGCTTGACAACCGATGGCGTTCCAGCTATGGTGGGTTGTGATAAGGGTCTGGTGGCGTTATGTCGTAAAGATGAAACTTTTCCGCAATTTCTTTGTTAATACTGCAATATCCATCAGCAAGCATTATGTGGAAATTTCCTGAAACTAAACAACGTTATGAAACTGGTGGTAAAAATTGTGAACAAGATTAGAGCTCAAGCGTTACAAAGAAGATTATTCAGAACCTTAGCCGATGAAGTTAACTGTCAATACGGGGACCTACTCCTTCACTCCGTCCGATGATTAAGTAGAGGACGAGTGCTGAAACGTTTTAATGATGTCCTATCTGGCATAGTTCAATTTTTCAAACAACGCGATGAACCGACTCCGGAACTAGAAATTTCTATCTGGCTTAGAGATTTTGGTTTTCTCGTCAACATTACAGAGAAATTAAACGAACTTAATTTGAAGCTTCAGGGAAGAGACAAAGAACTAGCGGAAATGATTTCTGATATAAAAGCATTTATCAAAAAGCTGGAGTTTTGGGAACAAAACCTAATTAACAGCGATTTCAAGCATTTTCCTATTTTTTCAGAAAAAATATCTCAAAATCCATTAGAACCCTATGACAACAAATATCATGTATAAATAATTTCTACACTGAAGAGTAACTTCAAAAATCGTTTTAAGGATTTCAATGAAATGGCTTTAGTAGCGCAGTTTGTTGTTTCACCCTTTATGGAAATTGATATCCAGCAGTTTGCAGCTTGTGCTATGGAGAACTTTGGCGAAGACATCGCTGCAACAGAAATGGAAGTCATTGAGTTTCAAAATGATTTAGCCTTAAAATCGTTAGTCTCAAGTACTGAATGTATCTAGCCTATTGTAAGTAAAGACAAATATTCAGTTCTATGCCGTGTTGCCTTGAAAGTGAAAGCATTGTTCAGTTCAACCTATTTGTGTAAATCTTCTTTTTCCAATATGAAGTTTATTAACAACAAATATCGCAACCAACTTACAGATGAACATTATCCAATTATCCAATTGTATTCGAATGGCTGCATCAAATTATACTGCAAACATTAAAAAAATTATCGATGAGTCTGAGTTTCAGCCTTCTCATTGAACGTGCTTTTATAGTTTTCAATGTTTATGTTTATGATAGTGCGTTACTTTTTGTTGTTATTATTAACTATTTTTAAATTATACGTGACATGCCGTTGTGGCTAGATAAAAGTTTGTGTTTATTTTTCAAATACCTTCGTTTGATAGGTAGGAATGTAGCTATGAACAAGTACGTACTAGTAATATTAGTTATTTTGTTATTAGTTTATTATTAGTACCTATGTATTATGTATTACCAGTTAAATACTAAAATAAATACATATAATGATAGATTAACTGTGGATTATTTCATTTACGTTGCGTTACGTGGCTTCCGTGTGGATAGCTCGCTGTTTATTCCAAAATTAACAAAGTAGCTCAACACATTGAAGAGGTTGGCGACCACTGGTATAGGTGATACTTAGAAGCCACGTAAAAAAATTAAAGATAAAAAATAGCCCTGAGATTAAAAATTAATTAAGGGAAATTTATTTGTTTTGCAAAATAATTAAAAAACACCATAAGAGTCAGTATGAATATAATATGGATTTTAAGGAAATACAGGTAAGAATTTGTTTAAAAATATACTTAAATATTTACCTCTACCTTATCCCCTTTTGTCTCATTTGATTTTGGTTCTGAAATAAAAAAATACGTTAAGATCTGGATTAAAATAAATAAAAAAACACAAACCAAAAATATTATGTATACCTACATATAATAAACAATTATATTATTTTTAGCTTTACCAGATAAAAAAATCACAATATTAAATATCATTCAAATATAAACCTGTATATTTTATAATAAACTTCATAAATCAGAGAATAATATATACTAAAATTAAACAAAACGTACATACATGTATATTATATCAAACCATGAAATTAAATTTCATAAATAATATCAGATTACCTTACGCTATCATTATATTATAAAATAATACCGTTATAACCCTTTTATTGTAATAGTTCAATACCATTTGTAAAATTTAAAGCACACAATTTTTATCCTCTTATTTGCTGGAAAATTGAAATAATGTTATTAAAAATTTATTGTAAAGTAATCTATAATCAGATAAGTAGGTCATGAAAATAACACATTTTTTTTTATTTAATTTTCCAGCTCAATCACTAGAAAGTTTATTTATTTTATCCGTTTCTTAAATTAAAAGTAAATTAACACATTAACGATATTAATTAAGAGCTGAATTAATAGAAATTTAAGTACACATGATTCTCAACCGAATCTGGAAGTTAATAAGCTTTTCTCTATAATATAAATTGACATTAATATTTTATGTTTAAGTAGCCTTTTTTAAATAACTTTGTTCTTTTAAGATCTACCGAAAGTAATGGAACCTACGATGAAGAAAGAACTATATGTTATATTGCGCAGGATATTTCAGGTTGCTGTTGATTAACCTAGATTCGCTAGAAGGACCAAAATTGGGTTAAAAAGTATTCACAACATTGCATTACATCCTATTTTTTAAATAACTTTGTTTCTAAAAATCTAAATTAATTAGTGATTGTCGGCATACTACTGCTCTATAAGATGCCATAATTAGCATTTGTATAATTTAATTTATTTTCTATTACTTTTATAAAAACTTCAAACTAAAGTTCAAACTAAAACCTGATTACTAAGCATTACGACCTATAAATTGTTTTCGTTGTGTTCAATTTTGTGTTTCTTAATTTTTTTCTAAATGGTTTTAGGAATTAAGTATTGCACTCCCATACTGAAAACAAAAGTAAAAGGGAATCACTACCCTAAAGAAATTCGTGAATTAATAAAAGAAAAAAGAAAACTAAGAAGAAAATTGGTAGCAAACGAGAGCACCTCGAGACAAAACTAACCTAAACAATGCCAGCCAGCAACTTAAAAGAGAAATCCAGAAAATTAAGAATGAATCTATTAAATCTTATCTGGAAGAGCTAACAAACGACAGTAGCACAGAGTACTCGCTTTGGAAAGCTACAAATAAAATGCCAGTATTACATTCTCCTCCAATAAAACTGAAAGACGGTAGTTGGGCCAAAAATAATCAACAGAAGGCAGAGAGATTTGCCACTCATCTAGAGAATACATTTAAGTTGTTAGATGACCAAGACGATGACCAGGATTGGCCCGAACCAGAGAAAATAGATGAGAAGATCAAGCCAACTTCCCCAAAAGAAGTAGCTGAAAATTAAAGAACAAATCGACCCAAATAAAGCACCAGGTTATGACCTTATTACCGAAAGACTGCTAAAAAATCTACCAAGAAAAGCTATCGTAAAATTAACAAATTTAATAAATGCTGCCTTTAGACTACAATATGTTCCAGATTTATGGAAGATAGCTGAGGTGATCATGATACCAAAGCCTGGGAAACCGCTCAATGAGGTGACATCATATAGACCAATACCACTCCTACCTGTGATGTCCAAGGTGTTTGAAAAACTCCTCCTGCGAAGAATCTTACCAATAATTAAAAAAAAGAAACTAATTCCAGATCATCAATTTGGATTTAGAAATAAGCATTCGACAATTGATCAGGTGCATAGAATAACTGCTATAATTGAAAGATCATTAGAGAAAAGAAAAGTCTGTTCTGCAACCTTCCTAGATGTGGCACAGGCGTTTGATAAAGTCTGGCATATGGGTTTGATACATAAACTTAAATCATTCATGCCTAAACAATATTCAAATATATTACAATCATATTTAGCGAACAGACATTTTAGAGTTAAACAAGAAGATGCATACATTGATCTCAAGGATATTAAAGCAGGTGTTCTACAAGGGAGTGTATTGGGTCCAGTCCTATAACTAATATACACGTGTGATATACCTGAAGTAGAAGACGACACCATAGCTACCTTCGCAGATGACACTGCTGTCTTAGCTGTCTTGTCCAAAAAATGGAAAATTAGCTAAATGAGAATAAATCAGTCCATATAAATTTTACCAAAAAGAGAATTAATAATATTCCAATTATAATAAATGATGTCAAAGTGCCTATTGCAACAGCAGCAAAGTACTTGGGGATCACTCTTGATGCAAAGTTTCGCTATAAAGCTCACCTGAAGAAAAAAAGAGAAGAACTAGGCATCCGCTACAAGAAAATGTATTGGTTAATGGGAAGGCATTCCTCTCTATTCATAAATCTCTCTCTTCAATCCTGACCCCCCAGGGGGAGTGTAGTGGTCGACGTGATGTCGTGTATTGTCCGGCTCCAGAGATCTGTGTCTCTGGTCATTCCTTTTAATTCATGCCTAGGTCTTTGGCATATTCCTGTAATTTGATCTATCCATCTTGTTGGGGATCTTCCTCGTGATCTGCGGCCTTTTACCTTTCCTTGTATTATGAGTCTTTCCATGTTTTCTGTGTTTGCTCTCATAACATGCCCAAAATATTTTAATTGTTGGAGATGGACTTTACGAGAAAGTCGTTAGCTAACTTTTAGCTCTCTTAAAATTGAATTATTTGTTCTACGGTCGGTCCAAGGAATTCGTAACATTCGTCTCTAACAGAACATTTCAGTGGCGTCTATATTTTTTTCTCCGATTGTCTCAGAGTCCAAGATTCACATCCGTAGGTCAGTATTGGAAATATTAAGCAATGACCCTGTGTTTGTGATTAATGATCCCAGATATAAGTATGAGCTTACAACCTCGAACCGGTCAATTGTGGTTATGTGTGGATGATTGTTGTGTAGTCTATCCACTATCATGATCTTTGTCTTTGATATGTTTAATTGCAGACCAAATATTTGACTTTCGTTTTCGATAAGTCGTTTAAGTTCTATCAGCTCTGCTTGACTATTTGCAAGAAGGGCTGTGTCATCTGCGAAACGTAGGCTGTTTAGTTTATGACCATTTATTGAGATGCCCTTTTCCCATCCTTCAAGTACTCTTCACATAATATACTCTCCATATATGTTGAATAATTGTAAAGATAGTATACATCCTTGTCTGACATCCCGTTCTGGATGAAACTCGTTCGAAAGTGTGTCAAGTACTTTAACTGATCCAGTAGTGTGTTCATATAGTTCAGTTATAAGCGTGATTAGATGTTGTGGTATGCCTACTTCTTTTAGTATTCGCCATAAGTGTCTCCACTTGACCCTGTCGAACGCTTTACGGTAATCTATAAAACAGATGTATAGTGGAATGTTGAATTCCCTAGATTTCTCGATTATCTGTCTCAGCAGGTGTTCTCGAGTGCCTCTACCTTTGGTAAATCCAGTTTGCTCTTGTGGAATTTCTCTTTGAAGGAATGTTTTCAGCCTCTCATTGATTATATGTAGCTTATTCTTCTTCTTCTTCTTCTTCTTCTTCAACCTGTGTTCGTCCACTGCTGGACATAGGCCTCTTCCATTTGCTTCCATCGATTTCTACTTTTGGCAATTCTCATCCACTGCTTGCCCGCGACTTGTTTGATGTCGTCTGTCCACCTCTTCTGCGGTCTGCCTACTCCTCGCCTGTTCTCTCTTGGTCTCCAGTTTGTTAATCTTTGTGTCCATTTTTCGGGATTATCTCGGGCAACGTGTCCGACCCATTGCCACTTGAGCCTTGCAATACGTTCTGAGACATCAGTAATTTTTGTTCTTTCACGAATGACGTTATTTCGAATCCTGTCTCTCAAACTAATCCCTAGCATCGCCCTCTCCATTGCTCTTTGAGTTGTACTAAGCTGCTCTAAGGTTTTCTTTGTGAAGGCCATGGTCTCCAGTCCATATGTAGTTACAGGCAAGATACATTTGTCATAAACTCTACGTTTTAGACACATTATATGTAGACACATTATATGTAGCATTCATAACTAATACACTCCTAATCTATAAACAAATACTGAGGCCAGTATGGACCTATGGCTGCCAACTCTGGGGCTGTGCCAAGCCTAGTAACATCAAAGTAATCCAGGTATTCCAGAATAAAGTGCAGAGGAACCTCGTAGATGCGCCTTGGTACGTTAGGAACAACTATCTTCACCGGGACCTCAAGATGGAAGACGTCAATCAGATAATCAAGAAATTTACAGGGAGCCATGTACAACGACTCCATCATCATGTAAACGTCGAGGCTATCCAGCTCCTCGACAATACGAACCTAGAGAAAAGGCTCAAAAGGACAAAGCCTTTTGAACTGGTATAGTGAGTAAGTGAAAAGCAGAGCAAAGTGTTGTGCGAGTATACATGCTAAATTTAATGCTAGTTATTAGAAATAATAGGAAAGATATTAGTGATTAGACACCTAATTTTATGTTTTCATTAGTAATTTAAGTTAGAAACAAATTGATAATTGGTCTTACTGACCAGATTTTAATGTAAGTACACTTCGGTGTCTTTAGTAAAATAAAAATGTTTTTAGATGAACTCTAGAAGCTGAAATGTCAGGAAATAATTCTTAATTAGTAATTTGTAATCCTAATGCAATTACTAATAATGATGATGGGTAGGTATTTATGATGCTTTTCTTAGCTTTTATTTATTGTTTTTAACTTTTTTTTATTATTTTTAGAAAAATACTAAAATGTGAAACGTGCAGTAACTGTGTTAGAGAGTTAATTGTAATCGCTATTTCTCAGTAGTTTTATCCCCGATTAAATGTGAAAAAAAAATCAATTCTTTATTAATTTTAACCAGTTAAAACTAGTGTTCCGAGGCATAATTCTGTTTTGTATGAGCTGTTTTAATATCGTAGGTGAATGTCAAGGAAATAGTGAGGCAGCCGCAAGGCGTTATGCATTAAAATGCTCCAATCGAAATACACCCGATAGACGATTATTTCTGAGCATGGATCATCGTTTACGGGAAACGGGTACATTCCAACCGCAAGTTGCTGGCAATAGTGGTCGTCCAATAATTGATGCAATTGATGAAGACATTCTAGAAATCATTGAAGAAGTCCCTGGAGCAAGTACAAGGGTAATAGCTGCTCAATTAAATGTCCCCCACGTAAGGTTTTGGAGGCGTTTGAAGGATAAGCTGCTTAAACCCTATCACTTAACAACGGTTCAACAGTGATTGGTTGAAGATTATCCTAAAAGGATTGGATTTTGCGATTGGCTGTTAATGAAAAACACCCGAAATACTAACTTTATTAGAAATATTTTATTTACCGACTACGCTATCTTCGATAGAAATGGAATAGCAAACCATCAAAACAAGCACATTTGGGCCGACGAAAATCCTCACGCATAAAAAACGTCTTATCACCAAAGGGCTTTCAAACTAAATGTTTGGGCCGGAATTGTTGATAACAATCTAAAAGACCCAGTATTTCTTCCCAATAATTGAAATGGTGATAATTATTTGCAGTTCTTGGCAAACGATTTACAAGAGTATATAAGCAATAAGGCAATAAGTAGCCTTATTGCAAGAGTATTGCAATAAGGCAAAATATGTGGTTTCTACAAGATGGCGGTCCATCGCATTACAGTAATAAAATCTGGGAATACCTTTGCAGGCAGTATTGAAGGGGTCGTGACGCACCTACTTCTTGACCACCCAGAAATCCAGGTCTTAATCCCATGGACTTTTGATTTTGAGGGTTTATGAAAGACAAAGTGTATTCTGTAACAAAGCGAGGACAAACAACAATTGAGGGATAGAAAAATTAAAGCTGCAAATCAATTTCGTCAGAAAAATATGATTTTTCAGCAAACTCGGTTTTTCTTAATAAAACGATACTGAATGTGTATTGAAGAAAATGGGGGTCATTTTGAACATTTATTCTAATATCATATTTATAGTGATAGACATTTTTCGTACTTGTTAATTCATATATTCCATTTATTGAGTTAAACGAAATTTTTTAAAGGTTAATAAAAAGGGCCGTAACTCAATAAAAACTGTTTTTTGAAAAAAGTGATAAGACGCATAATTTTTTTAAAAATAATGCGTTAAACTAATTGTGCCACAAAATTCATTTGATTTGAACGTACTCAAAAGTTTGGGAGGATTTAGGGCTGTACATCACCTTAAAATTTTTCTGTGCGCTTAGATTTTGTTGTTTGTTTTTTATAAAAAATGCTTTCAGAACAAGAAAGTAACGTGTCCATTTTTATTACAAAATGCCAAGTATTTTAGGAGATACTGCAAAAAAATTATTTTTATTTTGTACCTTCAAAGGGCTTAAATTTTTTTTGTTTACACTTTTTGTACTAAGGTAAAATGGATTCAATCAATTTATTTTTGTCCCCGAAATGCGTAATTTAATTTATGACATACTTTTTTGAAACACCCTACTAATGTACATTTTTAGACATCTTTTGAAATATGGCGGATGCGAATAAAAACATACCGCCAATAATTCAATAAAGTTACGAACTTCTTCTTCTGTCACTGTTTTTAATTAAAAAAAATGTGGCATCAACGACGGGATTTTTTAATTTTTTCTATTTTACTTTTTTAATTGATCTCTATTGCATGTGAATCGTCTTCATATTGATCTTACAGATTTTTACTCTAGCTACTCCAACGCATTTTAAGTCTCCCTCATGGTCTTTTTGGTGTATTAGGTCGCTAGTTCCCGAGTTTTTTTTATTCCATCGATTATATTTGAGACATTCGTTATATCTACCCTATTTTCACTTTAATTTAGCAGCCTGTTCGAATGTTTCTTTAAGTTTTGTTATATTCTGAATTAGTTTTGTGATCTTGGAATGACATACCTAGCGTATGTATTTCAAGACTAGCTGTTTCTTATATTTTCCATATTGGCTGTAGTTAATGTCTAATTAAATATTGTTCTGAAGCTATTTTCTTGTGGCATTGTAAATTAATTACTATTTAACTGGGAATAAGCCACAATTAAAGATAAAAATACGTTTATTGACGTTTCAATTTCCACTTCGGAAATCGTTCTCAAAATACAAACAGTAAATTAAACAAATTTTGTCTTTTGTTACATAGTAAAAAATTCTTCTAATAATTTAATTTTATCTGACTCATTTATACTGACAATTCAGACATACATTATGCATTTTAAAGTAGACGACTTTAAAATGATATTGCCAATATTGTTGAGTTGCGCTCCTGGGACGACTTTACTTATAAGATAGTTCATTCGATTACATGAAATCAACTTTAACTTGAGAATATCCTTAAAAAAAACGTAGCATGTAATTCGTCTTTAAAAAGACAAACACATGACACGATGACAGTAAAATTCTCCTGCTAGTGATTCCGTAGTAAATTATGAGGGAAAAACCAGGAAAAAAACCTCATAATACTATCCCGACATGGTAAGTATTTGTTCGTGCATTTAGTTTACCTTCAATAAACACCAAAATTCAGATATTATATGTTTCGTTATTTAAAAAACATAAATGATGTATGCTCTAGATGTTACTGACTTACTAATTCTGGTATTTTCTTATTAATAACTTCCTTTTTCAATATTGATAACCAGATCCTACTACATTCTGCCGAGGAATTTGCGACACAATTGGCCTCATTTAGCATAATTAGAGCTGCTTCTTTGATTTTTCATGTGTTTTTCATTCTTCATTCTTCAAGTCATTCTTTGTGTTTGTTGTTTTGAATGTTGTTGAAATGTTGAATTTATTTCCTATCCTTTTAAGTTTTTCTGATAATTCTTTTATGTACGGTATTGTTATTTTCCTCATATTATTCCTTTTGTATGCTGTAGGATCTCGTTCTAAGTTGTTCTGTTCTATTCGATCGATTGTTGAAAATTCCTTATTTATAAACGATAAAGGATAATCATTTTTTAATACAACAGATGTTAACAAATGTTTCTCCTCCAAGAACGAATTTTCGTTAGAACAAGTAATTTTGGCTCTATCGTATAAAAATTTAATTATTCCCTTTTTTACATTAATATTGTGATTTGATTTGAAATTTAAATATCTATTGGTGTGTGTTGGTTTTCTATACACCTGAGTCTCATATCCAGTATCGTTCTTAGAGATTAAAACAACCCATCATCAAAGGATGATAAAATCATCCTTTTTGCATGATACAGTACACTACTATCAAGCATTCGACTGGTATTAGCTAAACTAAAAAATTCCAGGACTGGCTTTGGAAAAATTAATTTAGGGATTCGTATTAAATATTACACCCTGTATATATATATTTTTTAAAATGCAATAAGTGATTTTCAAACTACATAAATAGCCAATGAAAACGACATATGCGACAATGTTGTCGCACTTTTATTAAATTTTTAGTGAACGATCAAATCTTACCAAAAATAGAACAACCATAATGAAGTATCAAATTATAAGGTATTAATTTAAACAAATGTTATAAATTTCAAACATTTTAATTAAAATGAGTTCCTACAACATAATCTAATACGTAGAAAATTAACATCTTTGCTGTCACTTTGTATTATCTTTACGATAGAATCAATTGTTTTTCAATTTTAAATTTTTACTCATAGATCGTATTGGGGCATTATTTTCGATAAATAATAAATTAAATTAATTAAAAAGTCAAACCTCTTGTATGTGTTAGTTTTTGTTGATTGTAAATGATTAAAATTTTATGTCAAATACCTAATAATACATTGCATCAACTGTACTAAATAAAAATAAATCTAAAAAAGTTTAAAATGAAGGTTGGCGTTGACCGTTTGACGTTTCTTGATATTTTATACCCATTGTCATTATTGTCATTATCAATTGTTATTTATGTGTACAAGAATACATATTTCTTCTGTCATATCTACGTTAAGTACATTGTGTTAGTTTTGGTAGAGCTTTTGTTACTTTTGTTCAAAATGCCACATCAGTTTTAGACCACAAAATATGCAGACATAATATTTGTTTATAGATTCTGTAATGGAAATGGTAGGGCTGCTAGTTGAGAATATCGCAGAAGATTTCCTAATTGTCGAACTCCCAGTCATCCAACATTTGGGTCAGTTTTTAATTATTTGCGAGAAAATGGCACTTTTCCTAGTGGACCAACAGAGCGACATGTAGATGAAGCGCAGGAAGATGACATTATGGACGCCGTTACTATAAACCCTACAATAAGCACTAGACAAGTAAGTCGAGAACTCAATGTTACTCAATCAAAACTAAGTAGAGTCTTACAAAAAATAATATATATCCATATCACATTCAAATGGTTCAGCGACTACATGCTGGAGATGAGATCAATGTTGGAATTTTGTAGATGGATTAACAATAATCGACCAACGCTATACAGGACACTATTTACAGATGAAGCCCAATTTACCAGAGACGGGATAAATAATTCACGAAATTCACATGTGTCAGCAGAAGAAAATCCCCATGCTATTCGAGAACGTCGTTCTCAGTTAAGGTTTTCGGTTAACGTGTGGATTGGTGTCATAAATAACCAATTAGTAGGTCCTCACTTTTTTGATGGTCCTTTAACAGGGCAGGTCTATTTGAACTTTCTACAAAATATTTTGCCGAATTTGCTTGCCAACGCGAACGTTGCTATCCGAGGGATGTATTTTCAGCATGATGGGGCACCACCACACTTTTTACTGGCAGTGAGACAACATCTCAATAATGTTTATGGCAACAGGTGGATAGGACGTGCAGGTCCTATTTCGTGGCCTTCAAGATCCCCTGATTTCAATCCCGTTGATTACCATATTTGGGGACGATTGAAGCAACTAGTTTACGCAGTGAATATTATTAACCGACAACAATTAATTGATAAAATTATACATTGTTGTAATACTATTAGAAACGATCCCCAGAGTATCCGCAATTCAATACGTCAATTAGCAATTCGGCAACAAAAATGTGTACAGGCTGCAGGGTTCCATTTCGAAAATCTATTTTGAATTATTTTTATTTTGTTACCATTATTGTATCTTTCCCAGTTCTAATTTATGGGTTTATCATAACTATGTACATATTTTTAGTTTTTTTTTTAAACTGTTCTTCGTTATTGTTAGTGGTTACTGTTTTTTGTTGTGCAGTGACTCAGTTTATCATTTCAATTAAAATGTTTGAAATTTATAACATTTGTTTAAATTAATTACCTTATAATTTGATACTTCATTATGGTTGTTCTATTTTTGCTAAGATTTGATCGTTCACTAAAAATTTAATAAAAGTGCGACAACATTGTCGCATATGTCGTTTTCATTGGCTATTTATGTAGTTTGAAAATCACTTATTGCATTTTAAAAAAATATATATACAGGGTGTAATATTTAATACGAATCCCTAAATTAATTTTTCCAAAGCCAGTCCTGGAATTTTTTAGTTTAGCTAATACCAGTCGAATGCTTGATAGTAGTGTACTGTATCATGCAAAAATTAAAAAAATCAAATGAGCCATATAAACACTACAGTAAAATGAAATAAATGGTCAATTACACAAATCACCCTGTTAATTAATAAAGAAGAGGAGTTGACATTTTTTAGTGGCCACATGATATGCTCCCTGAGGGACTCTACATATGGTAGAAGTATGTAAAGTTCCTCATGACTCACCCTGTATAGTCTGGTTTTTTAAAAATTTTAAATTAAAAAAATTTTATTGCAAAATTATTGTGCGAAATTTATTAAATCGATTTAAATGAAATTTGAGGAATTGTTTTTCTATCTTATAAATATGTTTTAGACAATTATAAAGGTCGTTAGTGCAATCTAACTGTTTAAAAATCATTGAATTAGAAAATGATTGTTTCTCCCTATTTTTTTGTATTTGTTGCTATTTTGCAACAAGGGTAATAGATTAATTATGTAACAGTTCTCCCCTCCTCAACCTATTTCATTAAAAAATATATAAAAATATATATAAAGTGTAAACGCATGCCAAAAATAGATCACTTGAGAAAGGCAATCAGCCGAAACAGCTGTAGTGATATGCGTTTAAAATAAATTTTGTGGAAGTTTGAAAACAAAGTTTTCAGTGTTTTATTGTTAAATAAAGAATACATAAAATTTATTTGTATAGGTTATGTTAATGTGATGATAATGTTATAGCAATGCAATCCAAAGTTATTCCATGCATTTGCTATGTATGTTCCCTAAGTTTGTTTCCTAATGGCTTTTATATGCAAGTGTACAATTCTAAGTATATAATTCCAACTTATACAAAATGTAACACTAAGATATGTATTTATTATATACAATATACGTTATTTTTGTTTAAAACAAGAGTCCAATAGCAAATAAATTCCAAATCAACTTTTTAACAACTTCTAGTCAAAGTATTTTAAATATTTCATACAACACATATTAAATATAACTGTTTAATCCGTTACAAAGCTTATTCGCTAATTATTTAATTCAAACAATATAAAGTGTTCCTTTAATATAATGATGGCAAAATAAAACTTACTTTACAGATACTTATTTTTGAAAACACTTCCACAACCATACGCCACTAGAATACAAATCGGTTACGATAAGTTACACTGATTTATCAATAAAATAATTGAAAACTGCAGTATCGCCCATGTGACTGAAATCTTATAACTTTTCCAACTTAACACTGACCTACTAACCTAACATTGTTTCCAGTAACTCACCTATTATATCACATATCTTTAACTGATAAAGAATGAAAAACATTTGTCGCTAGAACATGTCCCGCTGGTAAATGACTGTGGTTATTCTTTGTTTCATAATGATTCGTACGTCACAGGTGTCCAGTGGAAGTTTTATTGCAATTGCATTGATTTTGAAAAGCGGTTTACACTGTTGTTTACCGGGACTGCTGAATGAATCGTCCTGCATAGAATTTTCCTAATGCATTTCCTGCGGGCGCCATCTCCCGAGGATACGTTAAAATAGCTGATTTGAATTGGTAGCAGGCTACTTTATGTATTGATTTAACAGGAATATTTTTGGGAATAATTTTATAAATCACATAAAACTAAACATTTATAGATAGTATTTATCGTTTAACAGTGATAGCTAAAAGTCTCCTGCCTTCCTCGAATCTTTTGAACGGATATACTTATAATAGTAATATTGGAGGGAGGAAATACAGGTAATGCAATAGTCATATATTTCATTACAGAACTACTGTTAATGATAATTCATAAACGGGACCCTATGGCAAGTGATATCTTGTTATAAAAATATTAACCCTAGATTACTGGACTTATTTAGCCGCACGTGATTACCGGACTATCATCAATTTTACTACCCTTGTAATTTCAAAACGTATATTCAAAATCGGGCTGATAGCTCTGCGGGCTGTGCGGCTGCCTCTCATTCGCTTCACTGTCGAATGGTTTAGTGGATGTGGGTCGAGCCCAAGCTCGGTGTACAGAAAACAAAAAGTCTAACGCAGCAGTTTAAAATTCTAGATGAATCTGCGGCTTAGACTAGGATATGCTGGGTTCTGATCGGCCTATGGTGGAGCAGTACGGCAAGAGATAAGGGCTTGCGGCTCAGTGATACTCCTCCATAGATCCCTACCGGACGGGCGTAACGCCTAAAAAATCGGATATATATACATATATATATATATATATATATATATATATACATATATATATATATATATATATATATATATATATATATATATATATATATATATATATTCAAAATCTGGACAGAAGATCTTTTATCATTATAATAAAATATTATAAACGAATAAAAAATAGAATTGGTTAATGTTTTAAACACTCGGTTCAAATTTTTCCACGATGCGCACCGCATATCGCATGCTTGCATACTTGGCAATGTGTAGTTGTCATTCACCGTTTTTGGCTTTGACAATAAAAGCAAATTTTTATTTTTCTTTCTTGATATGTGGGAACTTCTTCTACAGCAGTTATCTTTAAAATGTGAGCTATATTGTGACAAATATGTCAACACAAAGTAGCGGTTGCGAATCTTTCTCTCATCCATAGTTCGGCAAGAGACTGGTTCAAATCAACCATATACACGTACCGAGAGATGGACTTTTTACCTCTTTTTAATGTGTTGTATGTGTAAATGACATATGAATTAATACTGGCTATATTCGCCATACAAGAAAACAAAAATAAAGGACGAAGACAACAGAACAAAAAAAATAAAGAGTTGAAAATAAGCACATGGAACATAAGAACTATGCTAGCTCCAGGAAAAATGTTAGAAATAGGAAAGGAACTCAAAAAGTATAAAATAGATATTGCAGCACTGCAAGAATTACGCTGTGAGGGACAGGGACAGATTGACAAACAAGACTTTACAATGTTATATTCAGGAGGAAAGAAGCAAGGGCAAAAAGGCGTGGGATTCATGATACTTAGTCACCTAAGAGAGAAAATTATAAATTTCAAGCCAATATGCGAAAGGATGGCCTATGTTAGAGTCAACAGCAAACCATTTAATATATCAGTCTTGAATTTATACGCCCCCACAGAAACAAGCAATGGAGACGAAAAAGAAATCTTTTATGATAAGGTCGAAGAGGAGATAGAAAAAATACCCAAAGAAGATGTCATATTTGTACTGGGAGACCTCAACGCCCAGATTGGAAAAGAGGACTTTTTACAGCAAATTGCAGAAAAGCATACAATACACGAAAACACGAATGACAATGGGCAAAGACTATGTAACCTAGCAACAAGAACAAATTTGTTAATAAGCTCGACAAAATTTGAACACCCTAAAATACATAAGGTAACATGGAGGTCACCGGATCAGAAAACATATAGTCAAATTGATCACATAATGATTAATAAACGAAAAAAATCGTCAATAAAAGATGTAAGAACATTCAGAGGTGCGTGTGCAGATTCAGACCACTACATGGTCACAGCCATTATAAGACAAAAAGTTAAAATTGAAACAAAACAAAAAAACCAACATAAAAAGTGGAATGTCAATAAATTGAGTAATGAAGAAGTAAGAAAAAAATATGAAGAGGCAGTAACAGTTCAAATAAAAGAGAAATATAAAGTAGAAGATATAAGCACAGAATGGGAGACGATCAAAAAATCAATAGAAGAAGGTGCAAATATGCAGATAGGTAAAAGTCAGGCCAAAACAAGAAACGAATGGTATAACCAAGAATGTAGAGAAATAACAGGAAAAAAAGTGCAAGCCAGAAATAAATGGCTAAGAACAGATAAAGAGGAAGACAGAGAAGAATATGAAAAATTAAGAAGGAATGCTAAGAAAGTGATAAGGCAAAATAAAAGAAGACAAAAAAATGCAGGAAATAGAGCAGGAAAGAACAAACAGAAATACGAAAAGTTTTTACAAAAAGATTAAAGAACAAAACAAAAAATACAAGGGCAAAACAAACGGAATAAAAAATAGAGAGGGAATAGTGATAATAGAGGACCAAGAATACAAGCAAGTATGGAGAGATTACTACAGAGAGCTCTTGACGGAGGAAACAACAGAAGAAGAAATGCATGACGAGGAGGAAACAGTACACGAAGAAGAAGCAAATGAAGTAGACATCGAAATTTCAAAAGAACCAACATTAGAGGAATTGGATGAAGTAATACAGAGAAGCAAAAATGGAAAATCCCCAGGTAAAGATGGAATTAATATGGAACTAATAAAATACGGGGGAAGGGAACTAAAAGGAAAAATACTGACACTATTGAAAAATATATGGAGAGAAGAGAAAATGCCAGGTGACTGGGAGGTAGGACAGATCATAACAGTACATAAAAAGGGAGACCAACAAATCTGTGAAAATTATAGAGGAATAACATTACTAAATACAACATATAAAATATTGACATCAATAATAAAAAAGAGGTTATCAAGGATCACAAAGAAGATAGTAGGACAGTACCAATGTGGATTCACAGAAGGAAGATCTACAATAGATGCAATACACACAATAAAACAAATAATGGAAAAAGCAAACGAGTATAAATTAGAATTGGAAATGTTATTCATAGACTTCAAACAGGCATTTGATTCAATTAAAAGGAACCTATTAATGACAGCACTTAAAAAATTAAAAATTCCACATAAACTCAGAAAATTAATAGAAATGACAATGAGAACTACAAAAATAAGCATAAAGACACAAAGAGGAGAGACAGAAGAATTCAGTATAAATAAAGGAATGAAACAAGGAGATGCCTTATCAACAACGCTATTTAATCTAGCATTAGAATATGTACTGCGAAATATAAATAAAGGAAATCTCAGAACAAGAGGTGGTCAAATAATTGCATATGCAGATGATATTGCTATTATTGTAAAGAACAGAAAAATAATGAAAGAAATGCTTGAAGAAATAAGAGAGAAAGGGAAGGTAATGGGGCTAAGATTAAATCAAGAAAAGACAAAAATTTTAAGATTAGGGAAAAAACCAATGAAGGAAAAAATCAAAATAGGAAGTTCCGAGTTTGAAGAAGTAGAATACTTCAAATATCTAGGAGTTACAATAAGTAAATCCCGAGAAAGGAAATCCGAAATAAAAGAAAAAATAGTAGCAGCGAATAAAGCTTATTTTGCAAACAAAAAATTACTTAAAAGCAAAACACTGACTAAAAAAAGCAAGATGAGCATTTATAACACCATAATTAGACCAATATTATTATATGCAGGGGAAACAATGACGATGGTTAAAAAAGATGAAGAAGACTTAGGAATTGCAGAGAGAAAGATTATGAGAACCATACTAGGACCAATCAGAACAGAGCAAAATGAATATAGAAGCAGAACAAATGCAGAAATTAAAGAAGAACTTAAGGAAGACATCGTAACTAAAATAAAGCAATGCAGAGTTAGATGGTTAGGTCACATTTGGCGAGCAGGCGATGAGACAGTGACATACGCAATGATAGAATGGAATCCAGGAGGAAGAAAGAGAAGGGGAAGACCGAGATCAAAGTGGCTGCAAGAAGTTGAAGAAGACCTCCAAAGGGCAGGAGTCAGTGAATGGAGAGGAAGAACTAGAGACAGGAAAAAATGGAGAGATATTGTCAAGAAGATAAGATAAACAAAAAAAAGACTGATCCACTTAAGAAATAGGATCTAGAAAGCATTTGCGGTTTAACCCCACGCTGGGGTGTATAGCCATTATATAATATATATATATATATATATATATATATATATATATATATATATATATATATATATATATATATATATATATATTCGCCATATCATAAAATACACACAACGGCAATTTTCGGGGTTTCCTGTTACAGCTCATGTTGGAACACATTTGGTCAAAAGTATCCACGCCTTATTTTATGTTATTGTAATTTTTTATAATTACATGCTTACCTGTTTCTTCTGATACTTCTGCCGTTTCGTGCAAAGTTAAAAGCAGTAAAACTAATTTCTGTTTTTTAGGGACTTAAGATAATAAAGTTTTCTTCTGATCAAAACAGAACATCGAAGAGTTTTGCATTTCGATCTTTGAAATAAGAATATGTTCTAAATCGGTAATGTCCTCACATAGACATTTATTATTATCTAACAAACCTATTTTATGTTTATAATCCACTGTCAATAGTGCAAAATTGCAGCTCATTCGACTTATAATCCGAATAATTGAACGATTACGTGTATTCAAAATCATGGTTCGTCCTTTATTTTTGGTTATATACTCTTAAAAAACTATCCTTTGTCTCCACATTTATATTTTACTTGCTACTTTTCCTTAGGCTCCTTTAGAAAAATTGGAATAAAATGGAATGGGCACCATAAGGAAGATAAAAACAAGGACCAGCTAGGAGATGGAAAATATATATAACGCGATAATGAAGAGATGTGTCAGAGAAGCTGACTGGGATGATAAATCGCTATGGAGGGAAAAATCGAGAATTTATAAAGGAAACAAAACGATAGTTTTTACTGTTTTTATTTAAAGTAATCTCTCAGGGATAGTGTCCATGAAAGGTTATTGTCTCTTCTACGAGCTGTTTTAAAATATTGATATGATTATATAACTACATCACCTAATTACAAAAATAATTTATATAACACAGAAAATATAGTTTATCTAAAATTAAAAGACAAGGTGTAAAAATGTCATAAAATCTTTTTTTTACGTTAAAATTAACAATCTTAAATTATACAAGTTGTTTCATTCGCTGAAAATGGCTAAATTTCTAACCAACCATTGTACTGTTAATTTGATACCTACTTCTACTATAATTATCTCGATCAGAATATATTCGAACTGTAATCAAAATTATGCATTTTTTAAATTAAAACCTTTAGTGCATGGTTATTGAATTAGTTACTAGAAGTAAAGCTGGTTTAAGAAAAAGTTTCCACTGTGTGCAAAAAGAATGCTGGTACCGTTACCGTCATAAAAATCTGGTACAACTTTTATAATCAAAAATCGTGTTTTTTAAGTTGTGTACGTTGGTCTTGTCACATATGTCATTCTAATTTCTAGGGCACCGTTGCCAGTTCAACGAAAATATTATATAAAACCAGCTAAAAGCAAGGCTGTGTGACAGACTGCCAGTTTTGAGTATACTTAAAACTAAAACACTATTGAGCATTCTCGATCAGTCACATTAAATTTGTTTAAACATACATACTAAAAAATTCTCATATTAGTTTTGTAATTTTCCACCATCTCAATTAAGTACCCATAAATTGACTTGTGTTTTATAACAATTTATGAAAATATTTCAATTCAAAAATAATGACAGATAATAAAACATTACAATGAGATTTTGGATTGTAACTGTTACGTTTTGAAAAGCGTCTTTTCGCAAGGCATATTTTCTTGTATATAATACGTACGATAAAGTATATTGTTAGTTTTTCACATTTTTTATCATTCTTTTAATAAATAATAAATTAATCTTGGTAGTTTGTCTGTTACAAAACTTATTGACACAAGATACAGTTTTAGTTCGGTAAGCAATTGAAGTATAAGATTACAGTAGATGGATTCCAATATTCCCTGTGCAAATACCCTAGTTTTAAAGATCCTTCAAACATTTTAGATAATAACTCAAGCCTAACTCTGCTTATTTAATTTCTTAGATTCAGTTTTTTTGGTAATGATAAAAATAATAAGTACCTTTCTAAAAATTTTATACATTTTTGAACGTTATTTTTTTATTTAGATTTAGTTCATTTCCGTTATTTTTAATGGCAACAACGAATTGGTTTCTGAACATAGGTTTACATTGGAAAAAAAAAGTATACCAATTTTATATGACGGCAAGTGTACTAACCATATTTAAATAATTAAAATAGTAAATAGAAAATAACTATAATCTTTCCTATAAATATTTTGTCATCAATATCAAGAAGAATCAATATCACTCTGGAAATGAGAGCTACCTTCAGTGTGCTTAAGTTTTGTAGCAAAAGATGGCGGCAGAAGTATTCGAGCAGAGCATTTTACGTTCAATATAGAAAATGAATGGATAGCCATTATTATCATTACCTTGTGGATAGATTAAGCGATGAGACCCTTTGAATAATTACTTACATTATCTTTCTGGTAATAAATTTTAAAATTTCCCCTTTATAACGAGATTAAATATAAAGCCTACCCACATTGTGGATTGTTATGACCCACATTTTCTTTTGATATTCTCTCCAATATGAAATATGTTGAAAGTGAAAACATTAATCTCTACGGTAATATTAAAAAAGGACCATGTACGCTGTACCGTACGATCTAATCAAAAATCGTGTTTTTTAAGTCCTTATTCAAATTTATTCTTAAGTAATTCCAATTACCTCTAATACTAATATAAACAAAATGGGAATGTCCAACTAAAAATTGTATAAAAATACAAATGTATTTATTTTAAAGTATTGTCATATGCAGTGATCAGTATTACACTCCTTACAAAACTTTAAATTCACAATCAATAGCAATATATTCATATTAGAAATTTTTCAACAGTTACTAAAACTATCAGATCCATAAATATGGTACTAAATTTCTATGGGTTAAGAGACACTCAGATATTGTTGGCAATACTATTGCTGATTCTATCGCTAAAAATCCATTACAGCATCCACATATGGTGAATTTAACACATGTGACCTACATGCCTATATCAAACAACATATTAAATTTAAATGGGACAGACAATGGATTCAGTTTGGTGAAAGCAGGGGCACTAATTTATACAAATTATTACCAACAGTAAATGTAAAACAATTTTACAAAGATGTTACACTAAGCAGAAAGACAGTGTCAACTGTCTTAAGATTAAAAGTACATCATGGATGTTTTTCAAAACATCTACATAAAATAGGAGTTCTCCCAACAGACCGATGTGAGTGTGGAACTAGTATAGCTGATTTAAATCACATATTCTTCAACTGCCCACTACATCGTAATACAAGCACGTGGCTGCTAAAAGAATTGATAAAAGAGGATTTAAGTACACCATTAAACGTAAATCTTCTATTAAGTGATGACAATATAAAAATATTTAAAATAATTATGATATTTCTTGTAAAAATTTAATTAAAGGTATAAGTGTAAAATTGATCGTATGCTTGAACATTTCCTTTGTATGTTTACCATATAGTATGTTGCCCACCTACCTAACCGTGGTTTATGTCTTGTTTGTTCTGATGAATCCGCTCTGATGAATCCCTGGCTGTGAAAAGTGTAATCTTTGTACAATCCTGTATGAATGAATACTAATATTTATATGTAATTACGTGGCTAAAGGTTTCAAGCCAAAGCCAATATAAAATAAAAAAATATTTTAAAGTAAAGTAAATAAGTAAAACAATATTATACCAAATTAAAAGGATCATAATTGGATTTAGAGTGGATCTACCAATCCACCTTCTCGGAAAACATTGATATAAAAAGTCGCCAATATCACGTGTACAATGTGTGTGGGCGTCATCTAATTATAATCATTATGATTTACACGATTAGTACAATTAAACTTTAAGCTAAGATTAATAATATTACACAAATTAATATAAAACTCAATAGGCTTACGGGTTAAACAGCGTCGATTATTACTGCGCCGAGCTTTCGACATCCTCTCTGAAGTCTTCTTCAGGGCTTCCGAGGTCTCAGTCTCCTAAGCCCCAAATACTACTAAGCTGATCTCTAATCAATTCACTGCACATTCAATGTCATTGACAATTTGAGCCAGGTTTACCACTCTCTCATCTTACGAAATAAATAATACCAATATTCATAATTTAAAATAGCCGTATTTTTCATTCAAAACAATAACATAATCATCCCAGATCTCTAAGTTTCATTAAAACATAAATTACAAAAAAAATCATCAAATTTTTCCGTCATACAAATCCACCCGTCCAACTATTCTTTCAATGACCCCCGTAGAAGTTCATAATTGTCTCAAACCTTGGAATTTGTTGAACATATGGCCCTTGAAAAAAATTTTCGGTATCGCGTCACGTCGTTTTGCGTAGATTGCAATAAATCAGTGTTTTGTTTGTCTTCATTGGAGAACCACATATCTAAATGAAGCCAAATGTACGTTTAAAGTGTTTGTAAATCTTCGTTTCTGCGAATGTTATTTTTTTGCATGTTTCTGTTTAATTTTTTTTTAAGTTAGTTCTAAATTTATGAGTAAACTTAAGTACATATACGATAACATCTTTAATACTACATATTGAGTTGTAAGTAATAAATTATTAGATCTGTATTTCTTATAAACTCTATGTCATCTTTGTATTTTAGAGAACTGATGAAGCTTTAGAAGTATAAAGCGAAACGTCTTCTATAAACTTATGAAGTAGTTGACTTCTGTTTTTTATTTTGCCAACCTGACTGACCGAATAAACCTTTGAATTCACTAGTTGAATACTTTATTAATATAAATTGACGGTCGTAGTTTTTACAATATATATATATATATATATATATATATATATATATATATATATATATATATATATATATATATATATGTTTTGGATGAGTTGGAGTCAATAAAAGGGACTATTGGTTAACTATTTTTTATTCGAGCTTTCAATTGTGTTTACAATTATGATTAAGAGCTGCTAAAAAATAGAAAATATCTTACAAAGTTGACATAAAAAGAAAAAAATTTTTGTTAACTCACCAAATAAAATTAGTTTAGTGAATAAAAATGCTGCTAACATGTTTTAAAAAATATTACTATAAAAATGTTTTCAAATAATAAATGTTTGTCTGAAATTTTAATATAATTTTGAAAAAGTTTCTTAACACAAAAACAATTAAATTTATAAATAAGTTAGAATTATTCTTATCATCCGCCTTCACAAATTAATTCATTCATTAATACTTTTGTCTTCAGGTTAATACAAAGATGCAAATATTCCGCTGAGCTCTCTAGGTTGAAACCATACCATATTCAAATCGGTTACCGCGAAAATCACATCAACAGAAGCTACCACAGACATTATTCTGCTACTCAATCTCAACCCAAAGACTCCAACCCTCATCATACTAAAGCTTTTCTTCCTTACATCAACGGTGTCATTGACGAAATAGACAAAATTCTTAAATCAAGAGGAATATAGTCAATATTTCCTCCCAACAAAAATTTTTATTTCTTGTCCGATTAATCAAAGGCAACATTCTGAATGAACAAGATGGAGATTATGAAATTTCTTGTACATACTGCCTCAAATCTTATTTAGTCCAAACAAATCGTAGAATCAAAAATTAAACAAAAAATTATCCTAGAAGCCATAGAAATTGAAAAAAGGCCAAATTGTCTCAACAAAAGACATGACGGCAAGTATCGTATTAAAATAGAGACAATCATGTTATATATACAATGAACTAATCCACCTCTGCAATTTTCCATAAAGCAAAACTGCCTTTCCAAACAATATCCATAAATCAAGCTCACAAACTCAAAAATATGTTAGTGGTATCTAACAATTTCAGCACTTTGGCGCTTTTCTTATCATGTTTACTGAACTATATAAATTTTCCATCAGTATAGGATGGGTAGATGTGGATATATATGTAGAGAGATCAACATATACCCACTGCCGCCACAAGAAAAATACTTCAATTGGATTTCCCAGAGTTTCGAGCGTTTCCAGAATGAAATATGATATATATCGCGTGACGGAATAAATACAAAGATCCAATAATTCACACGACATCGTTGCATTAGAATAACATGAACGTTTTCTAACGCTCTCTCTGGCGAGCTCCAAGAAAAATTCCTATGTAGCTTTTCATTGTAAAGAATTTTATGGGGAAAAATGTTTTGAAATAAATTCCAGATTGTGTTTGATACAAAGCAAAATATGTTGTTTCATAAAAAGATACAATATCTTAAGACACGCGATCAAATTTATAAGTGCAAAAATCAGAAAAATTTCTTTTAATTTTATCAGAATATATTATATTAACTGTAATTTGGATCTCTAAATATTAAGTTTTAAAGATAATATGCTAAAAAAAGTCGTATGTAGTTTTAGAAATAAAAAGCATATCGTCGAAAACAAAAAAAATTGCTCAGGAGTGGAAGTCTTTCGCGGCTCGTTTTTTTATTGACAATTTGTTTTTGGGGTTAATAGGCAGGCGTCAAAAATCATATGCAACAATCGTAACTGCTGTATACTAACTCCGAAAATAATATACTATACCAAAATTTTGCATTTGACAAATTACGACTGAAGCACTGGTGGACCGAGTAGCTTTACTGAACTATTGCCAGTCTCAAACCTGAATAATAAAGGAGGAAGTCTACAGCTAGGTTAGCAACCTACTAAACCCATACAGCTTACAGCAAAATAATTAGATCTCAGAATAGGAAGGATTCAAATACAACAACCAATGCGAGAAAGATCCTAGAGCAAGACATAAAGTAACTCTACAGAAATGACACCAACATAGCATTAGATGACATGTACGCAGGAATAGGCCGAAAGCGAATTTTTATCCCCACTATAGGAAGGCATAGACTAAACTACGTTAGTAGCGATAACGTATAAACTTAGCAGCAGTACTTCTTCTTCAAGTGCCGTCTTCGTTCCGAAGTTTGGCTATCATCAAAGCTATGCGTATTTTTTTTGCAGCAGTACTAAACATGACAATCGCTAATACCTATTATCAACAGAAGAATATACACAAAGTAACCTCATAGACTCAGATCACTAGTGATAGACTAGTGATCTAAGTATTGAGAGCTAAAATTTTATATATAACCTGCTATACCTTTTTGGGTTATCTCTTGTGCGGCTATGGAGATACCAGCTATTTCTCTCTGAACTACGCTGGCATTTTTGCCCATATCCCACTTTGTTTTTAGGTTTAGTGATCTGGAGTATGTCCCCGCATTCTTTTTTTTGTCTGTTTCGAATTGTAGGGTTTTTTAAAGACAAACTTTGGTTCAATCGAGTGGCCGCATGCCTGTATCATTGGTAGCGCATCCAGCTCTCGCCGCCAGAAACAAGTTCTCAATTGTCCCATTCCTACATTAAGGTTTGCACCAGCTGAGCGCAGTCGCATCATTGTCACTAGCGCCACCTCTTTGACATATACATCTAGAGGCTTGGTGCCAATGATCAACTCCATTGCATCAGTTGGTTTTGTTTTCATGACACCTGTTACATTTATACAAGCCATCCGCTGAATATGGTTTAGTTTGTTTATCGCTGTTGCCTGTAGCACTGTTGGTACCCAAGCAATAGATCCGTAAGTTAGCATTTGCCTAATGACAGCAGTGCAGACCCAGGCAATCACCCGACTGTTCGTCGACACTGCTCATAGGCAATTTATGCTCTTTTAACTCTACCATCTAAGTGTGAGTTCCATTTTAACTTCCTGTCAAGTAAATACCAAGGTACTTCACCTCGTAAGAAAAATTCAGACTGTAGTTTAAAATCTTTGGGGGTATTAAGCCCGTGATTCTTCTTTTCCTGGTAAAGTGGACCATCTCTGTTTTCTTAGGGTTTCTTAGTCCAAGAAGTAATCTTTATATGTTTTAAATACGGATTTTGCTAGTGTGTTTAGTTTTAATATTAAACCTAAAAGCTATTATTATTTTAAATATTTCGGCGCGACTTAAAATCCCTACTAACTTTTTGAATATCCCGTATAATACACAAATAGCATAGAGACGGCAGTTTTCAGTTTCATACATATTCAGAAACATCATCAGAAAGGACCTTTCTCTTGATTCTAAATATATTTTCGAAATATGTACGAGACTGGCTTACCTGTCACGATATTTTAGGCTAAAAGGGTTCACTTAGAAAATGTCTGTCAGCAAAATTGTAATAGTTGAAATGCGATAAATCCATTGGCTAGGCTTTGGGTAGGAAAAAAGGAATTAATTAAAAAAAGGAATAAAGTAATTAATGTTACATCGGGATAAAGCACTTACTGCTTACAAGATTACTAAAAATATAAATCAATGGAATGACTTTAAAGTATTGCGTAATTTAGTAACAGCCATGATTATAAGGAAGAAAAAAATCATATTATTATTTTAAAAATATACATAATTAATCTTCTAGACATATGTGGAATAATTTAAAATATTTGGTAAATAAGTACAAAACCAAAAATAACTTGAAATTAAAACCGTGTGAAATACAATTGAGATAAAAAAACACTTTATTGAAGTCATACCAAATATGAAAGCAGCCATTGATACAAAAAATATTCTCTGAAAATAACTTTAAGTATTTCCTCAGTTTTCTCTTGCATTTAAATCAGTATCTGAAATTAATATTTTACATATTATTAATAATATTAAAAGTAAAGCTATTGGTGATGATGGTATTAAAATATTAACGCTGCAACTGTGTATTCCCTTCCTTATCACACATATCATTAACTTTTAATTAACTTAAAGTTTAATTTTCCCCACTAAATGGAAACGGACACATGTTATTTCTTTACCGAACACTAAAATTACAGAAAGCATGAATGAATTAAGACCAATAAGTCTACTGCCTACATTATATAAAATTTTGGAAAAGGTAATTGATATTGTTACAACCGCATTTAAAAAATAACAACATAATCCTACGATGCAGTCCGGTTGTAGGTCCAGATATCCAGATCTTTAAGCGTTATTAAATATTACAGATTATATTTTTACAGCCTATCACCAAAATAAAATATCAATTCTAATTCTTCTAGACTACTCAAAAAGCTTTTGATACAATTAACCATAATTGGTTATTCTCTATTTTAAAATATAGGTTTAGAAGCGAGAGCAGTTGATCTAATGAAATCTTATATTTCTAATAGATGTCAAGCAGTAAAACTTAATCAAAATATTTCTTCATTGCTATATCTGGTGTGCCTTAAGGATCTATATTAGATCAAATTTTATTTTTTAATATACACTTCTAATTTTTCGTCTGTGTTTTTGTCCTGTTCACAACATTATTACGCAGAAGATACCCACCTCTATACATCATTTTATTAAGATGAGTGTGATCAAGCGGTAAATGCAATAGACCTTCTTCATCTGCAGATTTTTTCTCAAAATCATTGTTTAACCCTTTCAGTCATGCTGGGTATAATTGTACCCATTAATTTGTATGCATATATAATTCTACAGGAATCTGCAACTTAGGCAAGTTTATCGAAATCTATATTCTATAAGTACTATACTTCTGCATTTTGTACCTAGATGGCGCATGGATGGTTTTGTGCTATAAGAAAATTAATGTCAAAAGCAATATGTCGGCAATTGCATTGTTCATAAGAGGTAAGTGTACTTGTTTCTTCAAATATTAGTTTGAATAAAGTCAGTCGCCGTTTATATTTCAGTGCAATGTTGAAAGTAGTGTTACTTCTTAAAATAAAATAAAATCCACAAGGAAAACAATTCCTGTAGCTGGCTGTATACCACGTATCACAAAAAAAGAGGTTAGTCTTTGTAAGTGGGTATATTTATTTTAAAAACCCTTAAAAGGGCTACATCAAAAAACAAACGTTTTCGGACTAAACAGTCCATCATCAGGTTTAAAATCTGCTAGGTGTATGTATGGTAGGTGCTGTATTTTTGGTGGCTCAAGCATTTTAACCTAGCAGATTTTAAACCTGATGATGGACTGTTTAGTCCGAAAACGTTTGTTTTTTTTTGATGTAGCCCTTTTAAGGGTTTTTAAATAAATATACCCACTTACAAAGACTAACCTCTTTTTTTTTGTTACTTCTTACTAATTGTGAATATATGTATTTTATTGAAATTAGATCTTTTTCAAATATAGAAGTGTGCTTCAAATTCGATGGGCACAATTGTAGCCAAAATGACTCAGTGTTATTTTTTGTTTCAGAGTAAAATGCCTCCAAAAAAGTATTTAACTGAGAAGGAACTCCTGGAAGAGCTGGAAAAACTGTCCGACATAGAAGGATTTGTTAGTGATGACGACAGTGACTGCGAAGAAAAAATACAAGTAAGACAGAGAGTTGGACATATGATAGATGATGTCTCACAAAATCAAAATGAATTGGAGGACGAGGAAGAGGAGAATGAGGTACCAAAGGAGGATGATGATGAACAGGGCGAAAACGATGGTAACTATGATAACTTCATTACTCTGAAAAAAAATGTAAAATGGTTACAGAATGTTCAATATCTAACACGATAATTACCTAATAAAATAACACAGATTTCTAATGAAAACTGTTCTGAGGAATATCCAGTTACATATTTTATGAGATATTTTCCCGAAAGTATATTCGAAAATTTCGTTCAATATACGAATATGTATGCTTTGCAAACTGGAAATGAGAAATTTGTACGGTGTAATCTACAAGAAATAAAATCATTTTTGGCCTTAGTATTCTAACAGGCTGTCTAAAATTTCCAAGACTGCGAATGTATTGGGACAGATCTTTAAAAATTGATATTTTTTCGGACACAATGACATTGAATCGTTATTTTAAACTTCGCACGCACATACATTGCGTTGACAATCTGGAAACCAGACAGAGCGACGACAAACTGTGGAAAGTTCGACCAGTTTTTGAATCAGTCCTAAAGAGATGTAGAGAACTGCATATAGAAACAAATATTTGCATAGACGAACAAATCATGCCTTTCAAAGGGAGATTGTCTATAAAACAATACATCAAAAATAAGCCTAATCCATGGGGAGTGAAACTGTATTTATTAGGTGGTGAAAGTGGACTAATTTACAATTTTCTAATCTATCAAGGTAGTACCACATAAATAGAACCTTCCAATTTGAAATATGGACAAGGTTCTGCTATCGTATTGCAATTAACAAAAGGACTTGAACCTAATAAGCATGCATTGTACTGTGACAATTATTTTACGAGCTATAATCTTTTTACAAATTCTCAACCAAAAATCAATACTTGTTGCTGGTACTGCGAGGATCAATAGATTTTCTAAACCACTTTTAACTGATGTAAAAGATTTTTTAAAAACCAGAGAGGATCAACGGAACAAATTATCTCTTCTGATGGAATTGTAGTAACCAGATGGTTAGATAACAAGTCAGTGATAATGGTATCCAACTTCGTTGGGGTTGGTACAGAAGATGTTGTAAAACGTTTGTAATAAACAAACAAAATGTTTCATTGACGTAAGTCGACCCGAAGTTATACAAAAGTATAATAAGTCCATGGGTGGCATAGATAAAACAGATGCTCTTATTGCGTTTTACAGAGTAAAAAACCGTTGCAGAAAGTGGACTGTTCGACTAATCTCCATGCAGTTGACATGGCCCTAACAAATTCATGGTTAGAATATAAAAAAGATATGCATACTTTAGGAATTCCAAAAAAAGATATCATGGACCTTCTACACTTTAGGATGAAAGTTGTGAAGCCCTCATAAAAGTCAACTCTTTCAATAACCGAAAACGGGGAAGACCTTCAAGCGGTACATCTAGTCCAGTAGTAGATTGAAAACGCCAAAACGTTGAAATTGGACCTCTTACTGAGGTGCGATTAGATAACATTGGACATTTTCCAGAGCACTCTCAGCTACCTTTACCTTTAAGATGTAAAAACCCTGGTTGTATAGGAAAATCAAGATGGAAATGTCAGAAGTGCAATGTCCATTTGTGCCTTCAAAAGGAAAGAAATTGCTTTTTTATGTTTCATTTGCGCTAGTTTTTTTAGATTTGTTAAGTACTTTTGGGTACAAATGAACCCATAATAAATTTTTTTATGTATACATGCTATAGTTTTATTAATGTCCAAAAAGTGTTATATGAACTGTTTTAAGTACATTTTAACCAAAAAATGTTTTTTCGTTCGCTGAAAAAAAAAAGAGGTACTGAAAGGGTTAAAATTGAATACATCAAAAACTCAGGGTATCATTTTTGGGAGGAAATAAAAATTTTATTTTTACTAAAAAGATTAAAACCCTAGGGGTTCGGTTCGACGAAGAATTAGGGTTACATATCATGTAAGTATTTGTTTACACAGAGCTTACGCTGTTTTAAAATAACTGTATTAAAGCCGTAATTTAAGTAGGGCTACAAAGTCATTATTATGTAATGCTCTGGTATTATCAAAATTAAATTATTGTGACGTGCTTTACAATGCGTGTCTCACCACTGAATTTGATTCATGGAGAATACAGAAATTTCAAAATTCTTGTTTGAGTTTGATTTTTGACATCAAGAAATTTCAAACGATAAGTCATGTTTTCACCGTAGTCAAGTGGCTAAATATGAAAAATCGTCGGAAACTTCATGCTTTATGTTTTTACCATAAAATCATTCAAGAGAGAGTTACACCATACCTGTACAATCGAATAATTTATAGGACTGACGTTCATAATCTTAATCTTAGGCACAAGAATACCCTCACTTTACCTAAACATACAACATGCTTTTTTAGACGTTCATGTTCGTATTCAATTGCTTTCAATATTACCAGTGTGTCATATAATAGTAAAACACTGTCTAGTGTCAAGTTCAAGAGATTAATTTGTAAGCATTTGTTAGCTGAACAGTAATTTAAAAATTAAGAATTAAAAAAAAATAAATAGTTTATAATTTATAAATTTAATATGTAATATTTTTATGTTTTATTGTAAAACACAATTTCATTATTATGAAATATATATATTTCATAATAATGAAATATATATATATATATATATATATATATATATTTAGATATAGATATAGTCTATCTACCCAATCTTCGGAGGATTAGGTGGAAGAGCAGTTGTATGCCGCTGTTACACAGTGGTATACAAACTGAATCTCGCCCTACAGATATAATATTTTAGTGTAATAGAAAATTAATTTATTTGTTAATAAATACATTTATTCCAGATTTAGCCATACGGCTTACACTTCTTCTAAGGGGAAAACTTACTTATCCCATCTCCGAAGGCATCAAAAGGATTGAGCTCTGGTGGGACTCTTTCCGTGTTATCGAGCCCTTTCACTATTTGCTAGCGCTTCATGTATTTCGGACTCAAGGTAAACTAAGTTATCTAGAGTTGATTTATCTTGACCAAATCCACTTTGTTTGTTAGATAGAACAGATCTTTGCTCGAGTATCCAAATAAGGCGCTGTTTAATTATTTTTCAAGCACTTTGCTCATTGCATATCCTAACGATACTGGACGGTAGGTGTGTGGGTCTGAACGTAGTTTACCAGGTTTAAGGATAGGTATTGTGTAAACATTATTCCAAGTATGTGGAAACACTCCTTCAAGCTATATTTTTTTACATACCTTTAGTAAATAGGCAAATCCATTTTTGGCAAATTTTTACGGAACTAGAGTTTTAGGACTAGAGTTTTTAATAGAATTTATAGATTTAGTTAACTCTTTCTCTAGTATTGGTGCATTCATTGGTAGGTTATCGCTTTTATCATAATTAAATTCTTGTAATTCCTCCTTGGTTTTAAATTGTAAAAACTCTTGAGAACAGTTTTCATTGGCTATTCCAGATCTAGATGTATAAATTTGGTTAATATATTCTAAAAATCTTATTGATGAGTTTGTATGGCATCCCGAAATTTTGTTAATTTGTTTCCACACTATTGATGCTGGGTAGAACTGTTTAATGTTGAAAATAATTTTTTCGACGAATCCTTTTTTGCTTATTTCACCACTTTTCTACTAATAGCCCTTAACTTCTTATATTCTAGAAGTTTTCTAGTGTTTTTTGTTTTTCATTTGAACTTCAATTAGTTCGCAACCTAAGTACTGATATCTGTGCACCCTGCCTAAAAGTTTTCCTTTAGCATAAGCACTGTCTTTCTCCATCTTTTTCTTGCATACCACCATGATTTTTGTTTTATTTGTATTTAGTGTCATTCCATACCTTTCGCAGTATTGGGTAATGCGATCAACCAAGATCTGTAGTCCTTCTCTGCTGGCCTCAAGGAGTATTCTGTCATCTGCGTATCTAAGATTATTCAGAAGTGCTTCGTTAATAAATATGCCTTCATTTACGTCTTTGAATGACTTTTTAAACAATTCTTTTTTAAACACACATTAAAAGGTAAAGGGGAAAGTACACATCCTTGTCTTACTTCACGATTTATAGGTATTTCTTTCGATTTTTGTTGGTCTATTCGTATTATGGCTTTCTGATATCGGTATAGATTGGCAATGATTCTTACGTCTCGTCATCTAATTTTGTGTTCTGCAGCATTTTTGCCATTCGGAATATTTATGCTAACGGAATATACAAAAAGATAACTATTTAAAGTTGAGAATAATGAAAGCTTATACAAACGACAAAGTATTAAAAACAATAAGCTTGATGTACAAGATATGGTGTATTGTACTTTACCATGTAGGATGGCGTTTGATGCAGAGGGGCACTAGCATGTAGCTAAGATAGGACTGCCTTGTTTGATGAATTTAATTGAATGAATTGTTTTTTCAAGTTGATGCTTCGTATGGACGATAATTACCTAAGTGATCTTCACTTTTAACGAAATCCACTCATTTTGTATGGATCTTTGTTAACAACGTTGTATAAATCAACACTCAATTATTTGCAACATTGTATCAATAACTATTTAATTGTTTGATAGTGTCTGGAATTTTAAAACAAAAATATTAACTAACTATACGGGGAGAATCAAAAATAACAAAAAATATTTAAGTATTTTAACAATGTTTATATACAGTTGCGAAACTATAACACCACTAATAGCAAGAAGAAATGAAGGCAATGAATAGCAATCATAAGTCCAATATTATATCACCACAAGGACAACAAAGATAAAGTAAAGAGAAATTTTTTGCTTCAAATGTATTTTATGATGGATTTATTTTGGATGGATTTTTAGGAGAACTTGCGTTAATTAGGGAGAAGAAACGAAAATAATTAGAAAAAGAGTCTGGTAAAATAGATTTCAGTAATTAATAATTATTTAACACTTTTATACACTGAGTGTATTTATTGGTATTATTGGTAGTATGAGCAATGGTGAGAATAATCTTTTTCTACGAAGAATTAGTTAGCTATGTTAACAATAGTTATAGTTAAAAGTAGAAAATAATATTATTCTGTAATAAAAATATATATCAAGGTTTGTTTTTCACTAGAAAAACGATCCTGTTACTTCTATAAATAAACATCACTTGACCACAAGATAAAGTACCCGATTTAGTTTCGAATAATGTCGCTTTCCACTCTAATTTCTGAACTCATACGACCGTCTATGTACGGGCAAGCTTAAAGGAGCCCTTTTATTTCAAAGTCACAGGTCCGTATATGCAAATTACAGGTGAACAGGTCAACAGCCTTTCATACGATACACATGTGGAATTGATGAAAATTTACGATGAAGTCGAAGCTGTGTGTATTTACCGTAAAAATTTTTGATTAGCAAAAAATTAGATTGTCAATATGATAAAAAATGTATACTACAAAATTATAAAAAAACACATGTATCTGTATAGCCTTTTAGGAATATATATATATATATATATATATATATATATATATATATATATATATATTATATATATATATACATATATATTATAGATTCATAAAAAAAAATTGATTTGATACTGAAACATTTTAATATATTTTTTTGACGTTTCGACAGGAAATCCATGCCTTTTTCAAGAAATAATATAAAATAAGATTATAAGTAAAAAGTGAAAAATAAGATTATAAGTAAGAAGCAAAGAAGAAACAATAAATAAAGAAGATTATTTTACCCATTTATAAATGCTATTAAGAAGAAAATATTTTAAATTGGTAGAAGCTGATAATTAGAACATTCTGGTATATTTGAAAAAAGCAATTTCACAAAAACACGAATAACCGAGGCTGATAAAGAAGATATTGAGTTGTGATTATACCCTTTATTTTGGATAACAGTTTCATTTAGGCATTCAGTGATAGAAAGTTACCAAATTTTGTTAATATAATTTAATTATTGTAAGAATTTCAAATTTAAGATAGGTTGTTCTTAATTTATATACTTAATTTAGATATATATGTGTGTTTCATAATAGTTATAATAAAGATAATTTTAAAAAGTACTTACAAACTAATTCTTTGAAAACCGCAATAAAAACCCTATACTTATATATGTTATTTTAAATTATTCATTGCTCATACACAAACAAAACATCCTAACAATTTTGGCGCCCACCGCGGGGCTCTCTATTTAAAAGAATTAGTTTGGGAAGACAAGTGCTCTCATATATTTACATTAATTTTCATTAAAAAACAATTTATAGATTTTATTTTAATTATATTTAAACAAGTAAAGTCTCAAACTGTCTCAAGCAAAGAAAGGCACAAGAAGTAGAAACACAAGCTGTACAAGAGGAGAGTTTAGTTCAAGTTCCACAAGATACTGTAGAAATGAACAAAGAAAGAGGGTAAAATTTCAATATGGCAGCTTTGATGTCAATAATGATGCAGATGAACAAGAAATTGAAAGAGAATTCTTTGAGAACCGCGATAAAAACCCTCTACTTATATATGTTATCTTAATTTATTCATTGCTCACACACAAACAAAACATCAGAACAATAGAAGAACTGAGATTATCAGGAATAGGAAGTTCAGACTCGAAAATTATTTCCAAAATTTAAATACAGTTCCAGTTAGATAGTTCGATAAAAAGGTCGTACATATGACCTCAAATTTTATATACTTAGAGCCTACTGATACTGTCAAACGTTGGCATAAAAAAAACAAAAACATATGTACAAGTTGAAGGTCCAGCAGTAATTAAACTTTACAATAAAAGTATGGGCGGCGTGGATAAAAATGATTTTCTTGTGAATAGTGATAAATTGATAATCATTTCATAGAACGTTTAATAGAAGTAAGAAGTGGACTCTACGGGTAATATTTTACTATTTCAATGGCAGTATGCAACTCATTGTTGGAGTATCGTCGTGACAATCAAAATAAACCTAAAATTAAGAAAACAGATTTATTGGAATTTACGTTTTACGTTACATAAGCTTTAGCTTTTTCTAAAGCTCCAATGAGAACACTGAAAAGAGGTTGTTCACTGAAGTTCTCCTTTTACGTTTGTCAAAGATGAACCTTTCGAATGAAACAGCAACAACCTGTCAGCGAAGTGATATATGAAGAAATTTCTCACTGGCCAAATCCTACAAAACGTCACAAACAGCGTTGCGGTTTTCAATGATGCAGTGGAAGATCACACACAATATGTGAAAAGTATGACGTCTTTCTGTGCTTGTTAAAAGACAGAAATTGTTTCGAAAATTGTTATACAAGACATCGATAAAACATAATATATTGTTATACATGCTTTTTTTGTAATAAAATATTATATATAATTTCATCTTTATTTATGCTTCAATAACATTTTGGTGGCAGTTGCCACCAGTTTGTAAAATAAAAAGTGGGGGGTAAAAATGTTTATGAAAAATATTTTCAGTATTAATTAGATGTCCGATTAAAGAAAATATCAACAGAAAAAATTTTCTTTTGGAAAAAAAATATGATTTCCAAAATTAGGGCTGAAAGGGTTAAATTGCAAAAGAGAAGTCTCTTATACAAATCGTTTAATTCAATATTTGTCAATAAAGATCGAAACTAACAACAAAGAAATAAATTTTGGAGCTATACGGCAGTTAGTGTACGGGGTATACGAAGAGTTAGGCACTAACTACTTTTACGTTACGTTATTAACGATGTTACGTTTTTAACGATATAGTAATAAAATAAAATCAAATAAACCAAATTTTTCGCGTTTAGCTGAAGCTCACATCCAGATGCGGAGCCTCAATTAAAAGGCGTTTCAGTTTAAGAAGTTTACAAAATTTTCTGAAGGTGAAGTTATTTTTTTGCAATAACCATCTTAATTTAGAACTAAGACAAATAATACTATGAGTGCTGTGTTTGGTATGTACTCTTATATGCACCATTAGAAATGTGGACTCATAGACGGGTGTTAAATATGTCTTGAACCGCAAGAAAAATTAACCAGTAAGTACTGATTACTATTTAAATGGGAATAAGCCACAATTAAAGGTTAGAGTATGTTTATTGACGTTTTAATTTCCACTATGGAAATCTATCTCAAAATACAAACATTAGTAAATTAATAAAATTTTGTTTTTATGTAACTATTTACGAAGTGGAAGTTGAAACGTCAATAAACTTACTTTAAAATGTCACAAGAAGATAGCTTCAGAACAAGAGTAAGTAGTAAGTATGTAATAAAATTAAGACAATTTTTTCAACAAGAAACTAATTTTTAGAAGCAACATTATTTTGTGAAAATTTTTTCTCTTAACTCATTGCTCTCATCACTTTCTATATTCTAAGGATATTACATCTCATATTTTTTCTCCTAAATATTATTAGAACTATTATTGGACTACATTGTACAGCTACAGGTAAAAAAAAATCATTTTTTTAAATCAAATTACAATACGAACAATTCAAATATTTTTTATAAAATGAAAAGAAAAACAAACTTTCCCTTTTGTACAATCTTGAATTGTGGATTTCCTTTGATGTTGATGATGCCTTTTACTTGGATTTTTCCAATCTTTGCTAGAAACTCTTAAAATATCGAATAATAATATCGAAAATAAACCCGAACTAGCGAAATATATGTTTGATAAAAAATATTTATGTACTAGGAAACATAAAAGCTTAAACCAAAAGAGCTATAATTAAAGAAGTAGGAGAGTTATTGTGTTCAGTAACTAATAGTGGAATGGGTGGGTTAGTGGAATGCTTCGTCTGCCATATCAAACAGAACTAGTAGAATACGTACAACAAAAAAGTGGTATGAGAAATATAGTTTGAATGAATATAATTTAATTAGAAGAGATAGGAACTATGGCTACGGTGGTTCCAAAATTCTTTTTCAATTAATCTATTGACAATATAAATATAAAAATTATGTAGTTATAATTAGTCGTGAGATTACAAATAAGTTTGACTTTACAAAATGCAAAATCACACGTATATTAAAATTTTTTAAAAATGTGTTCTTTAAAATTATACATTGAACGGCAAAAAGTTACCATTCTATAAATTTTCGAAAACAAAAATTCATTGGAAGTTTTATGAACTGTTTCATATTGCGTCTCACTTTAAATAATTATTGCGATCATGTATGCTTTATAGAGACTGAAACATACTCATGTCGATCTGGTTCCGGTCGAAGAAAAATGTTATTTTGATGAAACTTTTAAGAAATCTCCATTTCACTGCAATTGCTGCAAGAAACCGTCTGCAGGAGATTCGAAATGTGAATGAAAGTGAGAGAACGGTTAGAAGACTCCTCAATGAAAGAGGACTAATGGAAATAAGGGCAGCAATTGTCTTGGAATTACAACCTAGACACTGTAGGAATCGATTAACTTTTGCTCCACAACATCAGCACTGGGATATATATGATTGAAGTCGAATTCTCCTTACTGATGAATCGCAATTTTGTCTGAAGTCTGACAATGGCGAAAAAAGGGTTTAGAGACTAACAAATAAAATATATGTCTAAGCTAGTATGTCCCAGAGAAGAAACTGTGGTGATGGTGGTGTCATGGTTTGGGTTAAAATCCCATTTGAAGATCGAAGAGAGAACTGAACTTATTTTCATCAATGGCCAATGGCAATCAAAATTTGTTTCTCTGTAAGTGTTTAAAAGGCCCTGGTTCTTAAAATAACTTTTTAGTAATAAATTATGTTTGGGGCTATATTATTCCATAAACAAATACGTTTTCTTTTAAATTTTATTGGTTTTTAGTTAAAAGCATTCTTAAGCGTCTTATTTTTGTCTAATTTATAAAAAGCCTAAACCCCATTTTAATTGTCAGTTCCCAGTTAATATTTGAATGTCAACATGCATTCCGATGTGTATCTTTGTAGTTATTGAGAAACTCACAATTTTGTAGTAAGCTGTTTACTGTTCGTTATTACTTAATTACAATATATCCTTTTTCATCTATTTATAGAATCAAACCGGCAATTCACTTGTTGCCGATTATTCACTCACAGGCTGCTGTTGTCACTTCGAGGCCAAACACCCTTAGTAATATTTTTGTCGAAAAGGTAAAGATATCATATTTCAAAATCTAGATTTTATATGTTTATCTTTAGGCCTACGACCATATCATCACAGTTCAACAAACATTATAATGATAATGTTTTTTTTAGAGAAAGCAACTTTTATAATTTTTTTGTAGAAGTTTATTTTTAGATTTCTTTTGAGTATGTGACTAAATGTAGCATAATTTTGTAACGTTAATTTAAGTACAATGGCCAATGATTTTCGTTTAGATTGTAGTCAAATAGTCATTTGATTTTAACTTTTTTTGTGAGATATTTTTGAGATTAGTTTTGATTTTCTGTATTGACTATTATCTGAAATAATATTTAAAGTATATAAATGATTGCAATCTGTTTTAAAATATAAGATTCTTGATTCTATTAATATGTTTTTATTAAAAAAAAACTTGAGCAAATATTAAACAATGTTTATTATTTATTTTTTTATGTCAAGCTTTTTTTGAAACTTAAATAAACTCAAATTATTTTTTTGAGACGTATTATTTTATTTTTGAGTAGAGGATATAAGTTTGAATTTTTTTTGTAAAAGATAATATAATAATTCTTCTGAAGTATTTTATTGAATATATAACCTTTTCTTGCAGTTTATGGTTAGATATGTAAATTAAAGTTTTTTGTCGAAAATTTGCTGATATGTTTCTGGCGTATGTTTTTTGTATTTTCATGATGTTTTTGAGACAAATCTTTGTTTAGTTTATTTATTTATAACCTGACACTTATGAGTTTCTTCATAAGTTCTAGGTTAAACTGTATTGGAGCCCATCTTATTGTACAGTTTAGCTGTATTTAGTGTCTTTCTTTGTCAAACTATTATATTTTGTTATTTATTTATTATCTTTTGTTTATCTATCTGTTTTTAATTCACACTTTTCTAGAAACTCCATATCCTTACCCACCCCCTGGGTAAGCTAATAATAAATTAAAAAGCCCTAATAAAACTCCCTGACTGGAGCAACGTGGTCTTCGTTCACTATTGTATAAGAAAAAACATTTTATTATTAATTTTTGTCAACTTTTTCGCTACAATATCTATTATTTTTTATGTGAAATATTTCCAAGATACATATTTCGTTTCAGTTCTGTTCTTTTTATAATTAAATAAATTTTTTGGGTACAGATAAACATTATCCATGGGGGGGAATGTTAAACTGTCGGCATAAACTTATTATTAAGTATATTATTTTTGATAGATTATTAGATTATTTCGATGGCGGCGAAGATGGCGTCGACTGAGAAGGACTTGTTAAGTTGCTTGTGCATTAAATGTGTCAAAAAAGTGAGTAATGAGCTAAAATGTGTGAACTGTCCCTTATAAGCTTACCCCAGCTGTGCTAAAAGAATGAAAAATGTTAAAATTATCGATCAAGGCATAATCTGTTGTGGTTCAAATTTAAAGCTTGACAGTGAGACTAGTGCTGAACTTGTAATTGCTGAAGATGTCAATATTACTGAAGAAGATGTCTTAAAAAGGAAAGTAAAATATTTAAAAATAATTATACTTAATCACAAAAAATTTATAATTCGTGAACTCCAAGAACAAATTAAATTAATCAAAAATAATGAAGTCAAAAACGCAAACAACCAGTTTCCTCTTTCCCATCTGCCAGGCGAAAGCTCTGTTGGCAATTTAAGCAACCTCGAACCAAGCTTAAGGTCAATGAATGTTAAAGTAGCTCAAAATAATAGGAATGTAACAGATGTCGATGTAAAACCTAGTCATTCAAAGTCCCCTTCAACTGGCGTGGCTGTCATTAGTGATAATACCGGTGAGATTAAAAGTCAATTTAAAACAGCTGATAACAACCAAATTGTAAACAATAATAGAAATCATATATTTAATAAGAAAGATGTTAGCCGCGCTACTCACGATGCTGATATACTAAAAATCCAAAATTTAGAAGACACTGATGGTAAGTAAAATTAAGAGAGATGAGTGGTTGACTCAGAATCGTCGTAAATGTAGATGTCAATATTTAATTGGTGGAAATGAGAAATGAGGAAAAATCGGTGGAAACCGTCTTAAACCGCAAAACAACTCCTGATAACTTACATACAATGTTAGCTGTATCATTTTCTGAAGTACAATGTATGGTATACAAATAAAAAATTCCAGAAGTTCCATATAGTTCCATGAAGGTCACCATTAATCAAGAAAACCTAAAGAGAGCTTGGAACAAAGATGTTTGGCTAAAGAGTGCAGTGGTATCTAAGCTTTTTTTAAAGAGGAGGATGCCAATTTACCTGGATCCTCTTTAAAAAATATTGTTAAATTTAAAAATTATTTAAAGGTCATTCACTATAGTGCTCATTCTTTGCGTAACTCTTTTCTAGATTTTGAAGTTCTGCTCAATGACATTTCAGCTGATTGTTTGTGTCTTAATTAGCACTGGCTTCTACCGGATGAGCTACATACTGTCAATATTAAAAGCTATCGTATGGTTTCTGGATTTTGCAGAACGGTCAAGTCTCATTAAGATGTAGGTATATATATTGGGAATAACGTAAGTTTTAATAATTTGAATCTTAAAAATCTCTCTTCTAAACAGCATTGTGAGATTACAGTTATTTTAATAAATAAATCTAATGTGCAGTTTATTACTGTCTATCGTACTCCAGATAGTGATTAAGACAAATTTTTTACCATTATGCCTAAAGCTCTTAAAAAAAACTAGTGTTTATAAACCTGTGATAATTACGGTGACTTTAATGCCCATTTTAATGAAACAGACATCAGAGCTTTAAAAGTCTGTAATTTTTTCGATCCTACAATATTACAAAAATGGTTAAATTTAATACTCGAGGTAATAGATGTCTTGATGTTTTCGCAAATATTGATGGTACTACAAAACCTGTGCATCTCAGTCACACATCTGACCACAGAGGTATTTCTTCAGTCGACTTTCAAATTTCCTGACTTTTTAATTTGAGCCAGATTTAGCTAAACTGCAACTGTAATTCTGTATACAATGATAATTTGGATATTAATTTAAAATTTAAAATGCCAATTGATGTGTTATTATATTCCATAAATATCTCTTTTCCAGAAATATCGAAATTGCTGAATAAAAATAATCCAGGTAATAAAGTAAACTGGTTCTGCGTGAGAGGCTTCATTGCTGCACCTAGAAGTACCATTATCAAACTTAGAAAAGAGTACAGAGAAGCCATCAAGTTTGCAAAAATTAATGCAAATGATAGGTTTATAAAAAATTTTGGCAACTCTCAGCAAGCTATGTGGAAACTTATTAATGGCAACAAACATAAAAATGTTTTTACTGATAATTCTAAACTCAAGGCTGATAGTTTTAATAGCCACTTTTGCTCAACTGCTGAGAGAGTAATAAATAAACTTGAGGGTCCTTAGCTAACTCTTTATGACGATTTAGAGTGTATAATAATACAGGAAAATATCTCATGTTTTAGTTCTCAGCCAGTGAATTTTAGTCAAGTTGACTTTTTCTATTTCAAAAATAAAAAATAGTAACAGCAAAGATCCTGATGGATTTAACACAAAAATTAGATAGATAGATAGATAGAAGTATAATTAATAAAATAGAAGATAAAACAATTAAAAGTATAATTAATCAACCACAAACAACTTTAATAAACCAATCAATATCGTGTAATACTTATCCTCAAGTGTTCAAAACTGTAAAGGTAGTACCTCTTTTTAAGAATAGTGGCTCTATGGATGATTACAACAATTATCGACCCATTTCTTTGTTTCCCATTCATGCGACCCAACTTTAGCTATTGATCATTTCACTAGAAATAGTTTGGAAGGGTTCGGAAAATCTCTTGACACTCTTGCATTGTATTTAGATCTTACTAAGGCTTTTAAGTGTGCCACACATAGTATTCTGCTTAGAAAACTTGCTTATTATAATTTTAATGGTTATGCTATTCAAATAATTTATTTAAATCTATCAAATCGTGAATAATATGTTTACTTTAACCAGTGTGATTCTCAAAAACAATCTCTGTTGTTTGGTGTCCCTCAAAACTCGGTTTTGGGTCCACTAGTATTTCCTATCTATATTAATGATCTAGTGTATTCTCAAAATGAAACAGTTAACACTGTTTTATTTGCTGATGACACTACTTTCTAAGTAAGCTATCAATCTTCTAAATGGTTTTTAACTGACCGTCTCTCTTTGAATAGCTACAAATCACCAAGTGTTAATTTTACTTTAAGAAATAAGACTTGTGTTGAAAACGTTATTTTACCACAATGTGTAACCGAAGCGAAGTTTCTGGGGATATATTTGGATACAGGATTAACCTGGGAACAACATATAGTTAATCTATCGAAAAAGCTTTCCTGACAACTTTTTCTCTTCAGAAACCTTGTACAAGTAACTTCTAGGGAAACAATTTTAACAGCTTATCATAGTAATGTCCATTCTCATCTGACATACGCTATTCAGCTCTCTCCAGCGGCCACTCTTGTCATATTAATAAAGTGTTCGCAAAACAAAGAAGGTGTGTTCGTATTATCTCTGGGCTCTGTAATAGGGCAGACTATAGAAACTTCTTTAAAGGTTTTTAAATTACCTTATAGTGAATGCCTTTTTTACATATGGTGAGTATTTTACTTCCAATTTTAATTTGTTGTAATTGTCAACAGTTTAAGTTAAAAACTGTGTCTATGTTTTATGTTTTATATTTATATTTATGTGTATATTAATCATATTGACATATATTTTTTTATCTTTGATTTGTAAAAAATACTTTTGTATTCATTTCTTATCAATAAACCATCTATCTATCTATTTAATCTATCTATCTAAAGCTTTTTAATACTAATTTTATTTTAGATACCATTATATACTTATGACTTCACATAAGTATCGCCAAAATATTTACAGACATTTTTCAACTATATCTAATTTAAATGTTAAATTTAACAAACAATATTGGAAAACTGAAAAATGCTATACTTGTAGGAAGTCAAACGAAACAAATCTAAAACACGCAATATTTTAAACTAAATGAAAAAGTACGTTAACAGTCCGCTCAAAGACCTTTCAGAAGCATGCAGAACAAATAAATAAACTGTGTTTAGCATGCTGCCACCATACTAGTTTGACGTCGAGAAAAAGTTAGTTTGACTAAGTAAATTATTGGAACTACCAACATATTTCTCCAATTACTTTTTTTTGCATAGTGTTAACAGTAAATGAAAAAGTTAAATCCTAGGACTGGAATACAAAAGAGCGGCATAACGAAACAGAAAATCATTCCAGTGGCGCACTTTGAACAACTTGCCTATGTCTATTAATAGCAAATTATACAGGGTGTTTTAAAAAGGTATTATCTCCTAAACTACTTGACATTTTGTAATAAGAATGGATACGTTACTTTCTTGTTCTGAAAGCATTTTTCATAAAAAACAAACAATAAAATCTAAGGGCACAGAAAAATTTTAAGTGGGGTGTGCAGCCCTAACTCCCTCCAAATGCGCTGAAAAATCATATTTTTCTGACGAAATTGATTTGCAGCTTCAATTATTCTAACCCTCAATTGTTCTTTTTCCTCTATTGTTACAGAATGCACTTTCTCTTTTATAAAGTAAAAGTCCATGGGATTAAAACCTGGACTTCTGGGTGGCCAAGAAATAGGTGCGTCACGACCAATTCCAATACATCGACCAGGATACTGCCTGCTAATGTATTCCCGAACTTCATTATTGTAATGCGGTGAACCTCCATATTGTAGAAACCACATATTTTGGCTTATTGCAATAGTCACTTCTTTCAAATATTCTTGTAAATCTTTTGCCAAGACTGCAAATAATTATCACCATTTAAATTGTTGGTATGTACAGATACAGTATGATACAGTTCCTTTAAAACTTTTTTTTAGTGTTTTTAACGAAAACGAACCTTAGTAAAACATCTCTAAAAGCAATACTGAACATCTATAAATGTCCTCAAAGCACTGTAAAAACAGGAAACACACACACATACGCGAAGCATTCAACCCAACCCCTAGTGACATGTGTATACCACTGCTAATCAGTGGGATCCACATGTCTCGCTCCAGAAGAACCAATTATGCTGGATCGGTACCTATCTGACCCCTAGGTTTTCCCCCACCCCTTCACTACGTCTGACATACGTAGTGAAGGCTTATGTACTTTACGTCGGGCGATTTGGGTAATGAACAACACCCTCCGTATCTACATGGTTGTGGTTAAGCCACCTGAAATTAAGGGGTAGCTAGAACCTTTTTTCCCTAGTTACTTTACTGAATTTACTTGTTATGAGCATTACTTTGGACCTGGTGTCCCTAAAAAGTGTGTGCCCTGCACGGAGAGGCACCAACCTAAGTTGGTGCCCCTTCGCACAGGGGAAAGTGTGTGTTCGGTCACTCAGCTGCCGATTTGGCTGAGCACCTGACTGGTCTGGCCACCGAGCCCATGCTTGCCGCACAATGGCCTTGATGCTCAGAAAGTCGCGTGCTGGTCTCCCAATTAGACCTGTCTTAAGAGCCTATGCCAAAAAGTTGGCTGTACGAAGAGAGCATAAGGCTCTCTTTGTACTATTTTCACGTGTTTGTATATATGTGATAGGAGTCAGTATCACGTAACTATCATGTCCAAATTATGAATATACTATTCATTGTCACTATAATTCACTCGCGAAGTTAGAAGGTATTTTCTCGGTTTTTTTTATATAATACTACGACTTAAAACTAAATATTTTTTGGTGAGCAATTCCTGGTGTCTGGAACTCTAAAATCCCAGACCCCAGTTCTTCCCCATTTTTTTTGTTCTACTTTTAACTCGCGTTGCTTTTGACTAGTCTGTGCCTATCTCAGTCTTTACGTTTGTGTTTATGCTACTGGGACATATCCAGCTATTTGTTGTTTAGGCCGTCTATGTGACGTCCTAATGTTTGCATCATAATCTATTAGCTCTCACAGCTTTCTGTTGGGGTGGTTACTTATCGCATTGAAGATGTCATATGCTTTCTCATTCATTGTGTGAAGGATTCTTTTCTGCTTTGTATCTCTGTATAGGTATCGTAGAGGTACATATCTCGGTACATTTAGTGCTTTTCTGATTAGCTGGTTTTGTGCTACTTGCAGTTTCTTCCTATTTGATTTGCAGGTGTGTCCCCATGCTGCTGATGCCTATGTTAGCGTTGGAAGGATTATGCTATTTGCTACCCTTATTTTCGTCCAGAAGTTAATTTGCTTTTCCTGCCTATTAGCGAGGCAAGGTGCATCTTTGTCAGTTTTGTGAATGTGAGCTTGTGACCAAGGGTCACTCCTAGATATTTAGCTTGATTGCTTCATTCTATGTTTTCGTTTGCTAGATTTAGTTCCATGTTGGGTATTTGTCTTAGCTTTCTAAACATGACGGCCTGCGTTTCCTCCGGGTTAAGTGCTATTTTCCACTTTTTACACCATGCATATAGTCGATTCAGAGAACAATAAATCAATATAGGGTTGAATGTTCGAATAATTGAACTTTGATGGTATACAAGGCAAATATAGAACACAGTAATTAATTATATCTTGCCCAAGTACTTTCGATCAATAGATCATCCTCAGGGGCATTTCGTCGGTTGTGGCCTATCCAACATGAGCAGAATGTCATACATGTAAATTTGGACATAACAATACAATACACAAAGACAAACACTTTAATTTTTTTTTTAAATGGAGAAGCTACATGTTATATAGAAGCCAGAGACAGAATGATTCTGAAGAAAATCATTCTTCAGAGAAGCCGGAGACAGAATGAAGATATTAGAAGGAGGACAAATACTGTATATTCTAGTGTAAACAGAATTGAAACGAGACAACTAGCATGGTATGGTCACGTGAAGCGAATGAATGAAGATAGATTGCCAAAGAAACCTTTAAATTACATGCCACAACAAACAAGAAGAAGAAAAAGACCTTCAGTTGCCTGGGAAGAAAATGCACGACACATAATGAGAGAGAGCCATCAAAGCAGACGAATGGATGGACAGAAAACGATGGCGGTCGAAATGCGAGAGGCGGCAGAGGCTGTAGGAACCTCGCATATATATATATATATATATATATATATATATATATATATATATATATATATATATATATATATATATATATATATAAACCTTGATTCTTGATGCTTGATCGATATTACTCTTTTCCATTGTCGATATTACCCGATTGATCGATATTACTCGAATTTTTTGAGTTTCAAAAATATGTATTTTTAAAACATTTGTAATGTATAATATACAAATGAATCGCAAAATTTGTTGATAAGCGCATAACTTAACAACGCATGGACCAAACTTAACAATTCTTTTTTTTAAAATAGTCCTTGAAATCTAAGGATAGTTTTTACGGCGAGAAAAATTTGAATAATTTCCGGGAAAACTTTAAAACATCACTTTTATTTTTCCCGTACAAATATTTTCTTACTAAATGTAGAGTCAATTTAAACTTTATTGCAATTCAATATAATTTATTTGAAATTACAAGCACTCACTATTGTCTAAACAATGTAGGCATGTTCCTAACGTCGCCGTCGAAGAGTCAATTTGCGCTTTATTGTCGCTGCACAAAGTTCAAATTCAATCAAATATTATGCTATATCAAATGTTTGCGTTGGAGGATCTAATGCGTTCACACAAAAGTGATAATATCGTGAACCCGACCAAATTAAAAAGTCAAAAAAAGTAAGAGCTATAGATTTGATTGGCCTCGCAATATTCTTTTTTTTGTTTTAGTTTCGGAACGCGACATAAATTGCATCAGTTTTCACGTCGTTACATCTGTCAAACAAACCACTTTAAAAAGCGTTTATTATCTTCAATAATTAATTTATCATTAAATTAATATACTCTATACACGTACAACATTTTTTTGGCTTACATGACTTACAGGATCATACAGAGAAGCCTGCCAACGTTTTCAATTACTAGAAAATGACGCTCATCGAGTTCAAACTCTCAATGATGCTGTAATATCATCACAACCTCATCAAATACGAACATTGTTTTCTACAATCATATCTACATGCTTCCCATCAAGCCCAAATGATTTGTGGATCAAGTAGAAAGATAATATGTGTGATAATATTTTGTTTCAAATACGGATTAGAAGGGAAAATCCAAATATAGAAATAAGCGAAGAAATTTACAATGAAGCATTGATTTCAATTAAGGACATGTGCTTGATAAAGTCAAACAAACTATTATTTCAATTAGGCCTGGCCGCGCCCAATCCTCCAATGCATGATGCTTTTAACCAAGAGTTATCCCGAGAAAAACTGTATGATCTCAGCACTTTGTAAGAATTAATTCAAACATGTCTTCCACTATTAAATGAACAACAGAATTAGGTATGTATTTGATACACTTATGAAAGTAACAAATAATAAAACAGGAAGAATTTACTTCTTAGATGCACCTGATGGTACAGGAAAATTTGTTTTGATTTTGATAAAAAAAATCTTTGGAGGCTTAAGAACCTTACAAGATCTACGGAGCAATCATAACCCATTTGATGATGCAATGATTTTATTAGCAGGAGATTTATTAGCAGAAGACAACGCCAGCTGATGAACTCAATGCATGTTTAAAGTCCTCCTATTTGTGGAAACATGTCAAGGTATTATACTTAAGCAGGAATATGTATGTCGAGTTGCAAAATGACCAATCTGGAGATATATTCTTTAAAAAACTCAATGACATTGGTCATGGCAAATTTCCTTTCCAAATTTCCAAAGATCATGTCAACTATCTGCCTGAATTTTTAAACTCGCTGGATTTACTAGGATTGCCACCTCACAATCTTCAATTAAAGGTTAGATCGATAGTTATAATCTTAAAAAATATCAATCAACTGCTTCTTTGAAATGGCACACGGTTAGCGATAAAAAAATTATTGAACAACCTGATAGAAGCAACTATACTGAAAGGAAAGTGTAAAAGAGAAGACGTTCTGATACCACGCATCCCAATGATTCCAACTGATGTACTATTTGAATCTAAACGACTACAGTTTTCAATGCGGCTTGCTTTTGTTATGACCATAAATAGGTTCCAGGGGCAATCATTAGGTATTTGTGGTATGAATCTAGAAAACCAATGTTTCTCACATGGTCAATTGTATGTTGCCTGTTCATGTGTTGTAAAACCATCAGATTTGTTTGTATATTCCCCAGGTATTCAAACAAAAAATATTGTATATTATAAAGCACTACAATAAAAATAATACAGATTTTGGTTAATAACTATGATTCACTTGATTTACAATAAAGCGATTACTGAAAATACTTATATACGTTTTAGTTCATAATTCTTAATTACATCGGTTATTAACCCTATGCTAGTAATAATAATAAATAATTAATTATCTCCATGTTTTGTCATTGAAGCACCCATTTTATCTTTAAGCCGGGCGCGCCGCAGTAAATTGCTGCGTAAACTCAATATTTCCAGGTAAAGTGTTAACGGGATACGCTGTGTACGTGATATTTTTAAAATTCCCTTATCGGTTAATCCTTAGTCGGTACCCATCATCGTCTTGTGAAATCCAAATCCAATTATTAGTTAGTTATCGTACTTTATTGTGAATAGTACATCGAGGCAGACAATTGCTGCAAGGCGCCTGGTAGTGAAATTCGCGCAATTTTTTTTTGAAATAACTAATATAATATATATCTTTTTCGAGAAATTATAATTTTATTGGTAAGTAAAATTGTTAATAATATAATTATTTATAAGAATTAATAATATATATGAAACATATTAGATTATTGTAGAATTCTATATTATAACATATTTTATAATTTTAGATTAGGCCATGTCTCGTAAAAATCCAAAGGAAGTGTTAACCCAAGCACAATTGGGGAAAATTCCAAATAATATGACAGATATTGAAGATGAAACAGATGAAATATTGGAAAGTGATAGTGATTTGGATGAACAACAAATTGAGTAGAACCACGACGATACATGTTCAGAAAGATATGTCAGATGAGGAGGAAGTGTTTTTTACTATTATGAATATTGATATGGTTGATGAAATTCTAATTTTTACCAATTTGTATATAAATGAACATAAAGATAAAACGCAATATTTGAGAGATAGAGATTGCAGGAATGTGGACAGGAGTGAGTTATTGGCATTTTTTGGACTCCTTTATTTGATTGGCATAAAGCACGGCAATCACACAAATGTGATGGAACTTTGGGAAAAAGATAGCACAGGGATTGATATTGTTCGAGCAGTAATAAGCTACAAACGTTTCCTATTTATTGCACTTCATTGAGATTTGATGATAAACATACAAGAAGTGATATATGTAAAATAGACAAGCTGTCGGCCATTAGATCCTTTTTTGACAGATTTATAAAAAATTGTCAAAACTTATACAATTTGTAAGAGTATACAATAATTGATAAAATGCTCCATCCCTTTACAGGTAGATGTAGCTGGATACAATATATACCCAACAAACCTGCTAAGTACGGGATAAAAATGTACGCGTTATGTGATGCTCAAACATTTTATACCGCCAATTTAGAGATATATTGCGGTAAACAGTCAAGTGGCCCATACGACTTATAAAATTCGGCCTTTGACGATGTAAAACGTCTAATAGAGTCCGTAGAAATGACAGGAAAAAACATAACAACAGATAATTTTTATACTAGTATTTCGTTAACTAGATATTTGCTGCTGAAGAAAGTTACTCTGCTTGGGACGCTGAAGAAAAACAAAAGAGAAATTCCTCAAGAATTTCGTTCACATAAATCAAGGGCAGTTCAATCTAGCATATTTGGATTTCAAAAAGATTATATGATTACCTCTTACGTGCCTCGTAAAAGTAAGCCAGTCATATTATTATCGTCTATGCACAACGAAAGTACAGTTGACATGGATACTAAGAAACCAAAGTTGATTTTAGATTACAATAAAACAAAAGGAGGAGTTGATACTGTAGATAAATTATGTTCATCATACAGTGTTTCACGAATTACTAAAAGATGGCCGTATGTTATATTCTATAATTTAATGAATATTGGAGGCATAAATGCTTTTGTTCTACATTCCGCTGCAAATTCTGGAAAATCACTTAAAAGGAGACATTTTCTCAAAAACCTTGCAATGAACTTGATGAAAGAACACCTTCACACACAATCACAAATTAAAATACTTCCACGTGATATAACCGAGTTGCTATCCAGGATGTTTCCGAAGCAACCAGTACCCCATCAAGAAGACAAAAATCCTGCTAAACATGGTAGATGCTGCAATTGTTACAGTGAGAAAATCAAGTCGTATACCTCTATGAAATGTACATAATGAAGTGCATTCACTTGTAAAAGACATTCTAAATCGAATATTGTATGTACTAATTGTAATGATCAAATAAATTAAAAGTTTTTTTTCTGTACAATTTATTAAAATTAAAAAATTAGTAAATTAATAAAGCGTTCTTATTTTTTGACAAAATAAATAACGATACAGTTAATCAATAGTTAAAAGTGTCGAAAACAATAAGAAACTGCATGGCAGCAAATTGCTGCGGCGCGCCTGATGATGTAATTATTTAGGGCGCGCCTGGCCGAAGGTTATAAATATTTGTCACCTTTAGATTCCCACTATCCCTTTAGAATATTATTTAATCAGGGCCCTGGTTCTATTTCATTTTGATGTCGAAATTTAAAAGCGACTACGCCATGACAGTCGCAATCGCTAGCGATTCTCATTCATTTAGATTTTAGTTAAAAGTTTAAATATTTACTTTATCATTTTGACACTGCTCAGAATTTGGCTTGGCCGTCTTGTTTATTTCCTGCACGCTGCACAACGCTTGTTAAATGTTTGTTTTGTTTACGTTACGCCTTTTTTTTGTTTGAGTTGTTACATTTTTAGTGGCCATTCTCAATTATTATATTTTGAATTGAAAGAAAATAGATGGAGAGCCTGTCGGTGATGGTGGCACTAAATTGTCTGTGGACCAAAAAGAAATTATGGTGGCTTTTGACTTAGTGGTTATATTTTAATATATTTTTAAATTTACTGCAGCTTAGTAATACCCTAAACATTTTGAGTCTCCTAGAGGCATAAAAACCCACCTCCAAATATGGTTCTAATATTCTTATCAAATAATTTGTAGCTTGTTTATTAAGGCGGAATTGCTGCCTAAATTGAGCATCACTTAGTGAAAAAGGATTTTGAGTATTCCGTAATATTCTTCTTATCCTCCGTTGTGAGCGTCGGATATCTATTCTCTCTAATTCCTCCAAAACCAGCAAATGTCCATAAAATGCAGCCATATTAAAACGCAGCCTTTTTGCCTCAGTTTTTCTTGCAAAAATCAAACAAAACACAACGCCGCCTAAACTGAACCTATACTAAAACAATTTTTAATTGAAGGTGATTACTTGGCAACATCGTACTTAACGAAACCCTTAACGATAACTTTCCAACGAAATCGTGTTGAAATTTTGCAGAGGCGTACCAAAAAAAAATTTTAATTATTTATTTAAACACATAAGTAATTATGTAAAAATTAAATCTAAGACCGATTTAATTATTAAATTATCATGTCTCTTTTAACAGGTATTTTATAGTTGTCTAACAAAATAAAATAAAATTTTATTCTTATTAGAGAGTAACTAATACAGAACTTCAAAAAACAGAAAACTTTGGAAAATAATTTTTTTTTCATTAGACTAAAAACAATCTGCAATTTTAATTACACATCATTACACATCTTTCTTTATTTATAGAATTGCTGTGTGCTGTAAACGTTATATTTGTTTTTTTTAACTTAATTTGAAAGTTTGTTTGTGTTTATTTGTTTATATAAATATGAAAATATATTATGAAGTTCATATAAATTAAAATGAAGTAAGCTAAACTATTATCATATGAATGCGTTTATATAGCAGTGCATTTGTTTATTTCAGTAAATTCTCGAAATATGAAATGAAGATGGCACTAACTACTAAAGAGTTAATAGCTTTGTTAGAAGAAGACTCAGGTTGTGAAAATGCCACTTAATGTAGTTTATTTGATGATATGATGTAGAAGACTGATCTTCTTCTTCTTCTTCCTTCTAGTTTGTAGGCTTTAAAGCCTGTTTCTTCTTCAATATTAGCTTCCTAAATTGTTTAAACTGTCGCACCATCTTTTTCTTGGTCTGCCAATACTTCTTCGTCCATTTGGTGACTTATCTTAGGCTATTCATACTATTCTATCCTCCGCCATTCTACTGATGTGTTTGTTCCACTGTTTTCGTTTTGTCACCCATCCATTTCTGTCTTCTATATTGCATGCTCTTCTTATGTTTTTGCTTCTCTTCCTATCCAACAGACTTCCCCTTGATATTCGTCGAAGTATTTTAATCTGTGTTGTTTCTAGCAGTCGTCTCGTTTTAGATGTGTCAGGTCTTGTCTCAGCGGTGTATGTTAATATAGGTCTAATTCCTGCTTTATAGACTCTTGTTTTTTTGTCTTGTCTTAGGTGTTTGTTCTTCCAGATTGTGTCATTAAGAAAACCCGCCGCTTTACTTGCTTTTAAGCTTTGCTGTCGTACTTTTTCTTCAACATCTCCGTAATTAGTTATATCTATTCCCAGATATCTAACCCTTGCTTCCGGCTTTATTATTTTCCCATCAATTTCGATTTTACACCGTAGTGGGTATTTAAATGTCATACATTTGTATTTTTCTGCTGATATTATTATATTGTATTTCTTAGCTGTTGTATTGAAGATATGTGTTAATCTTTAGAGCTCGTCTTCTGTCTCGGTGATTAATGCGGCGTCGTCTGTATAACATAATATTTGGATTTCTTTGTTCCCAATTCTGTAGCCATGACTTTTACGTACTGCTTGTATTATTTCGTCCATTAATATATTCCTTATTAATGGTGACTATTATATTAAGTCACCCTGTCTGGCTCCGCTTTGTACTGGTATACACTGTGTTAGTTTTCCATTTATCTTTGCCTGTATTCGATTATGGAGGTAGATGCTTTCGATGGTTTGTATAATATTGATTGGTATGTTCCTTGTATACAGTAGGTGTAAGAGGTCTTCGACTTGGATGCGATCGAAAGCCTTTGTCAGGTCTATAAAACATAGCTTTGATGGCCTTTTCTGTGATTTGTCTTAGTACAAATATGGCGTCTACGCAGGATCATCCGGATCTGAATCCTTGTTACATAAGGGTTAACATATGATAAAGTTGTTAGTTTATTGATTTTGTTGGTTGGGACTTTTGTGGTAAGCTTAAGTGCGGTGTTCAGTAGTTTTATACCTCTATAATTGTTGGGGTCTTCTTTATCTCCTTTCTTGACCATTGGTATCATTATGCTGTTTCCCCATGCGTCTGGTATCTTGCAGTGCAATATTAATTGTTGTATAAGTTTTGTCATCTCTAGGGTTAAACTTTCTCATCCGTATTTTAGAAGCTCGTTGGTTATTCCGTCTGGTCCTGGTGACTTTCTATTTTTGAGTGAATTTATGACTATTTCTACTTCCTGAAAACTGATTTCTATTTCGTCTTTTAGTTCAGATACGTTATTGTGCTGATTATTATTTTCCTTTGCTTTAAACAGTTCCGTCAGGTATCTTTCCCATTCGTTTGCTGGTATATTATTGTATTCCCTGAAGAGATTGATGATAATATTATTTGTGAAGAATCAATAAAATCGGATATTGCAGGTACATATGAAATATAAGTGATTGGGAATTCTAACGATTCTGATATTCCTCTGAACCACAGATAAAACGTCCAAAGAAAAAACCAGGCAAAAATAGTAAATCCAAATTTATCTCAAGTTGTAATAACGGATATTCTTTCGTGCTCAGTAGTAATTCAACATCAGTCTGATTGATATTTAGACACTATAAAAGCCAACCATGTAGGCAAGTCATATATTGAAGTTTTTTCACTCTTTTTGATAAAAAAGTAATTGAGAATAACATTCACAATTTTGAAATGAATAACATTTAATAAGATTTTTAATAAGATTTAAAAAAAATATTAGCATGTGTATATTATCTGGTTTACACTCTGCTTCAAGTTGATATGCATTGGTCAAAGGATGAGGATAAAGCATCATCCTACATAGATTTATAATTTTAATTTATAAATAGTGAAGAAACCGCTACATCAGTGTTAGTACATGGGCGTCAATCTAAATTTGCTTTACCAGATGAAACCAGATTCGACAATATTGGCCACATTATAAAAAAAAAGATAGTGCAAAAATGTAGGATGTACAAAAGTAATACTATTTATTTATGTAAAAAGTGCAAAATGCATCTACACCCCGAATATTTCGAAAATTTTTACCTTAAAATTTAATTTACGTTTAAGATACAATATGTTCCTTTATTAAAAATTGTACTGTTTTCCTTAAAAATGAAAAAAAAAAATCTTTTTGGTTGTAATTTATTCCTAATTTGTCAATCTAATAAATTAATTGTCAAATTTCTCTTTATATATTAAGCGGCCGTTAAGGGTTTAATACTATATTAAGAATAAACTGGCCTTAAATTTTCTTTACTTACCTTAAAACTATTTTAAAGTTAATAATAAAGTATATTTAATAAATATATTCCCAATAATACTCTACGCCCATGCACATATGAATAAAATCTGGAAGATATTATATTTCATAAACTTTAATAAACTAAGATATTATATTTGTCTGTCATTCTTTCTAAAAACGTAAATATATATAGACCAGCAAAATATTGATCATTTTACCGATGTTCCAAACTATTCTATGAACTTGTCTCACTATACACTCGTGAATCGCACCAATTTATATTGTTACGGGGGCAAATTTATCTTACATGGGTTACAAATTTACATATTTACATAGGCGAAGCATACACAATAAAAATGGCCCCGGTAAGAATTTACTAATGAAATTTTTCATGGTTGCCGCTACCGTTTAGTTCAATTTGTAGATTAGTCACCTTTAATTGAAAATTGTCTGACTATAATCTCTTTTCTCTCAGTCCAGCCAGTCATGGCACATTAATTTCGACTTGAAATGAAATGTCAACCACTTTTTTGAAGTTGAAATTAATTTCGATAAATCGAAAATTAGTTACGTCCTTTGGTGAGTTCAGCTGAAATCCACTAGGCTCGCAAAATGGTCGCCATATTAATTTCGACATGTTTTGAGTCGAAATCTCAATTAGAATCAGGGCTCAGGTTTGAACCTTAAGTTCCACTCTTAGTTTGAAGCCCTCTATCAGACATCCCATTCGGGGTTTTTAGTAGGCCAAAAGGTGGAGAAAGTTTGTGGAAGCGAAGATACTTAGGTCATCCGAGCTGACCCTTACATACCGCCCTTCATCATGGTGACGGTTCAGTTCAGGAGAATTAAAGAAATAAACTGCCACATTCCAAATCTATTTGACAGAACGAAGTCTGTCGGGTCCACTAGTTATTTTAAAATATTTTTATAGCAGTAATAAGTTAACTGAATGAACTAAGTGACCATATTATAAGTTTCAAATTCATAAAAGCTATAGCAAACAGTCTATAACAGTTCTGTCTTAAGTAGTTGATATTCCACCACCTTTTCCTATTTATTTTTGTTGCATTTATGTTTATGACGAAATTGTGTCGTCCAGCGAAAATTAATAATTCGATTTCGTAATTTAATTTCATCAGATTGCTCGATACGTAGAGAGAAAAATACACTCGTTGTCCGATTTGGTATTCTCGACCTCGTTTTCCGTGTTCAGAATTCAATTTTAGAGCAAATGAAGCTTTTATTTGATAAAGTGTGTCTACTGAATACCAGTCGTTCCTTGGCTCACACAAAACTGAGAAAGGAGCGAAATTTTTTCCATAAAATATGTTGATATAATTATTCTCTCCAAGGCGAAATGGTGGCATATATATTTTTCGAGAGAAAATAACGCGTCATACTATAGCGCGGATGCTTCATGCTCATGCAACGCTTAAAAGAAATATGATTATTGTGTTAAATTTTGCACAATATTGTAGCGTATGAAGGTGTTGGCTGCTGTAGTTAGTTTTATAACGAGAAAAGTTGTTTGCTACATTTTGTTTTATTTAGACACGACTATTTTTCTTTTTCTTAACTGGTGGTCACCAGTTTTAAAACAAAAGCTTTTCTCTACATATACGATTACAAAAGCAATGTTCCCGCTTAAGTGTATGAGGTGAGTGCAAGTTAACAATGAAATGTGAACGAAAATTTTAAGTAGATCAAGTGTATGTGATGTTCTTAAAATATTAAGAAAGAAAGAAAGAAAAAATATTTTTTAAGAAACGGCAACCTTTAAAATTTTAAAATCATATTTCTGCTCTCTTCAGTTCATGCATTGATTATAAACCACCCGAAAATGTGGGTGATGGGTTTTTGCCTCTACAGAATAGATATTTTAAGAGAAGTAACTGAATATTAGAATATTAGTAACTCAACTAGCGGACAAACTCGACATCGAGTTTTTTAAATGAAATTTTTATTTTGCCAGAAAAATTAAGAGATCAATACAAACAATATAAGCAAGAATATGCATAACATTCATCAATAATAATGCAAGTAAAAAGTGTATTAAATATCACGAAATATGTCGTCGAAAACAATGTTTTTTGTTACAATGTCTCTATTTTCTGAAAACTTTTGCTGGGCACCGGGAGTTATTTAAACTTTTACTTTTTACTTTTTAATAAAAACGAAACCGGAAGTCGACCTCAAAACCGGAATGCAATTTTTAGTTCATCAAATGTCGACATGGATATCATTTAGCAGTTAATTTTGCATGCTGATCACTAATCCGGTGTCAGATTTGCTCTATCTTGATGTTTTATGCGCGTTTCGGGTCACTTCCGGTATCGGATCGCAACCGGAAGTACATATTTAGATTCGTCTCGACGAGACCTTTCGATCCATATATATACATATATATATATATATATATATATATATATATATATATAACAATTTATTGTGTTGGAATATCGGGTATGTCTGTTATTATTAAAAAAAACTCTTTTTTCTTTTAATCCTCTATATTTCGCTGATTTTTTGTCAGCTTCATCAGGAGACAACTAAAAATTTGAATAAAAGTTATATAAAAATCAGTTTAAATAAAAAATGACTCACTTACAGATTTAGAGTGGAAAGTATTTAAACAAGTTGTTTAACATAATTTGTTCAAAACAATACTGACAGTTTTTGTTAAAAGTACCTAGCTCACTAGTAATTAAATGTAAAAATATAAAAACAGAGCAAACAATTTTAATTGATTGATTTAAGTGATTTAAAATATAATTGTTAACAGAAAAATTATTTAGACATACAAAGAATATTACAGTAGATATTGCTCAACTGTCCCGTGTCTGCTTTGTAATTTACTGCATAGTTTTCTCTATTTATATGACACATTTCCAAAAACAATCTTTTTTTGTAATTATTTTCTTGCTGTAAAACCCTGACATTTGAGTAATCAAATTGATGGCCAGTTTTTAAGTGATGGTCAACTGCCGCACATGTATTCTTCCGTTTTGTGCAGTCACTTTTGTGTTGGGTAACCCTTTTTTTTAGCCATTGAGAAGTTTGGCCAACATAACAGCTCTGGCAATCCAAACAAGGCAGTTTATAGATAACATTAGTTTTGTTTAAAGTTGGTGTCTTGTCCTTTACTTTAGAAAAAAGTTGTCGGTTTTCTAATAAATTATATTGGACAATTTTTATATTTTTATGTTGGTAAATTGTTTAAATAAACTAGTCACAGAAGGTGTTAACTGTTTTATTAATAGTAGTTTTTTATATTGTGTTGTTTGTAATATTAAACTACCAATTTAATAATATTATATTGGTAGTTTTGGAAATGTGTCATATAAATAGAGAAAACTATGCAGTAAATTACAAGGCAGACACGGGACAGTTGAGCAATATCTACTGTAATATTCTTAGTATGTCTAAATAATTTTTCTGTTAACAATTATATTTTAAATCACCCTGTATATTTTTAATGTGTAATTTTATTGTGTTTTAATTGTTTCGTTGTTTTTGTTTGCTCTGTTTTTATATTTTTACATTTAATTACTAGTGAGCTAGGTACTTTTAACAAAAACTGTCAGTACTGTTTTGAACAAATTATGTTAAGCAACTTGTTTAAATACTTTCCACTCTAAATCTGTAAGTGAGGCATTTTTTTATTTAAACTGATTTTTATATAACTTTTATTCAAATTTTTAGTTGTCTCCTGATGAAGCTGACAAAACATCAGCGAAATATAGAGGATTAAAAGAAAAAAGAGTTTTTTTTTTAATAATAACAGACCGCATACCCGGTATTCCAACACAATAAATTGTTATTTACGTTTCGGTCGATAATCTTACCAGTTTTGCTATATATATATATATATATATATATATATATATATATATATATATATATATATATTATTGTGGGGTCTAAAACCTAAAGTAAATTTTAACTTCCGGTCATCTCAAAACCGGAAGTGAATTTTTGTACCAAAGGTATATCTTGACAATCTCGTAAGTAATACTAATAATATTCCGAAAAAATATTTTAATTATCTAATATGGTTTTTGAGTAAAGTGGTGGACAAAAAAAGGGCTTAGCGTTTTAGTATATAAGATTGCATACGAATGGATATGTTTTTTCAAAAACAAGAAATATTTAACCGTTATAAATATTTGTAAGATAAGATATGTATTGCATTACATTTTTAAATTACTCAATATCCATAACTGCTACGATTATTCATATTAACAATGAAAAACCAGACAAAGTTATAAATGGTAGGTACTTTATTAGATAAATTTAATAATTATAATTATATATTATAAATCTTCTTCTTCTTCTTCTACTTTTTGTAGATCTTTCGATCTGTTTAATTCTGAAGCTGTCTCTGGTTAATTTCTTGGGAGGTAGATTGCCAACTATCCCTCCATCTTTTAGGTGGTCTTCCGGGGGTTTTGAACCGGGCGGATTGTTTTCTAGGGCAATTTTTGGGAGTCTATTCTCATCCATTCGTCTTACATGGTTGTACCAAATCCTCTTGCGCTGCCTTCCCCATCTTACAATATCTTGAATTTTGCACTGCTCTCTAATGTTTGTATTTCTCGCTCTGTCTCTTCTTGTTTTCCCCATTATTGTTCTTAGGGTTTTTATTTCGGCAACCCTTAGCATCTGTTTCGTTTTGTTAGTATCTTCGCGCACTTCTATGCCATATGTCATGATCGGTCGTATGCAAGTCTTATAGATTCTAATTTTACTATCTGTACGCATATACGGATTTGACCAGACTATCTCCCGCAGACATCCTGACAGTGCAGATGCTTTGTTGATCTGACTCCTCAGGTCCTTTACTAGGTCGTGGGTGCTTGATATATCTATGCCCAGATATCTGAATTGCATCACCTGTTCTATGGGGTTGTCCTCAACCACTAACTTACATCTGAGCGGATCTTTTGCTATTGTCATACATTTAGTTTTGTTGGTAGAGATGTTCATATTTAGTAGTCGGCTTGTTTGAAAGAACTGAAAGAGCTACCTTTGGAGATCATACCTTTGCAGCAATAATTGCTGCATCGTCTGCGTAACACACCATACCAATTCTTTTGTTGCCCATTCTATATCCGAGATTAAGAGATGTTACTTTGTTGATAATTTGCCCAGGAGAAGATTAAACAAGAAGGGGCTTAAACTGTCGCCTTGTCTAATTCCTCCCGGTGTTGGAATATTTTCAGTGAATTCTCCTGCTCCAACTTTGGTTACGTTGTTGTTATTTAGTTTATGGAGTATCTTTGTTATACTGGTCGGTGTTTCATTTTCTATTAATATATTTAGAATGTCTCCCGGGCGAACTCTGTCAAATGCCTTCGTCAAATCAATGAAGCAAATATACGCTGGCATGCCGAACTTATTACCGAACGATATTATCACTGCCGAACGATATTATAAATCACTCACAAGAAATTAACTCAATAAATTGAAATAAATTGATTGGTGTTCTTTGCAATAAGATTTTTTGTGCATAATTCCAGTAAATGCTTTTTTGTTTTCTCTCCTACAGCAGGAGGCTTTTCGTAGGCTGTTTTTAAGTTATATTAATCTAAAACTCAAATCTTCCTTCGCCTGCGACAGACAGAATTACTATTATGATTAGTAATGATAACATTGAAACAATTATTTTTAGATCATTTGAATTACTTAGTTCTAAAAGGCTGTCATTATTATCATTATTGTTTTAGTTATATCTTTATTATATCTTTTGTTTTTTTAATTTATACCCTTTTTAGGTCTGTATATTCTTATTGCATATACACCTAAAATAAACTATTTTATTGTTCGAAACGAATTAAAGAATAAATGTTCGATAGTTTCAATTTCAATCATCATATTGCTGTTCAGTAGGTATATCAAAATGCTGAGTTTTATCAAGAAATGACGTGACGTGATTAACAATAGGGATACAACTGTATAGACTTTTTAACATTGACATGAGGAAAAATCGGGTAGTTGTGTGCATTAGAATTTCCAGGAGTGAAATTTAATTATAAAGGCCTGTTTGTGAAACTAAAATTCATTCAAAGCACCATACTTGACTGGCTATGACAGCAGATCATGATCGATTTTTAGTTTTAAAAAGTAAGTTATAGTTAGGTCCTAAATTAACTACCCCATCGTGTAATCAACAACGACTACTTCCAGTTAATTACTATTTAACTGGGAATAAGCTACAATTAAACATAAAAATACGTTTATTGACGTTTCAATTTCCACTTCGGAAATCGTTATACGATATTAATTAAATCCTTATACGATAGAGCCAAAATTACTTGTTCTAACGAAAATTCGTTCTTGGAGGAGAAACATTTGTTAACATCTGTTTTATTAAAAAATGATTATCCTTTATCGTTTATAAATAAGGAATTTGCAACAATCGATCGAATAGAACAGAACAACTTAGAACGAGATCCTACAGCATACACAAGGAATAATACGAGAAAAATAACAATACCGTACATAAAAGGATTATCAGAAAAACTTAAAAGGATAGGAAATAAATTCAACATTTCAACAACATTCAAAACAACAAACACGTTGAGATCTATTTTGTCCAAAACCAAACCTAACAATGAATAAGAAAGGACAAAGAAATGCATTTATAAAATACCTTGTGAATGCAATCAGTTTTATTTAGGTGAAACATCAAGTCCATTAAATGTTAGAATAGGTGAACATCAATCTTATATTAAAAATAGAGAATTTGATAGATCTCAAATACGTAAACACGCATGGGATAATGAACAGAGGGTTCAATGGAATAATTCAAATGTAGTCCTAAAAGAAACTAATGGTAAAAAAAAGAAAAATCAAAGAAGCGGCTCTAATTATGCTAAATGAGGCCAATTATGTGGCCTCGGCAGAATGTAGTAGGCTCTGGTTACCAATATTGAAAGAGGAAGTTATTAATAAGAAAATACCAGTATTAGTAAGTCAGTAACATATAGAGGATACATCAATTATGTTTTTTAAATAACGAAACATATAAAATCAGAATTTTTATTGTTTATTGAAGGTAAACTAAATGCACGAACAAATACTTACCATGTCGGGATAGTATTATGAGGTTTTTTTCCTGGTTTTTCCCTCATAATTTACTATGGAATCACTTTGGTGTTTGTCTTTTTAAAGACGAATTACATGCTATGATTTTTTTCTGACGGATATTCTCAAGTTAAAGTTGATTTCATGTAATCGAATGAACTATCTTATAAGTAAAGTCGTCCCAGGAGCGCAACACAACAATATTGGCAATATCATTTTAAAGTCGTCTACTTTAAAATGCATAATGTATGTCTGAATTGTCAATATAAATGAGTTAGATAAAATTAAATTATTTAAACTTTTTCAAACAAAAAATGTAACAAAAAAAAAAACAAAATTTGTTTAATTTACTGTTTGTATTTTGAGAATGATTTCCGAAGTGGAAATTGAAACGTCAATAATCGTATTTTTATCTTTAATTGTGGCTTATTCCCAGTTAAATAGTAATTAATTTAAAATGCCACAAGAAAATAGCTTCAGAACAAGAGTACTTTCAGGTCAATATTACCGGTATCTCTAAATAACTCCACAGAACTTAACATAACTTTGAAAAAAGTATTGAAATTGTAGGCTAATAAAATTCAGGATATTCCTCACGAAAGCAGTTATGCATTCAAAAATCGAATACTATCACTTTCCATTTACATTCATTATTTTTACTCTGTATTCATTTGTAATTTTTCAATTCAGTCCCTTAATACTGTTATATTCATTTAATCCTAAAAACATGCAAAAACATGTATTTATAATCATAAAATAAGCATACAATTATAATGGATATACAATAGTACATTGTTTACCGGGTAGGAAAAGCTTAACGTTCCTGGACGACTGTGAAGATTGCTAAGTCGAGGCGCAAGCCGAGACTTAGCAAGACAGAGTCCAGGAATGTGGCTTCTCCTACGAGGTAAACATACTATTTTTCCGCAAATCGTTTAAAATTCGACAGATATTGATTGATTTAAAAAAAACGCGATAATTTTATTCCCAAATAAATGGTGCTTTGAAATTCCTAATAAAATTACTTGGGTTACTATGGAAACGTATTGAGGTTGAATTGTCAAACTTGATATTACCTTATTACTTATTAACAACTGTACCAACCCCCTCTGTGGCTCAGTGGTAAGAGCGCCTGCCTTTAAATCTAAAGGTCGTGAGTTCGAATCCCACCTGGGTGGAAATTTTCGTTTATTAAAAAAATTAATAAATGAAAATAATTTCTATCCTTGTGTGATCGGTACACACCGGAGGGACCGCAGACGTTCGGATACAATTAGCGTCTCTTAGCAAAGACAATGACGTCGACTTTGCTAAGTATCAAGACAATTACTCTACACCTACACACACACACACACACACTACACCTCAAATTGTAAGATTGGCGAATGGATTTAGTGTCCGCAGTCATTTAAACACAAACAAACAAAACAAACAACTGTACGGAAATATCATTTCCTTATAGTAAGGAAATGACATTTCCTTACAGTAAGGAAGTCCTGACTTTTTCTTCAAGAAATTTTGACAGGAATGTCAAAATTTCCTGGCGATTTGCGGAAAACTACATTAATGTTCATTGTATAGAAAAATCTACTAGAAGTACATACCTTTTTTTTCTGAACAAATACTTATCCAACAATAAATTTCATTTTTTTTATTTAAACAAATATACCTGCATCGACCATTAAGAGTTATTAGCGAGGGAGATGCACAAACAGTAAGATACATATTATTACATAAAAATAGTTTACAATTTGGTATAAAATTTTTGAGGTTTTGAGATAATTTAATAAATATGTTACATTTAGTCACAACATTTTTTAAATTGATATAAGGTCGAATGCTCGAATAAATGAATTTTGATCAAATGAAAAGCAGATATCGAGTACGACAAAACTATAAGAAAAGCATTAATCATTAGGAAGAAGCAAATCATTTCTCAAACAAACGAAAACTATACAAAGCCCCTGACACACTCGAAGAAGTAATCAGTAACCAAGAAAGTGTACTAAAAGTCCTTCCGAAAGAAGTAGAATCCACAATTACAAAAAAAAGCGGTAAAACAGCTGGAATAAACGGTACAACAGTGAAACTGCTTAAATACGCTGGCAATAAAACCTGGAAAATCTAAGCAGGCATATTTACGAACTGCCTAAGATCGAGAGCATACCAGACTACTGGACATTAGTCATACATAACAGCAAACATTATTCTCATTTATAAGAAAGGTAGCAAAGAGGATATAAAAAACTGTATACCTATAAGTTTACTACCAATCCTATACAAGGTATTCAAAAAGATCATCAACAACAGATTAACAAACGCATTAGATGCTGCACAGCCGAGAGAACAAAACTGGCTTAAGGAGTGGATTTAGTACCATAGATCATATTCATACACTTCGAGAACTAATGAATAGAGCTAAAGGATATGAAATACCGCTAGCATTGCCCTTCATAGATTTCGATTCTATATATCCCAAGGCAGTAATATAAGCTTTGACCAAACAAAGCATTGACAACGTACATAAAAACTAATTTCTATTTAAATGGAAATAAGCCACAATTAAAGGTTAAAGTAAGTTTATTGACGTTTCAATTTCCACTTCGGAAATCGTTCTCAAAATCCAAACATTACTAATTGAGCAAACTTGAGTTATATTCATAAGTAGATGCTAATATATTGGATATTTTTTCTGGACTTTTATAAATAGTGTTATTTTGAGTTAGTGTCGGTCAGATAGCTCAGCGGGCTGTGCGGCTGCCTCTCATTCGCTTCACTGTCGAATGGTTTAGTGGATGTGGGTCGAGCCCCAGCTCGGTGTACAGAAAAACAAAAAAGTCTAACGCAGCAGTTTAAAATTCTAGATGAATCTGCGGCTTAGACTAGGATATGCTGGGTTCTGATCGGACTATGGTGGAGCAGTACGGCAAGAGATAAGGGCTTGCGTCTCGGTGATACTCCTCCATAGATCCCTACCGGACGGGCGTAACGCCTAAAAAACCGGATATATATATTTTGAGTTAGTTTAGTAAGAAAGTAAGTTTATTGATTTATGGGATTTGGATCTGTGTTTTTAAATAATTCTCTTTGGTATTTCGTGTTTTCGTTCTTATTTGTCTCTAAATATTTTTGTATATTATTTTGTTGCTATTTGATATTCTTCTTTTTTCCATGAGTTGCAGTATATGTTCTTCTGTTATCTTGTTACAGATTTCACATATATATACTCTGAAGTGATTCTTCTGGATCATATTTTTGCTACATGTTACTTAACTTTTCTAAAAGAATCCGTCCAACTGTATACTTTGTTTTCTAATCTTTTAACCTACTCATAATCCATTTTTCGTAACGTTTATTTTCTGTAATATGTTTAATCTTAATCTAAATTCACCAATAATAGGAATCTTCTTTGTCAACCATTTTCCATCCACTCCTAAATGTAGGTCTCTCCCCATTGCTTCCATCTTTCTCTATCTTGCGCCAATCTAATCCACTGTTTGCCTGCCACTACTCTTACGTCATCTACCCATCTTTTTTGAGGTCTTCCCATGCTTCTTGTTGTCGTCCTTGGTCTTCATTCTAGAATTCTCCGAGAATTTTAGAATTCTAGATAATAGGAATATGATCTGATAATAGGTCAGCAACGGGGTAACTTTTAATTGATAGGCATCCATTACGGAATCTCATTCACCATTATATAATAAATTTGATTCCTTATTATGTGTGCTGGTTGATCTTCTGGAGAGACCCAAGTATACAAACGTCTTGGTGGTAGTTTGAAGAACGTATTTAATATTGCAAATTCTTCTTCCTCTATTAATAGTTTTAATCTTTCTCCCCTTCCATTTATCTTTCCTAGGGGAAAATCACCAATTAATTCACCGCTTTTCCCTCTACCAGTTTTCAAATTCAAGTCACCCTACCTCTTCTTCTAATTTATGGCTGGTTGAAGCATACACTTGTAAAACATTTAATTTGACTGAAGTAGTAGTATTATTAATCGTTCAGAAACAGATATTTGTAACATGTTGAAGTAATTTTGGAGATACGATTACTCCAACCCCATACATATGTTGACCATCATCATTTCCCTAGTGGTATACCGTATGGTTATCAACATTACTTAACTTATGTCAATTATGTATTATACTGTCAACTTATGCCCATTATGCCTACTTCAAGTCTGGTCATTTCTTGAATGGTATTATGAAGTTTTGCAGCCTGATATATGGTCTTTATATTCCAGGTATATATTTTGATAATCAACTCTGAAGTTTTCAGAGAGACTTTTCCAGTTTTGTCACAGTTGGTTCTCTGTGTTACGACCTGGAAGACCCTGTGATCTAGAGGTGGATCACATCCCCTGCTGAATCTTGGCTTCTGTATTTTATGATTAGTAGCTGTTTTCCCTTTAGTTGTGTTTGCCATGATAGCTGTACTAGAGATGTTACCATGGACCTTTAAAGTAGTAGTTTCTGGTTGCCTTTTGCATTCTAATGCCGATGAGTACTTTCTTGGTTCTTCGGCCTTCGAGACCAATTTCCAAATCTTAGGACAGAAGAGTGCCTTCCACTTACCAGCTCATCTGCCCGAAGCCGTTGGTCAGTAAATGGTGGATTGCTTATCCCGGCAAACACTCGGACATCAGAAACTTGTTGGTTATCTTATTACCAGATGACCATGATCTACGTCATCATACGAGCAGGTGAGGTTGACATTTGAATAGGAGAGGCTATATGTTGCGCATCACTAGCCCATTACACTATTGTATTATTTTAGCACGTTTTAATTTTATTTTTATATCTCTTTTAATATATTATTTTACTTTAATTAATACTAATATTAGAATGCCTCTATGTACCTATGTTTATACACTATGATTTCTTAAATTTACTTCCTTACTACACTTAAATTAAATATCTTAATATAAGTATAAATAATATTCACTATATAAATTTTAACAAATCAACTAAACCGAATATAATTGATACCGATTAAATACATTTTCTTACATAAATTAATCCCTTTATGTACTAAACTAAATACAAACTTCAATATTGTCGCCGACAAGGCAGATACCACGGGTATTACAAGTAAACTTCTATTTATCTAACTAAATACACAAGAATGACTTGCTGACATTTTGTGGATTTACATGTAATACAACAACCCCTGCTTTGCCGGAGTATAAATAATACCCTGTCGGTGTAAATATGTCAAACTTGTGTTTACGATATTCATGTTTAACCCCTACTTAACCGCTTCTAACTATCCTATAAACATAAATAAAGTGGTTTTAATTGACTCTCCAGAATTAAACTGTTTAATATTACCCTATATAAAATAATTAAGGCATAGTCATTGAAATCCTAGTCATAGCTGCAGGAAATAAATAATACTAGATACAATTAGATAAAAATTATTTAAAAATATTTTAATACAATTACTAACAGTAAGTAAAAAACGTCAAATAACTGTCAAACACTTTTAAGACGATTTTTGAAGTTACTTACACATTTTTAGACATTTAAACAGTACTAAATACAGTTCCGTAGTAGTATTCATAGAAACTAGACGTGCAATAATTTACAATCAGGGATTTAGTACTAAATACAGAAACTAAGTCGTCTCCTGAATTAATAATATTTTTCTAAAAATTTAACCAAATATTTACTTTAAAAGTATATCAGTGAAACGAGTAAAGTTAGTGTGCTAATTTGTGCTACATCATAACTGTGAGTAGCATATTTCTAAATATTAACTATTGATCAATTCTAAATATTAACTATTAATAAAATGAAGAAGACAGCAAATATTTGATTTCACGCAAACAATCCCTATGTATCTGTTGATACGTATTTCGACCTGATAGGTCTCATCAGAACAGCTATTCATAGGAGTTCTCAACGTGAAAAATCAATATTTTCTGTCTTTTAAGAAGCAAGAATAAAATGGCTTCAATACGGACGCGATAGCGACATCTAATTACAAAATCCGTAAAATAGTTTTGAAACACAATTCAGATTTAGGCTTATAATCTGAGCCTTCTAAAAATTGCAAGGCAAACAGACGTTGATAAAAGATGTTAAAAGGGACATGCGGAATCTAAAATTTGCATTCTACGACATGTCTTTTACTATTAACCTCAAAACTTGATATCCAAGAGTGCCGATAAGGAACCACTTTTTGTTCTTACCTTCTGTTCCTACTGGCTTTTGAGACAGGGCCGTCTCTAGAATCGGGTTGGAGAAGTATGCGGAATAAATTCAAAAATGGATGAAAATCCTGATGGCGAAGCTTCGGCTTCTCACCATACCAACCAACCAAATACATATTCCAGTACCCTTACTTCTTTCAAATATCCTACCAAAGAGCAAGGTGTGTTTCTCTCCAGTATCAATGAGGTCAAAATTCATGAATACATTATTGCTTTGAGAAATTTAGTGCAACCGAAAAATATTCTATTTGCCTCACGTATCTCAAACAATAGAGGATGTATTTACCACACCAGTAATAATGTCAAGTACTAATGTCAAGCACATAATTCACTAATATTGAACAATACAAAAATTGAAATTAGATTACTCACCCCAGCCACAAGACTCGTCATTTCTAATGTCTCTCCTACCATCCCAAACACTTTAATAGAAGATGAACTGAAAAAGCTGGGACTTCAAACAGACTTTATTACAATTCACTATGACAACATTCTGGATGAAATTAAACCGGATCAGCGTCTCTCCAGTACCGTTTACTCTAGAATTTTAAAGTTCTTTGGCCATATCCATCGAAGTGATCACAAAATGGAGCGGTTGGTGGTCCAAGGAAGGCCTCAGACTCAACGCCAACGCGGAAGATCTCCACAGCGATGGGCGGACATTACTAAAAAGCTTCTCAATAAACAGTATACTGAGGCAATACATATAACTGATGACCGCGACCAGTGGAGAAATATTATCAATCAAACTGTCCGAGCTGCTGAAGCCCAATTATGAACCACAACACATCTACTAAGATGTTAATGACTGTGATGATGATGACAACACCAACTACCGTATATATTTTAATCTCGACAACTTAAATTACACCAAGTGTGCAACAAAAGGACATCGGGAAACTGATTGTCCATCAACATGTCAACAAACAACCTTCAACATAAGTAGCCCATGTCAATCTGATAATGCAATTCCACAACAACCTTCAGTAATGAATACCGACCACATTAACGTTCAAATTCTTAGTACTGAAACCTTAGTATCTGATCAACTATCGTTAGAAAAACACACTTTGTCTACAGAAAAAACCAATGAAACAAATTTTTCTCCATTAAATACCGAAGTACCCCCCCACACAACAAAAAGACAGATATCTATCTCACCTGATATACAAGAAGCATCAATTGCCTCAACTCCTTTTGCAAAACCTAAACACATAATGAAGCACCAAAAAGCCTCACCTGCTGATATTATTAAAGAGTTAGAGACCATTAAAAATAAATTTTACTTACTGTTAAAAAGCGCAAACTACAATATTTGGGACATGTTATGAGGGGAGATAAATACCAGTTGCTGCAATTGATTATACAGGGAAAGATAATGGGAAAGAGATCTATAGGAAGAAGAAGGCATTCATGGTTGAAAAACTTGAGAGAATGGTACAATTGCACCAATTACCAACTGTTTAGATCTGCAGCATCAAAAATACGCATAGCTTTGATGATAGCCAAACTTCGGAACGAAGACGGCACTTGAAGAAGAAGAAGAAAAATAAATTTGAATCTAGGTCTCCAAAATTTCCTCTTGATTTTAATGTTATTTGTGATGCGATACAAAATGCCTTAAACTTATATCATTTAAAGATATTCTATTATTTGCACATCATATTCTTAGGCTTTAGGTTTAATCATATTTTAGACCGCGGTATAAAATCCAAATTAACAAGGCTAAGAAAAATTTTAATGAAAGAATTGTTTCCCCTAGTAATCTGTTTACAGGAAACACATCTTAAAACTACAAACTTACATATTAAAAACTATACTGTTTCTCAAAAATCGCGACACAGAACACGGCAGCGGCGGAGTAGGTATTTTCGTAAAAAATTGGGTAGAAGCAAGAAAAATTCACCTAAACATAAATTTAGAAGTCGTTGCTGTATCTATATCATGCAATATCAACTGCAGACCTATTAACATATTATGTAACATTTACCTCCCTCATCCAAATGAAAATGTACTTGAAGAATTACAGCGCTCAATCGATGATATTCCTGCTCCCACACTAATACTTGGTGACTTGAATTGTCATAATATCACATGGGGTAGTATAAAAACAGACAAATGTGGTAAACTTCTTCAGAAATTAATAGATAATCAAAATCTAATTTTAATGAATACTGGTAAATCTACTCATTTTAGCTCCCACAATAGTACTTTTTCTGCCATCGATATTTCGTTGTGTGATCACTCATTAGCTACAAGTTTTTCTTGGAATAGTCTTGATTATCTATATAATAGCGATCATTTTCCTCTAACAATTGATACTCTTTTGCATGATCAACCGAATATTCTTGTTTACTAAAAATGGAAATTAAACTCAGCAAACTGGGTGTTATGTTAATAAATAGTGTAAGTTTGAGAATTTCACGTTTATTATAAAATTTGAAACAAGTGTGTAAAGTTTGAAACATATTGTTTCACATAAGTTAATTCAAAGTACGTGGAATTTCACATAAGTTAATTCAAAGTTATTTATACAAAAGACAACAAATTGTGAAGGTAAATAACACTTACAGTGATCAGCTTATCCTACAATGTGGTGTACCTCAAGGAACAGTTTTATGTCCACTACTACTTAAAATACATGTAAATGACTTATATAATATAAAAACCGAAGGAAAATAATCAGTTTCGCCGATGACACTGCTATTTTGTATACTGCAGACACATGGAAAGATTTAAAAAGCAAAATTGAAGTTGATATGTTTAAGATAGTTCAATGGTTCTATTATAAAGGATTAACAATTAACTTTGAAAAAACGTTTGTTATTCCATTTTGTAGTAACCAAGTATCACTACCTTCATTTAACCATATAAACATTAAATGCATGGAAAGTAACATAAAGATAAAAACAGCCTTTAATATAAAATATCTGGGTATAACTATAGACTCACATCTAAGATGGGATAAGCATATGAATGAACTGGCAAAATGCTTGAGAGCTTTAGTTCCAAAATTCAAATATATAAAATTAATAATTAATGTAAAATATTTAAAAATATTATATAACTCTCTTGTTGAGTCCAGAATTAGATACGGAATACTTGGTTGGGGTGGTGTATTAAAAACATACTTAAAAAAAGTTGATATTTTACTTCTATACAACATGTAGCTTCTCCTTTTTAAAAATTTTAAAGTGTTTGTTTGTATTTGCGTATTGTATTGTTATGCCCAAATTTACATGTATGACATTCTACTCATGTCGGATAGGCCACAACTGACGAAATGTCCCTGAAGATGATTTATTGATTGAAAGTACTTGGGCAAGATTCAATTAATCACTGTGTTCAATAGTTGCCTTGTATACTATCAAAGTTTAATTATTCGAACATTCAACCTTATATTGACTTGATAATAGTAATAGTTTAGTAATAGTTTTGCTTACCTGAAAGTTATAAAATCAAAATAAGTATATTCATCATCAAAATATTATAAAAATACGTTATACAAACTGAAATATAAAATGATTGTATAATTTGAATTATTTTATTATTTATATGTAGTTTAACTATTGGATTGTTAATGTATCAAATACACAATGCACACACGACGCCCGTGCTCGAGCATTTTGGTTTTGACGGGTAGGGCCAGATGTTTATTTTTCGATGTGTCAATAACGTACTTAAATTATTGTTCTTTTTATACAATGTATATGGAATTAATAAACATTATTATTATTATTAATAGCGATACACAAGTAATATATATTTTAAGATTGTCTTTGCTCTTCGAAAGCTTGTAGTGGACTGTATCTTTTCTCGATGCATGGCGAGCAACCCGCACCCCTCGTCCCATCGTCTGGAATTCGGAACAGGTCTGGTTTTGGTAATAACATAGAGTCCCGGCCTTGAAGCAAGTAGGGGTTAAAAAAAAAAACTAAACTAATTCGGCAAGACACAAATTTTGGTCACGGAACGTTTCAATTCACTGGTAGAAGTCATAACAGTGACGGCACGAATAACTAGATTATCACCAGTGTGTAGTTGGGAAATTCGTCCTAATTTCCATTTTAGTGGTGAGATTCCATCTTCTTTAATAAGGACCATAGCGCCAACGTTAATTAATTGTGGAAAATTGGTCTTCCACTTGATACGGGCTTGTAAGGAGGATACATATTCCTTGGACCACCTAGTCCAAAAATGCTGCACCATTGACTGTATTCGTTGAACTCTTGAGAGTCGGTTTTCGGCCACATCAAGAAACTGGCTATAAGGTGGCGCCATCAGGTTGTCTCCAATCAGAAAGTGTGCGGGTATAAGAGGAGTTAGATCATTGGAATCATGTGAAAGAGGGCAAGGAGGACCAGAATGAAGGCAGGCCTCTATCTGACACAATACTTTATTAAATTCTTCAGAAGTTAGTAAGCATTGCCCATTACCCTTTTTAAATGTTGTTTTGTGGATTTAATTCCATACTCCCAAAGACCTCCAAAATGGGGAGATTTGGGAGCTATAAACTTCCACTGAATACCATATTTTGACAACTATTTGCGATGCTATTCGCGCTAGAAGAAAAAAATGTGTTTAATTCGTTGTTAGCTCCTACAAATATGTAGTCGCGTTGTCAAAATGTATTTCATTGCATTTACCACGTCTCGAAGTGAAACGACGTAGACATGCTAGGAAGCACTCAGTTGTGAGATCGCTGACTACCTCTAAGTGGATAGCCTTAGTGGCGAAGCACACGACAAGTGAAACGTAAGCTTTAGTTGTTTTGAAATTTCTACCCTTTCGATCACGTAGTAGGAATGGACCAGCATACTCTAATCCAGTTATCGAAAAAGGCCGAGAGGGAGTGACACGAGAAGCAGGAAGATTTCCCATGAGGTGTGACTCAGGTCTGGGATTTACCTTAAAACATTGTATGCATTCACGAGCCACACGTTTTACCAGGTTGCGTCCACCTAGAGGCCAAAATCTCTCTCTCAAAGCTGATAAGAGAGCTTGTGGTCCGGTATGTAAAAGTCTAATGTGTTCAAAACGTGCTATAATAGTTGTAAGGTGACATTTTAAAGGGAGAATAATTGGGCGTCTTTTACCAAAATCAAAATTGGAATGTTGTAGTCGACCTCCAACACGTATTACGTTGTGTATGGTATTAAAGAAAGGATGTAGAGATGATAGTTTGCTTCTTCTGTTAAGAGGTTTAGAAGAAGATTCTTCTTCTTCTTCTTCTGGTTCCTATCCGTATCGGATGTTGGAAATCATATTGGCAATCATAACCTTGCTCGGTGCGGCTCGAAACAGCTCCGTTGAGGTTTTCTTAAACCATGTTCTTAAATTTCGCAGCCATGATATTCTCCTTCTACCGGGTCCTCGCTTACCTTTGATTTGCGTTGCAATATAGACTGCAGCAGGGAGTAAAGGCGCTGATTTCTCATAACATGTCCCAGATATTGCATTTTTATGCGTTTGATCGTAAACACAATCTCTGGTTCCTTCTTCATTTTTTCTAGAACTTCCTTGTTCGTGATCGTTGTTGTCCATGGTATTCTCAGCATTCTTCTATAAAGCCACATCTAAAATGTTTTAAGTTTTCTAATAGTGGTGTCTGTAAAATAAAACATAGCATCTTAAATGTCTCATTTTTGTATCTAGGGATATGTTGTGACTTTAGAAGATGGCGCTCATTTTGTTAAAGACCGTTCTTACCTTTCCTATGCGGCACTTTATTTCCTGTACATTGCTCCACTGTTCGTTTATAATAGTTCCCAGGTAGCAATACTGTTTTACTCGCTCTATCTGCGTCCCATTAATGTATAGATGAGCTCCGTTTATATTCTTCTTGCTGATAATCATTTTTTTCGTTTTGTGGGTATTAATGTTTAGTCCGTACTGTTGACTGTACTCGTTTATTCTGTCCATTAGCCTCTGAAGTCCCTCTAAACTATCTGCTATCACTATGGTGTCGTCGGCATATCTAACATTGATATAAGGTTGAGTGCTCGAATAAATGAACTTTGATAATATACAAGGCAAATATCGAGCACGGCATTAATTAAATCTTGCCCAAGTACTTTCGATCACTCGATCATCTTCAGGGGCATTTCGTCAATTGCGGCTTATCCGATAAGGGTAGAATGTCATAAATATAAAATGGGATATAACAATACACTACACAAAGACAAACAAATACTTTAAAATTTTTGAGGAAAGGTGAAGCTACATGGTATATGGAAGCTACATGGTATATAAAAGAAATATATGGATTCTGTCTCCGGCTTCTATATATCGAGTAGATTTTGGAGGGCTCCCGATCATTTCGGGGCTCCCAAACTCTAAATCATTTAAAATATGTATACATAAAATTAAATATTATCCCAACTTTTATACCGTACCTACCGTTTCATATAAATGTCGCGGCACCAAATTAATAAATAAAAAAAACTTTCTACCGACACATTGATATTAACTTGTTATTTTTAAAATTATTACCGACCCCATAGCATTGCATTCTCAATAAAACTTTGATTTTAAAATTTTATTTTATTTCCTTTTGCCAAAATGCATCTTTCTTTAAATTGATAGTAAAACTAAACTATATTTTTCTAATATAAGACAAAAAAAATTGAAAATTAAAAGAGAAGCTCGCTTTTTTTCGTACACCCACTCAAAAGGAAGTTAAGAGTTGTTAATATAAAGTTCTGTAACTATCGTTGTTCCTTAACTCAAAGTTGTGAAGGAGTTCATGAAAACTTTCAACTAACGATTTCAGTTTCATAATGAATTTTCACATTGGCACATTATGCGACAAACAATGTGTTTTTGTTCCCATTCCTAAATTGTATGTTTAGATGAAAATTTCAAAGTAGCGCAAATTTGATATGGCTCAAGCAAGAAAAGCGTGATCGCAAAAGTAGGTCAGTAAAGTGTGTATACTTGATTATAATTAAATAAACCCTGACTGTCGTTACATTATTAAGACATTATTAGGATTTTAATTTAATACATAAATAAAATCACAAATGTTTTTAGATGAGTTTATTGTAAACTAAAAACATACAACATGGCGCTTAAAGTTAACGACAATAAAAAATTTAAATACACAGGTAAATATTATATATTGTAGCAGTTATATTGCCTACCAGATTTTAGTCACTTAAAGGGGGTTGAAAATTGGGGATAGAAATTGCTAGGCTGGGGAAACCAAACCGGAACGTTTGCGAATAGCCACTATTGGTTTGTTTGGAGAGCTGGGTTATGGGTAAGTGAATAAAAAAGAGGACTGGAAACTACAAAAATTGAATAAAAAAGTACTTGTATGGATTTCCTGAACAAAGGAACATAAGAAGGTTCCTAAGCTATTTAAAATGGACGCCGCTTACAAGAATCTTCCTGCTGGGTGGAAAGATAGGCTTTCCTCTTCTGAAAAATACAACAAAAGGGCTAGAATCTCTTTAAAGGACATAATACTCTTGGTTTAGGGAGAAACGTTACATATTTATTATTATCCCACCATAAACAGTTACAAACATAAATAATAACAAAATAACAAAAACACCCTACAGTGTTGCTATCGGATTACAACTATAGACGTTGGGGATACTATAAGAACTTAAATTATTGATAAAATAAAATCATCTAAACCTTTCAATGTAGTTTACATTAAGGTCAACTTTTTTAAAAACAAAACAAAACAAATTAAACATTTATGGTTAAAAACAAACCAAAATAATGCTAACTGTCATATGTCAAGATTAAATATTAAAACTTAAAATAAGAATTAACTTGACAGTTACTTAATCGCTAAAATTTATAATTTTATTTATTACAATTTTTACCTTGTCATGAAAGCAATTATCGATGAAAAATGTCTATTTTTACAAAAAAAAATAGCAGGAGAGTACTTCACTAAATATTATATTTCCTTTAAAAGTGTTGGGGCTGGAACTAGTTTTCTAAACACTGCAAAATAAAACAAATGCGTCTCACAAACTGCAAAATGGTCTGGAATGACCAGGGGCAATAAATAGAGGATGGAAGCTGGGCACTGGATTATGAAATCTTCAAAGCTTGGCTTTTTAAAAAACTCATGCTTCTGCTTGGAACCATGTGGACATCTATTAAATTGTTTGAAACACCGTCTTACAAATACCTCAGGTAAAACACAGCACGAATAAAACAGTGATTACTCAGACAATAACTGACACACTACAATTCCACAAACAAAATTTGCTTTTCCTTTAGGCCACCCACTTTGCGCCTTCTCTCTTTAAAATCTTAATCCAACCTAAATTTGACCTTCTTCACTCTCTGTACATCGGCTTCCTCTCTGGCAGTCTTCCCCTCTTTCAGTCTTGGCAGCAGGCCAATCAGAATTCTTTTCAATGACGCTTCTCAAGGGAGATTGAACCGCAACATGGCTATATAAATAAAATATATATATATATATATATATATATTATATATATACATATATATATATATATATATATATATATATATATATATATATATTATATATATATACATATATATTATATATATATATATAATATATATATATATATATATATATTATATATATATATATATACATCCTACTATCATTTTGGCATCGATACATTATGCTTTTACCATCAATTTAGCATCGTCTTGCAAAGTAGCATCTGTATATCGACGCTACTTTACAACACCTTAATAACTTTTTTCCTGTACTTGTTACAAGAATTTTAACCATCTCACTGATTAGAGATTTAATACCGTGTTGGTATTTTAAAATATCGGCTTTCTCTTTTTATCCCTTACTGAGTTATATAAGTTTATTCCAGAAAATGTTTGAGTCTAAAATGATGGTACGGTGAAAATATTATATATATTTAGTTCAGGGTTTTACCGTTTACTCGATGTCATTATATACATAAAAATGTATATCCAACTTTCATTATCAATCATTTTAGCATCAGAAATTTGGCATCGCTGTTGAATATAATATTACCCACAACAAAATAGTAAATTTAAAAATATATATAGTTTTTTCATCCATAAATCATTTTGGCATCATGTTTTGTTAAAAGTAACGAGTTATGATATATTGTACCTACATATTGTATCTTCGCTCCAATTTCCAGTCGTGACGTACAGTACCTCAAATGATAGGATTTAACCAATAAAATACAATAAGACAGAAAAATCAAATACAGCAGCATGTCAAAAAGGCCTTAGTTATATATCTTCGTTTCTATAAGTCCAATCGTGACGTACAGTATCTCAAATGATTGGATTTAACCAATGGAAAACAATGAAATAGAAAAATCGGATACAGCAACATGCCAAAAGGGCCTTAGTTGTGTATCTTCGGGTCTATTATTCTAATCATGACGTGCAGTACCTCAAATGAAAGGTTTTAGCTAATAAAATACAATAAGGTATAAAAATTAAATGGAGTAGCATGTCAAAAGGGCCTTAGTTATGTATCTTCGGTCCTATTAGTCCAATCGTCACGTACGATATATCAAATGGTAGCACTTAACTAATAGAATACAATGACTTAGAAATCAAATACAGCAACACGTCAAAAGGGCTCTATTTACGTATCTTCGTTTGTAGTGGCACAATCGTGACGTACAGTACCTCAAATGATAGGATTTAACCAATCAAATACTATGAGACAGAAAAATAAAATACAGCATACATCAGCCTGTCAAAAGGGCCTAAGTTATGCATCCGCGGTCTTATTAGTCCAATCGTGAAAGGGCCTAGTTATGTATGTTCTATCCTATTATTCCAATACAGTACCTTAAATGATATCATTTTACCGATAGAATGCTACGACGTAGATCAAATACAGCAACACGTCAAAAGGACCTTAGGTATATATATTTGCTCCTATATATGCTATGTCAAAAGAGCCTTAGTTATGTATCTCCTGTCCTATAGGTCTAATCATGACATATGGAGCCTAAAATGATAAGATTTAATGGAGATAATACGATGGTGGAGACAAAGTAAACATGGCGGCATGTAATAACACGGTAAACTGGCAGCAATAAAACGTAATAACCCACAGAGGTCTATGGCATATTACGTGACAGAATTTAGCGAATAGCATATGATTTGCATACGTCTACTTTTAGTCAACTACTGTACATATGATAAACGCGAAAAAGTTCCAACATTCACTGTTAGACATATGCCTCCCGTTCACTGCACACATTTACTGCTCCTTGACGCTGTGACGTAAATGGGATAGGATTTAACAAAAAGAATGACAGAAAATTAAAGAAGACAGTGTGTCAAACGTGGAATGCATCGTAGAACGTGAAATATATAATATACATTTAAAAATATGAAATAATACACCAATTAAAAAAAATGACGTTAGTTGAGGCAGATCAGACCAGAAAAAAATGTCAACATTTTCAGAATACTTGGGTAGTATTTTTAAAATATACCAACCAGATAATAATAATCAAGCAATAGAACACTGAAAACTTTTGTTTTTAACTGTACGCCCATGAATGACTAGCCATTTTTAAATACCTTTTGATATTGCTTTTTTTTATTGTATTTTTCCCATTTTTCAAGATAATTCTTGTAGGGATATATTTATTTATAACATACGGTCTTATGGTCTTACGAACAGTATTACGGCTTTAATTTGTACCACACTGCTAATTGAGAACTATGTTTGTAATGCAATAAGAGGTCCTGATATACGAGACACCAGTGAATCATGCCCCACTGATACAAATCCGACAGGAATCTGCATTTCTATAAAAACAATAGATTATTTGTTTTGTGTATTAATTAAGTTTAGGTAAACGAACAAGACTTGCGTTATAAAAGATTTTTCTAAATGTAGAATGTAAACCATATTTCGTATGCTTTGTGAAAGAGAACCAGTTTATAACCTTCCGGACGACGTAAAAACACCTTTTTATTAGAATATTGGTCGATGAATTATAATCATAGTTTAAAAAACGAATTTATGTGCATATGGTCTACTACAAAAAATGTAAAACCAAAATCTTGATTAAAAAAGTGGCAACCGGTTACTTATAATGAAATTTACCTCCATTATTGATTTCACAAGTGAAAAAATGGGTCAACAAAAAACCAGTTTTAATTATTACAATATTTCAACATAATAGTTTTATCTTGGTTTAATCAGGTGAAAAGAAAAATTATACACAAGTGCTAAAACCACAAGCTATTCTCGAATATAACTTAGTGAAAAAGAGTGTTGATTTTAGTAATCAAATTGCTTCTTACCAGAACCCAATATCCAAAATTCTGAAGTGGTACCGGAAAGTGGCAGTGAAATTAATATTTAATACCGCAGTAGCCAATGCTTAGTTGTTAAAGAATAGAAAAGGCGAAAAAGCGACAACCTATCATTGAGTTCAGACTGGTGTTCGCGAAGACATTTGCAAATAAATAAATGTTGGAACGCTCACGACCAGTTACACCCAAAAAATACCATCTCAGGCAAAGCGACGTAGGTAATAAAAAGAGAAGAAAGTGTACAAGATATTATAAAAGTTTAAGAAGAAACATGACTAGTAGAAAGACCGATAGAAAAGTTAAAATAGTTAAAACATACTGTGGAGCATGTGATGGTAAAACTGCAATATGTCTAGTGTGCTTCAATAAAGCACATTAAAATACAATTTCACTTATACAGGAACTATTATTACGTGAAAACGTATTGTTCCTCAAGTACCCCTCTAGTATTGAAAATCGTAAATTATTAGTTTCTATTAGTACGTTTTTATTGTTAATTACCTCTGTAAAAGTGAGTTATAAAATTGTTTTTGTAAATTGTATTATATTTGTAAAAAAAATAGATGTAATTAATATGCCTTCGACATCTAAAAAAGCTAGATGTAAACATAAACGTAGATTGACCACTGATAACTTCTATAATAGTGTTGACTTGACTAGACAATTGCTCATAGTCCATATTAAGAAATAACCGAATAGACAATCTCTACTTGTCAAAGAAACTAAAAACATCGTGAAATGGTCAGTATTTACAGTCCTGAAGTAATATGTGTGACCAATGCAGAGATAAACGAGATATATACATGATATATTCAGAATTTCGTTGTCAGAGGGTTAGAACTAGATCAAGAAGAGGATTGATTTTTAAAAAAGTAATTGATTAATATAATAAATATAAATGTGGTATACACTTACGTGAACAAATGCTGAGCTACTATTCATGTGAACATATAACATATTTCTTATATAACAGTGGATATCAAAAGAAGATTTCCCTTTGCGATTTTAAACTTTCAGTCAATGAGAGTCTTTAAGGATCAAATTCCAAGTACCTACCTATTAAAAAACTGGTAGTCCACCATTTATATTAAAATTTTCCAAAAACTGTTTTACGAAAAACTAGGTGCTGCAAATTGGTGTGTAAAGGGGTAGTGAAGCGCAATACATGATGTCGTATCCTGTTGGCATCACTTAGCCTCTCCTACTCAATTCCTATCTTCACCTCCAAGCTGGTACACACCGGTAACCTGAGCAACCCACTGGAGACTGGGTAACCAACCCCAGTGGATGGTGGGGTCAGGGCAGACGAAGAAGGGAGCCTTGGTCCTCCGATGAAAAGGGGGTTGAGCGAAGGGTTAACAACCCTTCCTTGTAGAACTCAATTGTTGTGAATACAATGGCTAATGAAAAAAAACGGACGGATATCATAACAACGAACTCAGTACAGAAAAATGGACATGATTATGGATTTAAAATTTGGAACCCGGAACGTGCGAACCTTCTTAAAGGCAGGAGCTATGTTAAGTATGGCAGAAGAACTTGAAAAATACGGAGTTGAAATATTGGCACTGCAGGAAATCAGATGGAAGAGCCAGGGAGAAATTCATAAGAATTAATTCTCACTATACTACTTCGGAAATGAAATGAGACAAGGTAAAAGATGAGTAGGATTTATAATAACCAAAAAACTGCGGAAAGCCATTATCGTATTTACACCAATATCAGATTTTGCACCATAAGATTTAAAGGTAAATTTCATAACGTGACAATGGTTAATGTATATGCACCGACGGAAGAGGCTGATGAAGAAGACGTTGAAAGATTCTACGGAGAACTACAGGATGTATGTGATAAAATCCAAAGACACGATGCTGTTATAACGTTAGGCGATTTTAATGCTAAACTGGGGAAAGAAGAAACGTTTGCAAATATATTTGGGAAACACAGTTTGCACACTGAAACCAGTCAAAATGGACTCAGGGTGGCACAGTTCGCAGCAGCAAATAATTACGTAGTTGTCAGTACTAACTTCCAGAGAAAAGATATCCATAAAGGAACATGGAAAATACCAGGAACTAACGAAGCCAATCAAATTGACCATATACTCATCTCAAAAAGATGGGCAACAGACATAACTAATGTCAGAACGTATTGCGGGGCGAACTCTGACTCAGATCACTATCTTGTAGGGGCAAAATTACGGCAGAAAATAGCGACAGTAGCAAAAGGGAAAAATATTCAAATCAAAAAATGGAATGTCGAAGAATTCAAAAGTGCAACAAAGAGACAAGATTACAGAAATGCTCTCCAAATAAAACTCAACCGAACTAGAGAGGAAGATACTGCAGAGGAGGAATGGAGACAATTAGAAACAATTATAACAGAGTCAGCAGAGGAAACTGCCAAAAGGCAAAGTAATGCGGAATGGTATGATGATGAATGCAGAACTGCAGTAGAGGAAAAAAGGCAAGCTAGGCTTAACCAACTTCAAAGAAACACAAGAAATAGCAGTGAGATTTATAACGAAAAAAGAATACAAGCGACTAGAATATGCAGAAGAAAGAAAAGAGAGGCTATGAAAAAACAAGTACAAGGAATCGTAAAGCATAACAACAGACGCGAAAGCAGAAAATTCTATAAATGCATAAAAGAAAGCACACAGCCATTTAGACCAAAACTAACGATATGCAAAGATAAGGACCGAGAACTACTAACAGATAAGCAAAAAATTATAATGAGATGGAAACAATATTTCGAAGAAAATCTAAATGCAGACAACGAAAATGATCAGAACGAGACAATATATTATACGGCCGAGCAGCACATCGAAAATCCGAGTTATGAAGAAGTAGTTCAGATAATAAATAAACTAAAAAACAATAAAGCACCAGGAACGGACGGAATTTCGGCAGAATTATTAAAGCATGGAGGATCCGAACTCTGGGAAAGAATCCATTACCTAATAACATTAATATGGACGAAGGAGCAAATGCCAGAGGAATGGACAGTTGGCCTCATATAGCCAATATATAAAAAAGGAGATAAGAGGGAATGCCAGAATTATAGGCCAATTACATTGCTAAGTAATATACAAAATTCTTTCTGGTATAATCTACAATAGATTATTAGAATACTCCGAAAATATAATTGGTGATTATCAAAATGGATTCAGACTAAATAGAGCCACTACAGATAACATATTCATACTAAGAACGATACAAGAAAAAGCTTATGAATACGACATAGACCTATATAATATGTATATAGACTTTAAACAATCTTTTGATAGTGTGAAAAGAGACAGAATGCTGGAAGACCTTTATAATCTAGGTATACCTAAGAAATACATCAGCTTCATAAAAATGACGTTGCAGGGTTCAAAAGCCGCAGTCAGAGTAGATGGAGAACTGACTCCCCTGTTTAACATCAACATGGGAGTAAGACAGGGAGATGCCCTATCAACCATGCTATTCAACCTAGTTCTTGAGGCAGTCATCAGAAAAACCAATATAACCGGCCATATAAACACCAAATCAGTACAAATTACTGCATATGCAGACGATGTAGCCATCATTAGTAGGAATAAGCCACGACTAATGAAAGTGTTCAAACAAATTGATCCTGAAGCAAGAAAAAGAGGTCTCAAAATAAACGAAGCAAAAACGAAGTATATGACAGTCAAAAGAATAACTGACAATGAAAATAATATCACAATAGACAACTATACTATCGAACGAGTGGATGCCTTTACATATCTCGGCACAAAAATCAATCAGAAAAACTCTGTAAGTAGCGAAATTAATGCACGTATTTCCAGCGGGAATCGTACATACTATGCTAATAAAAGATTGATGACATCGAAATTATTAGACAAAAGAACCAAAATGACTATCTACAGAACACTGATTTTACCCGTAGTAACCTAAGGATGTGAAACTTGGGTAATGACGAAAAAAGATGGCACATGGAGAATCAGGAGAAACGACGAGGTTAATGAGTTAAATGAAGGTTATGACATTGTAAGATTTGTGAAAAGTCAAAGACTGTCATGGCTGGGACATGTGCAGAGACAAAACGATGCAAAAACAACAAAGAAAATGTTACAATGGAAGCCCATAGAAAGGCGAAAAAAAGGAAGGCCCAGAACGAGATGGTTGGATGACGTGGAAGACGACCTGAAAACAATGAACATAAGACAATGTTGAAGAAGGGCACAAGAGAGCTCTAAATGGAAGGACATAGCCAGACAGGCAAAGACCCATCCAGGGTTATGATGCCAAAAGAAGAAGAAGAAGAAGGTGCTGCAAATTAGTATCAGTTATTCATTCTAATGTAAAAAGTTTTTTATTATTATTTTTTTATTTTTCTTTAAGTATTTTTAACTTTTAAAGCAACAAAAATTTCCACAAATTTTTTTATAGTAAATAAAAAATAATACATTTACATAGTTATTTATTATTTTAATAGAAAACAAATAAACATGAACAGTGCACTGGTAGCATATACAATATATTTTAAATTTAATTTGAAACAAAAAAATTATATTCTACATAAACAAACAAAATTTAACCAAAAATTAATACTAATTTTAAAAAACTAACCGCACCGTCTGTACATCAACATATTTTATTGGAGAAGAACGTTTTTCTCGTATTTGTCAATTTTACAATAATAATACAATTATTTATCTGTTGCTGCCAGCGGCAAAATTCGTTTCGATCGTTCATTCATAATTTTTCACAATTCTCTGGGAAAAATTACCTGCTAAATTAAATATGCAACCAAACCATAATAATAAATCCGAGAACCCCAAAAACCGGTCGGTAAGGTTGAATGTCGGTCGGTGAACTTCTACTAAGACGGATCGATATGTATGTATCTATGTTTCAAATAAATATATATATTTTGGCAACATCTCGTGATACTGTATTGACGCAAGACACAATGATTTGACCTATAGGGAGTTAAAATGTCTGTTGAATGTAAAAAATAAATATATAAAAAAATCGATATATTAAAAAACTGACAACAATGTCAAGCCTAAAAAGATACAGTAAACGAATATACATGACTTATAATTTGAATATGATAGTATTTCTTGGTGATGCTAAATTACTGCAACGTGAAAAGAGTTCCAAATGATGGTGGGATGTATATATATATATATATATATATATATATATATATATATATATATATATATATATATACAGGGTGAGTCATGAGGAACTTTACATACTTCTACCATACGTAGAGTCCCTCAGGGAGCCTATCATGTGGCCACTAAAAAATGTCGACTCTTCTTCTTTATTAATTAACAGGGTGATTTGTGTAATTGACCATTTATTTCATTTTACTGTAGTGTTTATACAGCTAATTTGATTTTTTTAATTTTTGCATGATACAGTACACTACTATCAACCATTGGACTGGTATTACCTAAACTAAAAAATTCCAGGACTGGCTTTGCAAAAATTAATTAAGAGGTTTGTATTACATATTACACCCTGTATATATATTTTTTAAATGCAATAAGTGATTTTCAAACTACATAAATAGCCAATGAAAACGACATATGCGACAATGTTGTCGCACTTTTATTAAATTTGTAATTAACGATCAAATCTTACCAAAAATAGAACAACCATAATGAAGTATCAAATTATAAGGTAATTAATTTAAACAAATGTTATAAATTTCAAACATTTTAATTGAAATAATAAACTGAGTCACTGCACAACAAAAAACAGTAACTACTAACAATAACGAAGAACAATTAAAAAAAACTAAAAATATGTACATAGTTATGACAAACCCATAAATTAGAACTGGAAAAGATACAATAACGGTATCAAAATAAAAATAATTCAAAATAGATTTTCGAAATGGAACCCTGCAGCCTGTACACATTTTTGTTACCAAATTGTTAATTGACGTATTGAATTACGGATACTCTGGGGATCGTTTCTAATAGTATTACATCAATGTATAATTCTATCAATTATTTGTTTCGGTTATTAATATTCACTGCGTAAACTAGTTGCTTCAATCGTCCCCAAATATGGTAATCAACAGGATTGAAATCAGGGGATCTTGAAGGCCACGAAATAGGACCTGCACGTCCTATCCACCTGTTGCCATAAACATTGTTGAGATGTTGTCTCACTGCCAGTAAAAAGTGTGGGGGTGCCCCATCATGCTGAAAATACATCCCTCGGATAGCAACGTTCGCGTTGGCAAGCAAATTCGGCAAAATATTTTGTAGAAAGTTCAAATAGACCTGCCCTGTTAAAGGACCATCATAAAAGTAAGGACCTACTAATTGGTTATTTATGACACCAATCCACTCGTTAACCGAAAATCTTAACTGACAACAACGTTCTCGAATAGCATGGGGATTTTCTTCTGCCCACACATATGAATTTCGTAAATTATTTATCCCGTCTCTGGTAAATTGGGCTTCATCTGTAAATAGTGTCCTGTATAGCGTTGGTCGATTATTGTTAATCCATCTACAAAATTCCAACCTATCGATCTCATCTCCAGCATGTAGTCGCTGAACCATTTGAATGTGATATGGGTATAGATTATTTTTTTGTAAGACTCTACATCTACATCGTCGCTCTGTTGATCCACTAGGAAAAGTGCCATTTTCTCGCAAATAATTAAAAACTGACCCAAATGTTGGATGACTGGGAGTTCGACGATTAGGAAATCTCCTAATATATTATTCTTTACTAGCAGCCCTACCATTCCCATTACAGAATCCATAAACAAATATTATGTCTGCATATTCTGTGGTCGAAAACTGATATGGCATTTTGAACGAAAGTAACAAAAGCTCTACCAAAACTAACACAATGTACTTAACGTAGATATGACAAAAGAAATATGTATTCTTGTACACATAAATAACAATTGATAATGACAATAATGACAATGGGTATAAAATATCAAGAAACGTCAAACGGTCAACGCCAACCTTCATTTTAAACTTTTTTAGATTTATTTTTATTTAGTACAGTTGATGCAATGTATTATTATTTGACATAAAATTTTAATCATTTACAATCAACAAAAAGTAACACATACAAGAGGTTGGACTTTTTAATCAATTTAATTTATTATTTATCGAAAATAATGGACCAATACGATCTATGAGTAAAAATTTAAAATTGAAAAACAATTTTGATTCTATCGTAGAGATAATACAAAGTGACAGTAAAGATGTTAATTTTCTACATATTAGATTATGTTGTAGGAACTCATTTTAATTAAAATGTTTGAAATTTATAACATTTGTTTAAATTAATTACCTTATAATTTTATACTTCATTATGGTTGTTCTATTTTTGGTAAGATTTGATCGTTCACTAAAAATTTAATAAAAGTGCGACAACATTGTCGCTTATGTCGTTTTCATTGGCTATTTATGTAGTTTAAAAATCACTTATTGCATTTTAAAAAATATATATATACAGGGTGTAATATTTAATACGAATCCCTAAATTAATTTTTCCAAAGCCAGTCCTGGAATTTTTTAGTTTAGCTAATACCAGTCGAATGCTTGATAGTAGTGTACTGTATCATGCAAAAATTTAAAAAATCAAATGAGCCGTATAAACACTACAGTAAAATGAAATAAATGGTCAATTACACAAATCACCCTGTAAATTAATAGAGAAGAGGAGTTGACATTTTTTAGTGGCCACATGATATGCTCCCTGAGGGACTCTACGTATGGTAGAAGTATGTAAAGTTCCTCATGACTCACCCTGTATATATATATATAAATATAAATATATATATATATATATATATATATATATATATATATATATTAGCAACACGGTATAATTTTCTACCTAGCTAATAGAGTTGTTTTATATTATATTATTTGTTAATAGTTTAACCAAACGGAAGAATAATATCTTTAATCTTTAGTATTTACATATAATAACAATAACTTACCTTTAAAAGTAAAACCAATTGTGCCCCAAAGCCCCAAAATCAATTTCAAAAAACAACAGATTAAGATACAAGAGTACAAAACGAGCGTAAAGAGTTTAAAAGCTACATTTAGAATTCCGTTTTGTTTCTACCGTAACAAAACATATATTACAAAAATAAAGAAAATTCTGATAAGCTCTTTATTCACGTATACAAATGCGTATCTTGATGGAAAAGTTTCAAACGTTTCCTATTTTCAGAAATTGGAAACATATTTACGGAGTGTAGTTCTCTTGATAAATAAAGAAATAAGAGTGATACAGTGACAGCAGAAAGGGATATCAGTGTGATATATATATATATATATATATATATATATATATATATATATATAATATATATATATATATATATATATACGGGTAACGGGTAGGAACTCTTTAAATTCTTGAAGATAGTCCTATCAGGGAAAATGAATCAATCCCTGCCCTCCGCAGATTCCGGGGGTTTCCTGACCCGGGAAACTAGTACCTGTTTAGGGTCCCTTATCCAGGGTTACGGATGAAGTCCACAACGGCGGCCACGGCGGAAAAGCGGAGCTTCGGTACGGTGAGGATGGCGGAAGTTGCAACCCTCGATTTTAGGGTTGATATAGAATCAAGTCACCGAATGATTGCCGGTATAAGCAGTCCATCAATTACTGGCCAACGGCTTCGGGTGGATGAGCTGGTAAATGGAAGGGTACTCTTTTGTCCTGAGACTGAGAAATCGATCTCAAAGGCGGAGGAACTAAGAAATGGTCAACGGCATAAGGATGCAGAAGGCAAGGAGAAACCACTGCATTAAAGATCCTAAGGGATATCTCTAGTAAAATTATCATGGCTGTGCGAAGCGAAATGATTTCTAGTACTGATCATGGATACCGGATACCAAGATCCGGCAGGAGAGGTATACTTCATGACAACAGGGCCTCTCAGGTCGAAATTCTGCGAAATCCCTGTGTTAAAAATACAATAAATATTGGTACATGGAACGCAGAAGCATGTACGAGCCTGGGAAAATTCACAACGTTATACAGGAGATGCAAAGATTAAACATCGATATCCTAGGCATCAGCGATACAAGATGGTCGGGTGCAGGCAACGTCTCGACAAGCAACGGTATGATCTATTTCTCAGGAAATGAATACCCACATCACATATATGGTGTAGCAATTGTCGTTTCAAGAAGAATGACACAGTCTGTCACTAATTTTTCGCCAGTGTCAGACAGGATCCTGCTCCTACAACTGCATACAAAAACTGCAAAACTTAATATTATACAGGTATATGCCCCTACTGCAGATAAATCAGATGAAGACATTGAGCAGTTTTATGAACAAATAAATCAAGTTCTAAAGTCTACAAAGCCAAAAGATGTTACACTTATCCTTGGAGACTTCAACTCCAAAATTGGCAAAGGAAAAAGCGGAAAAAATGTGAGAGAGTATGGTTTAGGGGCAAGAAACGACAGAGGAGACAAACTTTTAGAGTTCTGTCAAGAGAATGATATGATAATTTCAAATACATTCTTTAAGCTACCCAAACGAAGACTGTTTACATGGACGTCCCCTCAACACACTAGGGAAAAAACAATTAGGAATCAGATAGATTATATTTTAATAAATGAGCGATACAGAAACTGTATAAGATCAGTTAAGGCTTATCCAGGCGCAGATGTTTCTTCAGATCATAACCCCCTGTTAGCGCGGGTACACATTAGACTCAAAAGACCTTCAAATAAAACAAAAATAGATCACATAGATACCAGCCGCTTACAAGATCCAACAATTAAAGAAGATTTAAAACAACATATCAATGATAACTTACGAATGCTTTCTACAAAGACAGAGAACACGCATGTAGAAAACAAGTGGCAAGATTTAAAAGACGCCATAATAAAACCTGCCCAGAAAATGCTTACCAAAGAGAAACAGAAAAAAGGACGAGAATGGATAACAGAAAAAATTTTAGGTCTCATGGAAGAGCGAAGACAGTTAAAGGGAAAATGCAGCCAAAAATATAATGAAGTAAACAAACAAATCAGAAAAGAAATAAGAACTGCAAAGGAAAATTTTTATACAAGAAAATGCGAGGAAATCGAAGAACTACATCTCAAACATGAGACTTTTAACTTACATAAAAAGATAAAGGAACTGACAGGTACACAAAAACGAAAACATCCCAATCTCCTATGCAACGCAAATGGTGAAATAATAGTCGATCTACAAGAAAAGCTCGACCTTTTTAACTGCATCTACAAAAGAGGAGAAATACCAAAGGAATGGCTACTTTCAACTTTTGTAACCTTACCAAAAAAAGGCAAATGCAAAACAGTGCACTGACTACCGCAATATAAGCTTAATGGGGCATACATTTAAAGTATTCATCAAAGTAATCCACTCAAGAATTAACAGAAAACTAGATGCAGATATTAGTAATATCAATTCGGATTTCGGAACGGGCTTGGAACAAGAGAAGCACTATTTGCACTTAACGTCATATGCCAAAGATGTCTAGATATAAACCAAGATATATATATATATATATATATATATATATATATATATATATATATACATATATATGCTTTATTGATTACAACAAAGCGTTTGATAAAGTTCGTCACGATCACTTAATGAAACTGGTAGTAGAAAAAAACTTGGATAAAAGGGACATTAGAATTATCTCTAAGATTTACTATAACCAGAAAGCAAATATCCGAATAGAGCAAGAGACAACGGAGGAAATCGAGATCAAGAAAGGCGTAAGACAGGGTTGTATACTCTCACCGACCTTATTCAATCTATACTCCGAAGACATTATAAACACAGCACTTTCGGATCAAAATATAGGTATTAAGATAAATGGCATCCGAATAAACAACTTGAGATATGCCGATGACACGATACTAATCGCAGAAACTTGGGAAGATCTTCAAATACTAATTAACAAAATAGTAGAATGCAGTGAAGAACACGGATTATCACTTAACATAAGCAAAACAAAAATAATGCTAATATCTAAATCACCACAAAACTTCCCTGACATAACCGTGCATGATCAAAGAATCGAACGTGTAAGAAGATATAATTACCTGGGAACTGTTATCAACGAAAATAATGATTGCTCTGAAGAAATCAGAACCAGAATAGAGAAAGCTAGAGCCACATTTACTAAATTGAAAAAGGTGTTCTGCGGAAGAGATCTAAGACTAAAACTTAAAATTCACCTTTTGAGATGTTACGTTATGTCAGTTCTCCTCTATGGGATGGAAACATGGACATTGAAAAAGATCGATACCAAAAAGATAGAAGCATTTGAGTTGTGGATGTATCGTAGAATATTAAGAATACCCTGGACAGAATGGTACAATTGCACCAATTACCAACTGTTTAGATCTGCAGCATCAAAAATACGCATAGCTTTGATGATAGCCAAACTTCGGAACGAAGACGGCACTTGAAGAAGAAGAAGAAGATATATATATATATATATATATATATATATATATATATATATACAAGAATTACTGGATATTAGTGACTGTCGATATAAACAAAACAGCAAAGTTTATTAGGGCTGCAGTCAGAAGTTTGGACGGGATGTTACAGAAACACTATTTTGACTTTTGGTCTAGCTATCGGAATTGTTTAACTCCTTTTTCAAGACACTGTAATTAGAAAAATATGTAAATATTTACAATATATCAACAACGATCAATCATACAACGAATCCGATGAATTCTGTATTAGAGATTCCTTCACTTTTAGCAACTTCATTAATAATGTTAAAGTTCCGAATAATAATTATATATTGATTAGTTTAGATGTTGTGTCACTATTTACAAACCTACCACTAGATGCTATTCTCAACAGCATTAAAAATAACTATAACAACATCTCTCCGCATACCAAGATCGGTTTAGATGATTTCATAAGAATTTTAACATTTATTTTTGACTCTAACATATTTTTGTTCAATGGTAATTTTTTCAAACAAATCTTTGGCACTCCAATAGGCAGCAAAATATCCCCCATTCTATGTAATTTTGTTTTGGATGAACTCAAAAGAACGTGTAAAGAAAAGATACCTTTTCACACATCTTTTATCAAACGTTATGTAGATGATTTGATTTTATCGGTCGCGGAAAATAAAATTACTGATGTCTTAAACATCTTTAATGCCCAGTGTGAACACTTAAAGTTTATAGTTGAGAGAGAGGCTGATAATATGCTTCCTTTTTTAGACATGCTGATACGTCGTGGCAGTGATGGCATGCTAAGGACGGAGTGGTATCGTAAACCTTGTTTCAGTAACCGTTCCATATTCTTTTTCAACTTCAATTTTTTTCAACTTTTATTCTCAACATCCATCTAAGATGAAAACAAATTTGGTTTTGGCCCTCAAAACTAGGGTTTTCAACTTATCACACATCGAGTTCAGGGAAAAGGCACTAAAAAAGCTGAGATCTATACTACAAGAGAACTCCTATCCCATAGGGATTTTAAATAAACTCATTTTTGGTACTTCTTTCCTTTTCAATTTTCTGACAACCGAAATTTTCATAATAATGAGGTCCGACAACTAACACCGACATTAACATACAACCACCATCTACAATAACGTATAGTTGCCTACCGTATATTCCAGTCCTGACACCTAAGCGATTGAACATTTTCAAAAATGTTAGTGGCTTAAAAATTGCAACTAATAATGTGAAAACGGTATCGAAGTTGTACACAAAGATAAAGGATATTTCAAAATACAGGAATCATCGAATGTTGTTTATTCTATACCGTGTGCTAATTGTAAAAATGTGTCATCTCGTAATTTTCACAGTAGGGTGATCTCACATCGCAGTGAAATAAAAATCAAAAAAAATTAACGCATGTGCGTTGAAAGAACATGCATTAAGTTTAAAACATGAATTTAATTTCGAGGAATTCTGTATTTTGGCAAAGGAAAAAACCATTCTAAACGTGTTTCTTGGAAATGTGTTTCATAAAATCCAATACGTCTTGTATAAATAAAAAGTCTGATAAAGATAAACTGAGCAACATTTATTATTATTTAGTGACAAAACACTAAAAATAAAATAAAGACTTACTTGTACATATACACATCATAATGCACCTGCATGCAAACATGTTGCATACCACCAAGACAGGTTTAATACATTACTTTCTATTAATAAAATATGAAGAACATTTAGTTAATTTTTAATCATACTATTTTTGTTTTTTTTTTCTTTCTATTCTCTATGGATCAGTTAAAACATACCATTAAAAGATGGCACGAACGAATTTTTACTATCTTTAACTAAATTTTAAAATATATTTTGTCCATTATTTTATATGCTATATTTTATATATGTGTTATTAATGTTGAGTGTCACAGCTTTATATAAATAATCTCAACGACTAGTAAGTTACACTGACACTTTGTGATACATTGTAAATATTTACACATTTTTCTAATTACAGTGTCTTGAAAAAGAAATTAAACAATTCCGAAAGTTAGACCAAAAGTCAACTCCTCAGCATACGATCCACCATATACCTATATACCTAATTCTCTTTCTCTTTCTGCTTTATCTTACCTATAGCATTACATATGTAATTATTGTACAGATTTACTCCCATATAAATTTGTAACGGCGAACGCGTGTATAGAAGTATAACTTCTACCTTTTTTATAATAATTCACAGAATGGGTGAAATATAGCAAACTCGCTTGCAATATACCATCACACTGAGTCTTAAGTTTGAAACGAAGTTTATTTGCATATAAATATATAATAAAACTATTTTGAATATATTTATTTAGTAATAGTAATGTATAAGGCTTTGAAAAATAATCACGAGCCGGCAAAACCGTTTTATATTTAAATTTATTCCTACTTTTTTATTCATCATGTTTAAAAGTAATCAATGTCTACATAACTACCAGTAAAATATTATCACGGAATGGCAATATATCTAAAAAACATGCAATAACTATTTACGGCTAATTCTGACCCTATTTACAATATTTATCAGCCATCTTATTTACATTGAAATTATTCATTACAAACTAAAATAGAGTATAACTTTCTTTAGAATGTTTTTATTATTATGTTTAACTTTGAAGATACTACTTTTGATTAATGTTACTAAAATTATTATAGAAAAATATCTTACAGTACTGGAGAAAATCATACCTAACAGATTAATGCGTTTTTTTAGAAAATAACAAATTACTAGCCACGGAACAAAGCGGATTCGGTAAAAACACTTGGCAATCTTGTAAGTTTCGAGTCTGAGATTCATGAAGCAATTTTATTTGGACAAAAATGTAGGTATTACAAATTTTTTTCAAATTTTAAACACTTAGTCAATGAGAAATAAAAGTTAATATGGCACAATTTATAAAAAAATTCCTGTGTCAAACTTTTAGTGTACGCATTAACAATACTTTATCTAATACAAAAATTCTATAAACAAACGGAATTCCCCAAGAATCTAATTCAAGCGTCTCTCTAATTCCAGAGCAGATCAACTCTTCTACTACAGCCGGCCTACAAACCATACCAGCCAAGCTCTAGCTGGATGCCTTTACCACCAGCTTTCTCTAGCAAGGAAGACGAAAATCCAGTCTTCTTCCTATACCTCATTCATTCAGCGTCGTCAGCGATCGAGGCCGGGAACAGCAGCTAGAAGCTTTAAGACACCCAGAACGATGAGAGAACTTCGAGGCTTCATTGGAACTGCTAGCTGGCTTTGAGACTTCATGCCAGGGTTCGCTGGGTTAACAACCCCACTTACCAAGATGAAGAAGCTTGAATAGAAGAGCCAAGCTAACCAGGCATTCCGCAATCCAGGGAAAACTGGAACTAATTTGTCCAGACTTCAACCTACCATTTAAGGGAATGGGTGCCTTACTCTTTTAAGGCATAGGAGACGACCACAAGATAATAGCATACGCCTCCATCAAACTCCGTCCCACTGAAAAGAAGTACAACATCAACTTGAAGGAGTGTCTCGCTCTGATATAGGTTGTACGCAAGTTCCACCACTTCATACAGGAATAAAAATATTCATGCTATACACCACTAGAAGGACAACACGGCAAAACTTGCAAGATATTCACTCCTATTTCAATGAGGTCATCTACATACCCGGGGAAGAAAACGAACTCGCAGACCATCTGTGCAAGAAAGAGAACCATATCGCCGAATTCCAAATCGAAGGCGACGTGATCTACTATGAAGCTGTACCACCGAAGAGTCATGGTCCCCTCTGACAACAGAAATGACGTTCTTCGAGCACATCACGATAATAAGGAAGCGAATCACCTAGGTTCCGAAGAGATAGCCAGAGCCATCAAAAAGCTTTACTATTTATTAAAACGAGAAGAATTACCCGTTATTTCCTTTCCCTCTGAGAGACCATTGCATTTAAAACAACAATAAAGCTTTTTACAGTACTTCATTTAAAACGTTCTTTTTTCTTTTATTTTTACTAGTTGGAGATTGATACCAGATATCTACATTATTAAAGAGTATTAAGTAAATGTGTGACAGGTTTTGCGCATGAAGGAGAGACATCCAATGATGTCTCACCTTATACTATATTGGTTTAGTTCTGAAGAAGGTCTTGGACCATTGTTGTATAATTTCCTTACTAGCTCATTTTCGTGGAGAATGGTACGTTCATTTTGTAACTCCGTTGCTTGATAAATGTTTTCTCTGATGAAAGGAATCTTTAAGTCGTCGTGAGTTGTTTGATTACTTACGTACCATGGTGCATCCACTATCGATATTAGCACTTTAGACTGGAATCTTTGGATAATATTCAGCGACGTTAGCTTTGCACAGCCCCATAGGTGTAGTCCGTAGGACCAGATAGGTTTGAGTATGGCTTTGTATAGAAAAAATTATTTGTTTTGGATGTTAAGTTTTGATTTACGTCCAAGAAGCCAATACATTTGCCGGATTTTCAAGTCGAGCTTCCTTCTTTTGGTCTGGATATTTTTCGTCTAAGTGAGGCGTTTGTCAAGATCAAGGCCAAGGTATTTAGCGTCTGTTATTGTTGGTATTCTGACATTTGTCATCCTTACAGGTGCGCATATGTTGTGACGGTTGGTAAAGGTTTTATTACTTTTGTTCTCCATTTCGTATACCAATCACTGAGTATGTTCAGATGATGCTGCAGGTTTTGTGAGGCTTGTATTAGATCTTTATTTACAGCTAGTATTGCTACGTCGTCAGCAAAGGAAGCGATTGTAGTATTATTAGTCTCTGGTATATCGGCTGTGTAGAGTGAGAAAAGCAACGGCCCTAGAACACTAACCTGCGGGACTTTGGACTTAATAGGACAGAGGTTGGATTGTTGGTCTTTGAATTTTACAGAGAAATATCTATTTCATATGTACGATCTAAGTGGGAGGAAATAGTTACTGAATAGTGTTACTTTTACTTTGTAAAGCAGACCTCTTTGCCAAACTTTATCGAACGCTTGTGATATGCCTAGAAATACAGCATTGCAGTATTTCTTTTTTTCAGGACTTTTTGATATTTCATTTTTTATTCGATGAACTTGTTGGGTAGTGGAGTGATTTTCCTGAAAACCAAACTGATGTTATGAAAGTAATGTTACGAATTCATGCGGATATCCTTTGCAGCAGCAATATTTCAAAAACTTTTCTTGGCTTGACGATCATAATGACTTCACTTACGGCGTTAATAGCTACTCCAAGTTGCCTACGTAGCCTATTGAATATATGTAGGTCTATTTTGTTTTTAGATCTTTGCCAATTTCTTCTCGCACGACGTTTTTCACCAATGAGTTGGCGAATGTGCAGGGGAACATTTCTGGTATGTGTTGGTTTGCGTTCAGTTCGTGGTGTAGATTGCCATGCCGATTTTTGCACAAGTGTGGTGACAGAAACTCGAAACAAATGAGAATAGATGAAGAGTCCTATTGGCTTTAGATTGCTTGATCCAGATTTAATTGCTTTGATTGGATTCCTTGATTTCAGCCACAATATACATATAATAAATTACTATTTGCTACAATATTAAATATAAGAACATGTACATATGCGAACATATAAATACTTATACACATACATATATAATTATTCTTCTTCTTCGCGTGCCATATCAGAATTATCCGACGTTAGCGATCACCACTACGAAGGCTTCTCGAACTTCTGCAATATGGAATAATTGTCCTGCATTTGGTATCTGAGTCCATTCACGATTCTTTTTTAACCAAGAAACCTGTTTTCTTCTTACACCTCTTCGGCCCTCTATTTTGCCTTTAAGAATCAGTTGTAAAATTTTATATCGATTTCCCCTTACTATATGTCCCAGATAAGACATTTTTCGATGTTTAACAGTCTTTAGCAGTTCTCTGTCTTTGTTGACGCTCCTTAGTACTTCTTCATTAGTTTTTCTTGCTGTCCAAGCTATCTTCAGCATTCGTCTATGAACCCACATTTCTTATGCTTCAATTTTGTTCATGATCGATACTTTTAGCGTCCACACTTGCAAAGAAATGACTTCATTTTCATAAAAGTAGTTTTAGTCATTGCTATTCTACGTTTTATTTCTATGATATACATAGGTTTTATTTCATAGATATACATACATCATATACAGTATAGTATATACTTATTAAAAAGCAAAAAATACAAAAAAGGAAGTGGAAACATTAAATTGATCAGCAGGTATACCCTTCATTCGGGGTCCCAACCAAATTAAATTAATTTAGAAATAGCGAACTATGCCAGTTATACTAAATGGTAATACTAAATACTAATACTAATATCGTGGGCTTAGTGCAATAACTCACTAAGTCATAATAAGTCATTTCGAGAAAATATCTAATAAAACAAACCTCTTGCTTAATATTGTTGAAGCCCTAAATATTACCCCAAAAAACCCCAATGTGAAAAAATGTTCCTCCAAAAAATCCCCCATTCAGTGTATACCCCCAAAAAATCCCCCAAGCGAGAAAAATACCCCAAATTTGGATGAAAATCCCCCAATCTGGCAACTCTGGCCAACGCTAACGTAAAGTTTATCATACAAAAGGAGGTGGGGATACGCTGGATGAAAAAACCGCCAAATATTCATGTAGTCGCCGATATCGAAGGTGGCCTATGGCAATCTTCTAAAAGGTTGTAGATATATTTAGTGTGTGACATAGAAATGATTAAACCAGATTTAATTACATAAAGGTTTGACCACAAAATTGGTAGAAGAACACATGCGCAGAAAAATACAAACAAATATTCTACGAGAACTGAGAGATATTATCTCTAGGATCCTAAAAATTAAAGTAATCCCGATAAAACTCAAAGAGCCTAAGTTGAAAGCTTGAAAATATTGTTATATTTATCCATTTCAGTGGAGACGGGTATATTTACTAGTTTAATTATAAATATTTTATGTCTGATACAAAATTATTCTGATAAAAGAAGAAAAAATTACGAATTTTTTTGTTTTGTTTAATAAAAAGTTCACATTCCATAACCTTAGACAAGGAAAAAAAGAGGACGCGTAAGCGTACCTATCGCTAAAAGTGAAGCCAAACTGCCACCAGAGGAAGTGGTCAGCGGCGTTTCTTTGTATTTTTAAGGATTGACTAATTCGTGTTAATAATAAAATATTTTTGTACATTAAATGTTTTATTTAATTTATTTTATTTTATACAAATATTTTGGAATCAAAATTAACGAAATTTATTTATTTATTTATTTATGGAATTTTATGGAATATTTTATGGAAGTTTAACCCTCAACGCACATCGCGACTGGAAAATCATTCTTATTTACTAATTTAGATCTCACCTTTGCTTAAAATACTAATTTAAATTGGTTTTAAGGTTTAATATTGAAATAACAAGTAAAATCAATGAATACCCAATTCCATTATTATAAATATTTATCTATCAAACGATATTCCTGGTGTTTTCTGCTCGCTGCGATTTTTACAAAGAATATATATACAATTCACCATTTTGTTAAGTAAAAAATAGGTATTCAATTCACTTCTTGAAAAAACCACAAAAAAAAAACTGGTGTCAGGTCTATTGTTTGCCACCAAAAGAATGGCGGACACATCAAAAAGTGGCATCACTTTTTGAAGGTTGGTTGAACGAGCGTTACCCGTCCTCTTTCTTTCCTTGTCTAAGTCCATAACATAATTGTAGTAATATTTTGAAGCAATTTATGTAAAAAACTACGTTTATGTTATTTTAAACAGATACCGCCTGGATTACATAGAATAATTGGTGATATTATATGATATTTAAAATTGTTACCAATAATGTGTATCATCAATCACTAAAAAATGTTTTAAGGCATACGTTTTATTAAATTTATGGGATATAAAACAAACTTTTATTAAATATAGACCCGGTTCATCAATTACATTAGGAAAACATTTTTTATAACCACTTTGAAGTCTTGCGAAGGTCTTTTTATTTCATGAGTAACCCCTTTTTAGATCTTTGTGCTGTAAGAAATAAATTAAAAGGTTAGTGGACAGCAATTCACTAGATGGTATCGTAAAGCTAAAAAACTCAACGAGATAAAAAATGCTTTTCATTAAGTGAAAAAAGTACGAGGGAGAGTAAAACATTTTCATACGCGATAAAATCGCGTCTCTTGATAAATGGACGTTCCAGTCAAGAATTCACACCCCTCGCTGTTCACTTGTCACTCAAAAGGATAACGTAGGGATCAAGTTTGTCACAACTTAGGGAGGACAGGAGTTAGGGGTTTCTATTGAAATGGTAAGGAAAAGAAATTTATTTTCTTAAAATGAAATTACTTTTGAAGATCTAGTCATTTTAAAACAGCTGCTACTTTTTTAAAGCAAAAACATTTCGTCAAATATTTTCTTCTAACCTATACAATATTTGATTTATGAACAATTAAAAGAGATCTAATTTTATATTGCAAATATTTTACTGTAAAATATTATTTAAACAGTTTTAATGTAAAATATTATTTAAACAGTTTTAAAAGTTAAATTTAATTAGATTTGTTTAGAAAATATAGTTTATTAGTTAGAATTTCTTTGTGTATATATTCCGGATTGCTATAAGAATATAATAAAATTTATTTAGTCAATATACAAAAGTAGTTTTGTTTTTGTGACAATTTTTACATACATTGTTTGGTGTAAAACTTAAAGAGTCGCTGGTTAAATGATGTTACAATAATATAATAAAGAAGAAAAAATGCAATATTTTGAGTGTAAATAAAAGTAGCGAAAATAGCAAATATTAATTGTGAACAAATTACGAGAATTAACTAGCTTTAACTCATTACCGTAAACTCTTCAAAGAATATAGACTCACCTTTTGAAATATTGGTATATTCGCAGCAAGTGGATTAACGTTGGTACCACGTCACGACGTTAAGGGACACCCGGCGCCGAGGCTCGATAGGACGAGTACCGATACATTCGATGTTCTAAGTACGCTGACCCTCTCGCCATTGGGACAAGTGCTCCCCCATTAATCAGCGTTATTGTATTGCGCTTTTGAATGGCGATTTATCTTAATGGCCACTGAAATATGATACTTTTCGGCGGTTTGTGTCTTGGTGACATAATTATTTCCAAAACAACAAAAGAAGTCAAATTCTCCGTAGTTAAGACCAGACATAAGTTTAAGCCAGTTTAACAATGATATTTTACGAAATACTATGTTATATTGCATGGTCGTTAGAATATACCATTAAATTAGATCATATAATAGTACAGTAAAAGAAAAATATTAAAATAAATACTACATACTTTCCAAACATTCTTCCGCTCCAAAAACGAATGTAGTAAAACAATTAAGTAAAAATAGAATATGGATTGACAAATAAATGGCGATCATGTTTTGACCACAAGACATTATTGGATGCCATCTGAAACTATGCTCACATTAACATTGCGTACAATGCCATTGAGAACAAAGAATAGCACCATATTAGTAGAATTTTTTCGATGTACTAATCTAAAAAAACTGTGTCAAACAGAATACCGTTGGCCTCTTTTCCTATACGAGTTCCGTGGGGAGCGAAAAAACAAGAAGAAGAACAGCGTCGAAATCTCAGCGTGTTGTCGCATTTCAGAAGAAAATCTTTAATGACAGCAGGGAAGTAATGATATTTCGGTGAGCTCCACGCTTGGAAAATGCTAGTTTGGTGAAAATTGTAACAATTGTACCGGTGATAAAATAGGACTAACATAATCAGAGAGATTTTGATTTGAAGGCATAATACTGAGTAGAGTATGGTGTCAGTTCTTGTATGTATTTAATACGATTGACAATTTACAGTTATATGTTCAGAGCAATCTTTTAAAGTGGATTACATTTTTGCTTAAATTAAGTGTTTGTAGGTTCTGTTGCAAGTCAAATAATATAAAACAATCATTTTACCGCTACTATTTCTGGAAAACTCTATGTCTGCTTTTTTCTGCTTTTTAGATGATTACAAGTCTTACATGTATCAATACTAGTATTTTAAAATTTATATCCAAGTTCTTTAAAAATCTTCGCATAAAATGAATATGACACAAGCATTCTGTTTGATGTATAAAGATCATACGTGAGTTCAATATTTAGGTTGAGAGCCAGATAGAGTCGACTTGTGTGTCTACAAGTGTAGCGGCATTTATATTTTGGGAAAAATTCCATATATTTTATAACTACAGCTTATTCATCTGGTCGTACATTACGTGGTTGGCGTTTTCCAGATCCATTAAGTTCTATAAAACCTGTGGGTGATAGTTGTTTCTTTTTATTAAAATATCAATTTTTCGTCTTATGATACTATGTAGATTCTAAAAACATTTCTTTGCAAATTTTTAATGTTTTGTTGTTATATGTGATATAATATAAAATCACAATTTGTCTGCTTTTATTATTTCAGAGTATTCTCCTTTATCTTTCCCTTCTGTCTTATTTGACTGTATATTCATTCTTTTAGAAATAACTTGGTCTTTGTCTTGCACTTTTTAAAGAAAATAATGTATTTTTGTTTATCTAGGGAGAGTTTCTCGTGACATTTATTGCGATAGTAGGTAGTAAGCGCTTGAAATACTTTGGTAAATTTTTGTATACCTTTTCTGAAAACATGTTCTTTTCCTAACGTTCTCTTTTCTTTTATTTCTGCTCTGTTATATTTTAATATTTATTTGGTCTTTGCCATTATCACTTTTATTTGCAAAATTATCATTACTTACTTTGTCGCACATATTATACATTATTATTAGTAGTAGCTGTTATTTTACACTTTTTAGATTAAATTGCTTGATATTTACCTGACCTCTCATTGTCACTTATCTCGGAGGAAGTGTCCGAAGGAATGTAATTTTCATCTACATCGGAATTATCACTACCCAAATATGACACTAATTCTTCAGAATAATCAGTTACTCCAGAAGTTAAACTTATTTCTTTAATTTCGGCATCAACTTATCTCTTCAATCCTATCATATCACTTCCCACTGATTTTAAAAAATCCTCACTTTCTACGCAACATACTTTTTCCTCATAGTTTTTTTAACAGTACCAAAGAATTTTTTTAACAGTGCCCATTCTTTTTTATTTCCAGTATTAGAAGTTGTTTATTTACTTCAGTTCACGATTTAATATTGTTTTTAAGAGTTTTTCGAATGGCAATAGAGACTCATCCCTTAGCGCTGTTATCTTTACTCACTCCACTGTATATGTATATAACCTCTTATCTCTTCATTTCCTTCTTCTTGGTCTCTGTGAGAGTACTATTCTACCTATTATTTATTTCGCTGATTCTTTGAATACTTCTGCTTGCTTGGTTCTAAGTCCTTGTACATTCCATTATGATTTAATATGATATAAAATAATATACAGAGTGGCCCAAAAGTCTGGAAACGGCTAATTATCTCGTAAAATGCTAATCATAATTGTACAAAATTTGAGGTACGATATTTTGGGATACGGAGATTTCATATTTGATATTTAAATGTTGCCAGATTTGCCGTTTTTTATATTATTAGTAACTTTGGTTTTTTAAATACATCACCCTGTATATTCAGTCATTATTAGAATTTCCTATTCAATACGAGTTCAACCATATGTAACACCTATGATTTTATGTAAACTGGAAGGTCATAAATACATAAAACCGAAGTCTGGCAACGACTAAATTGTTTCAGTAAATTTTTTAATACTAACTATTTTCAAATACATTAAAACGTAACAATTGATAGTTTAGAACATTTTTTAACATAGTAGTTACGTTATTAAGTGTTCAAAATGTGCTCAATTTGTGAGTTGACAGCACCCTAATCGATGGTAGAAGGCGTCTACCACATTTCTCCATGATTGTCTAGAAATTATTCGAGATTCATTGATAATTCGTTGCTTTAGCTCTGCAAGACTTGCTGGTTAAGTTTTGTAAACTAAATTTTTCAAGTATCCCTAATAAAAATAATCTTTAGGATTGAAATCGGGTGAACGTGGAGGCCATTCAACTCTACCTTGTCTACCAATTTATCGTCCAGGAAATATCTCATCTATATAACGCCGAACATTTACACCAACTGTCTGACGTTAAATTTCTTTCGACAAAAATGACCCAATTGAATAAGTAACTACTATATCTGACCATACATTTAATTTTTGTGGTCTATGAGTACGGTTTTCACGCATTCAGTCTTCAGTGTGAACTTACGTCACACCAGTACCTTAAATTGTGTCGATTTACACTTCAACACAGTGTAAAAGTTGCTTCATCAGAAAAACATATTCTGTTAACGAAATTTTAATAATTTTCAATTTTATCCTCATTCTCCTCATTATCCTCCTATCATTACCTCAGTAAACTCTAATCTACGACCAAAGCCATCTTCACTTATTTCTTGCAATAAGCTAATTTTGTATGAATTAAAATTTATTTTTACGTAATAAACGTAAGACTGAAGAATGACCTACATCATGTACTTGTGCAACCCTGTCTGGGGATGTATGTGGATCTTCAACAAAACTTTGCTTATATCTGAAGTTTTGTTGTCATTGATAACTCGTTTCGGTCAACCTGATCGGTATCTATCATTTACTTCTTGTCCAATATCAAATCTTCAGAATTCATATCCGAAATTGGACAGTATAATTTTATCACCCAGTAGACCGAATGAATTTATTTGTTATTAAATACACACACGTAGTTAATTAGGTTACATTAGATTTGGTCAATTATCAACAATAAAATTTGGACATCAGTCGAAATTGCTGACGAAAGTTAAACAATTTACACAGAACTTAGATACACATGTCATTAGGTCCGCGAATATATTGACCCAATTAAAACTTATATAAAACTAAAATCTCTTGCCTAGAGAAGCATTCAATCAATATTCACTTAACAAACGTGATAGTCTTCAACGCTCAACTGCAACAGTCTCTACTCAAAGTAATCCCGGGTCAACACCCATAGTGTACGTCTCGTCAATAAACTCTGCTACTATTATTTTGTGTTTCCATTACAACTGAAACGAACATCTTCACTGAGCCAACGTAGGGGAATTTGTTCACTTCTCCAGATTCCTCAAATCGCCTTACAGTTTTTTGTACCGTCGTCTTATGAATAGGAGAACGGTTTAGAGAACGGCGTCTTAGAGAAGCAATTTAAATTGCAGAACTTTTTGAACCACAACTACTGTAAATTTTAGTTTATAATTTAAATGGTGAACAAATGTCAAAATCACAGCATTCTCCATTTAAATATTTAAATTTATTAAAATATACATATTTTGCACTGTTTTATGTATCTAAGATCTTTCAGACTACATAAAATCAAGTGAACATATGGTTGAACTCGTATTGAATAGCTGAACTTGTGTGAAATTCACACTGAATGCGTGAAAACCATACTCAAAGACCACAAAAATTAAATGTATGGTCAGTTATAGTAGGTACTTATTTAATTGGGCCATTTTTTATTAAAGAAATTTAACGTTAGATAGTTGGTGTAAATGTTCGGCATTATTTAGATGAGATATTTCCCGGACGATAAATTGGTAGACAAGGTAGAATTGAATGGCCTCCACGTTCACCCGATCTCAATCCTAAAAATTATTTTTATTAGAGATACTTGAAAAATTCAGTTCACAAAACTTAACCAGCAAGTCTTGCATAGCTAAGGCGCATTCTACCATCGATTAGAGTGCGGTCAACTCACAAATGAAGCACTTTTTAAACACTTAATAACGTAACTATTATGTAAAAAAATAATCCAAACTATCAATTGTTACATTTTAATGTATTTGAAAATAGTTAGTATTAAAAAATGTATTGAAACAATTTAGGCGTTGCCAGATTTTTGTTTTATGTATTTAAGACCTTCCAGACTACATAACTGCGGAGGATACACACAACCGCAGATTTGGTCAACATTGTGAAGAGCCGTAAGCTGGAGTACTTGGGACATATAATGAGAAATCAAGGCAGATACGAGCTACTGCAATGCATTTTGCTGGGTAAAATTGAAGGAAAGAGAGCCCCAGGACGAAGAAGAATATCCTGGCTTGCTAACCTGAGAGCATGGTATAGAAAGACCTCAACACAGCTATTTCGTATAGCAACCAACAAAATCATCATAGCCAGAATGATCGCCAACGTTCCGAACGGACAGGCACCCTGAAGAACAAGACTACATAATATGAATAATATAATATAAAAATATAATATGAAGAATATACAGGGTGATGCATTTAAAAAACCAAAATTACTAGTAATATAAGAGAAACTGAAAATCTGGCAACATTGCAAATACCAAATATGAAATCTCCGTATCCAAAAATAGGCGTATCTCAAATTTTGTATAATTATGTCTAGTAATTTACGAGATAATTAGCTGTTTCCAGACTTTTGGGCCACTCTGTATGTCTGAAGTTATTAGAAGAATTTTTCACAAAACAAGTAACAAAAAAACAAATTTTGTTTAATTTATCAATGTTCTGTATTTTGAAAACGATTTACAAAGTGGAAATCAAAACCTTAAAAATAAACGTACTTTAAACTTAAATTGTAGCTCATTTCAATTTAAAATAGTAATTGAATAATGTAGAATATTTAAAATATTTAAAGTTAATCTAAAAAGAAAATAAAGTAGAATAAAACCTAAAACAAATTCTAAATGCTTCTCTGTATAAAAAGTTGGTCCTAAGTTATACCAGGATTAAAGATCCATTTTTCATTTTTGAAAGCGAAATGAAGAAATACCCGACGGTAACATATCCTCCTAATTTTTCAATGCATTATGTCACCGGACAAGGATATTATGTAAACAGTTGTTAAAAAATCGGTTTACCGTTCACGCACAAGAGCAGGTGGGTATAACTAATGGCTTTTTAAATGAAAAAAAAACAAAATAAATAAAATAAATGCGTTTTTAAAAATTGTACTTTTTTAAGGAATAACAAATTGAGTCATATATAAAAATAATACATTTCAGGAGTATAGTATCTAAAATAGTTATGTACACAATTTTAGAAATTGACTTTCATTTTGATTTTGATAGATGTCACAGATCCAAATATACTTCATCTAATTTAGATAACGACTTACGTCATAACTACGTCAGAGATCGAAGTTGACATAGTTGCCAAAATATAAAAAAATCCTGACTCCATTTTAAATCAAATAGATAACATAATTATTGCAAAAGTATTACCATCTCTTTACAACGACTATTTAAATTCTTACGTGACATTTTTGAAATAAAACACACTAATTTTGTTCTAAAAAGAACAGATTTTATTAAATAGTTAAAAATATAAAACAAGAGATATTCAATTTAAAACTCAAAATAATGAAGTACAAAAAGTGTCAACACCGCAACTGTCAATTTATATCAAAATTTGACCTTCGTTCGATTACAGTTACAGTGTGTTCCGAACAAATGCTCTTGATAAAAACGATTTATAATGCATTTATACAAATTAAATGAAACATATTATTGTGTATTTCTTTAAGTTAACATTAATAGAAATTTTTAAATATTATTTCTACGCGTATATAATAAAATATGTCTAGTGGCTGTAATGCCAGTGTACTCGGTAAAGTGATTCTAAAAAAGAACACACCTACACCCTAAATATTTTGTGTTGGTACACAGCCACCTTTACTTCCAAGCCATGAAGTAAAAAAGGCAACACCGCATTCTATGACGTCGGTAGTCCGATAATCAGCTGTAAGGTCTACCAGAAAATTTGAACTAATTTGAATTTTAGGAAACTGATATTTTGAAAACTTCAATTCATTACAGAAATATTTTTAGGGAAATTAAATTAATAAAACCTTATATTTATCTAATAAATATATATAAAGTTTTATTATTATTTAGGTTATATTATCAATAAAATAATCACTAGAGTAAAATTTATTGCACTTAAAATACAGTGTCAAACAGTTAATCTTACAATCAAATGCAGTCAAGAATCTCTAGAAATTTTAAATATTAAGTACTTGATCATATAAATAACACAGTATTGTTGTTAAGTTGTTAAGCAAAAACTTGGTGAAACTATTATGATTAAAGAATTCATCCTAAGAAATCAGACACAACATAAATATGGTTCTAAATTAATCTAATTGAAAATTAAATATTTTACTATTTACTTATATCTTCTGTTGAATTTTCATACTTAGGTATACAAAAGTAGCAATTTTAAATATGAATACGTTTTTTGTCATATATGTAGATCAAGTTAAAAGAGGTATACATGAAAAATGTGTTGAATGTAACATACCAGTAACTTGTATATCGATTTAAAATAGCCTATATTCTCAAAAGATTTTTGAATGTAATACTCAAATTTGTTATCACTTATCTAAAAAGCAGATCTAAATGAGAATAAGTTCTCTAATTGTGACCATCTTGTTAATTTACTATATTGTAAAATCCATTTCAAATCATTACTACTTAATCTATTCTTACCTACATTGACGATTACACTAAAATTACTGCTAACTATTACACAAATCGCACACCTAGTTCAATAGTGCCACAAGTCCAAAATACAATAATTTCAAGAAATGAGCAAAACGTTCTGTAGCAAACGAGTTATGCCTTGTAAATAATTTATTTTTAGAATGACTGGCTTTAAAATTACAATTTAGTTAGCAAACTATACAGTTATTCTCTGGATCTTATTACAATTTATTAAAAATAAAACGTTAATTGTATTTTGATAGTTATGGCGATATTGCATTGTATAGAAAGTCATTTATAAAACGATAAATAGGAGATACGGCGGCAACATAATAAAAAAAATCAACTAGTTCTTACAAAAAATATTTTTATTATTATTATTACAAGTGTATATGAACATTTTTTTTAATTACTATTAACCAAGTCCTTATAAAAATTGTGATGAACAGGTAATATTAAGTTTTTATTGCACAGTTCCAAAAGATGTTGCTTGGTTTTTGCAGATATCGATAGAGGCTTTATGTACGCCTTTTTTTAAATCGATTACTGCTTCCACAGTTGCTGAACGCCCCCTTGTCGATGCTTTAAAATGGACCTCTTCGAATTCATCGGCATTATAATCTGTTTTATAGAAGAAAGATCCAGGATTGCTTTTGACAACTTTAATAACTTGGATATCATTCCAGACTACCTTTTCATCTTTTGTATTCTTTGTAAAATTTCCTCCAATTTTTGAAATAACATCTTTAAAGTCATAAAAGTCTTCTTACAGACATAACATTTCTTTTACATTGTAAGGATTTCCCTCTTTTTTTGCAGATCTTATGATGACAGGCCCTTGTGCAGGAACATAAATGGGACCTGTTTTAAGTATTTTCTTCTTTTGCCTCTCAATAATTGCGTGCATGGCGTCCCCTTCATTTTGGGTTTGTCCCACTGTTAAAGATTTATGAGTGATTGATTTAACATTAATTTTTCCAATTGCATAGAGATACATGGTAACTATCAATTTATTTTTATTTTGCCCAACACAATTGACGCTATAAAATATAACGTCTTTATCATTACAATGATTTGAAAGATAATCAAACAGATACGTAGCTATTTCGTTTGAGCCGCGGTTAGCAATAGCCTCGTGCCAAAAGTAACCAGTCTTTTGCAATATCTGAAAAATTGTAAAGTTGAAGCAGTTCAGGCGGCATTTATAGTAGAGGCTTGAAACATCTCCACAAGGTGTAGGAAGGATCGCCTGCAAATCAAAACAAGCTACCAATACTTGAGAATCATCTTTTGCTCTTGCTAGATCTTGTGCTTTTTTTCTCTGCTTCTAATTTTATTATGGATATGTTTATTATAAGTTTGATGAAGAGTAGCTTGCTGTTCAGCAGAAGAATTTTTATATGATTCACAAATTGCGCACTGATCCTTTTTTGGCTGAAAGAGAGTTATGTTAAACTCAGTTTTGAAAATATGCTTGTAAGTGCATTTTTTAGCCACAGGCCTTCCTTTACTTTCTTCCTGTAGTTTGTACTAGCGATACATTTGAGCTAAAGTAAGTGAATCATCTATGTATTCCTTTGTAGTTTGTGCTCTAAGATAATGTGATTCTACCCTTTGGAAAGAATTTATGTGTTCTTTTATTTTATTTTTCACCGTTTCTCGTTTCATAAAAATATACCTGCTATATGTAATCATCTTGGCGAGGGTCTGTATGTAGATTTTCTTGATCTACAAATGTATTTGCGGTATGATTTGATTGCATGGGTAACGCAACCGGTGTAAGCTAAAAAATTACATACATTAAGTAAAACCTGTGATTTTTGTTGAAATACAAACCTCCGTCAACACAAAGGAGATGTCATTCATAAATTCAGAAACGTCTGAATTGTCTCTCAGATTTTCATCATCTTTAAGATAGCTTTGCAAAGCTAGTCCAAGCATTTTTCCTGCCCTTGACATCGTGTTTGATAATAAAGTTAATAATAATATCACTATACTATACACTGTTTTCAGACTTTAAATCAAATAGTTGTACACTAAAAACGTGGATACCTCGTGCATAAATAATTGAGAACTGATAAAATCGTACCACTAATCTAACAATTTTTGCAGATGTGGCCGTATTGAATTACATCGGTTGTATTGTGGCGGAGTGTATTATTGCCACATCTCCTAGTTATGGCCATATTGCATTTTAAAACCCTACAGTGTAATACCGAAATATCTTACTTTATACTTATCCAAGACAATATTTCAGTTAAGGTTGTATTACATTAGATGGGGTATTATATATGCAACCTTTTTAAAGCCTTAACTCAAAATTGGAATTTTTGAAGTTGTGGCAGTATTGAACTAGATGTACGAAATATTATCACACTTGTGTCCCAACTAATTGTCATAATTATGTTATCTCTTGTTCCCTCTTCTTATGCAAAAAGTTTCTTCTGTCTTCGGGATTCCTTCTTTCTTTAGTACGATGAACAGTTACTAATGATGGTACTTCAGGAAATATATTAGGAACTGCATTGCCTTTTAATTTGGGAAATATTAACTTTTCAATGTATACATTTCCATCTTTATCTTCTCATTGTTCAGTCCGCTGAATATCATCTTCATGAAAATGTTCGGCACATACTAAGGAAGATTTGGTAATTGTATAGCCTTCTCTATGAATAGAGCATAACCCAGTATACCTTCTTTGGGGATCTTTGGGAAACAAAAACACAGTATTATACTGTGACAAAAAAATGTACTTTCTGCCTGTTTCGTTTTTAAAGTACTGGCATAATTGGGATTTGCTACCAGGTACACAACAATGCCAGGGCATCTGTAACAAAAAACAAAAGTATTATTATTGTTGTTTTTAGTTTACATATTTTGTAACAAGAAGCAAAAGTATTATTATTTTCAGTTTGTTTTCTAGGTTATATTTATACTTGCCTTTTAAATTTTCGTTAAGAATCTTTTATAAGTTCTAAATTTAATGAAATTTCACTTATATTAATATTTTCTAATTGATTTAAACATAATTTACAAATAAAACATTCGAATAAAGTTAAAAAAACACTAAATTCAACAAACTTTACAAGCCTTCCTATATACAAAACAAACCACGATCGGATTACCACGCGTTGTTGCCAAATTTCTACTTCATGGCTTGGAAGTAAAGGTGGCTGTGGTTGGTATCATGTGACGTCACAGGCTATGACGCCGATGACGTGCATCGTTATATAAATTAGATGAAGTGTATATCTTTCACCATCTACATGCATTTTTTTTTCAAAAGAATAAAAATGTTACATCCTCTAAATAACACCGATAAGGTTCTTTAGCCCTCCGTTCATCGGGTGACCATGCTGAAACACTTTCTGAAATACCGCCTCCCGAGCAACAGCATACATTTTATTGCTAATTTCGCATCAACGTGTTTTAAACAAATCATTTACTATGTAATGTTTATTACAGAAACAATTCCAAAACTTTTTTAAGTTGTATTAGGTAAATTTTAAAAATGTTTACAGCGACTAAATAATGAAAAAAACAAAAAAAAAAAGATTTAAAACTTTAATTAGAAACAAACAAAGTACTACAAAAACATATATAAACTAAAAAATTAAATTGTGGACACAAACTACAGTGGTCAAACTTTGGTGGTCAAATTTTCTAAGCAATCTTTGCAGCATGCCATTATGTGGTCCATACATAGCCAGGATTTGCAAATTTTGCAAAAAAAGCAAGTTTTGCGTCTTTTGCAATATTTACAATTTCCTCTCTTACCTGGCTGGGGCTCTGGTACAACGACGACCTCAATGCCTGAGAGTCTCAAGGCAAAGCACGCACAGCTTTTGTCAAATGCGTGTCAATTGCTCTCCGTCGTATACTACTCTCCTATACCAATTCCATACCTAGGTTTTTTTGGAACAATCTTCGCGTTTTGGAAAATTCTCTATCTGAGTTGTTGCCTTTGTAAATTACAAATGCATTAATTGATGCGAGATTAAGGCGATTATAAATTACTTTCATTGTCCAACGTTTCGTATTTCTGGAAACATGATATGATGTTATAATTCTGTCTACAACATTTACTACATTCTTTGTGGAATTATAAACAGTAATTATTTCTGGTTTTTTTTTCTGATCACCAGTATCTTTATCAATCCGATCATCTCTGTGTACACTGGAAACAGCAATCACATTTTTTCCTTTCTTCGGTATATATGATACGGCAGTCAGTGAACTGACGTATTTTCCTGGAACAACCGAATAATCCAGTTGATAAAAATGCTCAGGGTTGCCAAGTGAAACAAGATTGCAAAAAAATACAACTAAGCAGCAGTGCAAATATTGTTACACATTTGATCGGGTGTGGTCTGTCAGGACAAACTGCCATGAAGCAGCTATTTAGGAAACAGTTTTGTATAAAAAAAACGAATGGTATTTAGTTACTAGGAAGGCACTGAAAAGGTAGAATTTAAAAAAAATAAAATGAGAGAATTATCCAAAATTTTTATTTTGTCGTAGACTCACAGACCACACCCGGTGAACGGAGGGTTAGGAGTAATACTCCTCAACATTATTAATAAGAGGATATTAATAACTGAAATATCACTGTTATTTGAGACATGTAAAAATTTGTAATTTGTTGCAATATATCGAAATACTTTATTCTTCGGATCGCTATCTCAACATGTATACTAGCTTTTGCTATGGTTTCTATTTCATACACCTGTGCATCTGTAAACTAAAGAAAGAAGAAATACTTAAGTGTACCCCTCAAGCAATAAATCTTTAACTAATAAACCTTTATTTGCTAGAATAACATCACCATAGCTCATTTGGTCTAGAATGCCACAGTTTTAACAATTTGTTTGTCAGAAGTGGATCCAGGATATGCATAGGACAGCCACTTATTCTGTATGCATTGATTTGGATGAACCTGGTTCAATACTATTTGTTGATGGTCCAGCTGCTTCATCTACAATATCAACTCAAGATAAAGTTGCCCCTTCATCTAAAGAGGGATTATTTACTGAGCCTGTCTTTCGCTAAAAAAAGTATTCCTAGTTTATTAAGGTATTCATTTAAATCCGGTTTTAAGCTTACCGTTTTTCTAGAGCGGAGAACAGAAACTTCCTTTTTATGTTATGCTTAAAAATTGTAGGTATATTTTTCCTATTTTGGTCCACAAAATGACAATTACAAACTAAAGAGTACTTAAATGGTTCTCTATCTTGCCTCCTGAAAACAGACCAAAATAAAGTTATTAATTTTACCCTAACATACAAATAGCACAGTTACATTTTAAATTATCTTTAAAGTCATGACAGATACATAGTATAAATCTATAAAGACAATCATAGAATATCTAAAATATAAGCAATATTAAAACAAACTAATAAAACTACTTTTACCTTCTGAGATTTATCCACTTTTGCCTCTCTGAAATGTTAGAAGGTATAGTATTTATAAAGTCAGTTGAAACATTTCTCTGCGACTCGATTTATAAGGGCAGTTCAATATTATATTTACCGGTAATCAAGTTAAAGTATCGCGTCAATGGGTCAAACGTACTTGAACAATCCCCGTATTTCGTAGGAAATAGATGGAAGAAAGAAAGAATGAAAGATACATACCATCAAATAAATATTGGACATTCAAATATTGGATATTCAAAATCACCAATATTTAACACGCTACTTGGAGGTTCGCTTTCAGTCGGCTAACAGCGGCTTCCCACGGTCGGCGAAATTACAGACGTAAGCGGACCAGCACGCACCACGCACCGTGGGAAGGGTTTCGTCCGTGGTAGCGCAGGCACGTGTATGCTGGTCCGTCCTATCCATCTAGAGTCGGTAACATCAAAGGTGCGGTACATGCTCGTGCGACGCGATCCTAGTGCGTCTGTGTTTTAACATAAGACAAGTGCAAGTCAGAAGTTTTTCATTCGCTGACACGAGTAGTTGCCTGTAGTGTTGTCAAAGTTGTTTTGCAGTTTTTTGCTAAAAAATGGAATGGACAAACGAAGTTATTTTTGATTTTTTAAATTTGTATCAAAATGAAACAAATTTATGGAATTCTACGGCACCAGAGCATAACAAACGGAACCGATATATACGATGTATGGAACCGAATAAAAAATCAATTGAAGAATAGTACTATTTCGATTAAAGAATTAAAAAAGAAGAGAAATAATTTAATGCCGAATTTAATGTTTACAAGCCTGAGTGGCTTTTTATGATATAATCAAACAATACTGTCACGGACCTACACAGACTGTCACGGACCGTAGGAGGAGCTCTGTCTGCGGTGCGTTCTCGTCCATGCTGATCGGCTGTCCGCGATGATCTGTAGAGTCGCCGATCGTGGGAAGCCACTATAAGATAAGAAACGCTGTTGATTCATGCCATTGCTATACAGCTAAAATGTTTATTATTTTACAAAGTATAATTAAATCATTATACTGTCAATATGGCCTATTGCCATTTAATTATAAATTATGTTTGTTGCTTAATATGACATATAAACATTTTTTTATACACTTGTATACTTTACGACAGCTTTAAGTAAATTAAAATTGTCCTTTTTCTGTTCTTCATTAATCCATATTTGATTATAGAAATAAATGATGCGCCCATGTCTGGTAATATGATATTATTCTTTTAATGTTTGTCGGCAACCAGTTTTTTGGGTGTTTCAACTGACTTTATAAATACTATAATACAAAAAACTTGCATATTTTTTGTTCAATGTAATGTTTATACTTTGCATCAAAGCACAAACCATTTTATTAATAAGATGGATGTAATAATAACAAATCCTACAAATCGAATATCTTTAGTCTTTTTATGGGATGAAATTACTGGCACCTTAAAAAGAATAAAACATTAATTTAAATATATTTCAACTTCGTAAATAAATTTAATGATTTATTAATTAATTCTAAAAAAAAACTGATAAAAACAAAATATCTTGAAATAAAAAAAATAATTAAAGTTTTAATCAAACATAATATACCTAACCTTCAAATATGAATTTTGACAAGAAATAATCAAACATAATATAACCTTCAAATATGAACTTTGACAAGAAATATATTAATACTTTGATATTCTTACCTCACAAATTCATGAACAACATATAAAAACAATCGCACAGAATTATAGTTCAGAACCAAAATGCCTTATTTATTCTTTAGAATATTTAAAAAATTAACATTTCTAACTTCTTATGTGAGAAATACACGTAAAACAGATTTGTTTGGTAAGGTTTTTAAAACTCTTACCTTTTGTGAAATCAGATCTTAGGTATTTCATTCGTCCAAAGCATTTTAGAATTGTTTTAATTGCTCACTTAATACATTCAGTAAAAATTGATACCTGTTCTCTTAACTTTTCTATTTCATTTTTACTAATCACTAGTTCAAACTTCCTTCAAATAAGAAACAGTTGTGGGAAATCGATTTCTTAGAGACCTATCTCTATTAGTATTCACTCATTCTTTGATTCCTCTTTCCTTGTTTGGGTTCGGCTTCTACAATTGTTTTGCAAATGTCTCATTATTTTGCAATTAAAACATCTTTTATTTCAATAATATCTATTTTATTCTTACCACTGTACTTAAAATTTGGGATAAAATACGTTATTGGTTTTCTGCGGTTATTATTTTTTCATTTTCACGAAATTTTCTCAAAAATATTTAAAAACTGTTCAGGAGACACCTTAATTGAATTTTGTCAACTTTTTGGTTTAAAAATAATGAATAACCAATTCCAACATGAAGATATTCATAAATCTCTTGGGAACGACCTTCACTCCAATAGAAGTTGATCATAGACTATAATAATGAGACATAAATAAAAAATTTTAAGTGTCAAGACTGCAGAGTAAAGAGAGGATCTAATTGTGGAATAGATCACTATTTTCTTTTAGCCAATATTTTGTGCTTCTTTAAACAATACTACAAACAGAATACCGAAAGTGAGAGAAACAAGGAATTAAATGAGATGGAATTAAATATGAATGTAGAATAAGAATACAACAACCTCAAAACGATAATAAAAAAATTGCTTATGAAGTATGAGGAACTGTGAACAACGACAAAAAACACCACGAACCACCATGGATGACAGAAAATGTAAATAAATAATACAAGAGAAAAACAAAATATAAAGAAATGACTAACAAATAAAACATCTAGCAATAGAGTAACATAACAAAAACAGAGAAGTACGCAATCAAATAAAAGTTCAGATTTCTGGGAACAAAACTGTTCACAAGTTGAAAATTTAATTGGTGGTTCTCAGACTGCGGAAGCACGGAGAACCATCACTAATCTAAAAAAAGCACCTATAACTCCTTAAGCAACTTAATTCCTATAGAAAAGTGGAAAAATCACTATAAAAATTTACTCCAAGAGTCCAGATTGGAATATATGGGAGATGAATACAGTATGGCGAGACAAAGAATAAAGAAAATACTACTAACAACGAGGTACGTACTGCGTTAGTTAAACTGAAAAACGGGCGTTGTTCAGGGCCTGGCAATATAGCTGTAGAGCTACTTAAAGAAGGAGGTCCACTCCTAATAGAATGAATAACTTTTTCAATGTTGGCATCAATGTTGCCAACAAATTAAAGTACCATCTGAATGGAAAACCGCTCATCAAGTGTTCATCCTTAAAAAGGGTAATCGAAATGATCCTAACTGCCACAGAGGATTAAGTATCCTACCTACTTTCAGAAAATTGTTTGGAAAAATAATAAATGGAAAAATACAAGATGATGTAGGACATATAATTATCGAAGACCAAAGTGGATTTACGCCTTGTAAATATTGCACTGATAACTTATTTATACTCCAAAAATTAATAGAAAAAAAATAGCAGTTGGTACTAAAGTACATTTACCCTTTATCGATCTACAAAAGGCGTATGATATATCCAAGAATTAAATTGTGGCAAGATTTAGAACAACTCGGCATTAGTCCATACCTTTTGGAGGCAGCCCTCCAAAATGGGAAAAACCAGTGCCAGGAAATGGGAATCACCTTAGAAAATGACGTACTGGTCTCCCTAAACTTTGCAGATAACCAAGTCGTCCTAGCTCAGCGGTCGGGGAACTTTTTTAATCATTACCCCAAAACATTTTTGTGTAAGTTGATAGGCAAAAACAAAGCAAAAAAGGCCTCTTTTTAGCATCATTTATATTATAGCCCTCATGATAGTTTTGAACAGAAAACAATAACTAAAACATAAAATAAACATCATTTATTCAATTTCTATGATACCTAGAAATACATAACATAATAGATAACAATAATAAGATTTAAAGATAATAAGATAGATAACAATTTAAAAGATATAAAAAATTTAAACCGTCGATAATTGCGGTACTGTAACAAATTATAATAATAATAATGGTTGTACTAACAAAAATTAGAATTGAAAAAATTATAAAAAAAGAATAATTGAAAACAATCTTCCTTCACGTTTTGGAGAAATGATGTTGTTTCATGTTCGATACAATTGCTTCAAAATTGGGACTTTTTAATGTAAGAGCGATTTGAATACAGTCTTCGGCGTTTAATCGATTTCTGTTCTTCGTTTTTATGTTCACTAGAGTGGAAAATCCTTGTTCGCACAAATATGTTGTTCCAAATGGCAGCAATTTTTTAACCGCCTCTTCATGTGCAATTTTGAAAGCCTTTGCAGCTTTTGATATCCAAAAAGACGACAGATTTGGTTTACTCTTAAATTGAATACGTGCTTCAGTATTAGATCCAAGTTGTAAGAATTGCTTCTGCCAAACCTAAAGGTTCTTCTAGTATCATATCAATTTCACATTTATAAGGATCTACAATCCAACTGACAGTACGTATATCAAGATCTGGAAAGTAATCTTAAAACCACTTTCTGAGTTTGATAAGATGTCTTACATTTGTATCCTTGATGTCAGCAAAAGTAATATTTTCGCAATCTTCCAAAAACAAAGCTAACCTTGAAAAAGAAGCTATCTTGTTCTGTTCTACTTTCTGACTCTAATATTGCAGCTTTAATCCAAACGCTGACACTATTTCTCTCGCTGAAATGATATTAATATTCTTTCCTTGCAATTCTTTGTTCAATTTATTTATACTCTCAAAAATGTCAGCTAAATATGCGAGATATGCAACCCAGGAAGAGTTTTTAAACTTATCTGCGAGAATATTTTTTTGATTAACAATAAAAATTTCCACTTCAGTTTTGAGAGTCCATACTCGATTTAGTACATTTCCGCGAGAGAGCCACCTTACTTCTGTATAATAAAGTAGGTCCGTATATTCGGCTTCACCGCCCTGACATAATTCACGAAATAGCCGCGTGTTTAGTGCACGTCCCTTAATAAAATTTACAATCTTGAGGACGTCATGCATGACGGCTACCAGTGTAGGTTCTAAATATTTGAGCATAAGGGCCTGGCGATGGATCATACAGTGAATAACTTCAATATTTGGGTTATTTTTTTTACGAAAGCCGAAAAACCATTAATATGGCCCAGCATAGCTTGAGCTCCATCCAAAGATACTGAAATACAGTTTTCCCATTTTAAACTTTGCGCATTGAAGTATTCATTTACTTTATTGTAGACATCAATTCCATGAGATCTTAACTCGAGAGGAGAACAAAACAGCAATTCCTCTTCAAAATTATCTGCACCTTTGTAGCGAACATATACCATTAGCTGTGAATTGTTATTAAAATCAGTTATCTCATTAAGCTGAATAGCAAAATATTTCGCATGTTTTAATGAGAAAATAACTTGCTCCTTCACATTTTCTGCTAATATAGAAATTCGTTCTTTCACAATTCTCGCAGACAAGGGCACTGAATTCAGTTTGTTTGCTTCTTTTTGACCACACATAATCTCTGTCATTTTTACAGCAGCTGGTTTAACCAAATCTTCACCAATAGTGTATGGTTTCTTATTTCGAGCAATCAACCAGGCTACTTCAAAGCTAGCCCTTGATGCTGAACGCTGATCAAATGTACCAAACAAGTTGCTATTCAATCTTTGTCTTTTAATAGATATTTCTAAATTTGCAAAGTATTCTCGCGGTCTGTAAGACAGGTGTGAATGCAAATTATCTAAATGTTTCTTCAGTTGACTTTTTTTGAAAGATTCTGAAGTCAATACCTTCATACATACAACACACTGTGGTTTCATTGTACCACTGTCTTCTATTTGTGTAAAACCGTAATTAAGGAATTCGTCTTGATATTTTCTTTTTCTATTTGCTGCCATCTGAAGGAGACAGAAAATAATAGTTGTAAAATACTTAAATTAAATTTTCAAATTGCGGCTTACCTTGATCGATATATCGATGATTAATGATTGTCAGCAACTAACTATGACTCTCTGACTCGTCAATGTATTTGTATTCTGACTGCACGGCACGGACTGAGGGACTAAGCAGGTAGCCGGGGCTCGGGGTTGTGCTTTACTGCGCAAAGATATAACTCGAGAACACTCTACTGGTGGTGAGTGCAGTGGCGCACCCAGGGGGGGTTTTGGGGTTTAAAATTCCTCTCAGGGCATATAAAAAATTTACAAAGAATAGTAGGAAAATGTAATTTATCTTTCACAAATAATACAAAAAAATTTCGGTGCATGCAAAACAGTTTTATAAAAAATCAAATTAAAATATATACTTTTTACTCATAAGTTTCATTTTTACCCCCAAAAATTTCATTTTTACCCCATTTGGGGTAATTTACCCCGGTTCCCCGACCGCTGTCCTAGCTCAAGATACTTACATGTTCTAGAATTTATGATAAAGCGCCTATACAGAGAATGTGTAAAAGGGGAGTTACAAGTCAGAATGAAGAAAACGGGACAAACAGGGACGTCAAATTGTAGGATGTCTGAACTCCTTATGGTGGAATCGTAACATTTCCAAAACGACCAAAAACAGAAATAGGACAAAACATGGTTAAATCAGTTCTTTGTTATAGCTCTGAAGAATGCACAATTAATGCAGACCTAAATAGAAGGTTGTTTTCAGTTAAAATGGATGATTTAAGAAGAAGTGCTAGAACATCAAAGGTGGAAAGAATGACCAACGAATCTATAAGAAAAAACATGAATGCTACAGAAACGTTTAATAACAGAATAGCAAGAAGAGGTATAAAATGGTTTGGACACCTTTGGACACCGTTAGCCCTAAATATTTTACAGATAGAAGCCCTCTGGAAGAAGAAAAAGAGGTAAACCTCGACGCTCATGGAATGAAGCAATTAAAAGAGCGATAAAATCAAGAGGTTTGGAGAAGGAGCATGCCTTGGACCGGGAGGATCTGCGGAGAACGCGAATACGGCGATAACCGTCTTCAATATGTATTGTTAATAGTTTTGGGCGAGATCTGAAATAATCTGGAGATTTCTAAGGGTACGTTAAATGCAATAATCATGTATTATCGGTTTAAATTCTTCTAATTATTCGTTATGTATTTGGTATCGAACTTTTAGCTGAATTTGGAAAACCTGCTTTAGTTGCTACTGGCCATATATTGTCCCGAAAGCTCCAATGAGGGAGGTATAACTTAGTGCATTCTGGGGAAGAAATTACAAGGCAGTTGCTGCCTGTTCTCGAAGTCACACTACCAAGATAAGTGTCATTTGATCTATTTTTGCTAATTTTTAACTTTTAAGTTTCACCTGTAGCTTGTAGCGTTTACGCTACTGATTAGTGCAATATTATCAGAGTTAAAAATTGTATTAATAAAACCCCTCAGGAAACTTCTTGTGACCCGTCCGCGATCGATTTTTAAATCGACATTTTTCCACACACGCGCAGGAGTCGCTTTGAAAGGAAGATTGGTCGAGTCTGTGCGGAAGCCGTTAGTTTCTGGTCAGAACTCAGCGCAGACACGTCAATCAGTGAAATTTGCTCACGTTCAAAGTGACGGAATTGGAGTAAGGAAAATAATCTGGGGGGAAGAATAAAATAAAAATAATAATAATAATAATATTTCATTTTTAAAATCAAGATTCATTTATAAGAGTTCCACATAAAAAGGAAGATTTTTTTTGGCGTGTTACGGCTCCATGTAAGTAAATCATTTGATACGTATTATCTCCTTATCATATAATTAAATTTATCATTACAGTTTAGTGTTTCTTTAGAGATTAATTTTTGAGTTCCGAAATAATTTAAATTTAAAATTTCCTTGATTCACTCGCAAAGAACATAAGGTCATTTTTTATATAGTCAAACTTAAATTCTGTTTTAGTCCACGTCGTATCATTAGGGTTTTTTTGTTTTTTTTTTCTCTAACTTTTTTGGTGGAATATAATAGGCTCTACAATTATTAAACAGCCTTTTGTATTCTGCGCATGTTCATTTCATGGCGCAAGCCTATCATGTCTACGTAGTAACTACAGAAATTTCGACATAATGACCTAACCTAATGTTTTGATGTTTTGTTTTGGTGCAGTCAATCCATGCTGCTACACCTATTAAATTACATAGAAATTAAATTTGATAATTCTTTTAGATTCCGTCACTTGAGAGTATTCACTTAAGAATATTCCCTCAAGGATCTTCGTTAGTAACAGAATTTATTAAATAGTTAGCAACTCTCCTGGATTTTGCCGTCACTCCAAGCAGATAGACCAGTGACTGGTTTTGTGCCAGACTCTCCTGGGATTTGTCCTTGACAGTAACAAACTGATTTAGCCGTGCCAAGAGGAGTTTTCCTATGGACTTATAGTGCTGTAACGATAAGTTGTTTGACTGTCTAACCTTTTTGTTACTTTCTATTTAGTAGTGTACACTTTTCATATGCATATGATCAGGTGAATACATTTTTGATATAATATTGGGGAGGAAAAATACATTTCATGTTTTTAATAGGTTTTTTTAAATAGGATATAAAGAGTCTGACCAAACTCATTTTTTGATATAATACTTTTTTTAATACAATACATTTTGATATAATACAATTTTGATATTGGGGAGGGAAATAAATTTAATGTGGTTTTTAAAACATTATATAAGGAATATGTAACAACTCACTTTTTATCTATGATATAAATGGTACTAGGTAAATCAATTTTGATATCTTTACCATACTGTCACTTGTATCTCATTCTAGTAGAACTAAGTTAAATTAAATTACTAACTTTTAGTGTTAAGACTTTGGCTACCATACGGACTATTCTAGGTTTTTACTAATATTTCACACTTTATTTGGCCAGTGGTAGTGACTATTCGCTTGTTGAGGGGCTATTCGGTCCTATTGTATCTTAACACACCCACTACCACTGTTATTTAGTTTTTGCATTATATGTAAATTGTTAATACATATATATCTATATACACATTTTTATAAATATATTTATTGTTACTATTTTGAGTTTTATTTCAGTTTCTACTAACCAGTATATAATATAGCAAGACAAGATTAGTATTTAGTATTTTGTATGTCAGGTTATTATTTTCAGAATCATTTGTTTCCAGTCATTTGTTTCTTCAAAATCTCAACTATCGTTGAGTTGGCGCCTTTCTTCTTCTCTTCTTATCGTCCTTTTTCTATAAATTTATTTCCAGTGACCTTCTTTAGTTGTATCACATTTGATATTAACAAGTCTCATTTCGTTTCTTGTCTATACCTCAATACTCCCGGAGTATTGAGGTTTCAAGCTTCCTACATTCAATATTCACTAAACCAATATTCACTAATTTATTTGGGTAAAATCATACGATCTTTACGTAGTAATAACAATCGAAAATTACAAAAGTTGATCGATCAATTAAGTCTGCATAACCGAGAAATTTTTAATACAAATATTTGGTAATAATCTTACCTCTACTTTCAAATATGACTGCCAATAAATTTGATGATTTTTTGGATTGATATTTCCATTTTATTTGAGCTTATAGTAACATGAAAGCTAATATAAAACTTCATTTCCTAAATACACCGTATTCATCTCGCATACGTATAACGTTTCTTTTTTGGAAGAAATAAAGGTTCAATTGAAAAAGCACTTTTCAATGAATGAATGGAAAAAACTCGAATAAATTTGTGGCGGAATTTTGCAGTGAATATTTCATTTGAATATGAATTAGAATTACAAATACGATGCTAGAGGCGCCGTGTACGGGTATCATTCGGGATGCCAGATAATGGGATTTAAACGAATAATCCCGAAACTAGAATTTAAATAGATTTGTTTCTGTTTGAAATTGGGTTTATTTTGCATGTTTTTTTAATACTATTATATAAAACAATATTTTCTAACAATAAGTGAAATACTGCTAAATATTAAATACAGTGGAACTTGCTTAATTCGAGCTTCTCTAATTCGAAATCTTTAATTCGAATTTTTATTCTGGTCCCTAGCATTTCCTATATAAGTAATGGTTAAAAATCGTAAAGATTTAAATTTATTTTGGATAATTCGAACTTCTCTACAAGCTAAAATGCCAATTTCATGCTGGAAATTTCTGCAAAAAGAGATAGTATTCTTTCCTGTCCTCTCGCGCCACTTGTTTCGAGACATTCAAGACCATTGTACATTGTACCCGTATCTGACACATAAATTCTCCCGCACTTAGCATGCCCCTTCAGTAAACTTCGAACATACAAAACTTTGACGTTATTGGAAAAATAGCAGCATTTAAAGAAGTAGAAAATGGAACGAGGAAAAAATATGAGACTGCCAAGGACTTTGGAATTCCTCCTAACATATAATTTATATCTACTTCTTCAAGTAGATGGATATACTTATTTGAAGAATAAAGAAAAAAACCTGAAGTGAGTGCGGTAAAAAATAATAAAGGTTAAGAAGACAGAAAATCCAAATGTGTTTTAAAATGGTTTGAACATGCCAGGGATAAGGAGATTCCCGTGGGTGGTCGTCTTATAAGAAGCAAAGCTGAACAATTTGTTGTTGAAATGGGGAAAATAACTTTAAAGCGAGTACAGGGTGGCTAGACAGCTTCAAAGAACGCAACTAAATTTTATTCAAATCCATTTGTGGAGAAAGTAAGGCTGTTAATGTAAAAGAAGCCAAAAAATGAAAAAAAAAAACTGAAGGAGATAATTCAGGATATAGATGAAAGAGATATCTTCAATTTTGACGAGAAAGGTCTTTTTTAAATGCACTCCGTCAAAACACTGGCATTTAAAAATAAAAAATGTCACGAAGGAAAACTAAACAAAAAAAGAGTCATTCTCCTAATTAGTGCAAACATGAACGGAACAAACGTGGTACCTCTACTGATAATTGGTAAGTCAGCTAATCCGTGTTGTTTTAAGAACGCCAAGTCAAAACCAGTGGAATATGTGAGCAGTGCAAGGGCTTGGACGGCTAGGGATCTTTTCGAGAAATAGCTGATGAAATTAGACAAAAAGTTCATAAGAGAAAAGTTAGTTTTTTTATTGACAACTGTACGGCCTAGAACACTATTCCATTAATGGAAAATGTAAAAGTTATTTTTTTCTTCCAACATGACTTCAGTTCTTTAAAATATGGAGCAGGGCATCATAAAAAATCTTAAACATTTTAGCAGACCTTTTTTTGGTTGCAAACATATTGATGAAAGATTAAAACCCCCCTTAACTAAAGACATTTTTCAAGCCTCTCGAATGTGTAAGAAAGCTTGGGGGCAAGTAACACAACAGAAATGACCAAACACTGTTTCAAAAAAACTGGTTTTGTAAAAAAGGAGGAGAACGCAGAAAACTCTAACGACACTTCAACAGAAGAGCTGCTTTCAGTTGACGGCTGGGAGGACGTCATTTCTGATCCTGCCATCTCTTATGAAGATTTTGTCAACGTGGATGAACATGTTGCAGTGCAGCCGAAGCAACGAACCATATTACACAACTTAGACGGTACTTCGAAAGTAAAAATGATGTGAGTGACTCTAATTTTAATTCACCTTAGAATTCATTGCCATTGTCATACCGAGAAGCTGAATTCTATAAAGCAACTCAAAAATTTCGGATTTCTTTGGAAAAAGTTAGTCTGTCATTTTAGTTAATTGTAATTGTAATGCTAATTGTAATAAACTCAGTTGCACTCATACAGTCCTCGAAGACATACCGTCTCAGGATTAGCAACTTCAACGTGGAGTCATATGTCGCCATGTTACCTAATCCATCGGTAACTCTATAATCCTAAATCATTACAACATTATTTTAAAACTAAATGTAATTAAACATATGTAATCGGGTTTTTACCCACATATTTAATCTTGGTGGCTACATTCATGTACTCCTAGACACTGATGATGGAACATGGTTTCCGAAAACGTTTTGTCTTTTTAACTTAGCCCGTTTGGGCTTAAAATATACCTATTACAAAGGACTTTTAATTAAATTTTTAATACATGGTATACAGCCAACTACAGGAACATAGATTCCTTGTGGAAAAAAATTAACAGTATTGAATAAAGAAGAAATAGATAAATTTTTATCAGAAGCTGAAGATAAGATCTATTTAATGACAAAGGTTATATAATTAAATTTAATTTCTCTTATAATAGATAGAATAGTTTTTGTTATTTTTTTTTTCGTAAATTTTAGGTTGCATTTAATTAGTTTGGCATGCGCTTCTCGTCGTGAGGAGCTTTGCAAAATGAGTTTAGATGACACAGAAGATAAGATAACTATGTAAGTGATTAAAATTCCTCATTTTAAAGCAAACATGAAAAAAACCTTTATAGGTATTGGAGAAAATAACATTTCTGTATACAAAAAATATTTCTGTTGTTGTCATTACGTCAAGCAAATACACCGCATCGTAGAATATTTGTATATTACAAAAATGGAAGGTGTACTATACAACCTATTGGTATTCACACTTTTGGAAAAATCGCCTGCACTATTGCTGAATTTCTTAAATTGGATCCACCTTCAATCTGATAGGGGAATACTTCAAGGGTCACAACATTTCTTTTGATACAAAAGTAAGAATGTCTGCGATGCTACGTTTTCTCTGTCCTTTTTTATGGTTTTGAATCGTGGATCTTAAACGAAGATATGTGCAGAAAACTAGAAGCATTTGAGATGTGGCTATATCAGAGAATACTGAAGATTCCGTTGACTGACCGAGTCACAAATGAGGAGGTCCTCAGAAGAATGAATAGGAACCGAGAGGTACTGACCACAATCAAATCTCGAAAGTTACAATTCTTTGGCATATTATGCGAAATGAATCTAGACATGCTCTCCTTCAAGCCTTTCTGCAGGGAAAAATGTTTGAAAAGTGAGGTCCAGGAAGAAAAAGGACATCTTGGTTAAAGAACTTCAGAATCTGGTTCAATACAACATCTGTGCAGCTTTTCTGTACTACTGCAGATACGATAAAGATTCCCATGATGATCGCCATCATTCGTAACGGATAGGAACATCAAGAAGAGAAAAATAATAATCATGAAAAAGTAAGGAGCCCTTGATATGTGTTGTTACTGTCAAATCTTAAAAAAATCATGGTGTGAAACAATTTTAAGCAACTCTTAAACTAGATAGGTCTAGAACTTGAAGTCATGAAAATTTATAATTAAAATTAAGAATTGTAAAAAAAATAGCACATCTTATCTAAAAACATTTCTTTAAAAATATTATCTACGACTCTGTGGCGAATTTTGTACCTTGCAGCGCTAAAGTCACCCTTAAAATCAAATTATATGAAAGTTTATTTAATAAGCACCTGCTCCTATTTTGTTTTGTATTCATTTGGTGAACCGGAGACATTTTTAATAGGATGCTTAATAAAAAATTCTATTTGTAAAATGTATAAATTTGGAACGGCTCGGGTTTTATACATTTGCAAGTTTAAAACGCGTAATACAATTACAAAGGTCTTAATTCAATATTTTGCGGAGAAAAATGCAAAAAATAATGAAATAATTATTCATCCTCGTTTAAATTATACAGTACCCGTCACCCGAGATTTTGGATTTATAAACAAGTTTGTACACTGTGGTTTTATTAAGACCATTATTTTAGGTTTGTATGATAAGAAGAATAAATTTATCTCAATCAATAGAAAAGAAATAGTTAAATATTTGGTGTGAATAACTTAAATTTTTAAAATTTTTAAATTTTATATAACTATTCGTTATAATGGCAGCTAAAGAAAAACATAAATCTTAGGATAGGACTATCCAAAGGACTTGCTACACGCTACGCGCTTACGGGTAGCATGTAGGAATTCCTTTGGATAGTCCTAAAACGAAAAATGAATCAATCCTTGCCATCTACAAATTCCAGGTGTTTCCTGATGTAACGATAAGATTACTTTATGGTTACTTAGAGATATAAAATAACTTAATTCTGCCTGTAAAGTATACAACCAACTATACATAGAATTGTATTATCAATTGTTTATCAATTGGTCAGACTGCTTACCTGCCCTTTCCGCTTAGCTTGGAACTGAGAGAGGTCAAACAGTGATAGTGTAAAGAGTCACCTTATATTCAACTTCTGGAGAGGAAAGAGGTATTCTCCAGCGAACAACGTCACGTGGTTCTTGAGTTAGGAAAATTGTTAAGTTCATTCGAAGGCCAATTTACGTTTTGATGATTATTTGAAGTTTTGGAAAACAAGTTTTAGTTTAAATACTGGAATATTGTTGAGTTGGGAGAGTTTCATTTCAATTAAAGTAAATCATTTTTTTTAAACCATTGTTAGTTTCATATTAATACCATTGTTTATTATTCAATAATTTTACCCTAATTATATCAGTCTAATAACGTTCAGAATTCTTTTTATTAGAAATTCTCCCTAAGTACATTTTCTTCATTACTATTTGCATATAATATATTCATCAAGATAAGTTGAATTTTATTTCTTCCTTGAAATATTCATAGTAAAATCTCAATATTCGTTTTACAAATACATAGTTTTTGGTTAATTTTTCAAGGTCACAAAAAGTGTACGAAACCTTTCACTAATTCTCATCATTCGGGCTAGTTTTTCTTGTCCTAACCGTCTTGTTTTTTATCAAATCAGAATAAAGCTAATGAGAGCTTTCTTTGATTTCATTTTTAGTCGCTGGAGAAAGAAGAAAAAATATAACAGTCAATAGAATAGATATTATTTTGGATTTGGGTACTGGATGGAGTTTGGTATATTTTGAGTTTTTTTTGGATTTTCCCGGGATTTTAGAATAACTGTTAAGTTTTTGGGACCAGGAGAGTAAGCCTTTTAGCTTTTACCCGGACGAGTCCATCGGCGTTAAGGCTTCCGGAAGAAGAGCCTTCTAGGCTTGAGAAAAGTCAGGTTTTCTTTTATTGGTCTTATACTATTTTAAAAATAATTTACCTAGATTTTGTATAATTTTTTTTAGTGAACTGAACGAACCAACCTTAATAATAATTACCGTCACTTTTTATAATTCATATGTACATATCATTATATAATATTTGATTTTTCTTCATATCATTTGTTTATTTTTGTCATTAAATATTTTAAATATCTTATTAGTTATAACCTGCTAGGGTGTATTGCAATACATTTATGTAAGGTCATATGTGCACAAAGGTCCATTTGGTATTTCTACAGCCCTACTGGTATTATCATTTGTTTATCTTTAATCTGATCCTTTCAGATCAATTTGAGAACAGACCAATTTTAGTAAATTTACAGGTTATCTGATTGGAATCAAACTAGAAATTGTCAAACTGATACGTTGGTTTAAATATAGGGACGGGATATAGTTTGGATATATATATTTTGGTTGTCAATAAATTTGTTGTAATTAATGAATAAAACTTTATCGAAGGTTAAAAAACATTCAATTTAAAGTGTAACCAGAAGTTCGTACTTTTCTAGTACCGTAGGGAATATAAAATATATTGTATATAAAAAAAGGGGTTAACATAATTTTCATATTGCAAGGGTATTTAAATTAGATTATATATATATATATATATATATATATATATATATATATATATATATATATATATATATATATATATATATATATATATATATATATATATATCGCAAAAAGGAGTACGACCGTCTATCCAATATAAATAAGGATCACTCAGACGAGTGGTGGGTTCAATTATCGGTCAACTAGGTGGAGAAATAAAAGACAAAGTTGATACTACTTCATCTATTTTGAAGACGTTTCGCTATCGAATTCTGATAGCATCATCAGTTCATCTAAAAATTTTTACATTATGAGTACCACACATTCATGAAGAAGATGTTAAATAGTTACCTTAAAAAAGATATGTAGTTGTCAATGGTATTAAAAAGGTAGTACAAAAACTCAAATAAATGGACATCATATGGTGATATTGTATAAACAATTAAATAACTAACAACATTTAGAGACTTAGTAAAAATTAGCAAAGCAACAGAACACGTGGTCTAATAAGCATATAATATTTAATATAATATTAACTAGTGAAAAAAGAACTAAGGAAATCATTGATTCACTTCCAACTATGGTTGAATATATATCTTCCATGGCGCCCTAACCATTCTTCTTTAGTACATTCCTGTTGTCAGTACTCTTGGTTTGATTTATTTATCCTTATTCTTATATTGTCTAAGTTAATATCTAGATTTACTATTCTTTACTGTTTTCTTAGGGCATGCAAATAGGCCTAACCCTACCTTGAGTATCAACTGGCCAGTATCAAGCATACCCAGCTAGCTGAACTGTATTCAGTTTCAACTTTTATTTTTAATTTAGTTTGAAACTTATCTTCACACTATTCTACAGATTTTATAACATCAGGGACCTTGTCCCAAGTAATCTTGATACATTTTGTTACAGTAGCGCCCAACGTGGCGCAACACGTTTTTGTTACACTGAACCGGAAAACTAGTACCTGTTTGGGGTCCCTTGTCCGGGGTTACGGATGAAATCCACAACGGCAGCCACGGCGGATGAAAATACCTTCGGTACAGTGTGAATGGCGGAAGTGGCAATCCCTTGAGTTTTAAAATCACTCACCAACCCATCTAGCCAGCGTGGTGTTTTAAGGCTAAAAAACCTTCTAACAGGAATATGGCGATATCTAAAACAAAAGGAATGTGGCCCTAGGTGGCAGACCATACACTAATGGCAAATCCCACTCCTTTGAAAAAGAAAGACAGCTTCATGGAATCTAAGAAAAACAAGCAATCGCTAAAAACCACACAATTGAATATCGCAACTCTAATTAGTATAAGGTCCTTAAGCAAAGATGAATAAGTCTACGAACTTGAAGAAGACATCAAGTACTTAAAATGGGACATAGTTGGTCCATCAGAGGTAAAATCAAAAGGCATAGTGCATAACACTAGAGTTCGGTAACGTCCTATATTACAAAGAGCGAGAAGAACAAAGCCTAGATGGCGTAGGATTCCTAATTTTCAGGAAATATGCATATAAAATAGAGTAATTCGTATAAATTGAAAATTATTCAAGTATAGGCTCCAACGGCAGCACATCCCATTGAAGAGATAGAAAAATTTTATGAGACAACTGCAGAATGATAGCCGTACCAGTAATTGACGCTAAAAAATTAAGTTGTTTCATCAGTAATTAAGCTACAGTATTAAATGCGCTATATTAAATGTGCTAAAAAAAATTTTTAAAGCTTACCTTCTTATCAGTTTTAACAAGATATTAAGTAAAAACACAGATCAGCATGCACACTCTGAAAACGATGGCTGCCATATCGTGAAATTTTAAACCTGAAATTAATATCTTTGCCACTGAATCATAGATGGCATAATATATCACTGATTTATTTTGAAAAGGTTTACACAAAAGGATTTTCTTATTTTTAGGATGTAAAGTCATATGTGTCAAATACCGGTACTGTCTCAATTACCGGTACGTTTTCCTTAATTGTTCTGTCATTGCTGATCCACAATATTTCAGTAACTCGTTTGGTATCCTGTAGGAGTTAGAGTTATCCAAGCATAATGGATAAAGCTACATATTTTTGAATATTTCGTTGTATTCTAGATTTATCTGGTTAATGTTATCAATATTTCTGTTCAAATTCCATGTTATGTTAACGTTCTTTAATTTCGAGTAAAAATTAATGATTTTTATCTGATGTTTAGTTATATTTAATTCTTCAGTTATAACTTTTGGACAATAATTCTGTATTAGAATATTATTAAAAAAATAATAATAAAGCAAGAACAATTTAAACGTGGCGTTATTTATATTTAAGTTTAAAATGTAGTGCTTTATCCATTTGACATTGGATATTATCTAGAATATCGCTACCCTTTACCATTTATATAGCCAATATGGATAATACACAAATTATATGGGTAAAACTAAATTTATTTAATTTTAGAGTTTACCCGTAACATATACTCTGAATAAGAAAAATATATATGAATGAGTTTACACCTTGCTCAGATTACTTTTCGAGCTAGCCACTTAGGATACAGTTTAAAAAAATATTGACACACCGGAGGGACCGGGAAACCTCAGGGAGTGGTTTGCTTGCACTTCCATACAATTGTTCCGAGCGGCAGCCTCCAGGGTCAAAATTGCCATGATGATAGCCAACCTTCGTAGCGGAGATGGCACGTGAAGAAGAAGAAGAAGGGACCGCAGACGTTCGGATACAATTAGCGTCTCTTAGCAAAGACAATTACGTCGACTTTGCTAAGTATCAAGACAATTACTCTACACACACACACACACACACACACACACACTACACCTCAAATTGTAAGATTGGCGAATGGATTTAGTGTCCGCAGTCATTTAAACACAAACAACAGCAACAAAAAAATATTGATCTTTAAGGTCTATTTTTGATGTACGGTATAACTGAAGTTTTTGAGTTCAAGCATATTCTAAATATAAGTTTCTGGTGATATTTGTTCAAAAAGTACAATCTGTTATTATATTAAATAAGTCCCGGTGGAGCTAATTATATTGGCACATATTCTGATTAAAATCTTTATTTGTAAATATCAGATAAACATTTTTTACTTAAAAAATAAAGAAATTGTAGTTTTTTTATGTTATTTAAAACTTATTATACAACTTAGCAAAATTATTAACTACTTTCCTTAGCTTCCAATTGGTTTAAAAGTTTTAGTTCCTGTTTACGTCTCAAAGAGTTGATAGTGTTCTCAAATTCTTTTTGGTCTTTAACTGACTTCGCATTATACATGTCTCTTTTATTTTTTATTACCCAATCTTCAAAGTACTGTGGTTGGTTGAAGTAAGTAAACATAGCTACTGGAAAGGCGATATATAAAGCCATTCTTCCAATTTCCAACTGCCAGTTACCCATATTTTAAATATTAACTTTATTTTTGACAGATGTTTCAAAAAATAAACATTTTTGAAACGTCAAATTTTCTTGAATTTATTCTAAAAGGGAATACGCCATATTATGTGAAAACTGTGTTTTTTGTAAAGATATTGTTTGTAAACCAACTGACGAGAATAATTGTCAATTTATTCTCAATATCACCACAGACTAATAAACAATCAGAATGCCCACTCTCCATGGAAAATTAAGTACGCGCATCTCCTTCGCGCAGACTTTCCGCCATGTTTTAGAGGGAACCAGTGTTGTTTATGTGGTGTGCATAGAAAAATTAACCCGGTTTAATTGACTTACGGCAACCATAGACATACTATACAATTATATTAACATTGTTAAATATAATAATATAAATAATATCTAATATTATTAAACATAAATATAAACAACTACATAACCTCACAAATCATATGTCTGTGTTATGAGTTTACTTCTAAAACATGACGCGCGTGCTGAAAAACTTCAAAGGCGGCATCTGAGAGTGGTCATTTTGAAGTGTGTCGGCACGTCATCCCCATATTATTAACGGAAACATTAAAACAAACCCATCGAGCAATAAGACAAAAGAGGGAATGTAAAGGTAGAAGGGGTAAACATATTGATAGACAGGAAGTGCCATCTTGAGAGGCCACTTTAGACAAGGATAGAGAGTCTCTCTCCTTGTTTGACATCAAATTTAGTTGGGTTATGTTATTGTTTGTCCCAAATGTCACATGAAATCTTATTTATATTGAAGTTTTTTAACAATTGTGTCGCATTTTAGACTCTTATCATTAATCATTAATTAAAATTTTCTCGTCTAAGACACATTTTGAAAAATATTATATAGCTACTGTTGATAAGTGTCGAAAAATTTAAATTTGGCGCCTTTGCATTTCCGGATGTGTCCGCCATCAGAGGCCACTTTTTTGGTCTCCTTTTTATAACGATTAGATTCCCTCTTTTGTCTTATTGCTCGATGAACAAACCACAGAATAAAAAACAATCAGAATTCCCACTCTGCTTGTCAAGATAAGTAAGCGTATCTCGTTCGCGCAGACGGAATCAGCATTTTAAACGGAACCAGTGATGTTCAGTGAAATTTTATCTGTTGTGCATAGTAAAATAAACCTGGTTTAATTTGTTTACGGCAACCATAGACATAATATGCACTATTTTATTCGTACTTTTAGTTTAAGAATAGATTAAATTATTTCAAATTTACTAAATTATTAATCTCTAAAAATTTAAATTACAGTTCTGTCGTAGCTTGTCACAAATTTCTCGAATCGAGTCTATGTTTCCTTTTAAATTATCGCGATAGAGTGCTGACACACTTCAAAGGCGACATTTGAGAGTAAGCATTCTGATTGTTATTTATTCTGTAACAGAACTGTAATTTAATATTTATTATAATAATTCATGGTATAATAAACTACAGAGGTAACATATTGCGCACGGACGCTCGACCTTCGGCCAGGGAGTGACGTCAGTTGCAGCGTAGTATCATTAGTCAGAAACTAGCAACCGAAGAGTGTAGTTAGCAGTTTCAGAGTTTTCTCACAATTATATTTTTAATTATTTTAAATTTATCTAAAATTTATGCTTTGAAAAAAATTAAAATAGAGCCTGGTACATTAAAAAACTCTTTTAAAATTGTGGAATATTCCAGCTTTAGTATGAAAGATAAAGTACTTTATTATTTAATGACTTTTATTGTACTCTATTATTTAATGAAATAAAAATCAAAAAAGAGTATGTCTACGATAAATCTGAAGACCAAGTATTACAGCCATTTGCATATGTGCAAGTCATAATGCTGACAGGTTTATTTAAACAGTGGAAACAGCCTGTCTATTACAATTATGACACAAAAATGACTTTTTCTATCCTATCTGAGATTATTACATTTGTAGAAGAAGCAGGTGAGTACCAGCATACCATATTTAGGCACTCATATTTACTTATAAATTTTCACTAGGTTTCCAAGCAGTAGCCATGGTTTGTGATTTAGGGGTTGGAAATAGAGGACTGCACACAGAATTGGAAATTACAGAATCCAAACCTTATTTTAAAAACCCACACAATGGTCAAAATGTTTATGTTTTTGCTGACGTGCCACACCTATTAAAGCTTATCAGAAATCATTTTGTGGATGAAGGTTTTATTTTTAATGGACTAGAACTGAATAAGGATTGTGTTGCATCTGTTCTCGATGCAACAACAGGTTTTGTTTTAAAAATTACCGACAAAACAGACAAAGAAAAGCTTAATGTGAGAGTATTAGTAGGTGCGGCATGATATTAATCAAGACACAAATTGGACACAATTGGCAGATCTTTTTAAATTAGTAAGTGTTACAATTTGTAAGGTAAACATTAATTACTAATCTGTTTTAACTTGTTATAGGTGGTTTTATTGACGTTTCAATTTCCACTTCGGAAATTGAAAATTCACTTGTTATAATTGAGCGATTCGTTTGACTTATTTAATGTGAGCGTTCCTGTGAGCGACACTCGAACCAGAAACTGGGCTTATGGTTTGGAGTTAGAAGCCCAAAATGATATTTTAAATAGAATGTCTGACATGATTTCAACAATGCGCGTTAAAGGCAAGAAATCATTGCTTTCATTCCAAAAAGGTAACACAGTATATCAAAGTAAAAACAAATTTATAACATTTTACAAAACATTGTAGGTATTCTTATATCAAATAAGGCTCTGCAGTTGCTGCTTGAAGATGTAGGCAAACGATATAATATGAAATACCTTTTGACGAAACGCTTAAACCAAGATCCCTTGGAGAATTTTTTTGGAGTCATAAGAGCAAAAGGTGGTTTGAACGATCATCCAACTTCTTTATATTTTAAATACAGACTGCGTTCTTATTTAATAGGAAAAAATAAAGGTGCATTTTCAGATTACTGTAATGGAGAAGATGTTGGTACTCCTACATTAACTATGAGCGATAGTATGGTACAATGATGGACTAGAACATTTAGGAGGATTTATTTGTAGCAAGCTTAAAGGCAAGTTACCAAATTTAACTAACCCAAGTTCGACGTCTTACACCTGGACCAATCATTTGACAGAAGGTGGACTATGTAAACCTTCTAACGAATTTATGGCTCATTTGGTAAAACTAGAGCAAATTTTTCAAAACTTTAATGGAGATACCATATTTACTGGCAAACAATATATTTCAAGTGTGTTATCCGCAAGTGTTAATATTGATTGTCCTCAAGATGCTAAGAAAATATATTTTCGATCGCGTATGTACTTCCGTATACAAGATTTTAATAAAAAAAATATTTTAGCACGTACTAGTAAAAGAAAAATAGAAAAAACTATTACATAATGCATCTAGTATTATATTTTTAAACGCAAATTGTTTTAAAATTGCTTCATATTTAGTTATTATATCTTCTGTAAGTGACGGTTTTTTTAAGTATATACTTAAACTTAAGTTAACTTAAGTTAACTTAAGTTAAGTAACTTAACTATATATTTACCAATTATGTATAATATAAATATTTTGTTCCTTCTTAAAAGTTTATAAAAAGTGGAAGTATGTAGGTACCTAAATAAGTAGCTATCTTCTTGTACTAATACCTTATTTGTTCTAATTCGCATAAAAATTAAATATATTTGACTAAGAAAACATGATAAACATTCGTTTTTATTTAAAATGTATGAAGACAGTAAAGTAATATGCAAAATATCCATATTTAGGATGGCTAAATTATGAGTGTTTATGTATACAATTAAGAGCAATGTGAATACTAAACTGCAAGTGACGTCGCTGCGCAAGGTTAACGCGAATTTGTACTTCGGAATAGGTGGCCCTGATAATAATTTATTCTAATCTTCAACTAAAAGTACGAATCAAATACTGCATATTATGTCTATGGTTGCCGTAAATAAATTAAACCGGGGTAATTTTTCTATACATACCAGATAAAATTTCATTGAACAGCCCTGGTTCCGTCTGCGGGAACGAGACGCGTCTTCTTATCTTAACAGGCAGAGTGGGCATTCTGATTGTTTATTTCTCTGTGGCAATATATTATTTTATTTTATTTTAATTATTGTATTTTAATTTATTAAAATGTTTTAGGTACACAAATCTAGTAAGAAAAGAACTTTACGAATAAATAACAAAATAATTCTTATTAGTTCATAATCAGTTCTACTTATCAAGCCCAGCTGTTGTAAATTTGGCAATGATAGGGGTAGGCAGTAACAGTACAGTTAGTATAGTCCTTCCCAAACTCTTCTTTTAGTGTGTTATTGTTGATCGAATTCTCTCTAACGCATTAAGCTAGAGATGACAGGAAATTTGTCTGAGTCTGTGATTAATGGTTCTCAGCTAAAAAAGGACTGAAGCAAGGTTGTTGTTTATCTCCCATACTATTCAATATATATCGACGAAGCACTCAGGCACTGGAAAAAGAAGTGTAAAGGGATGAGGCTGTCTTTTGGGGATGAAACGTTAGACACGTTGCACTATGCAGATGATCAGGTAGTTATTGCCCAAGACAAGGAACACCTGGAGAATATGGCTAGAAAACTAATGGAAGAGTACAAAAAATGGGGCCTCGAAATAAATTTACAAAAAACAATATGTTTGCATAGGAGGAGAACATACTGCAGATGACCTCGACTTAGAAGACAAGAAAACTAAGAAATGCGATTAATGTATATATTTGGGGTAACACTAACAAAGACAGGAAGAACTAATGAAGCCATAAAAGATAGAATAACCAAAGGGAAACGAGTTATAGGTGCATTGAATTCAGTACTATGACAGAAAAATATAAGACCGGAAACGAAAAAAAGAATGTATATTACCATATTGAAACCAATAATCGTCTATGGCTCAGAAGTATAGGAATTATCACAAAAACTTAAAGGTAACCTATTTTTCTATTGGCAATTAAAAAGGATTTTTGAAGGAGAGCAGCGGAAAAGTCTAGATTCGAACGTGTGAGAAATGAGGAACTAAGTAATCAAATGAATGTACAAAGATCAATTGTAGAAGACATCAAAAAACAACAACTAACATAGTACGGACATGTTAGACGTATGGAGGAAGAAAGACTACCAAAAAAATATTAGAATGGGTATCACCAGAGAAAAAAAAACGAGGACGACCACCAACAACATGGATGCAAATAATTTCAAAAGCAATGTCAGCAAGAAATCTATCTGAAGAAGACTGGCAGAATAGACAACAACTAAGACATCCAAACATTTGGCATTCCTTTCCTCACGTAGCTTAGCTTCCTCCGTGGATGTGTTAGTTGTTGTTCTGGAAATCTCAGAGTCTTCTTATATTATTGCCACAAATTGGTCGCATAGCTCCTATAGTGATCCTTTCTTAAGTTAATATGCTCCTTTTCTAATTTTTCTGCACCTAAATACGTATATACGGTTGCCTTCCATCTTATATACATATTTTATTATAATTTTTTCCTTTTTTTGCGAGCTTTGCCGATACCTTTTACCTTTTACCGTAAAATTCAGATGGTTAAACTGCAATATATCAAATCGAAAATATCAAATGGAACAATCACATGTAGGATATAAAAGATTACAATTTTTAAAAGAATACAAAAAAATCAACATGATTTACATCCGTTACAATCACTTTTCTTGGATGAGAACTGGATATATAGCGAAGGAAGATTCCCCAAGAGTTGGCAAGATGGCAGCATTATTGCTGTGAGAAAGAGGACCGGAGAAGGTGTACGGTATATTGTACTCCATACGGCTGGTAAAAATGTATTCATTGATAATTGCAGCCCAATTTTTAAAATTGGAAGAAAAAACTGAAGATTATCATGATTCGATGAATGCAGAAAATTTTGAAAAATGGTTTGAATATCAACTTTTGCCATCTTTAAAAGAACCGTCGTTAATAATTATGGACAATGCACCTTACCACTTCAGTTTAGTAAAAAAAAAGATCAAAATCAAGATAGACAAAACAGTCTTTAGTAGAATGGTGAAAACGGAGACATATACGTGTTTCAACAACCATGATGAAACTTGAATTAGTGGAAATGGTAAAAAAATTTACCAGATAAAGTTTTCAAGTATGTATTGAGATATTTAATAACTGAGTTTATATTTGTTTTATTCTACAGATTAGATGTACTGGCACTTTAACATGGTCATAGAGTATTGAGATTGCCTCCATATTATTGTCAGTTTAACAAAAATTGAGAATGTTTGGTCAGATTCTAAAAGATATTATGATGCAAAAATAAGTCCTGCAGGTACTGTACAAAAAGTACTGTATTAAGTATTTGGAAAGCAGCTTTACAACAGGTAATTCAAGCGTACTATTATTCGTAGATAATATTTGGACAATAATTGTGGTTAAATTTAAGGTTACACCAGAAAAATGTAAGGAATATGCAAGACATGCAGAAGATATCATAAATGAATACTGGGAGACAGTCAAAAAATTGATGCCAGCCACATATCTCCTATAATTATTGATTTTAACGAATCAGATACTGAATCGGATTGTGAATTCAGAAAATTTATTGAGGAAATATCTTTAATTAAAACGGTTATTTTTAGAACTACATTTTCTTGAAATCATTGATGCCAGCCACATATCAATGCCAGATTGTACAGTATAAAACCCGATGCACGTCATCCGCGTCATAGTAAGTGACGTCACATGATACAAACACACAATATTTAAGTCGTAGGTCTGGCCCTTCTTAAAATCTTTTAGCCAAGTACACTGGAATCACAGTCACTAGATATATTTTATTATACTCGTATACAGCTAGAAATAATATTTAAAGGTTTTTATTGATGTAAACTTGTGCGGATCCCACTTTAACTGCGATCGAAAGAAGATGACATTTTGACATAAATTGGTAATACTTATTTGACAGTTGCGGTATTAACCCATCAGATTTGATCATCGAGTTAGAATCTATGGAGAAGCTATGAGCATATTAACGTATGTATTAAAAACGGCGTAGGTAGGCGTAGCTAACGATAATACCAATATGGCGGTGGGATCAGGGCCAGACTCAATAATATTAAAACTACTATACAAATATTACTAGTTATACAGAAGTTTTAATCATAATCTAAAAAAGTACAATAAATTTAAGTAAACTATGATTTATTTATCCCGTGGTAAACACTAAAAACACGATATATTATACATAAAGATAAATTAATACAGTCAAATACTATTAATTTATTCTCTGAAGTACGTGCTACAAAAAGCAAGTTTACAAAACTTCAAAAGAAACTACACAACCATTTAGAGAAAGAGCTTTCTGACTTAGATAGTGACTCTTCTGTAGACAATTGTTCAGTATCATCTAACTTCGAATCTGTTAACAACATTCAACTCGATACTTCAATGGAACATTGATGGATTTTTTCATCGTCTCCCTATGCTACAGCTTCTTTTATCTAAATATTCTCCAGATATTATTATTTCTTATGAACATGGAAGAAGCGTCAAATTTTTATGGGTTCCCTCACACGTCGGAATAACAGGAAATGAAGAAGCTGACAGGACTGCATGAGAAGCAATTTTAAGTTATTTGTCAAAGCCGAGAGACAAGTGTGTTTCCAGTGACTTAGAAGCTTATTTTAAAAATAAAGTGTGGTGTTTGTGGCAAAATGAGTGGTCTAAAACGAATTCCAATCTAAATAAAATCAAAACTAATGTGTCTCAGTGGTTTCCATCGTCGCTCAATAGACGAGAACAAATTGCGGTTGCGCGTTTACGCCTAGGACATACCAGATTAACGTACTCCTACCTTTTCACAAAGAAAAATCTACCTATATATGATCAGTGTAACGTCAGATTAACAGTCGAACATTTTTTAACAATTTTTAATAAATATGACCAAGAAAGACAGCGCTACAAGATCCCAAACGCTCTACTACAGGCTCTAGGTCAAAACTGTTCCTGTAACAATATAGTGAATTATCTTGGATTCATAAACATTTTGTACAATCTGTAGGTGTTTAACTTTATTTTTTATATTTTGTTCCGTCGCCAATAACCTTTTGGTGGATGCGACATCTTTTTCTAATAATAAAAAAATACTACAAAATTGATTCTTTATGTCAGCAAAAGCTAGGGTAAAAAGACTTTTAAGCCAAGATACCCGTCTACTAATAAAAAAGGATAAAGGATGAGAGAGATAATTAAAGTGAAATATCTTTTAAATTTTTAATAACACATTTCATTTTTTCATTTACAGTATTATCTATTGACAAATATTTTTTCATGTTGTTTTTTTTAATCAATTCATGAATTCGGTTGCTTTATTTTGCATTGTTGGTTTTTACCATTTAATTAAACAAAACTATTCGTGAATTGGCTTTTAGCGATAAAATTTTGTTTCCCGAAAAGTCAAATTTTACTGACGGGAAGTAACGTAAATATTGTTTTGTAATTTAAAAAAAGTAAACCATATATATGGTATTCAAATAGATAGTAATTTTTTATAACCAATTGATTGTAATAAAATAAAACCCAACAAAGAAGACCTTAAGACAATAAAAAAGAATTACTTAACACTCAGAAGGCAGAAAGAGATACAACAATTTAAGGATAAAATAAAATTTTGAATATTTAAAAGAAGAAAACAAATATTTTAAAAATTTAATAAATAAAACACGAAATAGAATAGAATCTCTGGGGTAGGAATGAGAAATGAAAATTAGAAAAACTGTCAAATATATAATCAATCAATCAAATCAATCAATAATGCCTTCTTTAAAAAAAAATTCTCGTTAAAAAAATACAATACACTATTCTCTTTTAGCGACATTTGTTCTCTTTCGGACATGCCATCAGGAGGGTTGGCAAACAAATATTCTCTAATGACCTCCATCTAAGGAGGTCATTAAAATTAATAAAAATAAATTAAATAATTATTTATATAAATTATATAGTTATAAACTTAATGTGTTGTTGTTGTTGTTTGTTTGTGTTTAAATGACTGCGGACACTAAATCCATTCGCCAATCTTACAATTTGAGGTGTAGTGTGTGTGTGTGTGTGTGTGTGTGTGTGTGTGTGTGTGTGTGTGTGTGTGTGTAGAGTAATTGTCTTGTTACTTAGCAAAGTCGACGTCATTGTCTTTGCTAAGAGACGCTAATTGTATCCGAACGTCTGCGGTCCCTCCGGTGTGTACCGATCACACAAGGATAGAAATTATTTTCATTTATTAATTTTTTTAATAAACGAAAATTTCCACCCAGGTGGGATTCGAACTCACGACCTTTAGGTTTAAAGGCAGGCGCTCTTACCACTGAGCCACAGAGGGGGTGAAACTTAATGTGTATATCCTACTAAGTAAGACTTCGCACTAGACTAAACAATAATAACAATGTATAACAGGAAGGTATAGTAGTATAGTAAGGTAATTATTTGAAATAATTGAGTTTGTCCCTTAGAGGGAGTGAAAGCTGTTGATACAATAATAATAAAAGTAATTAAATACGTACGCCTGTTCTGCGCTGAGCTACTAATTTGGTATTATAAAGTGGTCAAAAACGGATATATAGAGTCTTTAGCCGAAAGTAAGAACACTTCTCACAAAGGTGTAAAAACATCATCCACGCAGTGCAATAGAGAGAAAAACATTACCGCGATATCAAAGGGGAAGAGGACTTATGGATATAGGTGAGCAATTGGATAAACAAATTGCTAATTTAAGAACTTATTTTCAGATACAGGCTGAGATATCTACTTTACATCGAGCAATTTGCGCAGTAGATGATACGACGCCGCTTAAACTGAGGGAACAAGAAATGTTGCAAAAGTTGTTGCCGATGTTGTCATCTATTGACGACCTTTCATTTCCAGTTTGAGTTGTGTCTCAGTGTGTCAAAAGTTAACATGTTTTCGAAAAAGCGTAAAGTGCACTCGGTGAAGGAAAAGTTATCGATAACTCGAGCAACAGAGAAAGGTAAAAGACCAATGGATGTCATTTGCCGTACGTCCTAGTCAACTGTAGATACGATATGGAAGGACTGAAAGAAGTGGCTTGAAGCGTTGATGGAGGGCAGTGGCAGGAAGAAGTTTCGGAAATCTCAGCACGAAGATTTAGATCGTGCTATGCTTCAGTTGTTCCAGCAGCAGAATATGAGGTCAGGACCTGTGGTCAGGACAAAAGCTGAGAGTTGCTTTTTTGCAACTGAGCTTGGAGTTGAGAATTTCAAGGCATCTAAGGGTTGGCTGAGCAAGTGGAAGCTGCGGCACAAGATCAACTACGGCCAAATCAACGAAGAGACTCGCGATGTTAACAAAAACGTTAGTGACGAAAATTATTAGTGATAGGGAAGTCGAAAAACCCACATTGCTTTATAAACACAAAAACTCTACCGGTGGCGTATAAAGCAAACAAGAGTGCGTGAATGACCTCGAAAATGTTTGAAAAAACGATATGAAAGTGGAATATCGAGCTGAAAGGGAAACAATTCTTCTGCTTGTAGACAATCGTCCTGTTCATCGTGTACTGTTCGACCTTCAAATCATTGAAATTTGTTTTCTGTCAGAAAATACAACGAGTGTTCTTCAGCCCATGGACCAATGTGTCATCAAGAGTTTGAAAAGCCATTACAGGAAAAGGTTTTTGATGGAATTGGTTGAGAACAGTGGCGATCTTAAGCTAAACATTCTTGACGCCATACTAATGATTAGTAAATCCTAGAACGACATGACGAGCAATACAATAAAACATTCCTTCAAACAAGCAGGATGGCTGGAAGATCAAGGATTGACTGATGATGAAGATGGCCTGCAATTAGATGTTTGAGCCAGAGAGTTTGAACTTACTATCACCTACGGACCGGAAGAGCTTAGAGATTTTAAAGAAGTTGATAAAAATGTAGCTACAACATCTGGACTTTCTGTCGAGGACCCCCTACATGAGCAGTTTGTGTAGAAGAAGAAAAACGTTACCCGGAAATGGGGGCAGAGAACCAGCTCCGATCCCTCAGCAGGCATTGGAAGCGGTAAGAGTACTGCATCGATTCTTCATCCACCAGGAAGACGATCTGAGTGCTGTGGAAGATTCTATGCGTCTTCAGGAAATGGTTAGGTCAGTTTTGTGGAAAGGGAAAAAGAGACAGACCAAGGTACCAGACTTTTTTGGTAATGTAGGCTATATATATTTTACAGTAGCATATTATTTTGTTTTTGTACAGTACACATGTTTTAATTGTACGGTCATTTTTTTATACTGTATTGCTTATATTATTTTTTAATAAATCTATATAGTGTACAATACAGTGTTAATTCATTTATATTCGTTTTGATAATTTTTTAAAATTAAACTAGGTTATATAGTACAGTATTGTTACTATTACAGTACCAAATTTCGTCTTTCTCTGCATAATGATCTCTCCTTATAACGATGAAAATTCCCGGTCCCTTGCATATCGTTATAGAGAGAGAGGACTGTATATACACAATTTGGCAACCACTCACAAAAGTAATCAAATAAAACCGTTGCAAAACAGTCACACGTCTGTGTTGAAGCACGAGATATCTATTACTGATATGCCGCCAGAAGTCATAAAACTGCCAACGGCGCATGGTACTTAGCATAGGCCGCGAGGCTCGTCTGAGTTGCACAACGTAAGTACCATAGACATGAGACCCCTTTTAATGCCGAGGCGGCGCACGACGCCCTGTCTGTGTTGAACCTTAGTGTTTGGAATTTTACTCTTTAGTCTACAATGATACGGAGAATTATCCAAAATAATACTGCTATTTTCTTAATTTAGGTAGTAATTGCTGCTCAAACCACTTCTCACTTTTAGCTTTTCTTATCAGAGAGTAATAAAGCATCTTTTACCCATCCTGATTCTCCCCTACAATGTAAAAATACAAATTCTTTTCCCTCTAGAGGGAGGACATTGGTGACGCAGTTTTTACTACCATCGGTCCAACATTTTTTACCTATATCGTGAGTCTCAAACCAAGTTTCATCCAAATAATAATAAGTTCTTTCCTTCATTCCTAAAAGACCTTTGAATCTCCAAATAACCGAACCTACATTTTATTTAATGACTGGATTTCGTAATTGCCTGCCGTTTATTCACTGTTTTAAACATAAAACCATTTAGATTTTAAAAACCCAAAAAAGTAGTTTTATGATACTCGGGGATTATTAACTTTATTTCTTAATTTAATCAAAAGTTTATTTAAAGTTGGTAAGTTATTTAGTGAATACATATGATATATTGTTTTACGTATAGCAGATAAATGAATATTCGGTAATACTCGATGGGCACCAGAATCCTTTCTCTTTTCTCGCAACACTGGACCGTCATTTATAAGTTCGTACAAAGTGGATCGTGGCACTTGTGTAAAAAACCGTCTTTTTGATAGCTTCCGATTTAACCATCGTCAAAAGAAAGCCTAAGAAATTTTTGAAATGTTTTTTATGAAATAATTAATCGGTCAATATGATTAACCTTCCTAATACCGGGTAAGGCGAATTCTCGCCCCAGTGGTAACGCTTCTTATAAAATACCTGTAATTAAGATTAATCAATCGCTTTGGCGGTTAAGGACATTGTTGGTTAATGTATTAAGAGTACAAAGAAGTAGTAAAACCCAAATTACTACAGAGAAAAAATTAAATATGCCCGTCGTATTTCACGGACATGTATGTGGGGCGAAAATTCGCCCTGCGTGTTATCTAGTGTTTTCACGTTCTACAAATCTGATTTTATCAGTTTAGACGAAAGTTTTGAAAATTAAAACCAAATGAAAACGATTATAAGCAACTCAACTTCAAACTTAAAAGGGAGCAGTCAAAAAAGCAATAGTGGATAACCGATGAGATTTTGAATTTGATGGAAAAAAGACGCAATTTTAAGAACCAAAACGTCGAAATGTATAAAGTAATTAATAAAGAGATAAGGACTAAAATAAGAGCTGCAAAACAAACATACTTCGAAAACAAATGTTTAGAAATTGAAGAGTTACAGGGAAACATGATTCATTTAATATGTATAAAAAAATAAAAGAACTGGCAGGTCAAACCAAAAAACAGACAAATAACATCGTTGATGGATATAGAAAACTGATTATCACTAATTTACATAAAACAGACAGATAGAAAGAGTTATACTGTGGAAATGTTTAGTGATGAAAGGCTCGAGCTTGAAATTAACGAAGTAGTTACATGACCTGACATAACTATGGATGAAATTGAACAAACAATACGATTAACAAAACTTGAAAAGCGACGGGACCAGATGAAATATCGACTGAAATAATAAAGCTTCGAAAGTTCAGGTAAAATATCTCTCCTTCATCTGTTTAATAAAATTTATGAAACTCTCTATATACCAACGGATTGGCAGCTGTCGACTTTTGTGACGACACCTAAAAAAGTAAATGCAAAAAGATGTAGTGACTACCGAATCATTAGCTTGATGAGTCATGTTTTAAAAATTTTTTTACGAATTTTGCACTGTAGGATGTACCAAAAAATAGAACAACAACTTGGTGACACACAGTTTGGATTCCGCAATAACCTTGGAATAAGATAAGCACTATTTAGTATTCAGGTTATGGTACAGAGATGCAGAGATATCAGACATCCAGTTTATATGTATTTTATTGACTTTGAGAAGGCCTTTGATCGAGTAAAACATACTGAAATGATAGCCGTTCTTCTGCAGGTCGGTATTGATAATAAGGACCTACGCATTATTAAAAATCTTTACTGGCATCAACGTGCAAACATCAGGATTGGTCGGGATGCTTCTGAAGAGCTTTAAATACGAAGACGAGTAAGGCAGGGCTGCATTTTGTCCCGCTACTATTTAACATCTATTTTGAGTTCGTTTTCAATAAAGCAGTGGATAATGTTCAAAGTGGTATAAAATTGAATGGCGTCAATATTAATAATTTGAGATATGCGGATAACAAAGAGCTAATTGCAAGCAATTACGAAGAACTTCAACATCTAATTAATAGGATTACCACAACGTGTGATGAATATGGCCTTAAGCTAAACACCGCAAACTCAAAGGTAATGGTCGTTAGTAAAACGCCAATACAACCGAAAGTGGTAACAGCTTATGGTGAATAGCTGGAGAGAACTAACAGTATCACTTACCTTGGTTGTAATCTAAATGAGAACTGGGACATAGGCAAAGAAATTAGAATAAAGATAGAGAAGGCCAGAGCCGCATTCTTTATGAAAATGAAAAAATTGTTATATGGTAACAATATTACTTTAAGTCTGAAAATTAGATTATTGAGATGTTACGTGTTTTCTACTCTTTTGTATGGTGTCGAAGGTTAGACTTTGACTGATACACTTCTCAACAAACTAATAGCCTTTGAAATCTGGGTATATCGGAGAATCCTACGGATAAGTTGGGTGGATAGAGTTCGTAACGAAGTTGTTTTGCATCGGATGGGAAAAGTTACGGAAGTCATCAAAACAGGTAAAAATCGCAAAGTTGAATATTTTGGCCAAGTTATGCGCCACCCAGAGAGATATAATATACTCAATTTAATAATACAAGGCAAGGTAGAAGGAAGAAGAGGGTCAGGTCGAAGAAGAACGTAATGGCTTAGAAACCTGAGAGATTGGTTTAACAGATCCTCTGCATCTCTTTTCCGAGCTGCCGTCAACAAAATTACTATAGCCAATTTGATAGCCAACGCTCGATAGCGAAGAAGAAAGTTTTGAAAAATTGTTACTAATGACTGTACCAATTTATTACTTGCCATGATGTGCAGTCCAATTTTTTACATATCAGCAGTTTGATTGTAATGTGTTTCCTTTATCATTGAAATTCCATTTTTGCTATTACACAGTGGGAACTTTTATAATTCTCCTATTAGCATATTTTTGTCTAGATTTTTCGAAGTATCACTTTATAGTTAGGATTACCTGTCTAAGAATTTATAAAGTGCAATTAGTTCTAAGTACTTCTAATATCTAATAACTGCTAAAATTACCAATTTATTTGGTGAGTTTTTAAATATGACTGTCTTCTGTCTTTGATTTTTAATTTGTTGAATTGGTACTAAACAAATTATACAGACAATAAAGAGTTGAAAAAATGGTGAGATTATTGAGATACATATAATCCTTTCACTTAAAAGTGAACCAAACTACAGGGGCAAGAAGTTGCCGCACCTGGTACTGGTCGTTTTAAAATTTACCCTGTATTAGAAAGTTTAACTAAAGAGTATTTTTAACAAGTACTTACCGTTGTAAACGTTAAGCTTGATGCTTTGCATCGTGTGTGAGATGAATCTAACCAGAACGTTTTTCAGGTTCAGACTCGTCTTCACTTCCTGAAATAATGGCAGGAATGTACAGGACATTGTCTCCAACCATTTTAATATCACTCATATTTATAGTTATTACACTGATTTCTGTTCTAAATGAACGACAGAAGATTAATAAAGTTCTTTCCAAATAAACTTTCTTCTCACAGAAGCCCATTTAGTGATAATTTGATATTAAGTAAACATTATCCTTTTAAAATCCACAAGGAAAACAATTCCTGTAGCTGGCAAAAGAGGTTGGTCTTCGTAAATGGGTATATTTATTTACAAACCCTTAAAAGGGCTACATAAAAAAAAAACAAACGTTTTCGGACTAAACAGTCCATCATCAGGTTTAAATTTTGAAATTGCCCAAAATAAGTATAAACCATTTAGTTAAAACAAACGTCGTTATGAAATTTTGACTATGGTTAAAAAGCAAAAATAGTTATACCTACTAGGTTATAATGCCTGAGCCACCAAAATACCTGGGTAAAAACCCTTTAAATTACATATAGTTGTAAAAGATTATACATGATGTTGTAAAAAAAATATGATGTTCAGTATTAAATTAAATATGACTTCAGGTAACACACATGGCTGAAGTGAGTTCCAGAGCCGGAGAGTAAACCTCTTCACACGGAGAACAGCTGGTAACTGATTGACAATATACCTATGAACGGTGTCGAAAACAACATGTCAATGTAACATGGAACTATATTAGTTATACCTAGTATTACTACAGCCAAAAGATTCAAAAAATTATTTTGATGATTTTAAAAAATAATAACAGCAATCTAGGTGTTGGGATTTAAAAAAACTTTTTATTTATTAATTTGGGGTATAATAGATGTGAAATCATCGACGGTGTTAAAGTCATGTTTAAGAGAATGACCTGTGTATTAGGCAACCTATGGTCCTTTTTGTCGTATGGAATGTGGTCTAAAACTGTATTTTATGTTAGATTAGCTTATATTATATATATATATATATATATATAATATATATATATATGAAAATTATCCTTTTATGTTTATCACATCTAGGACAAGGTAAAAATTAAATAGCAAATATTTGAAGCTAATATAATAATAATAATAATAATAATAATAATAAAGCAGGCAGGGTGTTGGGGAGGCGGGTCCGTGTCATACAATCAGCTACAGCCCAACAACAACAACAACCACAAGTGGGCCAAACAACAACAAGAGCTCCACTCGCTGAAGGTGCTGCGCTGGAACATCAGCCGGCGCTCACTCAAGCGGGACGACCGAGGCAGCGTATGAAGTGGACAGTGTCCATAAACGAAAATATTTTGCGCTTTTATTATAAGGTGACAAACCTCGGTCAAGAAACAATCGGCTATCGACAACAACTGTATGCCGAATTTTGCAGGGAGTACCCAGAAATCCAAGTATCTGAACAAAGAGTAGCAGATCAATACCGGGTAATTTTAAGAAACAATCTTATTCCAGAGAATAGACGCGACACCATCAGACGCGAAGTCGAACGGGAGATTCATAACCAAGAGCTAGTTGTGAATCAAGACCATAATGAAGTCCCAAATGAGCAGATTCCTGAGATTCTCATACAAGAAACTCAACCTAATAATACACAGCACGACAATAACGAGTTGCACGATAGTCTGGCAAACGAAATGGCGCGCGCCGTACAAGAGTTTAGTGGAACAAACCCACTTAGCAGACCACCGCTACCAAAAATAAACTCTTCCAAGAAACTAGGAGCGCTGTTACAAATTGTGAACACTGAAGTCCTACCCAATTATATCACAGAAGCCCACACATTGGAATATTTGCATATGCTGATTTACTGTGCAGCAACAGCAATTGCTAATGTTATGGACATTAAGATCAGAACACGACGGGGTACCAACATCGGAAGGACTGGTAACAGAATAGCACCCTGGGAAAAACGACTGCTGAATAAGATCGAATTACTGCGTAGGGACATTGGACAAATAACAGAGTACATAAGAGGAGTGAGAAGTAGAAAAATCATCAAAAGAGCTGAAGAAATACAGTTTAACACTCTAAGACACTCACGATATGATCCAGAAAACAACACACCTCAACAATGCCTGGACACATTAAAACAAAAACTATCTGTTTACTCAGGCCGCCTGAGGAGATACAAAGTTAGTAACAACCGGAAATGCGACAATATACTTTTTGAGCAAGCAGAGAAAACTTTCTATAGGAAACTTAATTCAACTGTAGAAAACGCAAATAAATCCTACCCAAGCCAAGAAGAAATTCATGAGTTTTGGGGAAACCAACTTTCGACGCCAGCTACCCATAACAATGCTGGATGGATTGAAGACACCACGAACAAATGTCAACACTACAGGAATATTCCTTATGAACCTTTCACCACTGAAGAAGTCTCGAACATTATCAAAGAGCTTCATAACTGGAAATCTCCTGGACCGGACGGAGTTCAAAACTTCTGGCTAAAGAAGTTTTGGAGTGTTCATGAGCTTTTAACAGTATTTATTAATAATATTATTTCTAATTCACAGGAAATACCATCATTCCTTACTCAGGGAACCACTTATCTAATACCGAAGGATCAAAATAACACCCAAGATCCAGCCAAGTACCGCCCAATTACTTGTCTTCCAACTTTGTACAAATTGGTCACATCCTGTGTGGCCCGGCGTATCTACCAACACTGTGCTCTGAACAATATCATAGAGCCCCAACAGAAAGGATGCGCTAAGGGCTCCATGGGATGCAAAGAACAACTTATTATCGACTCAGTCATTTCTTACCAGGCATACACCAAAAAAAGAAACCTTTTTACTGCCTTCATTGACTACAAGAAGGCTTTTGATTCAGTGCCGCATGAATGGCTTATAGATATATTAAAAATATATAAAGTCGATGATAATCTCGTGACCTTTTTGAAGCATATAATGGCAGAGTGGAAGACTAAAATTCACCTTCAAATACCTGGTGAAATTAATATCGAAACTGAAGATATCCCTATTAACCGGGGCCTTTTCCAAGGGGACTCGTTGAGTCCACTTTGGTTCTGCCTAGCGATGAACCCACTATCTCAGCTGCTGAACTCTACTGACTCACGATTTAGCATCAAAAATAACAACACCGTTGTAGCGAAGCTTAATCATCTGTTGTATATGGATGAGTTAAAATTAATGGCTTCCACCCGAAACCACCTAGATGAGATGCTAAAAACTGTAGAAAATTTCTCAAATGACATCAGTATGCATTTTGGACTAGACAAGTGCCGTATACTAAATATAGTCAGAGGAAAGGTTCAGCCTGGAGGTTTCGATATGCAAGATGGCCAAAACATCGAGGCAATGGTGAAAATGATATGTACAAATATCTCGGAGTAAAACAAGCACGTAAAATTGACCATAAACAAATGAAAACGGAACTAACTTCGGAGTTCGTGCGAAGGGTAAGACAACTAAATCGGTCATATCTTAATAGTAAAAATTTGTTTAAGGCATTAAATACGTACGCCTGTTCCGCGCTGAGCTACTCATTTGGTATTATAAAGTGGTCAAAAACGGATATAGAGGGTCTTCAGCGGAAAGTAAGAACACTTCTCACAAAGGCGCAAAAACATCATCCACGCAGTGCAGTAGAGAGAACAACATTACCGCGGTATCAAGGAGGAAGAGGACTTATTGATATAGGTGAGCAATTAGATAAACAAATTGCTAATTTAAGATCTTATTTTCAGGTACAGGCTGAGACATCTACTTTACATCGAGCAATTTGCGCAGTAGATGACACAACGCCGCTTAAACTGAGGGAACAAGAAATGCGCACAAACCATCTGACTAAGCAAGAAAAAATGCGCACCTGGATGAGTAAACCTCTGCATGGGCGACATCTCAATGAGATCAACCAAGAATATGTCGACAATACAGCGTCGAACTATTGGTTGACATCAGGAAAGATGTTTCCCGAGACTGAAGGTTTCCTACTTGCCATTCAGGATCAGGTTATTCCAACTAAAAATTACCTGAAATATATTGTTAAAGATCCTCAAGTCCAAAATGACAAATGCCGATATGGATGCCAAGCCCAAGAAACCATCCAACATCTTACCGGTGGCTGCCAGGCATTTGTCGGTACTGATTATAAAGAACGCCATGACTCAGTAGGAAAGATTATCCACCAAGAACTAGCTGACAAACTGGGACTTCTCCAAACCGACCATCTTCCTTATTATCAATATGTCCCTGACAGAATGCTTGAAAATGACAACTACAAGCTATACTGGGACCGCACTGTGCTCACAGACCAACCAGTGGCCCATAATAGACCGGATCTCATACTAGTGAATAAAATTACCAGGCAAACAACACTTATTGATGTGGCGATACCTAACACTAACAATTTGCTTGTTAAATACAACGAAAAGATCGCCAAGTACAGAGTTCTGGAAATACAAATCAAGAGACAATGGAGAATGGAAAGTACCCAGACAGTACCTATTGTTCTATCTACTACTGGTGTTATTCCCAAAAACCTCCTAGCGAACATAAAACAGCTGGGTCTAATGAACATCTTTATAAGGCCATGCAGAAAGCTGTACTCCTCGCGACCTCCAGATGTGTACGAAAATTTCTGGGAGATACTCCGACATACCAAGTCACCTAGGGCTCGATAACACGGAAAGAGTCCCACCAGAGCTCAATCCTTTTGATACCGTAGGTATCTGGGATGAGTGAATTTTCCCCTTAGAGGGAGTGTGAGCCGTATGGCTAAATCTGGGATAATAATACTTTATTTCCTTTTTGACAAATACAATTTGTATAGGATCAGTCACAGTTTAGTAAACAAAATTACTAAATATAAATGTAAATCTAAAATTACGCTAAACCTAAGGTTACAAACACAAATATAAAATGTAAAATTACTAGCATATACTTAAAATAATGTCAACTACTAAAATATTCATCAACAGAATAAAACGTACTCTGCAATAAAAAATCTTTTAAAGTTAATTTAAATATTTTCATATTCTTACATTTTTTTATTGGCTCGGGTAACTTACTATATCTTCTTTGACCTATTATTGCAGGTGAGTAAAAATGCATGTTTCCTTTAGAAAAAGGCACATGCAATTTTTGATTCTACCTTGTATTTTTATTGTGAATTTGACTATTAGTTGTAAATTTATCAAGATTTAAATGAATAAAAACACAGATTTCAAAAATATATAAGCATGGCACAGTTAAAAGTTTATATCTAGTAAAATAACTCTTACAGCTAGTTATTCGAGAAATACCAGCAATACAACGGACTATTCTTTTTTGAGATAGAAAGACTTCACTGAATTTACAAGACGTACCCCAAAATACTATGCCATACCGCAAACAAGACTCCACCTGAGCATAATACAGCATAATTAGCTGTTTTTCACTTAGTGTATCTTTGAGGTTTCGAAGTAGGTGGCAGGCTGAGTTTATTTTGAAAATAATATCATCACACTGCCTTTTCCAATTAAGACACTCATCAACATACAAACCCAAAAACTTTAGGCATTGAACTTTTTCAATTTGTGCGGAATATATTGATAGTTCGATATCTAACAGATGTTTCTCTCTATTGTGGAAGTGAATAGCATGCGTTTTATCCGCATTAAGATGTAAGTAATTTGAGGAAAACCAATAACTAAGATCACACAAAAGTTAGTTACATTTATTTTCAAGAGATATTTGTGATTTATCTGATATAAGTATTGAAGTATCATCTGCATAAAGTGTAAACTGTACAGCAGAATTTATTGAGACAATATCATTTAAGTAAATAAGAAATAGTATTGGGCCAATTACAGAACCTTGCGGAACACCCATATTAATGTAAATATAATCTGATTTGCAAACATTTTCTGAGTGCTGAGATAAATCTGTTAAGGAGACATACTGACGACGTTCTGATAGGTAGCATTCTATCCATTTTAGAGAGAGATCTTTTATTCCAATATTTTCTAATTTATTAATGAGTAATGTATGATCGACACAGTCAAATGTCCTACTGAGATCACAAAAAATTCCGACAGGGCATTCATCATCATCAATATAGTTAGTTAAAGTCTCATAAAATGAATGAACTGCTGTGTTTGTAGACTTACCTGCCTGGAAGCCATGCTGACATTTACTAATAATACTCTTCTCCAATAAATAAGAGTTTAATCTGTTAAGAGAACAGTATTCGAATATTTTCGAAAATACTGAAGGGACAGTTATTGGGCGATAATTACTAATATCCTTTGGATCACCTTTCTTATGTACAGGAACGACTTTTCCCACCTTTAGATAATCCGGGAAAATACCATTGCAAAAAGTCAAGTTTATTAGAAATGTTAAAGGTGATATTAAAGGTGATATATAAGACCTTGTATTTAAATGACTTTATTTAAGACTGCTAGTATGGTGAAAAAATTAATAAAATAAGTTTAGTAAATTGAAAATCTACAGGCTGAAGAAATTAAAGTTATAACCTATGTGATTAAATTTAAAATTGAAGAGGCTGATCTCCTCAGAGACTTGATGAGAATAAAAGTAGAGGAAATGACTGAAGAAGAAGGGGATGGTTAAAGGAGAAAAGGAGTTAATCAACAATTAGAGATAATAGAGGTCCTTCATGCTTACAGCATCTAGCACCCTGGACAAAATCTATTTTAGTAGTAATAAATTCGGTTTATAAAAACCTAAAATTTGATGTATGAGTGTGCTACTAAGTTGTTGACCAAGAGAAGGTGAGCAATGTTAGATAAGAATTTTTTTGTAATAGGGGAATATTATGAATTTTGATAAATTGTTAGATAATGTTTGAATGATTACTGAGTTAAAACTATTGAGTACATGTTTGATATATGAGTTGACCAAGAAATAATGAAAGAGAAAAGAATGGACAGGAATGTGATGTAGATATGAAGAGTGAAGAAAATGGTAAAATATTATGGTATGTTAGATATGGATGGTTCTGAAGTTAACAATAGGGTCGAAAATTTATGAGGGGAAGGTGTGGCAATGGTGTAGAGAATGGTTGTTTAAAGAAGCACAAATATTATGAATTTTGATACATTGTTAGATAATGTTTGAATGATTACTGAGTTAAAACTATTGAGTACATGTTTGATAAATGAGTTGATAAAAAAATAATGAAAGAGAAAAGAATGAATAGGAATGTGATGTAGATGTGAAGAGTGGAGAAAATGGTGAAATATTATAGTATGCTAGATATGGATGGTTCTAAAGTTAACAATAGGGTCGAAAATTTATGAGGGGAAGGTGTGGCAATAATGTAGAGAATGGTTGTTTAAAGAAACACAAATATTGTATAGGATTAAAGGTGTTGACGTTTGTATAGGTTATTTTAGGCAATTTTAAAATTTAAACCTGATGATGGACTGTTTAGTCCGAAAACGTTTGTTTTTTTGATGTAGCCCTTTTAAGGGTTTTTATTATCCTCTCTTTTTTTTATTATCCTTTTACCTAAATAAAATTCCAAGAAACTTAAGTTATCTCGAATAAACACTGGCTTTGCGTAAAATTGAAATACGTATCTGCCTACACCTACTTTGTATCATTTAGTAAAGTATCTTTAAACTTTGGATATAATTTAAAATTGAACCTAATGTAACGAAAGACTAAGGGTGACTATTCGTTACATCAGTAAGGGAGTACAGTCATTTTGTGCTTGATAGCGACCCAGTCTCTTAATCTGGGGAATTACATCCGAATTATTTTGCAACAGATAGTAATCTTATAGTTTTCATAACATTGCAAAAATCTACAAATTGTTTTGTAATCATAAAACCCTGTTCTTTTTTACTTATAATCTTACACCATTACTTTTCGAAAATAACTGAAAATGTTTTTAAACAATAAGAAAAAAAACGAGACGTATTTTATCGATAACTTTTTTCATTTGCCAACAATTGACAGATCAAACCTCTTCAATAATATATTAAAAATTTAATTCACGAGAGTACTAGGCCTGACGACCTAATGAAGAATCGAATATCGAATCCCTGATGTGTTTTTTTAGATTTAAGTTTGTCAAGAGGGTATGATTCAAAAGCAAATTTATTTTAAGCAGTACCATAGAATACACTTTTCTATTATAATAGATCCTAAGCACGACGTTTATTTTACAAGTAAAACAATACCTCTATTCACTTTATAATTACTGACAAGTTTTACATATTGCACAGCAATTTTTTTTTCTAATTTAACACTAATTACAAACTCAATATTTTAGAGGGTAACAACCCTAACAATTTTGTTGATTTACGTACACCGTTGTATGCATTGTTAGCCGTAAACAGCGGCGTCACGTACTCAATCGTTTGGTAAATAGAATATGCAGAAAAATTATACGAATATTTACTGCACATAGTAAAAAAGGATAGTAAAAACTCCTGTAAAAAAATACAAAAATTGGTCACAAATGGACCTTACATACACCAAACTAAAAAAGGACCCAACCAAATCCCTATAAAACACAATATATAAAACACTGCACAATTTTAAGGAATACCTAGCAGACTATCAAAGAAGAACACTAGCACCACACTACAGCATCAGCGCCTTAGATCAATGTGCAGCAGCATGGGGTATCTGTGCAACTGTCAAAGTTCTTCCTAGAAATCATTCTTAACATAATTAGCATAACATCTTTTATCAAAAACTTACAGCAATTTTTGTAACAACTAGCAGACATAGATTACAATTCCAACAATATACTATAATGATTTCTATAAATAAAATTTTGATTAGCCTTGGGCTCATCCTTATCTCTAGACTTCGGCAAATATGCATATTGCATATTTTGCATATTGTGCACATTTTATGCAAATATTTCATATTTTGGCATATTTGTATAAAAGTTTGCATAAAGTGCATAAAAGTTCAGATTTTTATACTGTATTTGAAAATTTTTAAACATACCAATTTATTTCAATTCTTGTATAAAATTTTGTAGTCATTTTAATCAAGAAATGATCTAAGTACGTAATCTCTACAGGTACAAAACATTTACAATTTCAAAGAAGATCAATTTAAGTAGCCCTCAACATTCTTAAAAAGTCTCGGTCACTGAGGCATTCAGTTATTGGATAATCGCTAAGGGTTCGCTCATTTGCATTTTACGATCTAATCCCCAAATCTATCTACAATTTACTGTATCTTAACAGCAGATACACGGCTAATAGTTTTGTTCCTAATTTAGGGATTTTCCAAAATCTCAGTTTATTGAATTAGGTACCTAAACATTTCTAATTTGATGCTCAGATTTGTAAATCATTTTTGTTTTGATATTCAAAGCGTAAAAACTCGTTGTGCGTAACAAAAAGGAAGACTGTGATTTTATAATGCATAAAACAACCAGTGCTTCAACTTGGATTAAACCTTATAAAGAGCTGTCTATGGATATGGGAAAAATCTACTGTTCAGTCTGTGGCAAAATTGTAAGTTTCTAATATTTTCTATTAAATATCTAATATTTCATACATACAGGGTATTTCCAAATGACACTTACAACGTTTGACTGTAGATATTTCTCGAAAAATTGAACAAAACGATATAGTTAATGAGGGGTCAAACTTATTTACTTTTCGAGGTACAAGGTGTTAAAATTAAAAAAAATTAAATTCTTTTAGTTAATAACAACAATAACTTTAAAACCAATAAACGTATTTACTTGAAATTTAGTACTCGTAGGTTGTTTTTAAATGAAAAAAAGCTTCCTTTAGTGAGAAAAAATTGTCCATGGTACAATACAATGGTGTGTATTTAGAAAAATTTTTCACCTTTATTTTTTGTTATGAAGTCAGCTATTCTAAAACACAATTATTTTTATTGTAATTGAATTAACAAAAAAAAAACTATTGTTGAATTTTAAAATAAGTTATATGATGTACTAATGGTTAGTAACAAAAACTAATTTGTGGATTAATACCGCATTTAAAACACTTAGCGAGTGTTTTTTTTTCCAAACCAGTTATTTGATTAACCAAAAACACCTTGTATATTTTTATATTTTAAAGGTTGGGTTAAAATAAAGGTTTTTATTTTTATTTATAGATGGCATGTGAGAAGCAATTTCAGATAGACCAACATGTGAGAACTGCTTCACACATTGCAAAAAAAGGAAAAATAGGAGGAAAACATCAAACTTCAATGGCTAAATGTTTCCAATCTACTTCAAAAAAATTAGATGAGCAAGAAACTTTTAATGAAGACTTGTGTCGCGCATTGGTGTCTGCAAACATACCGCTTTCAAAATTAGCAAATGTAAATTTTAGTTCGTTTCTAAAAAAATATTGCAAACTTAATGTTCCAAGTGATCGGTCTCTAAGAAAAAATAATGTGAACGGGCTATACTCGTCGGTGTTAATTAATATTAAGGAAGAAATTGCAGATAATTATTTTTACATATCTGTAGACGAAACCACTGATTCCTCAGGAAAGTATATTGCTCATTTATTGATTGGTGTTCTTAAAGAAGATACCTTACCAAAATCTCATCTTATTTCATGCCAGCAACTTGAGAAAAAAAAATGCTTTAACAATTTCGCGTTTTATACAAGAAACATTAGCAACTTTTTTTCTTCCAACAACTATTTTCTTCTAATAAATTACTGCTTATTTTATCGGATGCTGCTCCCTATATGGTGAAAGCAGGACAAAATTTAAAAATATTTTTCCCAGATTTAATACATGTTACTTGTGTAGCGCATGGATTAAACAGAGTTGCGGAGGAAATACGAAAAAAGTTTCCTCTTGTAAATACCATGATATCCAGTGTCAAAAAAGTATTTCTTAAATATCCTATAAGAATTCTACTTTATAAAGAAATGCTACCTAACACTCCTCTTCCACCACAACCTATTTTAACGCGATGGAAAACATGGTTGGAAGCAGCTAATTTTTATGCAGATCATTTTGTTAAAATAAAGAACATAATTAATACGTTAACAGATGAAAGTTCCCAATCTCTTTTGGATTCTAAACAAACTTTTCAGAGTAACTTGCTTCAACAAGAACTTGCATTTATAAAATCAAATTTTAGTTTTGTTTAAAAAAACAATTACTCAGTTAGAATCACCAAAACTGTCATTGTTCGAAAGTACAGCATTAATAAAAGAATTTGCGTCATGTTGTCGGAACGTTAGAGGTAATATTGGAAAAGATATTTTAAAACAATTTGAAGCTACTATGGAAAAAAATAAAGGTTACCATATTCTTTCTGAAGTAGTCAGTGTTCTAGCTGAAAATATTTCGGAAACAATTAATTTAGAACCAAATGTTTTGGTTAGTTTGAAAAATGCTACCGTTACATCAGTTGATGTTGAACGAAGTTTTTTCATATATAAATATATGTACTCAGACAGAAGCTACAAGTTTTTGTTAGAAAATTTTGAACACCACTTGGTCATTTATTGTTACCATAATTCTAAATAAGTTTATTCATACTTAAAAATGATGTAGTTACTTAAAATAAATGTAAATCTTAATGAATAGTAGGAAATATTTAGTTATGTACACTTTTTTTTAATAAAATTGTTACTGTTTTACGATTTTTTTATTTATTTGTATGCATATTTTGTAAAATATTTGCATATTTTCGGGTAAACACGTGCATATTTATGCGCATATTTTCTACATTTTTATTTGCATATTTGCCGAAGTCTACTTATCTCTATTATTAGTAGATATATCCCCATTATTAGGAGATATTGGCCGACAAGTTTAACCCTTTCGCCACTGCGGAGGACTTTACTTCCCGGATGCTAGGTCATCTTTATTGATGGATATAAGTACGGCTCATACGAACAAATGAAATATTTCAGTAATTTACAGTCTATTTTCATCAATCGGCAACACTGGTGACATTACATAATTAAATTTCCTAACCTAACATTGATATATACTTCATCTAACTTACATACCGTTGCACGTCATTATCTACATCAGAGATCGAAGTTGACATAGCTGCCAAAGTATAAAAAATCCTGAATCCATTTCAAATAAAATAGGTCTCATAATTATTGCAAAAGTATTACCATCTCTTTATAACGACTATTTAAATTCTTACGAGAGCCAATGGAATTAAGTGCTAAAAGATGATCTTTTATAGAACCTTTGAGAACGATGATGGTACAGAATCTCAGCTTCAGTTGATTGTACCTAAAAGTAAAGTGTCAGAAGTATTGCGTCAATTGCATGATGGTGCATCAGGTGGACACGTTGGTATTACGAAGACTCTGCAAAAGGTTCGAGAACTGTTCTATTGGGTGAACTGTAAAGATGATGTAAGAAGATGGTGCCGGAAATGTAAACTGTGTGCAACCAGTAATGGTCCAGTTGGTAAAAAGAGGGCACCCATGAAACAGTACAATGTTGATAGTTCTATGGAAAGAGTAGCAATCGACAATGCAGGTCCACTTACAGAGACGAATGATGGAAATAAATATATCCTGGTAGCTATGGATTATTTTACGAAATGGACTGACGCCTATTCGATACCAAATCAAGAAACTGCTACCGTTGCAGAGGTACATATTAAAGAATTCTTTAGCCGATTTAGTGTTCCCTGGGAGATCCACTCCGACCAAGGGCGAAACTTCGAGTCAACCCTTTTAGAAAACGTTTGTAAATTAATTGCTGTCAATAAGACCAGAACAACATCCCTGCATCCTCAATCAGATGGAATTGTCGAGAGGATGAACCGAACGATGGGTAAACACCTGTCCAAAGTTGTGTCAAAATATCAAAGAGATTGGGACTAGCACATTCATTTATTCCTAATGGCGTACCGCTCGGATGTGAATGAAACTACAGGCCAGACTTCAACCTGTCTGATGTTAGGTCGTTACGTTCGTTTGCTCTGCGAGCTAGAGTTTGGCTGCAGAGCTTCCGAAGAACATGTTGCAAGCGAAGATTATGTCGATCGCCTAAAGTTAAGAATGAACAACATTTATGAACTTGGCCGAAAACACATCCAGTTAGCTAGTGACAGGATGAAAGATTAATAGGAATGAATTCTCGATACAAGAATAAAAGCTATGAATTAGCTGATCTTGTTTTGTTTTATAATCCACAACGTCGTCGAGGCTTGTTTCCTTAATTGCAAAGACAATGGGAAAGTCCGTATGAAATTAAAAAGATAATAAATGACGTAATATACCGAATTAAGAAGTTGCCGAAAGGTAAACCAAAAGTAGTTTATATAAATCGTCTTGCACCTTATGCTGGCCCAAATAAAACAGAAAAAGCACAAACTTTGCCATATCTTTTTAGTTTTTTTTTAGATCTTTTTAGTTTTCCGCATAACGTCTCTCTAGCCCACTGTGTTACCCAAGATCTTAAAATGACTAAAGGAATCTCATCCGTATTTTATAAGAAATTCGGTCGTTTGGACGGGTTAAAAAACCAGCAACCTAAAGTTGGGAGAGTACTGAGATAAGAAGATGGTTCTCGATCTTTGCTGTATATGGTAACCAGGAAGTCGTATAGAGACAGGGTAAGGTACGACGATATATGGCGTGCTCTAACTAATTTGAAGAAAATCGTCTGCAATTATGATAACAAGAATTTGGCCTTACCCAAGATAGGCCGTGCACTAGATAATCTCAATCTGAAGATTGTCAGAAGCATGCTTAAAATAATCTTCCGAGAAATCGGCGTAAGAATTACTGTGTGCATCAACCCGATGGGTGTCGTGTCCTTAGTAGTCAGTAGACTGTTATTTCTTTATGAGGAATTCATGCGGTGCTGAAAAGTCGTGTAGATTCCGCCATCCTGTACCTACATATAAAGTTGCTGATCGGGACGCTCAGATCTAAGAAGGGAGCAGTTTTACGAACATGCATTTGACGTAGCCCATATGAGGATTTCATCGAGGGATGACGAGAAGCTTCCTGATGAAACGAGCGTAGGAGAGATCGACCCGTCAAGCAAACGAATAAGAGTGCACCACGTCAGAATATGCTAGTACAGGTTAACTTCTATATATAAGCATAACTTCTATGAGTTAAGTTTAGTTATTAAGATACTACTGTACTGTAAACTTTTAAATAAATATATTTATATAAATTCGAACCACTCGTTTTATTTAATCTCGCTACAGTTTTTTAGCTCTCCTGTTTACCTCTCCTTTTTACCATACTAGGAACGATAAGTTGCTTACCTGAAAGTTATAAAATCAAAATAAGTATAATATTCATAATCATTAAAATATAAAAATTGTTATACAAACTGAACTAAAATTTTATTTTATAATTATAATTAATTAATTATTTAAATTTAGCTTTATTATTGGATTGTTAATGTATTTAATACATAATGTATACACAATGCCCGTGCTAGACCACTTTTGGTTTTAACGGGTAATACCAGATGTTTATTGTTCGATTTGTATTTATCTATAATACTAAATTATTATTATACATAATTAATTATTATTATACATACTAAAATTATTGTTGTTTTTTATATAATGTACATGAAATTAATAAACATTATTAGTATTATTATATTCATTTAGGACTAAAATTAAATTATTTTTTTATGTTAGCATGCTTATGACATCTTCACAGTTCTTCTTAAACACCTCTTAATAATATTTTAGAAATAGCGGTCAGAATAACCGAGATGGTAGGATTTATTTTCTCCATAAAACCTACGTTTCCTCATACATATTTTATAAGAAGCTTAATGGTAAGATATTTAATTGCCACTACATTGTATTACCCAAAGCAATTTCTCCGCCCATGCGTGCCTTCATAAACCTCCATTATAGTTGCGTCGCGTCGGCACTATGTGTGAGTTTATCCGTATACATGTACGTGTGTTAGGATCCCAGAGCCGCTAATCACCTAGAAATGTTTCATATGGGTTAGAATTAACTGAAGCTGAAAATTCGGTTAAAACGATGAAAGTTTTAATCAGAGAGAACGGTTTAGTAGTTGTGAAGTGGTCAAGTTAACCAACAACTACAACGGAGCGAGGTAAATAACAAAGAAAGAAATAGAGCCGTGTAAAATTCTCTTGCACAATAAGTTTTTTGGTGGTAATTGTTTGGTGAATCTGAAATAATAAATTAAGTAATAAGGTGGCATTGACTTTCAAAAACATTAAAAAATGAAAATGAATTAAAAATGAAAATCAAGCAAATCAAAGCCAATATTCCACTGAATTTGTTAGTGGCTTACCACATGAGTTATGAACTATATCTTTGGTACACAGTATTTCATAAAAAAGCGAAAAGAAAATTGTAGGGGTTAGCAGGGTATCTAAATCACCAATATTTCACGATTTTAGGTGGTTAAATGTTTGTTATCCTATCAGATATTTATTTTGTCGCAAAAGACCTGGAACATTTAATCGAGCACATTCCAAAAGCTGGACTTATTCTAGGTGACTATAACTCTATCAACATTCCTTGGATATGTTATTCCACAGACAAAAGGGGAGAAAAAATAGAAAAATTTCTTAATAAAACAGATTTTGTATTATTAAATACAGGAGAAAAAAATTGGTTAACTCTGTTACCGGCAATCATTCTGTTATTGATCTGACTGTTAACAGATACATTAGGAAATGGGGCCTACAACCAAACCTATCAAAAACTGAAGTAACAGCTTTCCATCTTAAAAACAACAAGACAAATTACAGACTAAACATAGAATGCGATGGAACCAGTCTAAAGCACAGTGCTAACCCAAAATACCTCGGCGTAACCCTAGATCGTACCCTAACACTCAAAAAGCATTTGAAAAACACTTTAGCAAAAATTAAGACCCGCAATAATATTATCCATAAGTTAGCAAATACATCATGGGGGTCGAATGCAGAGGTAATAAGAACGAGCGCGCTGTCCTTATTATATCCTACTGCAGAATATTGCGCTCCTGTCTGGCTAAACAGTCATCACACAAAAGTCATAGATACCCAGTGAAACCAAACAATAAGGCACATAACGGAAAGTATAAAGCCCACACCAACCCAATGGCTTCCAGTTTTGAGCAACATCGCTCCACCAGCAACAAGACGACTAGCCGCACTCAACACTCTAGTTCAAAAATGCCAACAAAACCCAGAACTACCGATAAACACAGGCATCGCTGAACTACACCAAAGGCAGTTAAGACTGAAATCCAGTCATCCACCTACTAGAACTGCTAAGAAATTGGCTGTTTTGACTACCGAAGAGCACTGGATGGGCGAATGGAATCCAGACATCAGAAATTCCAATCTGATAGAAAACCCCACAATCAAACCAGACAGCTTTTCTCTTCCCCGTCGTGAATGGTGCAACCTAAATAGAATACGAGTTGGTCGTGGAATTTGTAACAAATCGCTGAATCAATGGGGTATAAATACCAGCCCGGAATGTGACAAATGCAGCGCTGCTGAACAAACAATTAACCACATCGTCTTCGAGTGTCCAGCCACCAAGTTCTTTGGCAGCCTTCAAAAAATTCACCAACCCCTCTAAACTGCAATGTGTAAAGTTCATAAAGTTCATACGAATATATATTTATATATATATATATATATATATTTATATATATATATATATATATATATATATATATATTGATCTGACTATATGTGAAAGTTCCCTAGCTCCTAGTATAAACTAGGAAGTATTAACCCATACCTACGATAGTGACCACTTGCCTATAAAAGTAAGTAATAATAATTCCACAAGAACAATAATAAATTTTTCAGAAAGATGGAAAACTAAAGATGCAAATTGCAAATTGAATAGCTTACCAACAATATTACCAACAACATATTGAAGACTACCTACCTAATTTTGGAAGAATAGGAGATATTAACTGTTACAGACAAATCTATCTCAATGTTAACAGTAACAATAAATATTAATGAAAAAACAGCAAAGTCAAAACGTAAACATTCAGTACCGTGGTGGAACAAACAATGTGAAAAGGCACTTAAATAAAGGAAGTATGTATTTAATGTCTTAAAAAACATTATACAGCGGAAAACATAAGAGCTATTAAAAATATATAGCCTGCGCAAGGTAAGTAATTAAGAAAAGTAAACGTGAATCATGGCAAAATTATGTTTCCACAATAACCGAAAATACTCCTGCATCAAAGATATGGAATAAAATCTGTAGGATTAAAGGCATTTCATACAGCAACAAAATTAACTCTCTTGGAATTGAGGGAAACTTAATTACAAACAAGTCGAATAGCCAACGCTTTAGCGAACTCATTTCAGACATATTTAACTGATTCCGCACATGATCCATTATCATATTTTGCCGAAAACAAAAAAAAAATAAAAAAAGAGGTCTAAATTACGGATTCTATCAGTCCACTAAATGTTGCAATAAGTATGCAAAAACTAAACGAAGCACTACAAGAACTTAAACACTCTAGCCCTGGACGAAATTACAAATTGTTCTTTAATTAATCTTCCTTTAGCTGCTAAGCATCTACTTTTAGATATATTCAATTTTTTATTTTCGACTTAACAATTTCATAAATCCTTGAGTACCGCCAACGATATCATTAAAATCATTTTAAACTGTTTTATTTCGCTACAATGAAATCAGTAATGAAAGGGTTATAACATTATTAGACTTCGGCAAATATGCAAATAAAAATGTAGAAAATATGCGCATAAATATGCACGTGTTTACCCGAAAATATGCAAATATTTTACAAAATATGCATACAAATAAATAAAAAAATCGTAAAATAGTAACAATTTTATTTAAAAAAAAGTGTACATAACTAAATATTTCCTACTATTCATTAAGATTTACATTCATTTTAAGTAACTACATCATTTTTAAGTATGAATAAACTTATTTAGAATTATGGTAACAATAAATGACCAAGTGGTGTTCAAAATTTTCTAACAAAAACTTGTGACTTCTGTCTGAGTACATATATTTATATATGGAAAAACTTCGTTCAACATCAACTGATGTAACGGGAGCATTTTTCAAACTAACCAAAACATTTGGTTCTAAATTAATTGTTTCCGAAATATTTCCAGCTAGAACACTGACTACTTCAGAAAGAATATGGTAACCTTTATTTTTTTCCATAGTAGCTTCAAATTTTTTTAAAATATCTTTTCCAATATTACCTCTAACGTTCCGACAACATGACGCAAATTCTTTTATTAATACTGTACTTTCGAACAATGACAGTTTTGGTGATTCTAACTGAGTAATTGTTTTTTGAACAAAACTAAAATTTGATTTTATAAATGAAAGTTCTTGTTGAAGCAAGTTACTCTGAAAAGTTTGTTTAGAATCCAAAAGAGATCGGGAACTTTTATCTGTTAACGTATCAATTATTATGTTCTTTATTTTAACAAAATGATCTGCATAAAAATTAGCTGCTTCTAACCACGTTCCCCATCGCGTTAAAATAGGTTGTGGTGGAAGAGGAATGTTAGGTAGCATTTCTTTATAAAGTTGAATTCTTATAGGAGATTTAAGAAATACTTTTTTGACACTGGATATCATGGTATTTACAAGAGGAAACTTTTTTCGTATTTCATAGCCCGTTCGTAGCATTCGAGTATAGCCCGTTCACATTATTTCTTCTTAGAGACCGATCACTTGGAACATTAAGTTTGCAATATTTTTTTAGAAACGAACTAAAATTTACATTTGCTAATTTTGAAAGCGGTATGTTTGCAGACACTAATGCGCGACACAAGTCTTCATTAAAAGTTTCTTGCTCATCTAATTTTTTTGAAGTAGATTGGAAACATTTAGCCATTGAAGTTTGATGTTTTCCTCCTATTTTTCCTTTTTTTGCAATGTGTGAAGCGTTCTCACATGTTGGTCTATCTGAAATTTCTTCTCACATGCTATCTATAAATAAAAATAAAAACCTTTATTTTAAACCCATTCTTTAAAATATAAAAATATACAAGGTGTTTTTGGTTAATCAAATAACTGGTTTGGAAAAAAAAACACTCGCTAAGTGTTTTGAATGCAGTATTAATCCCCAAATTAGTTTTTGTTACTAACCATTAGTACATCATATAACTTATTTTAAAATTCAACAAAAGTTTTTTTTTTGTTAATTCAATTACAATAAAAATAATTGTGTTTTAGAATAGCTGACTTCATAAAAAAAAGTAAAGGTGAAAAATTTTTCTAAATACACACCATTGTATTGTACCATGGACAATTTTTTCTCACTAAAGGAAGCTATTTTTCATTTAAAAATAACCTACGAGTACTAAATTTCAAGTAAATACGTGTATTGGTTTTAAAGTTATTGTTGTTATTAACTAAAAGAATTTAATTTTTTTTATTTTAACACCCTGTATCTCGAAAAGTAAATAAGTTTGACCCCTCAATAACTATATCGTTTTGTTCAATTTTTGTATCAAGTATCTACAGTCAAACGTTGTAAGTGTCATTTGGAAACACCCTGTATGTATGAAATATTAGATATTTAATAGAAAATATTAGATACTTACAATTTTGCCACAGACTGAACAGTAGATTTTTCCCATATCCATAGACAGCTCTTTATAAGGTTTAATCCAAGTTGAAGCACTGGTTGTTTTAGGCATTATAAAATCACAATCTTCCTTTTTGTTACGCAAAACGAGTGTTTACGCTTTGAATATCAAAACAAAAATGATTTACAAATCTGAGCATCAAATTAGAAATGTTTAGGTACCTAATTCAATAAACTGGGAGATTTTGGAAAATCCCTAAATTAGGAACGAAACTATTAGCCGTTTACCTGCTGTTAAGATACAATAAATTGTAGATAGATTTGGGGATTAGATCATAAAATGCAAATGAGCGAACCCTTAGCGATTATCCAATAACTGAATGCCTCAGTGACCGAGACTTTCTAAGAATGTTGAGGGCTACTTAAATTGATCTTCTTTGAAATTGTAAATGTTTTTTACCTGTAGAGATTACGTACTTAGATCATTTTTTGATTAAAATGATTACAAAATTTTATACAAGAATTGAAATAAATTGGTATGTTTAAAAATTTTCAAATACAGTATAAAAATCTGAACTTTTATGCACTTTATGCAAACTTTTATACAAATATACCAAAATATGAAATATTTGCATAAAATATGCACAATATGCAAAATATGCAATATGCATATTTGCCGAAGTCTACTAATTACAAACAAGTCAAATAGCCAACGCTTTAGCGAACTCATTTCAGACATATTTAACTGATTCCGCACATGACCCATTATCATATTTTGTCGAAAACAAAAAAAAAATAAAAAAAAAGAGGTCTAAATTACGGATTCTATCAGTCCACTAAATGTTGCAATAAGTATGCAAAAACTAAACGAAGCACTACAAGAACTTAAACACTCTAGCCCTGGACGAAATTCCAAATTGTTCTTAATTAATCTTCCTTTAGCTGCTAAGCATCTACTTTTAGATATATTCAATTTTTTATTTTTGACTTAACAATTTCCTAAATCCTTGAGTACCGCTAACAATACCATTAAAATCATTTTAAACTGTTTTATTTCGCTACAATAAAATCAGTAATGAAAGGGTTATGTTATAACATTATCGTTAGTAGAATTAACCTTTTCAAATAGCGTATTTTTCTTCTCCTAAGCTTCTGTAGTATTGTTTAATATATTTGTTATAATTTTGGAGTATATTTTCCCAAGCATACATTTATAGACACCATATATAAAGACATTTTTAAGGGTTTGCATATTATTTATAATTTACTTCGTGACAAAATATATAAATCATACATTTAGTATGTTTATGTAAAAAAACTTGTATATTTCACTAAAAATATTTTAAAAAGAATTCTTTATTATTTTGAATCCGTTTTGTCTTCCCCTCTTAGTTATGAAATTTACTTTCCAGGTCGACCCGCTGGTTTTTGGTATCCCGAAAAATATTGTTATATTTTATTAGCAATATCTTTCTTTTATATGTGAACATAAATCATAATATTTTCCACGGGACATTAACAGACTACAGTAAAACGAAAACGCAACACATTTTTTCACCAGAAGGTAGAAATGTATATAACTTCTTCTACATTTAACAATTTGAAAGTTGTACAAATATTAGATAAATTATGTCACAAACTAGGTTAATAAATTTAGTAATGGAATAAGGAGTAATAAAATATGGGCAGCTTATACCTTTATTATCCAACTTACCTCCACTTCTACACATAGGTCATTCCCAGTTGATTCCATTAATTTTTTTTCTAGTTCTTAATAGTGGGTACGCTAAATATAACATTCTAACGCGTAAGTAAACTTGCTCTCTTTTTTCTCTATCTTCTTTTGACCTCTATTTTATTAGTTTCTCCAACTTAAATCCAACTTAAATCAATTAAATCAATTGATCTAGTCACGTGTCTTATCCAATTGAATTTACGCTTTTGGACTCGTTTTATAATGTACGTATTTGACCTAGTCGGTCAGATAACCAATCGGGTCAGGCCACAAATCACCTACCTCTAGATGCTTCACAAGACTTTATTAAGATATGAAATTCAGCGCCCCAAGAGATTTGTATCGGAACTAATTCAAGCAGGAAATTACGCGGGAATTTCAAAATTTAATTTTGGTGGGAAAATTTAAATAAAGCTTAAAATATTTTAATATAAATTTGGTATATTTGAAAAAAAAATGTATTTTAAATTTTAAAAGGTGCAAATTATTTTTAAATCCAAATATACACAATACCATTTACGAAAAAATAAAATAAAACAAAATATATTTTAATACATGTCGAACAACTTTGTATATTAATTTAGAATACAATAGAAAATTGTACAATTTTATATACTACAATAGGGTATCTCAAATGATTGAAGCAGGTGTGTAGATTGTGCATCTTTACTTGTTGAAGAACTTTCAACTAAAACAAAAAGTTGATATAATAATTTATACCACGATTCACTTCAAGTAAAATAATTTTTATTAATTACAATGTAATGTCATATTAGGTTTACTTACTTTATATTACATTTGATTCCGCGCATATTGAAATACATACTTCTGGGATGTAGATTAGAAGAAGAATCCAAAATCAATCAACTCAACAGGTTAATGCTAACAATAACCCAGAGATATTAAACCAAGTTTAGTTTGATTTCTTTGCAATAATACCCATCAAATCAAACAATTTAGACGAATAATAACCATCTGAAATCTGATTATATAGACTCAAATCAATGATTATTACTGATTCTGACAGTTAGGGATTGACAATTATATTGTTTAGTTTAACCTAAATTGCAGAGTATAGACTAAATGTGGATTATAGCGACATCGAAAGAGTTGTATCGGTACTACAAATGACATTTAGTTTAGTTTGACCTTGAGCTACCTACGTGAAACGTCTAGTTATTAGTGGTCTGTGGATCAGGCGGCCAACTCTCATTCGCTACACTGTTGAATGGTTAAGTGGATGTGCGTTCAAACCCTGGCTAGGTGTACAGAAAAATAAAAAGCTAACACAGCAGTTTAAAATTCTAAAACGAATCTGCGGCTCAGAATAGAATATGCTGGTGTCTGATCGGCCTACGGCGGTGCAGTACTCAGTAGAAACAGTAGATTGTACACCTTAAAATATTACGATTTATGTCAACTTGCTTTAATACAATGTTGATATTAAGAAACATACAGTGTGTAAGTAAAAATTTAAAACCGTAAAATAGTTTCGAAACACAATTCAGATTTCTGCTTTAATCTGTGCTTTCTAAAAATTGCAAAGCAAAACAGACGTTGATGAAGGTGTTAAAACAGCTGATAAGACCTATTAGGTCGAAATACGTATCAACAGATACGTAGGCGCTGTTTGTGTGAAATCAAATATTTGCTGTCTTTTTCATATTATTCGGATCTACTCTGTACGAGTACAAGAAACCAATTCGCTAAGGATTTCTGCTTAGTTGAAAAGACATGTCGTGGAATGCAAATTTTAGATTCCCCATGTCTCTTTTAACACTTTTTTAACATCTTCATCAACGTCTGTTTTGCTTTGCAATTTTTAGAAAGCATAGATTAAAGCAGAAATCTGAATTGTGTTACGAAACTATTTTACGGTTTTATTATCAGATGTCGCTATTGCGTCCATATCGAAACCATTTTAGTGTTGCTTTTTAAAAGATAGAAAATATTTATCTTTCACGTTGAGGACACCTATCAATAACTCTTCTGATGAGACAGACCTATTAGGTCGAAATACGTATCAACAGATACATAGGCGCTGTTTGCGTGAAATAAAATATTTGCTGTCTTTTTCATTTTAAAAATTTTAAATTTTATTTTTCGCTATAACTTTTATGTTTGTAAACATTTATGTATAAAAATTCACAACTGGGTGCTCTTGAGTATGAATAAATATAATTTGATGAAGCTAATAAAAGGGCGCTACATAATATACCATATTTCTTTCTTACATGTGCGCTTAACTTTTTTGCACTCTAAGTTAGCGCTGTTTTGGTTAAAAAATATTAAAGGTACATTATTTTTACAAAAAAAGCTATACCGGTTATTAACTACAAAACTGAACAGTTTTCAAGATAATCGCATTTTACAAATGAGCGGCATAATTAATTCAATTACTCCAAGCACTAAAGGAAAAATAGACAAAAACATCAATACTTCTGAATTTTGGTATAAAATACCTTTAACTAAAGTTAATAGTCAACGAAATATTAAAGAAAATAAATATATTAGTAGCATAATTAATAATAGGATTTACCAAAATAATAGGATATTAGGATTTTACCTTTTACATTAAATTACCTTTTTTATTAATTTAAAGTCGTAATCAAAACATTTTATTTAAAAACCAAATTAAAAAAATTGTTTAACTAAATAACACTAAACTTGTAAAAGTATTTGATATGTCCACTATTTTCTTCAACGCATTTAGCAATACGTTCCATAAAAGATCGTCTCATTTTAAATAGCATCATTATTTATTTCTTTATAAAGTTTGTTGCGAATGTTTATGTAATTCTTGTAGACACGTTGATTAAATGTGCCTTATAAACCAAAATCGAGCGGATTTTGGTTTATAAGGCGAGAGACGAGAAGACCCTCTCATACTAATAGCTTCTTTGAAATGTCGTGAAGATAGTGTATATGTAAATGGAGAAATAAATGGTAAAAGGCATACATTGTTGGTGGATACCGGAGCGACCAGAACCATTATACGCCCGACAGTTATAAACAGCTGTAAAAAACTCTTAACAACGAGGTTGCAACTTCGAACCGCTACAGGTGAAAATGCCAATATAGTATAATTAGGAATCGGAGCAGAAAAGTTCATCCATACTGTCATAGTTGCTGACATCAAAGAGGATATTATATAAGGAATGGACGCAATGAATACGATCATAGTAGCGCAGTTAAAGGGAATTGTGGACGAAGGGACACCCGTTATGATGAAGTCTTGAAAGGATGACGACGAGGTTAGCCGAGGAATCATAATTGGAAAGAAATTAGTGACTTCGGCTAAAGAAATACCTGTGAGGCTTATCAATAAAAATACTACAATATTAACATTTTATTAAAGTAAGTTGGCCTTAATCGTAATATTTTAAAGTTCAGTATCTACTGTTTTTTTTGTACAATTACTTTAGGACCACCCTATATATATATATATATATATATATATATATATATATATATATAATATAAAATTAAATTAATACGGTTCAAGAAACTCAAAACTACTATATATATATATATATATATATATATATATATATATATATATATATATATTATTGTGATATTTAAATTCTTAGTGCGCCAAGCAATTAATTAGCTAATTAATTAATTAATTAAAATTATTTAAATGATATGACTATGTTTCTATCACACTTTATAATTCTCTTATCTCAGGGTCCTATTCGTGCTTCAATATCTATGCTATTACATGTGAAAGGTAAGGTCCAAAGAATACCGGAATAATAAAAAACATATAGGATCTAACATTATATATTGAAATAAAATAATGAAATAAAATTCACACTCAAAAATTTTCAATAAACAAAATCTCATATAATGATTCTCAAAATTTTGTTCTACGTACGTGAACCTTCAAAATTAATGGTACAAACAATATTAGTTGAAATCTCAAAATCCCAAATATTATTCTAAATCTCCTAATCAAAATATTTATATCCTTTCTAAATTTAGTGTAAAAATTGTGTTATCAATAAAAGAAAAACTGCAGAAAACAAAACTATCTCTCTCTGATGATGAATGGTCCAAATACTTGTTCCTTGTAGGGTATATTATCTACTCTCAGCCGCTCCCTAGGTAATCAGCAATCTTACAACAAATTATTGCAAGTTTATCGTCCTTAATGATCTCCTTCAAATGCACGAATCGTTCAAATTATGCTAGCTTCTTCCTCTCTCAATAAACTGAAGTATGTATGTATGTAATAAGAAATTCAGATTTTTACAGAAAAAGTTGCGTCATAACTTGAGTAATACTATATAATAAATCCTACCTATTTTTCGATTATCTTTTCATCTCCTCTTTTCTTTCTTCTCCCATCTTGTTTCTATCCATCTCATTGGTCAATTTAAACACATCAGCCTTCTCCTAACGAATTTCAATACATAGTACACAAACTATGTTTTTCCCAAATTCGTAGTACTGACAAAAAAAAAATCAATTGTCTGAATACAGACAAAACTTTCATATTCCTTAAATAATTTATACCTAAATACTTAAATCTAATCCATTGACCATCCTAAATGTATATATTTATTGCAAAATATTGGAAAGTGATTCATTCTTAGAAGAATTTCAACATACCTATTTGTTTACAGATTTCAGGACTGGTCTATAGAAAGTGAACGTGTACGTATTGCTTTGTAAATTAGTCTCGATATTTACAATTTATTACTGTAAATACCAGTTTTATTAGTATTTAATTACAAACAGTAATAAATAAACATGTGTGTACAGATTGGTAATATTTTTTTCATTGCTGCTTGCAACATGTTCCCGACAACATATATAAGTATTGCAATATTTATAAAATAAAATAATTGTCTAGTTTTTTGTTACAACTTACTGATAAGAAAGCAATTAACTCTGCCAAGAGCTCTAAGCTTATCAAACCAATATATATACAATAAATTTTACAATATGAGTTTGTTATTTGCGGACATTTCAGGAGAAATAGAAACATCAATCTTGATCATTCCGTTATTTTTGACTTCAAAAGCAATAAAATTATCAACATTAAATCTATAGTCAATATTAAAGCATGGCCTACATTCAGTAAGTAACACTGAATCTTCAACACTTACATCTTGCGTTGCTGCTATGGAATCTAGATCTAAGTCTTCATTCCCTAAAAAGGAGCAAGCAATTATTTATCATTTTGACGGTATACAAGGCAACTATCGAACACGGTGATTCATTTAATCTTGCCAAAGTACTTTCGATCAATAGATCATCTTCAGGGGCATTTCGTCAGTTGTGGCTTATCCGACATGAGTAGAATGTCATAAATGTAAATTTGGACATAACAATACAAAATACAATACACAAAGACAAACAAACACTTTAAAATTTTTTAAAAAGGAGAAGCTACATGTTGTATAGAAGCCGGAGACAGAATGGGCTCCCGGTCTGACGGAAATATTGAGATGACATGTCATCTTAATATGGCTGATGGGTTAGGTCCAAAGAATAACGGAATAAAACAACAACATAAACTGATTAAAATACCTCCAAAAATTATTAGCATACAATGTTTATCAAACAAAAATCGTTCTACGTACGTGAACCTTTAATAATTCATAGATAATATAATACAATTACAATCTTAAATCGAGCTTAGTATTTTACATAAACAAATCAAGTAATATTCAGTGTCCTTCCTTATGCAATTTTAGTATATCGATTGTACCAATTCTCTCCACAGCTCCGTCCCCTCTCAGAAATTTGATCTCCTTCGACTATCGACAACTTATTCACACGTTACTGATATGATATAATATTATTTGACCCAAAATTCTCAAATTTAAATCAATTATGAATGTTTCTCCCGTTGAAACGCTTCCTTTGCCTTGAATTATCTAATTCCTCGTTCTATATAAAATGAACTATCAGTTCTCAGCAGCCTCCTATGTAATTGGCAATATTAAACAAGATATTGCAATTTAGTGTCTTCAATGCACTCCTTCGAATGTACGTACCTTTCCAATGATGACAGCCTCTTTTCCTCTCACCAAACTTAATCTCTCGTTCCGAAATAAACAGCGATACGTAGAATACAAGTAGGAAAAGTTTACTTACAAATTTGTACCAGATTAGCTACCGTCGGACACATTTACTTCACAACTCAAAACTTATTCTTTATCACTTACTACCCCTGGAGACCACCTCGAAACCAACCATCTCATCAACCATCCAGTTAAGAAACTGGAACTAACTATCTCATCTCATCTATCCATCCATCCAACATATCATTATACACACCCATCTCACCACTTTCCAAATTAATGATTTAGGCACCCCCCCAAAATCAGAAATACCTACAAACTTTCCTAATTCATATTATTACTACAAGGACACTTAATTTTTACTGGGTATTTACAGATTCCGAAAAACCATTTATTTATTAACTATTTTTATTGTCCTGTTCATGGCGCAAACCCGGATTACGGAACACTTTATGACTTATGGGAAAAAACCATCGTTAACTTCTATTCATTGTACCCGCACTATCCACTATATTTATACAAAAGATTATTTATGACTAAGATTACCTTTGGTTAATTCCAGGCAGTTTGGAGTACCTAATTTTACTTTCTATAATCTCTGAAATATTGATTTCATCGTACATTTAATATGTTTACTCTTCAATTTTGAATACCATAACAATATACATATATATATATATATATATATATATATATGTCTTCATACCAAGGCGAGATCCGTTTGTATCATAAGCTATACAAAATGAGATCCGTTTTGCAAGGCGAGATCCGATTTTGGATCTCACCTTGTATTCACGTGTATATAGTGACATCTCGATGTAACAATGATGGGGGTACAAAGAAATCGATTTTTGTCTGGACCTCATTTTGCACCCCTTTTGGTGAATTTTATATTGCAGTAGTTCCACTAAATCCGCTGTAGAGGCAGTGCGAGCGATCCGTTGTGTATATGCTAAATATACATTTTGTAGACAACCCGAGATCCGGTAAATTTGGCAACGTCGCAAATGAATTTTACAGTCAGACCTCTCACTCCCTTCGGCTTATTTCCGGTTTGAATAATATCATTTACATTATTAAAGAGCTCTGTCCAGAAAGGCGATTGTCAAATATCTCGAGAACTAGACGTCGTATCAAAAAAACTTAGGAATTCTTTTTTAATGGTTTTTCAAAATCTATATACTTATGCAATAGCAGGGTTCTTATTCTCCCTGCGAACGCGGTGGGTGTAGCAACTTTGAATTTTCAACTGGAACCCTTAATTTTTATTTAAATAAACATTTTGAAATTAGATTAGAACTATTATGGATATAGATATAAAATTAGAATAATTAATTAAATTAGAAATTTAGAGTTGAAAATACACAACTTTTGTGTGAATCTATAATAGCTTTTTTAACCAGTGGGAAGAGCTTCAAAATCGTCGTTTTGATGACATTTTTAGGAGTTAGATGATTTTAAGTAATTTTTTAGATAAAATTATGTAGAACACGTTGGTAAGTACTCGAAGTCTAAAAAATTTCGGAGACATTGTTTATTTGTAGTATTATTTTTTTACAATTTTTCTTCGCATATCTTCTCCACTGTTTGTTTTACAAAAAATGTCAAAAACTTATTTTAATCGCTTTTAAAAGACCTACAAAGTAAATCTAACCGCGTTCAATTTGAATGATAGTTACAAACACAAATCTGTTTTGCATATCATTTATAATTAAGGGACCAACTATGCTGTTCACGTACTATATTAAGATTCCACGGGAATATTTTTCAATATATGCAGTTCATTTATGCTAAACTTGGACACTGTACGTCAAATAGTTTACGAGCTATAGCTTTATAAACAAATTAACTTTATATTTCCTTTAAATTCGTTTACTGAAGAAAATCCAAATTTAGCTGTACAGCTCGCACTCCCTCGTAGGGGAAAATTCACTCATCCCAGATACCCACATTATCAAAAGGATTGACCTGTGGGACTCTTTCTGTGTTCGATTCCTAGGTAACTTCGTACATCGGGGTTTGTCCCAAAAATATTCATACATTTGTCACCTCGGGGTAAATGGAAAGGGTCTTGCCACCTTCTGTACCACCGTGTGCTCTGTAGAGGGGTTTCGAAAACGTCGACGAAAGCCTCTCTACTTGAATCCATTTGCGGGGTATAGATTCGTATAAGGTTTTCTTCTGATGAGCTCGTCTTGAAAAAGACGAGCTATTTCTTACATGACTTATAAGTCGAAATAAAAACACCAAATGTTGTTGAAATAAGATACTCAGCCACAGAGTATAGGAACGCTAAAAACAAGAAAAGCAGCGCCCCGAGAGCACTAAGCTCTCGGAGAGCCCGTGAAGGACTGACTTATTGACCTGAAAATCGCCTATTTTTATACTTTCTGAAGTAGCGATTAGGGATTTCCAGGTCAAGGAGGGGCCAACGGGGAAAATAAGGGGCGTCTCGAACGTGAACTAGTCGCGTCCGAGAACATCCCCCCTCCTCTGGAGACTCTGTGGCCGGGAAAAAAATTTATTAAATATCAAAATTACAATACATGTGAAGTAACACAAGAATAAGTAAAATACATAAGATGCACGAAATATAGAAGAAAAAATACCATGAAAATGTAAATAAAAGTAAAAAAAATTGTCTTTGAGCAAACCCACTACACAGCACTGATAGGGAGGTCGGTGGTGTTGACGGCATCTCGGGCTCCTACAGGTCCATCCTCGATCGGTGTGCTAACTCCTTCGACGGGTTCGTCTTCTACTTGGTCGTCCGGGTCCCATCCGCCATATCCAGGGGTTTCGTAGAGTTCCAGGGTGCCGAAGCCTACGTGGTCGTCCAACCACTTTCGGTAGGGGGGCGATGACTGGGTCTACTTCTGGACTTCCATTGGCATCAGGGGCTTCTGACTCAGAAGAAGTTTGGCTCGTCAAAGGTGCCTGCACGTCGAAGGCATCCAGTCTGCAGAAGGCCTCGATGTCTGAGTGTTAGAGTATAGCTTTCTAACACTCCGTGGTTCTCCCCGTTCTTCTCTTGTCTTCAACCCATGTTGAAGTCAATGGTTGTAGCCTTCCGCTGTGAGTCGAGCTGGGTCGTGGGTGCGGATTTTAACCACGTTGTCGGGCGCCATGTCACCTCGGGGTAAATGGAAAGGGTCTTGCCACCTTCTGTACCACCGTGTGCTCTGTAGAGGGGTTTCGAAAACGTCGACGAAAGCCTCTCTACTTGAATCCATTTGCGGGGTATAGATTCGTATAAGGTTTTCTTCTGATGAGCTCGTCTTGAAAAAGACGAGCTATTTCTTACATGACTTATAAGTCGAAATAAAAACACCAAATGTTGTTGAAATAAAATACTCAGCCACAGAGTATAGGAAAGCTAAAAACAAGAAAAGCAGCGCCCCGAGAGCACTAAGCTCTCGGAGAGCCCGTGAAGGACTGACTTATTGACCTGAAAATCGCCTATTTTTATACTTTCTGAAGTAGCGATTAGGGATTTCCAGGTCAAGGAGGGGCCAACGGGGAAAATAAGGGGCGTCTCGAACGTGAACTAGTCGCGTCCGAGAACACATTATTATCTAGTATTATATAAAGCTTATTAAGGACGTTGTAACGGCGTTAAAATTCAAAAGCTTGTGATATATAAAACATCTAAAATTGCAACGGTTTTTCCCTGGCAGCAAATTTCACGTTCAAGAACAAAGGATAGTAATAAAAACAATTAAATCTATGTACCTATTTCTTAATTATTATCTTATGTTAGTTATCTTACTCTATGTTAGACTCTTCATTACTATAAAAAGAAGTAACACTCTCTATGGTTAAAATTGTTCACACTTATCACCTTTTTTGTAACATTTCACTTGGGCCATAATATTTTTACAAGAACCAATGAATTTGATCTCGTTTCCGTTTATGTGAACATTGGAGCCCACGGACAGTCTGACAATTAGAAAAAAACCAATATAATAATTATTCGTCACAAAAAGGTAAAAATAAACTCATCTTTTACACCTATTAGGAGTATAGTATATGTATGTATGTTTCTTTAACTTGGATTCCGTGCTTAAAACTGGTACCAGCTCTACATTTTCTTTACTCCAGCCAGTTAGCAACAGATTCGGGAGTCAAAGTCTTGGTGTCACACTACATACTCATACCTTCGTTTGGATGAGTATGTACACGAATATTATATATTATACTGTCTGAAGTAGGAGAAAGTTTATATGGACCATTACAAAGATTGTTAGTACTGGTCAAATACAAAACCAATCCTTTTAGGGTTGTAGAGGTTCTTGAACAATATTGATTTTAAAATTCTTGCATAGTCGCCAAATGATTTGCAATTGGAGGGTTTGCCAACGGCTTGGGTTAAACTCATACCTTTAAGAATGTGACACTTTTGTTACTTTATAATGGGATATCGATGAAACTCCTACAGGTAAAAGTGACATTGGATATGCTGTAAATTCAGATTTGAAAATATTTTTTTTTTTACTTACATAGATGGCTTTGGTAAAGACCAATTAGCCAGACGATTTTTTTTAACTATAATAATTTAAAAAAGAAAACTTAAAAAGAAAACTCATCCTTCTTCACAATAACAATGCTTAAAGTATTAGTAGTGCTTAAAGTTAAGTGTGAGCAGTGTAATTTTTTTTTTTTTAATTTTTTCGTCGCCCACTTACAAAATCTAACTAGTTGCAGGATTGCTAACAAAGAGGTGGTTAGTAATTTACAATTTCATTTTGCACCGTTTGGTGTGATTATATAAGCAGTACAATATATTAATATTCTTATTGAAAATTATACAATTTTGTAATTTTCAAAACTTGGCTGTTTGTATTTTTTATAGAAGCTCTTGCTCAGCATGAATAATTTTTTTCTTTTCAGAGACAGTTTTATAGTGTTGGAAATGTTGAAAGTACTTCTTGTATGCTTATAAAAATTGGGAGTTCTAACAGTAAGAAGAAATTTTGCTAGGCTCTTCTCTATTTTTTTTTGTATATTTAGTAAGGGTATTTGAAAATTTGGCGATGCAATCTTATTAGCTGAAATTACGAGAAGACGATCTACGCTTTTGAAAAATACATTAAATCGTAAAAAACTGATCATGTAGTTTTTGTACAGAATATTCGTCAATTTTCATCCGTTTTTTTTTTCTATTGTCTACGTTTTGACTTGAGTGGTTGCTTAGGTCTCATGATGCACGAAATTCATCTACCATCATGCCAATCATATTGTAGCTTAACAACCATTTGTCTAGTTTGGTGCTGGCTTTAATCAATCTCACGATTTCTCCTGCATCTTTTGAGTTTGTATTTATATGTTTCAAGCTGTATCTACAAATAGTTGGTTAAAGTTTCTGTTCAAACTTTTCACAACAAAATTTTTTCTCATAAAGTCTTCATGCAATTCTGGAGCCTTATCAGCAAGTTTGTACATGTCCAACAAATTTAATGTTCCCCAAAAAGAATAGTTCACATGGTCAAATGCAAAGAAGTAGGGGTACATTTTTCTAAAACTAAAACAAAAATGTATTCTCCAGTTTCCGCTTCTTTCAGCAAACGAAAATGGAAATGGACTTTACGGAAAGAAACATGCCGTAATCTGATTTTTGACTCAAGTTCACTGTCATACCTGCTGCTGTTCATTAAAATAATTTAAAACTTCTAATATTAAAAATCTCAGCTCAGTGGATTTCGTGCTATTAGTAAAAAATAATGCACAATGATGCACTTTTGCAATCGAATATACAACACAACAGAATTTCAATGTAAAATCGACCCTAACAACATCGCCATTACTAAAGTCGATTTGAGGTTGACTTCAGATTATGAATCTCGCCCTTCCTCGCATCTCTGCGTTTGCCACTGTGCGTCGTGACATGCCTTTCGATTTATTTAATTTTTTCTTAAACTATTTATCCAATCGACATTCTAAACAAACCGACATGTTCTCTGATGTTTGGTCTATAACTTTTATAGAAAGCCATTTTTTGCTAGACCCAATATTTTTCGGGGTAGAGCGAGGAGAAACGATTTTAAAAATATGGGTTTTCAGACTCATTCTAAGTCATTTTGTATGAAGGCACTCCGTATACAACAATGGTTTGACGTATTTTTATAAATAAAATAAAAATATTTCTAATGTCCGGATCCATATGCAAATTTGAAGAATGAATTTTCGGATATCGTAGATCCGAAAAAGGACGAAAAACAAATTAGCACTTTTTTGTAAGGCTCCCCACCACTCCCCTCACGCTACGATTTTTGGACGACCAAGTGATTTTGCATAAGAAAGATATTAGAAACGAATAAAAATAGGTTTTCCATTTTAGCAACAAAGTTCCCACCAAAATCTATTCTAGAAGCCTTTTTCCAGTCTATTTACTCTTCAGTATGGAATTGTATTTACTCTTGTACAAAACTAATATTTTTATGTTAAAACACGATTAGAATGTTAAAATATAGCTTTTGTTATACAGATAAACTGTTTAGTTTAAATAATTTCCCCTTTTTAATTTTGTACATAAATAATAAACAAAAAGAGCTTTGAGAATAGATTTCACAAATTCAATAAAACAGAGCATTTTAGTAATTCGGTTTATAAAGTTTATGTTGAATTATTTAATAATATACATAAAAATTATAATCATTACTTAGCTTCTGTTATCTTTGAATTTTGTTTTACTACTTCAACTGACCGCTGCCCTTGCAATATTTTTAAAATACAAAACACCATAACCGCAAATTACTTTACTGTTTGAGTAGGAAATATGCAATACAACACGAGCTCCGGTCGCTCGACTAATACTCTTTAGAGCTGACAACAGTGTCTGATCTCGCGTTGATCTGTAAATATCTAAAATTTCGTATATAAGTCTTCCCCTTCTCTTTTCAGCTACGGATCTCATTTTGTTGTAAATTTATCAAAAAAATTTAAGTTCAAAAATCTTTTCCCCTCTAAGTGTACCATGATTAATATGTTAATTATAAAGATAGTTATGAACAATATACTCCATTAATTAATTTCCTATTGGTGGATCTCGGTTGTCCTCGATTTAATCGGATCTCGCCTTGATATGAAGACGTATATATATATATATATATATATATATATATATAGATATATATATATATATATATATATATATAAACATATAAATACATATAAATAAAACTTACCACTACGTATTATTAATGATAGTATAAATAAACACTGGGATGAAATCGAAATAAATTAACAAAAAAAACATTTTTGAGCACTTTAGAATTCATTTTTGATTCTAATGTATTGATTTTTGATAATGCATTCTATAAACAAATTTTTGGCACACCTATGGGCTCAAGTATATCGTGTATATTATGTAATTATGTACTAGACGATTTAATAAGAGATTCTTTAAATAAATTGCCTTTTCATATCCCGTTTATCAAACGTTTTGTGGATGACTTATTACTTGCTTTACCTGCAGACAAAATAAATGAAACTTTACAAACTTTAAATAATTATAGTGAACATTTACAATTTACATGTGAAAAAGAGATAGATAATAGCATCCTATACCTTGACATAAGAATCAAACGAAATGCACAAAATGTATTAAGCACTGAATGGTACAGAAAACCTATAGTCAGTAACATATTTATTAATTATCATTCGCAACATCCACCTCATATGAAAATAAATTTAATATTGGCTTTAAAAAACAGAATAGTCAAATTATCACACACCAATAACATCAACAAAGGGTTAATAGAACTGAAAGACATTTTATTAGAGAATTCATAGCCAATTAAACTAATTAACAAATTTTTATTTAACAATCCTAATAATTAAATGATTGACATGAATCAAACAGTAGAACCAAATCAACAAATCATGCAATCTCAATTTACTTTCACATCACTACCTTACATACCAACATTAACACCCAAATTAACTAAAGTCTTTGCTAATTATTCTCATATTAAAATTGCAACTAAAAATGTTAAGACATTAGCATCATTATATACAAAAACTAAATCACCTATTAGCATTACGGAAAGCTCAAATGTAGTTTATAGAATACCATGCCAAAATTGTGATAAGTCATACATCGGACACACATCTAGAAATCTAATAGGTAGACTAACATCACATAAAAGTGACCTTAGAAATAATAAAAATACGTGTGCATTAATAGATCATGCAATTAATAATAATCATTCATTTAATTTTAATGAAACTAATATATTAAGACGTGAAAACCAATTAAATAAAAGAGAATTTTTAGAAATGGTATGCATAAATAAATATCAATGCGTTAATAAAAAACTGATATTAACAAACTAAGCAATATCTATAATTACATTCTAGTAATAATATACTATCTTACGAAAATTAATACTTTAATTTTCCAATATATGATTTTCTGACTATAAATACTATATTTTCAAAAATTTAAATATTCATATTTGGCGCCACTTTGTACATAAGCATAGTAACAATCTAGAGCTAGTTATCAATAACAAAAACAGACACGAGTGTCTTTCTGACATATATCAAACATCATTATAATAACCAATGTCATAATATATTCAAAATTAAAATATTGTACTTACATAAAAGTATAATTTAGATAAGTTAAGAATGTTTTGTGAATTTAATAATTTAATGGTTTAACCTCATGTTGTAAGTTTTTATATTAGTTTTATACAATGTTTTTTAATTCTAATTTCATTGTATTTACCATAACATATTTTAGCATATCTTGATGAAGCAAATAAATTTTGCGAAAGATTGATTTAAGAACAAAGAGTTTAACTTATCCTACCCTACTTAAATGACTGCATCCTCAAAATAAAATTTCATTTTACATAACATGTCAGTCAATAATACCTAACTACTTTATATATACATATATATATATATATATATATATATATATATATATATATATATATATATATTATATAACATAAGACATTATAGCAAAATAAAAATTAAAACGTTTTATGCAGAACTCTATATCATTATATTGTTCAAATAGGTATGAATGGTTCAAACGAATTCAAATAGCATACATCAAAATAGTATGCTTAAATAAAAGCTAAATTGTCGGCAAATGTTGTAAAAGTCGAACAGAAAGTAATATAAATTTATATGTTGGATTTATATAATGCTTTGATGTAGTGTGACGTAGATAATTAAGATAGCATAAATGGAAACTGTGGTGCAACTTTTTGTAAAACAAGCAACATAAAATGATATAAATGGGTAATTAGAATATTTGCCGAGAATTTCAACATTAATTATGAAACTACTGGCATGTAGTGCTACAACTACCCATTACAACAATATAAATTTGTAAGATCGGAACAATTTGAACTCCTAGTACTTAATTAAAAATTATGTAAATAATGATCTTCTGTTTTTGATGATTGTAAAAATGTATAATAAAGATTTAATTTGGGAATATTCATGGTATTGAATATACTGTATAGTGTATTACTTGAAAAAAGACGTTATTTTACCGTACTTTAATTTTTATTCTACATGTAGAAACCCGGAACTGAAAGTTTAGTTTTGTGCGTGAACTGCTGCAATTTTGTTAAATTTTTCGACTATAAACAAAACTGTTATATCTAAAATTTAAACAATATAGTTGATTTAATACAGTAAATCATAAAATTACGTTATCATCATCATCATCATCACGTAGCGCTAGAACTCTGTTCGGTCTTCCATCAACCTCTTATCTCTCCTTATCTCTCCATCGTATTGTGGGACGTGCGATGGTCTTTTGCCTATGGGAATCTCCTCCCATACCAGTTTCACAAGTCTTTATGCAGTCTGTGCACGTGGCCTACCCATCTTAGTCGCTGTGAAGGTCCTGTGCTCTGTTTAGAAGGTCCCTAAAATACTTTTTCCATTCTTCAGTTACTTCTTTACCGTCGATTATCATACGGCCTTGATTGTCTCTCAGTGTATGGATGGAATTGGTTTTTATGTCCTCTTTTCTCAGAGGAAATTTCTTTATAGAATTCTCTGGAGCCTGGTTTGGGCTGGTCTCTCGCCATAGTTTCATATTTTTGTTGTTCATAGTTTCTTTTCTTTGTGCGTATTATTTTTCTTGTTTCTTTTCGGCAGTCATCATATTCCTTTTTGCTTTGGTCTGTTTCCAGTTGTATCCAAGTCTTCCTTACTGTTTGTGTTTTTTCCAGCTGTTTCCGACATTCCTCTTCATACCATGTTTTTGCCCTCTTCTGCCTACTCCTTCCAAAGATCTTGTCCGCTGTCTTGGTTATTATTTCGGCAGTCGCTTTTAACTATTGTTCTGACTAAGTATAATCTGTGTCTCCGCCTATTCTTCTCAGGCTTCTTACGTCTATAATATTGTTACTATGACGGACATCTACAATGATATGGCCAATTTGGTTTCGTGTAATATGGTCGTTTAAGACCCAGGTTTGTTTATGGATGTCTTTATGCGGAAACAAGGTTGACTTTATTAGCATGTTATTAGCTGCTGCAGTTTCTTTAAGTCTTAAGCCATTGTCGTTGGATATATTGTGTAGACTCTGTTTACCTATTGTGGGGTATAGGCTAGGTTCTTTGCTTATTTTAGCATTAAATTCCCCCCAGAGTATGCGCTAAAATACATAAAATGCAGAAAAATGTGATCGCTAATATCTATTAGTGGATTTGCATCTGAAGAAGAAGAAGAGTATGCGCATATTATGTTTAGGCATCGTATCTATCTCTCTTTCTAGGGCATCGTAGAAGTCATCCTTGATATCTACATCCTTCTCTTCCGTTGGTACATGCGCCGTTGGTACAATGTTGTATCGTTCTCCCTTCATTCGTATGTAGCATATCCTTTCATTTATAGGTTTAAAATTTAGTATATTCTGTACTAAGTTGTCTCTAATCACAAACCCTGAAGAAGATGGTGGATTTACTTATTTTTATATTTTCATCGTCTGGCCATCTTATTTCTTGGACATCTGTTATATCCATTCCTATGTTTTCCAGTTGTTCCATAGCATTTCATTTTTTTCATTTTTTGTACTAAAACTACGTAAGCAAAGAAAAAGCAGGCTATGGTGTTCCATATAACTGATAAGACTCTTAGATTATTTGATTACGTCAAATCAATTAAACAGTATTGGACCGAAAAACATCGGCTTTGCCTCCAGAATATCGAACAAACGATTGTGTATACACAATATCGAATTTGTGGACCTCTTACTCACAAATAATCCTGTTGTTTGTGTAGGAGACGTAGACCACAGTATAAGAAAAATTGTAAGACCAACAAAACGTCTAGTTTTATCAAATATATGTCCATCTATTCCACATGAGCTTATGAATCAGCACCCAAAGATTATGGCCTATAGATTGCTTCACCCATCTCGTTCCTGAAAGTGTGAATTCCAGGGGACCCATGTAACCATATTCTTTCCTTTTGTAGAACCAAAAAATCATTTCCAAATTTGTGGCAAAAATCCATAATTCTTTGTTAAAAACCAGGGCAAACCTTCAACTGATCCAAATTCCTATAAACCAATTTCTCTTACATGCACAATGTGCAAACTTTTAAAGAAAATTATCAATGAAAGACTCATGTGGTCCCTAGAAAAATATAAAATAACAAATTTGGCACAATCAGGTTTTAGTTCACATCAAAATACAGCAGACAATCTAAAAATCCTCCAAGCATTAATCATTAACGCCTTCCAGTGCAAACAAGGCGTAATAGCTGTTTCGTTTGATATCTAAAAAGCATTCAATACTTTGTATAGGCCTCTTTTCTGTTCCCCAAGGGTCAGTATTGAGTCCTACACTTTTTATTGTAAAAAATTGAGCTTCCAGTCAAGTTTGCACTCTACGCAGACAATTTAATAATTTTCTGCCGAGGCAAACACAAATGCTACTTGCAGATTTCATAGTTCAGAATGCTACTAAACAATTGCTTGAATGGACTTCAGTACGTGGAGTGTACTATAAATCCTAAAATTATCATAAATGGTACTTGTCTACCTGCTGTAGAGATTATACAGATTTTAGGACTCACATTTGACAGTAAACTTACTTGGAAATATCATTTAAAAGATCTCAAAACTAAGTGCATCATAAATCTTAACATAATAAAAACTCTGTCTAATCATCATTGGTGTGCAGACGGAAATTACTTGCTTTATTTTTTCAGATGTTCACTTTCTGTTCAATTTCACCTGGATTCACTGTCTTATATTACTTTTATTCACAAAATGTCCCAATATAACAAATTTACTCATCTTAATCTATTTATAATATCATAACTATCAAAATAACCAAATACATTGCAAAATAAAAACTTTTTAAACAAACTATTATGCTAATTTCTTAAGAATTTTGTTTATTTATATATACTATAATTGTAAAAACAATCCTCCTAAACGATTTTATAAATAAATGTTATTATTTAAATGTATACAGTATTGGAAAACACAAAAGACACTTTGGAGCCATTTGAAGTCGAGTTCAAACACCCAGTAATCACTGTGGCTGTGATTTAGAATTGCATTCTTATTTCCGAGGCAGTAACGGTTCAGCTCCAAAAACTATAGTAGGTCTTACGATCAATTCAGGAACGTTGGTTTTCATTTCAGTGTCGTTTTACTTCTAATATAAAGGGTTATTTAGATTTAAATTTTATTCTTTAAAAATAATAAACGTAACCTACACACTGGTAATCTGAGTGTATTTACGACCAACTTTATTACTGCTACAATACTAGTTATAAAGCAATGCAACACTTCAGAATTTCTTAGAAAATAATGTGATTGTTAAAGATGGCTCTATTAAAAATAAAATGTAAAATAGAAATAATATATGCAAAACATAATTATATACTTTATATATTATTATAATAATAATAAGAACTCTCTGTTTATTCAGGACGACAAAGTAGGTATAAAGTTAGTAACAGCAGTAAATGTGACAATGCGCTTTTTGAGCATACCGAGAAGGCGTTCTAACGGAAACTCAATTCCACTGGCGACAGTGCAAATAAATCCTACCCAAGCCAAGAAGAAATTTAGGAGTTTTGGGAAAATCAACTTTGTCTTCCAACTCTGTATGAATTGGTCACACTCTGTGTAGCCCTGCGTATCTACCAACACTGCGCTTTAAACAATATCATGAAACCTTAACAGAAAGGATGCGCTAAGGGTTCCATAAGTTGCAAAGAACAACTTAATATCGACTCATTCATTTCTAACCAGGCATATACCAAAAAAAGACTCTTCACTGCCTTTATTGACTATAAGAAAGCCTTTGACCCAGTGCCGCATGAATGGCTTGAAGATATATTAAGAATATATAAAGTTGATCATAATATAGTGACATTCTTAAGACATATAATGACAGATTGGAAGACTAAAATTCACCTCCAAATACCTGGTGAAACAATATCGAAACGGAAAATATCGCAATTAACCGCGGTCTATTCCAAGGAAGCTCGCTAAGTCCATTATGGTTCTGTCTAGCGATGAACCCGCTATCCCAGCGATTGAACTCCACTAACTCAGTTTTTAGCATTAAAAACACCAATACTGTAGGGGCGAAGCTTAATCATCTGTTATATATGGATGAGTGGAAACTAATGGCTTTCACTCGAAATCACTTAGATCAAATGCTAAAAACTGTAAAAACTTTTTCAAATTAACTTGGTTTTTTAATTCACTCTAAAGTTCTTCTAGATCTTCTAGTTGTTTAAAGTTAAAGGTAATGGATTTTAACAAGAGCTATGAGTCATACCGGTTTAGTACACAAGTTTACTTGGTATTTACAAGGTCATAGCTCTTGTCAAAATACATTAGCTATAAGTATATTGGTTTTTGGCTTTTGTCGCTGAATTCATTTTAACCTTAGTTTAATATCTGCTACAAGTGATTGATGATCAGATTTAATATCTGCCCCAGGAAATGTAGTCACTTTTTTGACGGCATTTCGGAAACGCTCATTTACAACTATATAGTTTATTTGATTTCTTGAAAACCCAGGTTTATTGCCATCATCAAATGGGGCTTTCCAAGTGTATAGTCGTGGTTTGGGTAGTTAATACCAGGTGTTTACAATGATCATATCGTTTTCTTTACAAAATTCATAGAATCTCTGTCCTCGATAGTTAGGTTGTCCTAGACTATGATTACCTACAGTCTGACCATGTCGACCTCTTCCAATTTTTGCATTGGAGTCGCCTACAATATATACAATTTCGTGTTAATTAAGTTTCTGTAAGATGTCTTGGATCTGATCATACAGCTTCTCGACTTCATCGTCATATTTTCTATCTGCAGTCGGGGCCTAGATTTGAAGTATGTTAGTTTTAAATGGTTGAGTATTTGTTTGAAGTAATATTATTCTATCCGAGACAGGTACGAAATTGATCACATATTTACTCAATTTTGATTTTACTAATACACCTACATAATTTTTGTGATGCGTGTCTTCTGTGCTGTTACCGGATTTCGTGTTACTGTGTGCGGTTAAAATATAATAGCTTATTTCAATATATTTTATAGTATATGCTCTGAATCATACTCAGGTCCTCCTCAAACTTTACTTAGAGTGTCATATAAAAAATAATAAAGTTTTTTAGATTTTTTTAGATATGCAAGTCTAATATGCAGACTAGTTAAATCACCCTCTATAAAAGATTAACGTAATAATATGTTTTTAGTATAAACCATATACTATAATATTAAAGAGGAATATTAAAAACATTAGCCTAAAAGCAGAATTTAATAATATTGACGACTTAGCGTAAATAACATCTAGGTTAAAGTTGACATTTCCAATGTTTGGTATAAATACCGTCGATAGATTTTCCACATTTCCGCCATTTCCCGAACTTCATTGTTTTTGTCGTTGTATTTGTCACTTCACACAAACTTTCTTGACATTGCCGCCTTATCTACACCGAGCCTTTGTCAATTTTAATTAACTTCCTTCAAGTTAAATAATGAGCCGTTTTCCCCGCCAAAGAACAAACTGAGAGGGGGCCACTGCCGTTCCTTCTTGGCTCTAATTTAAAAGCTAGAAGAAAAGCCGGTTCACTTATTAGAAGTATTGTAAATAAAAGTTAAGAAGCAGATCTTATTAAATCCTGGGATTTTGTCGGATTATGAGAAATATGTTAAGTTATTGATCTTTATTCAATCAAACGGTGCAAAACTGAGCAACTTTTGAATTTTAAAATTTTAATATAGCTTTAGGGAGTTTATAAATAAGCATAATAAATTTTATTCAATTAATAAATTGTAACGGAATCTTATAGTTATGTGTGTGTCAATTCGTTAACGAATATAAGCGATCATTATGGCCATTGTTACTGTATTGGTAGAAAATATTTGTATTATTTGTTTGAAATTAAGCAACTCAGGTTTTTTAGCCAGGAGATTCCTTCGTGTTTAAAAACTTTTTCTAAAAGGCATTTTTTCTTGTATTGTTAATTTTAGTACTTTAAATTGTTGTTAGTTTAAGCATTTTGAACTTTCCGCCGTAGATATTCGAGATTGCATGTTTTTATTGTATATGCATGTTTTTTTAGAAATTGCTGATTATTCTTCTGTATATCCATATTTTAAAAAGCTTAATTTTTTTTCTGAATGTATTCATAACTGTGTATGTTTCAGCATCGACAAACAGTATTGGAAAACATAGCTTTTAAATAGCTGAATTAATTTTTTTTAGGATCTTTACTACTAGTAATTTTAACATTTTTTTCAAGAGATATCTTAATTTCTCTATTCGATATCTGGTCTTCAAATATAGAAGACAGAAATATGTATATGTTCGTCCATTGATTTCAATGGTAAGCACACAGTTTGCTGGCGAATTTTTTTTTTCTACTTGAAAAATGCCACCAGATTTGCTCGATCAGATCGTTTTCAGAAAATACGACAACAGATCACATTTCTAACATATAAGGTAATTTAACGCAGTACATACATACATGTATTGCTGCTACTTCTTCTTCTTCAGTGCCTTATCCGTTCCGGATGTTGGCGATCATCAAGGATATCATGGTTTTGTTGACTGCTCTGCGAAACAGCTCCGCTGAGGTCATCCCAAACCATTGTCGGAGATTTTTCAACCACGAGATACGACGGCGTCCCGGTCCTCTTCTGCCAAATAGCTGCTACCCATCAGATAAACAAAACACGAATAAAAATTAAGATATTTATTGTACAACAATATACTTACAAAAAGCATCGCAGCAAAAATCTGTTATTCGGCTTTACCTAAAAACTTCCTTTTATAGGATTTTCTCGCAAAGGCTTTAAACGGATAATCCTTTTAAAGACTGCAACAGTAATCCGCCATCATGTGAGGGTCCCATCTCCCCTGATACCTCTCTTCCATCGTTTTGATATCTTGGAGGAAGCGTTCACCTTGTTTCTCACTAAGGTCTAAGGTTTGTTAAAATTCTTTAGTATGTCGATGGTAATTTTTGGATTTATTGTTTCCAAGAAAACTTTTCACAACTTTCACAAAAGAGCACCATGTATTACATTCAATATCAGTCATCGATTCTGTAAAATGCGAATCTTTTATAAGTTGTCGTATGTGAGGCCCAACAAATATTGCAGCTTTCAATTTTTATTTATTTAATACGCCCAGTTCTAATATATGATTCAGAAACTTGGACTTTAACAACAAGCAATGAAAACTTAATCAAGTGAATCAAAATCGATCAATTCAAAAGTGAAAAAAAGATCTACTTATTTCATAATATGAAGTAAGTAGAAATAAAAGTTAATTTCAAAATAATGAAAGATGAATCAAGGAAAAAGAAATAGGAGATATGAACGTGAAGATGTAAATGTAAGTTAATTTGAAAATTATGGAAGATAAATCAAGGAAAAAGAAATAGGAGATATGAACGTGAAGATGTAAGCTGGGGATACTGAAAATGACTGTGATAAGGAAATGATAAATGTAAAGTAAGTATTTATAAGAAAACCTGTGTGATTAGTTAGGATGGAAATTATTTGAGAGGATGGGAAATTGGATATTAGAATAAGGATGTTAGTGTATTAATGATGACAAGAATAGAGTTAAGTATGACAGGATATATCGGGTAATAATTAAAGTAAGGATAAGAGAGGAAGTAATGTAGAATAAATGAAACTGGATGTATAGTTAAAAGAAAGAAGTTGGATCAGGAGAATAATTGTCGATATAGTGGGACAAAGTCTCTCTGTTAATCGTAACAACGACTTCGTCCCACTACATCGACAATTATTCTTCTGATCCAACTTATTTCTTTTAACTATACATCCAGTTTTACTTACTTCTACATTGCTTTCTCTCTTTTTCTTAGCTTAATTATTGCCCGATATGTCCTGTCATACTTAACGCTATTTTTGTCATTAATAAACTAACATCCTTATTCTAATATCCAATTTCCCATCCTCTTAAATAATTTCCATCCTAACTAATGACACAGGTATGCGAAAACGACTGCACGGCAAGAAGAGCATTCATTTACTCCAGCAGCCACGTGGGCTTTAAACGGCCCAGACGTACAATCGCCTCAGGCGGGACACCATCTATATTGGAAGCCCTGCCAGACTTAAGGGAACTCACCGCCACAGCCAGTGTATCCAACGTAAAGCAATTCCCACGCTCGACCTTGACGTCTTTCCGCACACCATGCCACCGTTCTTGTGGAAACAGTTTGCTGACTATCTCCAGCTTCTGATCCAATAGCATTTTATACCCTTTATCTCAGAAGTCATCGTCTGGCTTATCGTATAGTCCCACCCAGTGCTCATTTTTTTTGGCTCGGATCCCTTTATTCAACTCTATAGTTTAACAGTGGAAATATCTCTAAATACCACCAGTAAGGCATTCTACTCGCTAGTACGCTTTGTCCCAATTTTACTTATACGCTTTCATAACCTGCTCAAGGCCTTTCACCGAGGGTGTCAGTCGTCGTGCCCCATGTCCCTCCCACCTAATACTCTCATCATATACACCCTAATCCACCTGATATCTTCGGCACCTACAGGCGACAGGCAAGGTTTGCCTCCAATATTGCTTAACGACCCTAAATTAGCTCCTACATGGCTTAAAATTAATGATATCCACAGCAGTCATTTCTCAATCTTTATATTCAAGTTAGATGCATTAAATTCTTAAATATTGACAAAAAGTTTTTGATGCATAAACATTGTAATTGGTCTATTAGATTAGGGAAACTGACTATTTTCAATCTAAACTCATTCTAACTGACGACATTGATATGGAAGTCATCCCATTCGCAAACTTTATCCGCATTGTTGCTGAGGCAAACTTCGAGAAATCAGTAATTTCAGATGAATTAAAAGATCTTCCATGGTGGAACTCCGCTTGTGAGGACGCTGTGCAGCAGCAAAAATCTGTTATAAAAATTTAGAGCAGAAACAAATGTGAAAAGAATTTTATTGCACTAAAAAGCAAAACACAATTAAATAGTGTGGACACACTATTAAATTAAGTTAGAAAACTTTATGGAGACAATATGTTTCCTCCAAAAATGAAAATACTAGCCCAAGTTAAGTTTGAAAGAAAATTGGACAAATACAGGGCAAAAAAGAATAAACTTAAAATCTCCAATCTTTTTTTTTATTTAAAAGATTATCCTTGACTATCAAGAGATAGTTAAAATTCTGCGAGAAAACTTTGATAAAAAGACACAACAAATCTAGTCTTAACCCTATATAGTCTTCTCTTCCTTCACCTTTTATTTATTTATTTATTTATTTAGCGTATGGCTGTATCACAGTTAAGTTTTTTGTAAATAATAAATTACAGAGAGTAAAGAAAAATAATTAATTTTTACAAACAAACGTCTGGTTGACGAAAATATTGAATTGACTTTTTGTAAAGTCACTGTAGGGTCTGATGTGGCATTTCTCCATTAGATATTTAACGGTGTGTCTTTTAGCACTACAATCGCAGTTTGGAGAGGGTATTTTGCCCCAACTAAAAAATAAGTTAGGGCACCGGCCACAAATTGTTCTGATTCTGTTCAGTCTGGTCCAGATTCAATTTGATTGGTCTAAACCCGCTGGCTTGCTTATGATACATCGCATATTCCGGGTGTCAGATAATGCATTCATCTCAGAATATTCTAGCCAACAGTCAATTATCTTGAAGTTTCTTTCAGTTAGACCTCTTGCAACGTATTTATTAATGTCTCTGCAGGTGATACCAACGTGGGAACTGAGCACAGGAGCAGCATTAATTTTTCTATACTCCATGACAAGGGCATGTTCTCGGCGGGTGTGTAAGGGGGCTATGTGGCTTAGTGCTAGTGGCCACTATGTTGGTGTGGCTTTTGTTTTGGCCGATACAAGCCTGCTTTGGTTGGGAGTCAACATGTTTGGTGTACGGGCTGTTGAGCCACACCGGTCTACTGTAATCCGCAAAGAGTAACAGTGCTATTGATCTAAGTATAGATGATGAGGAATCCCATTTGGTATAACCACATACCAACATGGTAGGTACCGCATAACTTTTGCAGAGTGTCATTTCGTGTGCTAACTTTTGCAATCGTCTTTGTAAGATATTATTTTAAGTATAAAATTTTACCTAGTATCAAAACTTGATATATTTTTTTGGGTGTTAAGTGTGTTTTTGGAGTTTGTCTTCAAAGTGAATTTTTAATTGGTAGTTGGCCAAATTCCTATTTAAGGCAAAAACAGGCCTTAAATTATGGTACATAAAATACAAGAAGAAGGGGAAGACCAACATTAGAATGAAGAGAAGAAATGAGAGAAATAATAGAGAGCTAGAGCCATAACAGGATAAATGGAACGAAAGAGGTGGAGATTGAAGTAACTAAAAATTGTTTTTATTTAAAGTCTGATAATTTATTATTAAAAGGGTTCGTAGGCATGTGTACGATCTATAGTTTTACAAAAAAATATAATTATATATTATACTCGGTTCACAATTTGTTGATAGCTCACTACAAGTTTAATCCTAATTAGAGAACTGAAATACAGAGATGATAGGTAATACGATATAATAGTAAAAACCAACCTGAAACTGACGATTTAAGATGTTTTCGACTAACCCACCTTGTATCTGCCGGAATACAATACAGCGGTCAAGCTTATAATCCGATTAGGAACGTATTTTGGCCGACCAGTGTCGTAGAGTATATGATTGAAACATTTATTTGAACTAAATAAATATATTTTTTAAATTGTATTTTTGTTTTAATAAAACTTATAATAAAATAAAATATTTTATTCAAAGATAAAGTTTTTTGCCATTTGTAAAAGATACATTTATTTAATTCAGGGGAAAGGCACCAAATGTGTTTTAAATGTATCCATTATTTTCGAATTCGGAAAAAACTAATAAATATTTTTGAAAAATTTAAAAGCAGAATGAAAGATTACATTATTACTGAGGGTATTATATATGTGTATACTGATGTATATTACAGAAAGTCCCTGAAAACTTCTACAATGTTTATTTTATTATGTTATGCAACAGGGGTGAAAATAAAAGAGAGAATATAGTATAATTTTTAATTGAAAATATTGCATGTAAAAGAAACTTTTTATTTATTCTAATAAACATTTTATTCTGCCTATAAATTTTTCCAAAAAGGCTTTTTAGTTTTCTCAGGATTTGAAAAAAAAAACGATACATTTAAAACACATTGAACATTTTGACAGGCGACGTTTTGCGCCTTTCCCCTTTAATACCTTACGATTACAACTACTATCACTTACCTTATATAATTACGATTAGAAAACTATTCAAATTCAAAATAAATAGGATCAACTTCGGAATTCGAGTCGTCTTAAGGGTTAATAATTAGCGGTTGTGTCTCTACGGTCGCATCAATTATGTTATCAAGACCCCACATTTTTTGTTCTTCTTCTATTACATGTCTTACTGCATCTTTCCAGTTTTGTTCTGTAATGTGTTGCAAAGACTCGTATAACAATTCACGTACAGCTTGTATTTTATATGACGTATTTTTTCTAGCCACATAACTTTTCATTTGTGCCCAAATGAGTTTAATTGGATTTATTTCGCAGTGGTAGGGTGGAAGTCTAAGGACTGTGATGTTTCTCCTTTCCGCCATTTTGTCAACTACGTATTTCTTGAACTTAGATTTGTGTTGCCGGGCAATTTTTAAAAGTTCTGCTTTTACCATTCCATCTTCGTAAGGCAGGTACCTACTTATTCCGCAGCCAGTCAAGAATAACCTTTTTTTTTCACGCAGTCGATGGAAGTCTTTCTACTAGTCGTGAATGATAAGGTGCATTATCTAATACTATAATTAAATTTGGTGGTATGTGTTCAATCATCTGCACAAAATACTCTTCGAAAACATCAGCTGTCATCTCCTCGTGATAGTCTTTTGTGCTTTTGGACTGAAATTCCAACAAACCATGCTTGACAAATCCTTTTTCACTGCCAATGTGAAAAAATATTAATCTACTGCCTTTACCAGAAGGTGGGGAGATACCAGTAGACCAACCTTCCATAAAGGCTTGCCTGGAGCTTAATATATTTTTATCTGACCAAACCTTTTTTCGAGTATGACCTGAGTTTACCCACGATTCATCCTGGTAGAAGATTGGCCTTCTTTCAGCCCGGAATTTTCGTATGGATCTTAGATAATTTCTTCTCCAACATATTATCACCTCCCGGTCAATCAAAAGTGATTTTCGGTCTGATTTCTCCCACCGGAAATTTAATTCTTTTAAAACTAGCCACAATTTAGTTCGTCCGATATGAGGCAAATCCGGATCATCTCTAACTTCTTGTAAAATTTTATTTAGGTTTGGTATTTCTTTTTTGCAAAAAAAATCCATGAATTTTCCTTCGAATACCATTTTTGGCAAATTCATTAAGTTCAATAGGCTTTTTCTCTCTCTTTAAGTGTTCGTTTGTGTTTGGGTTAGCTATATCGTGTTTTTTTCTTTCTGATAGGAACCTATATATAGTTGACTCCCCTACGCCAGTCATGTTAGCACAACTTTCGACTATGTTGTGAACAGTGTTTGTTGGATTCTGAGAAACCAGTGCATCGTGAACATTCAGGACGATAGTCTTCTCTCTTGGCGAATAGACAGACTTACTGACTGTACGCAACAGTACCGGTGTAAAACTTGATGATGTTGATGATGAAGCCATCACAAACAATCCAACAAAACGAGCACGAGCGAAAGGTACGTATATGTTCGTAGGTATATGGAATAAAAAATCACTCACGCGCTGCATATAATTCGCAAAACAATTATTCGAGACGCTAATTACTGCCGTAGCAGCGGAAACACCGACGAGCTGTAAATTACATGCGATCAAAAACGTACTAAACAAACAAATTGTTTTCGTTCGTAATAACTTCACCCTTTTAAGTTAAGTTTCGAATATAAACTAAACAGACGAGGTACGTGGCCAAATCCGGCATCTATACCCATTATATTATTAAAAATCTGGGGAGTTCCATCCTAATTATCTTGCAACCGATAGTACCTTCGGATATAAATACCAGGTTTTCTAGTAAAGTGATTAAACGCGAAGATTAGTATTGAAATATCCAAAGAGATAAGGTATTCTTATTTACAAAATTGTTAATGGTTAAATTATTATTTTTATTAATATAATACAATAACCAACATTAGCCGTGAAAGTTTTAATTGTGTTTTGCTAAATATATTAGTATTAAAACATTATTAATATTAATATTAATTTTATGTAATATGCGTACCTCAGGAACGCCTATGATGATACAAATTTTACGACCGTTTGATGATTTTGAGGCATATTTCGTGCTATCAACAATTTGTGAACAAAAAATAGTTATTCTGCTTTTCTTACTAAATTTTTATATAAAATGTGATGGTATTTTGCATCAATTACTTTCACGAAGTGTCGCTACTGTAGCAACAATATGCCACCCGCTGTGCGTGTCAAAGCTTAAAAAATCCTTTGCTCTCTTTTTAGGCCCTTTTTATCAATAATAACGAGAATGTCAAGATCATGCATAAAGACCCAGCGGGGAAGAGCATTTCTAGAAAGAAACTTCAACGGCGAGAGGACGTGCTTAGAAAGCGATTCCAACGTCTCTGACCGTTATATCAACAAAAATAAAGTGAAAAATAAAGTCAAATATAAAGACGAACAGTATGTAAGAATTCTTGTAAATAATTGGATGGCTTACCAAATTCGCCTTCATTCAATATACAGGGTGATTCATTATACTGCAAATATAATTATGTCAATTATAACAGTTTAGTTCGTCATATTTTTACATCTAGAATGTTGACTATTGTGATTGGTTTGATTTGATTAACTACTAGACTAGAACAGAATATAGTAGAAAAGTTCTATTCTCAAAAGCCAATTGACAATAAATTTATTAGACAAAAATATAGCAATAGAATACAATTCTAACTAAACACGAATAAAAAACGAAACAAAATATACTTGATTACTACAAAAAAATATCAATATCGGCAAACCAAGGAAAAAAACACGAATATAGGCTATTCCACGAATATACGACTGTTTTGGTTTACTGCTACAACGAATATTTTACTGTGCAAGTAGAAGTATAAAGGTCAGTTGGTCTAATCGCTATTCCAATAAAAAGGGTCTACTAGTATGACATCTAAACTAAAATTATTTTAGTTAAAATCTACAAATAAATACAATGACGTCTATGAAGCCAAACGTGTTCATCAGACATTTGCGTAAGCTTTCCGTGAAATGTAAACAACAAAGAGTCGTGCCGGGTGTCTTTGATATAACACATTTTATTACTTTATTAGGTATTTACAACTGTAATAAAATTAATTATTACAAAGAGGTAAACAAAGCTATCAGAAGGAATATCAAGGATTATAAAAGGAGAGTACAGGAAGAAAAAATAAAAAAAGCAATTGAACAAAATAAAAACATGAAGTGCTTATAACCACAGCTTGGAATCATACAAATTAATAGTATAAAGAACAAAGAAGGTACAGAGACCAATAATGTAGAATTATACAGATAACACAAGAATATTATAAAAACCTCTACAATACAAAACAGAAACCAACCCAAGAAATCCCTAAGCAACTACAAATAAAAATAAAAAATGTTAATTCCGACTTACAACCAGAGATCAGTAAGAACGAGATAAGAAGAGCACTCAAAGAGATGAAGAACAATAAATCGCCAGGAAAAGACGGGGTGACTGTAGAAATGCTAAAACATGGTGGGAAAACAACTAGAGAAGTTTTGTACATACTTATGAATAAAATTTTAATGACAAAACAAATACCCAACAGTTGGAACGAAGCAATAACACTGTTACTATTTAAGAAAGGAGATAAAAAGGATCTAAAGAATTACAGACCAATAACTTTATTAAATGTGATGTACAAACTATTAACCAAAATATTAACAAATAGATTAACAACTAAATTAGATGGATACCAGGCAAGAGAACAAGCCGGATTTAGAAAGAGCTTCAGTACAAGTGACCACCTTTTAACGAAGAAGACTTTAATCGAAAAAACTAACGAATATCATATCCCGCTATACATGGCATTTATTGACTTTGAGAAGGCATTTGATAGTGTGGAACACTGGGCAGTACAGAATTCCCTACAAAACAGCAGAATAGACTACCGATATACCGACTTAATTACAAATATATACAACAACGCAACAACAACTATTAAGCTAATGAAACAAACGGAGCCTATTAAAATAAACCGAGGAGTAAGACAAGGAGATACCATATCGCCCAAGTTATTTAACCAAGCGCTAGAAGATGTTTTTAAACGACTACACTGGGATGACTTGGGAATTAATATAAACGGGCAAAATCTGAATCATGTACGATATGCTGATGATATTGTATTAATAACAGAAAAAAGTGAAGAATTACAAAGAATGATGGAAGAACTAGATAGAGAATCGACAAAAATTGGACTCAAGATCAATTATAGTGAAACAAAAACCATGACTAATCAACCAGAAGAACTTATGATTACGGTGGCACAAACAAAAATAGAACAAGTAAAAGAGTATATATATCTAGGCCAAATCACTAAATTAAATAAAGAAAATCAGACCGAAGAAATAAAGAGAAGAATAAGATTGGCCTGGGCATCATTCGGAAAACTGTCTTATATTCTAAAGAATTCAAAATACCCCCAATACTTAAAAACGAGAGTCTTTAATCAATGTATACTCCCTGTCCTCACATATGGCTCTCAGACATGGACGTTTACAAAGGAAAATATGGAAAAAATAGAAAAGACAGAAAGATCCATGGAAAGACAAATGCTGAACATTAAACTATCAGACAAAAAAAGAAACGAATGGATCCGTAATAAAACAAAAGTGAAAGATGTCTCAACCCAAGTAGCAAAGCTTAAATGGAAGTTCGCCGGACACACCCTAAGGCAGAAAGATGAAAGATGGACTAAAACAATTATACACTGGAGACCATGGAATCACAAACGTAAAAGGGGAAGGCCACAAATGCGATGGTCAGATGACCTGAAGAAACACGCCGGGTCAAAATGGATGCAAATTTGCCCAAGATAGAGAGGCATGGAAGAAGGAGGAGGAGGCCTATATCCAAGGATGGATTTTAAGGGCTGTAAAGATAGATAGATATTCGACTAAAAAATTTACACTATTTGATCACTTAAGTATTGTTACATTTCGTTTAAATTACATAATTCAAAAACCAAGTTGTTCACAATGAAATAATTGAAATGAAAAAATAAACTCAATGATAGTAATTATATACTTCAAAATCTGAATTACAACTGTTTTATAAACTATTAACTTTATATTTATATCATGACATTATATTTAAATCTAAGGTTTATATCTGTCGTAACAGTATTTTAAAAATGGGGAGAATTTACTATTGTACAATTCAGTACATTGGACCATTTAAATCGTCACCTTAAAGCGAATTTAAAACAGTCGTATATTCGTGGAATAGAGTATATAGACTGTTTCCAATGTTTTTGAAGCGAAGACTATAAATGTAGAACTCTCTGACCATGAAGGAATATATAACAATTTTAATATTCTCAACAAACAATCCTCGAAAACTCAACATTTATGTAGGATTTTTTAAGCTCAGAACTTTCGTAAATTCCAAAATTTGTAAATCATGAATGTGTTGCTTGTGTGAGTCCATTTCAAATAGGTAAAGAAATAATAAACAATAGATAAAACATAAAAAAACTCATTGTGCCCAAGACTGCGATGTAGTGCATTAAAGCCCTTTCCCCTTTTAAATTCAATGTTTGTTTCGTCCCTTCTAAGTGTTTTCTGTTTTAGTGTGTTTAAATTGTCCTTAATTGTTTGTATTTTAATATTTTATTTACTTGACTTTCCAATAATTTACTAATTGCCAATAGAACTTTATCAAAGTAATTTGATAACTACAAGTTGAAAAATAATTGCACACCCACACAATTTTTACATCTAAACTTATTGATTATCATAAAACTATCACCTTCATAAAACAATTACTCAATAAATAACACACATTTCAAAAATACATCTCTCGAATAAGTATAAATAGCTTTTAATAACACAATGGTATATTACATCACTTTCATTTAATAAACAATCACACACATATCTCTTCTTCATTGAATCAAATCTATCTCCTCAAGAACTTCTCGTTTACTGTCAAACAACTGCAATAATAGAATTGAGTTCTCCATTCAACAATACAAAGTAGTTTCAACCATGTTCTACCATCCATCAATTAATAGAGTACCGGCATCATTTGTTTAACTTTGTATCGAGACCTGAGGATGCTTTGCATATTGTAGAAAGCGAAACCGGTCGTCTGATAGTTAAATTAAATTGATTGTGAGTAAGTCTTATTTATTATTTCTTTACCTATCCCAAAATTTGTGTTTACTTCTGAGGCTCTTTCCATCTGTGGACGTAGACTATAATTTCAGTATTTTTTTAGATAAGCTTGTCGGTATTTTCAATAAGGCATTTACTTTAATTACAATTAAGTTAAAATATCACAAACTCTGGACTACCAAGGGTATCCGCATATCGGCCAAGAATATGAGTTCACTATTGTATACCAAGAAATTTACTACCAATGTCTTTATCACTAAATATATCTCCAAGTAAAGATGAACCTATCTAAAACATATCAAAACAGCTAAAAAATGTACTATGAGAATCGTCTGGAAAGCTCTGCAAATGTTACAAGGGAAACTTGGTCCATAATAAACGATCTTCGAAATAAAACTAACACAGCTCAAACACTTTCTCTTCAAAACCCTAAAAATCTAAATCAATACTTCGTTAATGTAAGTAAAAATATAACATCAGCTATTTTACCACAACAAGATCTTGTTTTGAGGAATATCATAGATCATCAGGTAAATTTAAATTCTTTTATACTTTATATAGCTGGATCACTCAGCTTGGATATTTTGACAGTCATTGTTGAAAATATACCTATAACAAAAATTTTTAACAATGACTGTCAAAATATCCAAGCTGAGTGATCCAGCTATATAAAGTATAAAAGAATTTAAATTTACCTGATGATCTATGATATTCCTCAAAATAAATTTAGCGCGAAGACCACAGCCTGTCCTTTGAATGCATATTCCAACAAATCTATGGGGTTTCCCTGGTGCATGGGGATCTAATGATTCCACTGCTAAGATTGAACCTGAGATTAAACAAGATCTTGTTTTCTATCCTTTATCGGTCCCTTGTATTTTCTCACGCCTTTTTCTGACAAGTCTTGCTTTACTGCTTCCAACCACTTCTTTTTTGGACGTTCTCTTATTTTTTTTTCCATTTCTACCTCCTTTAATATTGTTTTAACATTTCGATTTTCTGGCATTCGTATAATATGTCCAAGCCATCTAGCTGTTTGGGGTCTTATTTTTGCCGTAATTGCTAGTTTTCTATACATCCTCATTATTTTGTTATTTGTTCGTCTTCTCCAAATATTCTATGACGTTTTTTATTCCTCCGAAGATTTTTTGGAACACCTTTCTTTCCCAGATCTCTACTTTCTTTTCTTCCGACTGGTTTATAATTCACGTTTCAGTGGCATACATTACTACGGGCCTGATAACTGTCTCGTAGACTAGCAGTTTAGCTGTTCTTGACACATTTTTTGCTTTCAGTAATGAATTTAGTGACCCTATCGCTCTGCTTCCCTTCATTAATCTTTCCTCTATCTCTTTTTCTTCTTTTCCCATGTTCGTTATGGTTATTCTTAAGTATTCAAATTCTGTCACTTTTTTAAAACTATAGACAGTTTCTGCACCTTTTATTTTGATATATTTGTTATTATTTTTATGTCTCCTCTCATTTCCATATATTGCGTTTTTGTTTGGTTTATTATTAATCCTTATCTTTTCGCTTCTTCTTCAAATTTCTGGAAAACTTTTTCTAAATATTTTTTATTCTGGATAGTATCACCACATTATCCGCATATGTTATGCACTGTTTTCTGCTATTCAAGATAGTCCTGTTTGTGCTCGTATTTGATCTTTTTACGATTTGTTCTAATACTGGGTTGAATAAATTCGTTGGTAGCGGATCCCATTGATTTAAACCTCGATTCACCGTGAACTGTCTTAAAAAGCTTCCTTCCATTGTTACTCTATTTATCGTGTAATTAAGTGTCATTCTCACTAGCCTTATAAGCTTTTCTGGTATTTCTAATGTTCTCATGGCCTCATATAGTATCGTTCGGTTTAGGGAGTCATATGCTTATTTAAAATCGATAAATATTTTATGTAATCCTAAGTTTTATTTGTAGCTATTATTTTGTATTAATTTTGACAAACTTATTTGATCAGTAGGTAAACTTCCTGATCTAAAACCTCCCTGGTATTCTTTAATCACTTTTTTATCCTATTTTATTAATCTTTTCCTAATAATTTTTGCAATTATTTTATAGACTACTTCCAATTGTACTATACCTCTACAGTTTTCGCACTCTGTTTTTTTCCTTTTTATAGATAGGAAAAATAAGAGTACTATTCCATCGTTTCGGTATTTCTTCGTTTTGCCAAATTATTAGAGTCAAGTGACTTCAAGATTGAAGAAGAGTCAAGTGAAATATCCTTTCCTTTAACCTTTCGCCACCTTAGCAATAAGCTGTTATCGTTTGTCGGAAGAGTTTCTGGACACCCTATACAATGGTTTCTTTGAACCCGGGAGCGAAGTAGGTGGTGCTCCATCCACAAGTCCATAACAAGTTGCTGGAATTATTTAAATTAATTTTCTCGATCTGCAGTTCTAAAAGTCTTATGGAAAATATTTTTTTAACAATTAAAATTTTATCCAAGAGGTATATCAAATGGCAAAATAAATAAAAATATAGACCACAATGTATTTTCACATCCTGATAATAAAGTATATCTATAATACCAATTTTACGACCGCATACTTTTTTAACACCAAACCTTGAACTCGAGTTTTATCGTTTCCCAATAAATCGAAATTAAAAAGATTACTTTCCACGGTATTTTCCTATCAAGCTCCAATAACCAATCCATAAAAAGGTTATCCGTCATGGCATTCTGTTGTTCCAATATCTATTTGATATGCATTGAAGTGTTCGACTGTAAACCCTAGTATTTTGTTTTGGTAGTTTTCAGAAGATTTACATCCTTTCTCGAACTGTTGGAAGATATGAAATGTTACTATTTTCCGAATAGATGCTCGATATCATTATATCCCACAATTTTATATTTTCTAGGTCAATGGCGTGCCATATAGCAGATGTTGGAAAGGTATTACATAAATAGCTTCAAGCTAAAAATATTTTATAAATTTATAATCATAACTACCATAACATTTGTATATTTAAATGTGGCATTCGATTCTTTTTTTATATTTTCGATTATGCAATCATTTATTCTTGCAAAATCCTTTTAAAATTGCATAAGTCTTTGATAAAACTTTAGCAAAGAAACTTGAAAATAAGAAAACTCAACAATAATCAAACAAGGGTTAAGAAAATTAAAAGAAAAGATATTAAAAAATGTTCTTCCCCTTCAAGTGCCATCTCATGAATTTGTGCTGTTCTCAGAACCGTATGTATGTGAATTGAGTGCTATTCAATTACGAATGTTATGCAGCCAGGAATATTGCCTACGACTAAGTCCTCTGCGACTTTGTATTTTTCTGTCTATGTTGCTTCTACTGTTTCATTCCTGTTATTATTTCTAGTTTTGGATGCATGCTGCTTATTATCTAGCAGCCCAAGTATATTCTGTAACTTGTTCTATTGACTTGTCGTTTGGTTGGTTGGTTTATTAAAAGCTGAAGGTCTTCTGCGCGATCTGCTATAACTCTTTTGTGGTCAGCGTATCTTTGTGGTCAGAAATTGGTTAAAGGTTCACCATTTATTATAATTTCTACTTTTGCATATTATTGTTCGAGCTGCTTCATACCTATTTACTTTTCGGTATTCTGTTTGGTCCCGATTTTTAGTATTCTCTGTTGATCCATTTCTTTTCAGCGCAAGTTCAGCAGACTTATTGTTTATCTTCCATTTAATATTAATTATCATTCTAGGATTCTGGAACCCTGACTGTGCTTGGCTACTATTAACGTAGTTAACACTCTCTTGTTATTCATTCATTTATTATATCTGCTTATTCCAAGTAAGAGCTACAGTCGGAGCCTGTTGTATTGTATTTTTGACTGTCCTATTAAATTTGCCATGGGCTAAGATGACAGGTTATCTGAAAAGCCCGAAACTTAATTCCTGTCGTTTCTGAGTCTCCCTATCAGCCCATCTCTGACCAGATTTCATAAGAGTAGATATAAAACTACTTCTAAGGGCAGCATCTGGGTACTTGTGCTGACACTATAAACCACAGTAAAGTTGTGTGTATCTCATGACTCCTAAGCATGCTGTCTATCCTTCTGCAGCTTTCTTTATCTATTTATTTAAGACACATATCATGGTTTCATCCATATCGAGAGATACACTCAGATGTGTTGGGAAAATGTGTGTTGTACATCCATATAATACAAATTTTCAAAATGTATCTCTACGATAAATGTAAATATAACAATTTACATTAATAACTACATTCCTATCGTAGGTGTTGATGTTGATATCACTTTTTTCCTTATGGACTTTCCGGATAGTCTTTAATTATTGCAGTAAAGCTGATCACCTGTCTCGAGATTACTACCAGATTGATTTATGTTTTTTATTAAATTATTTATTAAATTAAAATTAAAAAAAAAAATTGTAATTAAAAAAAATAAAACATATATATTATTGATATATTCGCCGAACAACGAAAAAAAGTAAAGAAAATCCTAAGAGAGCAGAAATGAAAGTATATGGATGATAAATTAAAGCGTATGTAAGAAAATTACAAGAAAAATAAAATAAAAACTTTTACAAAGAGGTAAATTATATTACAATGGAGTATCAAAGAAGAATGATTTATGTAAAAGATAAGCAAGGAAACCTGATAGTAGATGAGGCCAAAAAATGTGAAAGGTGGAAAGAATATGTCAAAGAGATACTAAATGACGGAGTGACTACTGAAAAAAGTTATAATGTTCCTAAACCCCAAATAGTAATAGCAGAAATGCCAAAGCCCATAAGAGAAGAAATTGAAGAAATAATAAAAAATACGAAAAATCAAAAAAGGTCCGAGAAGAGCGGCATTGTAGCAGAAAACTTCAAATATGGAGGAGAGGCCTCAATAAACCAACTTGTGAGCTAAAACAAGAAGTATGGGATGCCAAAAAAATGCCTTAAGCATGAAAATGTCGATTATAATTCCTATACACAAAAAAGGAGATAAAACTAAATGCCCAAACTATAGAGGAATATACTTATTAGAGGTAATATATAAAGTGTTCGACATAGTAATGCAAAAACGATTAGAAATATATGTAGAGAAGAACCTAGGAGGATACTAGGACGGATTTCAGAAAGGAAGATCTATATCCAATTAAATTTTTATGCTAAAACAAATCCTGATCAATTGCTATAAATACATTTTAGCACTGAAAGTATCTTTCATTGATTACAAAGCCGCCTTAAAAGTTAATATTAATAAATCAAATAAATCAGAACATGGTACAGTACAAGTACATGGAAATCTCGAGCAAAAAAGGAATAAAAACCAGTTGATCCTTTAAATTGGAGGTGGAGGATGGATCAGTTGTAGAATTCGACAAGGTGGATCAATATGTGTACTTAGGTACTCTTATTGATCAGACATATAAGTAGGAAACTAAAATTAACCGGAGACTGACCAAGAGCAACAGGTGTGCTGAAGCCATGAGCAAAATAATCAATTCCAAAGATATATCTCGTTATACAAAACTATAATTAGACCCACAATGCTATAAGCTGCCGAGACATAGACTATGAATAAAACCATACAGAACGGATTGAAAGCATGGAAAAAGAAAGACATTTCGCAGAATGTTTGGTGGAAAAGTAGTAGAGGAAGAATGAAAAAGACGAACTAATGCAGAAGTATACCATGTGTATGCTAACCCTATAATAACAAAAGTGGTGAAAAACGTAGACCAGAATGGCTCAGCCACCTAGACAGAATGCAAGGTAATAGACTAGTCAAGAATATTGAGAGCAAAAAAAGAGAGGAAGACCAAGAAAGAAATGAAGAAATATAGTAATGGAAGATGTCGGAAAGATGGGAATCAGAGATTGGAAGCTGATAGCTAAGAACGGAAAACGATTGAAATTATGCATCCAGCTATGGGCCTAAAATTCCTGTAAACGCCTTACATACATATATAATTGCTATATATTTTGTAACAGATAGCATCCTAATACGAGTTATTGTAATTTTAGCATTTAGTGTGCCGTGTATCGTGGACCTAAGGATGCATAGAAAATTATAATATGCGAAACCGTCGTTGGTAGAATAAATTGATTGTGAGTAACTCTTATTCTTATTTCTCCCTACCTAAATCACAATTAAACTTAAAATGTGATAGAACTAAAATTATAAGATTCGTTTACTGAAAGTAATACTAAATAACTAATATTAATCAGTTTAGGTGTACCTAGATTAATAGAAAATAATTTTAAAAGTACAGAACTTCCTTATCCAAAACGATATCGCAGGCCCCTGTAGTTGCTAGATATAGAAGTTATACATCGATAGACGATAAAGTCGTAAACATTTTCTTTTTCCGCCGTTTGAATAAAGCCATTTCAATTTTCAGTTTAGATATTCATACAAAGAGTATAAACCAAACACATAAAAATTTATATTTTTATTACAGGTGAATATATTATCAAGTGTTAAAAGAAAAACAAACATCCTACACTTTAATATTCATATTTTAAAACATACCACATACACACATAATACATAAAGTATAATATACATATAAAGTATAGTATATAGTATCAATATATTAGATTAGTAATTTATAGTATCAGCAAATTGGTTACTAGGAAATAAAACCCTATATCCTAATATATCGTCATGATTTTGTAAAGTTTTCTGGAGAGAACTGTAGATTTATTAGAATTATTAGATACTAATGAAATGAATATCTTATTACTTACAACTAGAAAAGTAGAAATTTAAATTTGCAGTTTACATTTAAAATGTAAACTGACTACTAAAGTCTGGTCTTCTTTCGGTGGTGTTTATGAATTCTTTAGGTATCTTTCGTCTGTATTTCTTTACTTGTCCAAGCACAGTCAGCTTGAATTCATTCTTTAGTTGTATTGCTAGTGAAAAGCTAGAAAACCAACTGTCCATAGCTATATTACGGTATGTTCCTCTAATAGAACTTAAAAATCGCTTGACAATATCTGATGGGCTATTTGATAGTCGAAAGAGGCCCTCTATTTTAGTTTCTGCGTATATTTTGAGGATCACAGTAAATATATTACTTGTTTTAACTAATTTGAAGACCTTTATGTCGTATTTAGCAGGCCTTGAAGGTATGTTCTGCCTAAAAGAGCATCGACCTCTGAAATTTACAAGTTGTTCATTCATTGTGAAATAACTTTCTGGTTCTGGTATTACTGATTTCTGACAGTTATCTATAAATATCTCAAAAATATCTCGTATTGCTATACACGGTTCGCTATTCCCAGTCCGAACTGTCTAGTGAATTTAGTAATTATTTTTGTCGAAATTAGTTACTTTTTGATAGACTAAAAGTTTCTGGAAATTACTATACAACCAAGCATAAGTACTCATAGTCAATATTAATAGTAAACAAACTAAATAATAAATAAAATAAAACTTTGCGAATTACCGACAATTCTTATTTATTTATCTGCACCATATAATAAACAGTTATGTTAAAATATAACAACTAAAATATATTTTTTAAATATATACCACCCAAAATTTGATGGGTTTAGTATACACTTCCACTATTTAGAATAATTCTTCTTTTTTCAAAGAAAGAAGTCTGCAATAGTAGTATACTTGAGCTATTAATACTGAGAAGTAGGAATTGTTGTGTTGTAGGTTTCCGACAATGAATCTGTCAAAATATGCCCGAGCTAAGCGAATGGAGTATACCAACTTACCGGTTTCCCTTTGCTCTGGACGACTATTGACATAATCAAAGCGTAGGCAACGCAGAAACAATAGGAACTGAATACAAGACATCGTGAAATATATGGCGTCCATCCCAGCACTGTCTGTTATGCTACGTTTTGTGTGCCCTATTTACTAACTCCTAGAAGAATTGATTACCATCTCCTTCGCGATATTGCTTTAACTTTAAATTTTTAATGTTTTGTAGAATCAGTTACCATTACCAGAATGTTGTTGCTAATTAAAATTTCAAAACATTCTGTTATGGTTTTGGAACTTGCTGCATCATCTATACTGCCGTCCTTGGGAAAAACACCTCCTATGCAAAAATTATAAAAAATTAGTTGGGCCCGAAAATTAGACCTAGAGAGTTTATATTACATGATTATTTAAGAAAAGTACAGTACAGTCTAAACCTAGATACGCATATAGAAAGTTTTATTCTCAGTATATCCCATTACAGGCGTGAACACGGCCTATATCATAGATACCTGCTTAGTGATTTAACCGTATAAGTCACGCACAAGGATTATTTAGCAACCTATTCTCCTAATTAATGCTCGTATAAGGTTTATCAAAAGCATCTTAAACATAAAAACCTATCTTTCACAAATCTGGGCAATGAAGATTGCGAACTGTATGAAGCATTCCAACTACACCATAGATGGAAAGAATACATTTAAAGTGCTAGAGATCCAAGAACATTATACATTTTGAATAAAAATGAACCAAATATATTAATGACCCTTAAAGTCAATGTTGACTTACAAAACATCATAATGTTACTAAGAATCGATGTTTAAGAAAGCAATTTTTTCCCAAAGAATATCGACATTCAATGAAAGCTTTGTACTCCTGGGTAAAGGAAAAAACAAAAAACTTTTGCATGCCTATGGTATAACGGTATTAATGGATAGGAAAAAGAAGAAATAATTAGCTCATATGATGCTTTGTTTTTACATTACAGGTATATCGACCATTTTGTCCTTTGGGCTGATAACTGCTCAGGTCAAAATAAAAATTGGAGATTTTTATATATCCTTGTGTATATTGCAAATTCTGACGCTATATTGCTCAAGATATTTGTATTTAGTATTTCAAACCGGGACACACCAGGACATCTTCATGTCCACCGATGAGCTTTCACCATCAGGTGAAACTATCTTTAAGAGGTTAGACGCAAAATCTTGGTCCAATGCTAATTAAATGCATTCATTTTTCGAATCCTGAGAAAACTAAGAAGTATTTTAAAACAATTTAAATACGGAATAAAATATTACATTATTACCAAGGTCTGAAAGTCCTTAAAAACTTCTATTAATTTTATTTTTAAAAAACTGGGATGAAAAAAAAAGAGAAAATTTAGTATGATTTGTAATTTTAAATATTTCACTCAAAAGAAACTTTTGGTTTATTCTACGGGACTTTCAACCCTCGGTAATAATGTACCGTTTGACCTGAAGATGCTTTGCAAAGTGTAGAAAGTGAAATCGGTCGTTTTGGTAGTATATCCTGCCTCCGTTTTGGTCACCTAGGAGGTTATTTTAGAAGTAAACAAAGATGCAGGAAATGTTAGCAGTCCCATACCACACAAGATTGTAATAATTCAGATTACATACCACGCTGCTTTAACTGTCAAGGAAATCATCTTACTACTAATTTGTCAGCTTGTCCAAAATTTACAAGACAAAAAATGGTAAAGGAAACCATGAGCTCTTGCAATACTAATTTCTTTAATGCAAATAAACAGGTCCCACGAAATACGTACGCAAACATAGTCGCTCATAATACCTCTGCCATGGAAAGTGGTCAAATATCCTCGACAAATTATTCCCAACAACTTCAATCTGGACCTACCCCTTCTAGTACAATACAGTATCATTCCTCTCAACCTCAGTACTCACGGTTCCACAATTTACAACCCAAATTCTATAATAACAATTTTACTAAATATATGTTTTCTTCCCCTACAACTTCAAACTCAAACAAAAGGCACAGGCCAACAAGCCCTGATCCCATTAAAGTTTCAAGAAAAGAAATACTCACACAACCAAACACCTCTTTTGTCTCAGGGGGAATTTTTAATAGTCAACATTATTTAAAAAACTCAGTCGGAGTAAAATTACAATCAAAGGAATTAAATGCAACAATAAGTTTAGTCTTAGAAGTAGTTCTCAATATTATAAGTAATATAAAACAAACAAACAATTTCGATGTATCAAAATCTGAAATAGTGGAAATAATTAGTAAACATGTAAACCATACCTTGTCTTCAAATTCGCAGACACAAACGCAAACATAAATTTGCTGCAATGGAACTGTCGTTCAGCAGTAGCTAATAAAGTAAATCTAGAATATCTGCTATATCAAAATAATATTTCCATAGCATTGCTTTCAGAAACGTGGTTTAAATCAAAATACTATTATAATTTTAAAGGTTACAAATTGCTTTAGATTAGATCGGGCAGACGGATATGGTGGAACTGCCATTTTATTAAAATCAAACTTAAGATGGGAAGAAATAAATCTTAAAAATAGATATCCTTTCACTCATAAATGTATTTCAGTTAAAATTTGTCGAGGTAAAAATCCCATCAATATTGTGTCAGTTTACATTGAACCAAAAACCAAGATATCTGAAAGTCAATGGTTGGAATTCTTTAAAGACATACCTAATCCGTTTATTATTGGTGGGGGTTTTAATTCCCACAGTATCGCATGGGGCTGTGAAATTGAAGACAGCTATGTTAAAAAACTTTTAGAATGTATTGATCATTGTAATTTGATATGTCTGAATGATGGATCGTCCACATTAGCAACTAGTAAGAGTCCATCCGCTATTGACTTAACCTTTTGTACACAAGATATTTCAAAATTTTTACTTGGAGAGTCCTACAGGACCCTCATAGATCCAATCATCTTCCAATTATCATTAACATGGAAACAGATCATATAACTTCATTTCCAGCTCAAAACTGTCACAAGATCTGGAATCTTAACAAGGCCGATTGAAAATTATACACATCTGTACTAGAAGCTGAAAATTCTCCTGGAAACTATCAAACTCTAATAGCAAACATTAATAAAGCAGTCAATTTAGCAATACCAAAGTTTTCATCTAACGGAATACATAAGAGACGAATTTCGAACCAATGGTGGTATGAAAGTTGCAAAACCGCCGCCGATAACCAAAAAATTGCATATGGAAAATATAAACAAGATTCTACAAGAAATAATTTACTTGAATTTAAGACACTTGACGATGTCGCAAAAAAACTCTTCAAACCAAAGAAAAAACAGAATTGGGTAGAATACTGCGAAAGACTAAATTCAAAAACACAAATCAGTGAAGTATGGAAGAAAGTAAACGCTTTTAAAAACCGCAAACAGTCCAACAAGATTCCAATAGATCCAGAATCCAGCTGGCTAGGTAAATTTCATAAGAAAATATCTCCTCAGTGGGTACCTTCACAACATTTTCCAGAATACAGCGAAACAGTGTCAAGAGATAGGTTTGGCTTAGACGAACCATTTAAAATGTGGGAGTTAGAGCGAGCACTTAGTCAACAAAATAGCAGTGCTCCAGGTAAAGACAATATTTCATACTCCATGATATACCATATTCGTCACCACTATAAAATATCATTATTAAATATTTTTAATGGCATTTGGAATGATACGTCACAAATTCGAGACAGCTGGAAGGAATATATTTTATTACCTATTAAAAAACCTGGGAAACCAGAAAATTGCAATAGATCATATTGACCAATATCCTTAGCTTCTTGCTTCCTAAAGATGTTATAAAGATTAATAAAAAATAGAATTGAACATTGGTTAGAGCAAGAATATATCCCCCAAAATCTCAGTATGGATTTCGAAAATCAAAATCAACCCAAGATGCCATAACTGCCTTAGTCTCATCCATACTAATAAACTTTACTGATGATATGTATACTATGACTGCTTTTCTTGATGTCTTATCACCATAGCTAGCTTTCTGAGGACATTGTACACTAATGAATCAAATTTTTTAAAAATCAACCATTCCATCTCTCCACCACGTCTAACAAATATAGGACTTCCACAGGTTAGCACATTAAGCCCAATACTATTTATTTTATATAATGTGGATACAGAAAATTGTATTAATAGCCCAACAAAAATTATTCAATATGCTGATGATGTAGTAGTTTACACAGCCCACAAATCATTGGATATATGTAAAAATAATTTTGATCTCTCAATTAAAGCTGTTCTTAATCACTATGAAAATATTGGTTTAGAAATATCAGAATCTAAAACAGAAATTTGTATTTTCTCTAAAAAACATCAAATTCCACAAGGTCATCTGGAAGTAGGTCAAATTCAATTCCCTATTAAAAAATGTATAAAATATCTCGGTACTTATTTAGACAGAAAACTTCTATGGCAGGATCAAATTCATCAAGTCATAAAAAAGTCTGAAAATGCAATGAACATTCTAAGAGCCTTTTGTAGAACTAACTGGGGCGCTGATCCAAATGTAGCACTTTTATTTTACCCTACTATGATTCGTCCCATTTTCGATTACAGTTGTCATTTGTATGAAACTGCCGCAAACACACATTTGAATAAATTAGAAACACAAAAAAATAAATGCCTTCGGCTTTGTTTTGGATATTTGAATTCTACACTTGTTAATATAATGGAAGTTGAGGCGATAGAACCACCTCTGAAATTTCGACTAGAGTTTTTAAGTGATAAATTTATTACTAGAGCCATAGGGAAGATGTAAACCTCCGAGATGTTGAATCGGGTTATGTCTTAGCGCAGGAAAAAAAAAGAATTAAAAAATAAGTTGTAATTTATTAAAAATTGCACGTTAGATTGTACGGATGATGATTGTATGGTTATTCCTCTAACTGTAAAAAATTCCTCTGATTGTTAAAACTGTTTGTCTATAAATTTGTCTGGCTAATTGGCTCGGCCAAGGCCATCAAACTAAAATAAAAAAAAATCAAGACTCAATGCAGTGACAAATCGGATTATAAACTTCTGTTTGTTATAGATTGTTTGCTTCATGAACAAAGTTCTTTTTCTATTTTTAAATTTTTGACATTTAAGGTGCTGTAAATCACTTTCTACCTTACAAATATAATGTGTTTAAAGAGATCACAATCACTGCAGAAAAATTTAACTGGTCATTGTTTTAATAATCTTAATGGTGTTAGTTTGTTGTAACTTGAAATGGTAATAACAGTTACAAAGAATAATCTAATTACTATTAAACTAGGAATAAGCCACAATTAAAGATAAAAATTTACTGTTTGTATTTTGAGAACGATTTCCGAAGCGGAAATTGAAACGGCAATAAACGTACTTTTATCTTTAATTGTGGCTTAAATTACTGTTTAATAGTAATTAATTTACAATGCTACGAGAAAATAGCTTCAGAACAATATAAAGAATAATCTGTTTTTATGCTTCTAGCAAGCTCCACAATTTTTATCCACACTTATTGATGGGCTATTTATCAATTTCAAAAAAAACTTTATTTCTTTATAATAACTACCAAATCATTTTTGTGTTAAAAATAACTGAAACCATGAATTTGTACCCTATAAAACTTTATTTTTAGCAAGATATAAAACATTAGTTACAAAAGATGGGTATAAATTATTTATAGTTAAAAATTTACAACTTAACTTAACAATTTAATACTAAAGTGTAAAAAAACAGAAAGTAGAAAACGAAAAGTTAGGTTATGTGTGTTAAACATTTACAATTTTAAATCAAATCAAAAGTAAACAAATTGTTTATAAAAGAAGAAAATGAAAAGTTAGGTTATATGTGTTTAAGAGGAATATAGGAAATAGAAATATAGTTTGGCAACGATGCACCTGATCATTGTGTGACGTCATTTCATTGTTATCGTAAAAAAACTATAGTTGTATACTGTTACCTCACCTACTTAATAAAATTTTAGCGAAAAAATGTATCGATCGCTCCATCCTCGTTTCACCTAAAGATAGTCTCGAAATGTTTGAGTATACATGATATGCAAATTGAGTTGTAAGAACACATTTTGGCGTTCAGCTTTACCATTATCCCACATAAGTGTACGAGACTTTAGGGAATAACTTTAGACTTGCGGCTGATATAGAGGCTTTCACTTTACTTAGGGAAAAATGTTGATCAAACAAGAGTAAGCGCGGAAATGTTGAAATAATTGGAAGCGAACTTCAAAAGCGTTGTTCTAGCAGTCATGAACCATGTAATTCCATGAGCGCAGATCAAAAGTAATTAGAAATAATTTTTTTTTGTTTTGAAAAGTTCAAAAAAATTTATTTTTTAGATCTGCAACAGATGGGGCCGATGTTATTACGGTGTTTTTAATACACTATTTTAGTTACAATGTTTAATATTCGCACTAATAATACAGAAGGTGATTTAGATGATAGAGACAAAAAAAAAGATTTTCCAAAACTAACGAAAAACTCTTCTTCTTCTTCTTCTTCAGCCTGTGTTCGTCCACTGCTGGACATAGGCCTCTTCCATTTGCTTCCATCGATTTCTACTTTTGGCAATTCTCATCCACTGCTTGCCCGCGACTTGTTTGATATCGTCTGTCCACCTCTTCTGCGGTCTGCCTACTCCTCGCCTGTTCTCTCTTGGTCTCCAGTTTGTTAATCTTTGTGTCCATTTTTCGGGATTATCTCGGGCAACGTGTCCGACCCATTGCCACTTGAGCCTTGCAATACGTTCTGAGACATCAGTAATTTTTGTTCTTTCACGAATGACGTTATTTCGAATCCTGTCTCTCAAACTAATCCCTAGCATGGCCCTCTCCATTGCTCTTTGGGTTGTACTGAGCTGCTCTAAGGTTTTCTTTGTGAAGGCCATGGTCTCCAGTCCATATGTAGTTACAGGCAAGATACATTTGTCATAAACTCTACGTTTTAGACACATTGGTATATCTTTATTCTTCAAAATAAAGCTTAATTTGCCGAAAGCTCCCCAAGACAGTTGTATGCGTCTTTTTATTTCGGCTATTTGATTTTCTTTGCCGATTTTAATGGTATGTCCAAGATATATATAGTGGTCTACATTTTCAAGACGGACGTTGTCAATAACAAGATTAGTTTGTAAATTACTCATTATTTTTGTTTTCTGAAGGTTCACTTTGAGACCTATTTTATTTGACTGCTGGTTTAATTCCTTCAACATTTGCTCCAGTTCCTTGATATCTGTACTAAATAATACTATGTCATCCGCAAACCTCAAATGACTCAAACGTAGACCATCAATGTTTAGACCTTTTTCCTCCCAGTCAAGCTGTTTGAATACATTTTCCAATGCTAAGGTAAAAAGCTTTGGTGAAATAGTATCACCTTGTCTAATACCTTTATCAAGGCGCATTTTTTTAGTTTTTTCGTCTTCATTGATTTTGATGTGGAATGTGGCCTGTTCATAAATGTTTTTAATGAGTGTAATGTACCGTGAGTCTATTCGAGCATCCTTCAGGGCTGACAAAAAGGACCAAGTCTCAATACTATCGAAAGCCTTGTGAAAGTCAATAAATGCCATATGTAAAGGTACATTATATTCTGTGGTTTTTTCTACTAGTGTTCTGATGGTTTGTAAGTGATCATTAGCGCCAAACCCTTTTCGAAATCCCGCCTGTTCAACCGGTTGATATAAATCAAGTTTTTGTGTTATGCGGTTGGTTATTATTCTTGTTAACAATTTGTATAAGTGTGACAACAAACTTATAGGTCTGTAGTTTTCAACATTAGTAGTATCTGTAACTCAATTAATCATTTTCTATTGCAGTTAAAAAAAAAACAATAATGGATAGTGTGTAACTAATATTGAAGAAGTATTTTTGTAGGGGAGAGTTTTTAGGTAAAAAAATACAAAAAATGTTTCATTATATTTAATTTGCAAACAAAAAAGTCAAATTTATACCTTTGTCCATTTTGAAAAGTAAAACAATTTAGTTAAATATATTTAAGTATTTTTTAATAAATAAATAAAATATTATATATTACATTCTGGCTGATTCTGCCCCCAGTGAGGTAAAATCAGCCAGGCCAAGGGGCACTTTAGGCCACAATGTTTTAAGATATATAGAAACGGCATTGTTGTAAGTTAAACAGTTTATTAAAAGAAACGTTATCAAACATTGTTTTGAACAAACAAAATATGGAAAAGTAAGAAAATTAGCACATCAAAAAAGAACTAATGAACTAAAAAACATTATTAACTATTAAAATAACAAAGATATTTACTTAACCGTAATTCCTTCAAAGTTGTAGTGTAATGTCACCGTCGAATCTCTTCGAGATTTAGAGAATTTGGTAAGTCTGGCATAGATACTTGATTTTTCGCAGGTTTCTGTTTCCTCTATTTGAGGAAAATAAAATTTATTAGAATTTTCCAAGCGCCGCAAATATTTGACAACATATTCATAATCAGATATTTTTTTAACCACATTTCCAACATAATAAACCACTATTGTTTTCAGTTCAAATTTTACTAATATGAAAGTGTCTTTTATGAGTTTCTCGTCGGAATCAAAAGATGCAAGACTTGCATTGTCATCCGAATCGTCACAAAAAGACTCACTTTCGATTCACTGCTAGAGCTGTCATCAAAAACTTTTTTTTATTTTTTTGAATTTTTGCTTTCTTTGCTTGTTCATCCCTATTTGTTAAGAATTTTTGTTTCTCTTCCGGATTACTGTCCTCTTTTTCTGATTTCACTTTTTCTTTTATTTTTTTTTTTCATTTTCTATTTCTTTCAATCGCTGTTTTTCAAGGGTTTCTGTATAAATTCTAGATTTTCCTTAGTTTGCTTTAATTTTTTTTAATCTTGACGTTTTTTGACTATTGAGAAAGGTCTTACATATACAGAGTCATCAAGGACTACGCCGACACTTTTTGAAGTAGATGACTGATTAACTATTTTAAAATCTGCATCTTGATTTGAGATATTTTCACGTCTTGACTCATTCTTATAGACCTTAGTGGCATTAAAATCTGCGTCACTAAATGCTTGTAAATTAAGGGTCCATATTTCTGGTTTTTCAAAGGAGCTTGTAATATTTTAAGGGAAAATGCCTCTAAAAATGGTTGTTTTGTAATTTTTGGGATATTTTTAACAGCAACAGATTTTCCGGGAATATTTATCATCCACTTATTTAAGGAAACAGAGCATTTACTCTTAAAAGGCCCATAAACTCCCACATCAAGTGGTTGGAGTTTATGGGAAGTATGCGGAGGAAACGAAAGCATTACTACTCCATGATCTCGCGGATAAAGTATTGCGTCTAGACTAATGTGCGACTCATGGTTGTCCAGCAGCAATAGACCCTATAAAAGAACACAAAAGAACCTCAGAATCTGATTCAAAACAACATCTCTGTAGATGTTGTCAACATAGCGGGGGCTTCTTGTAGCTGTGTAGCTTTTCCACGCTGCTACATATAAGATAACGATTGCCATGATGATCGCCAACATTCGTAATGTATAGGCACATCAAGAAAAGAAAAATACATATGAAATAGCGTATCGATCATATTTCTTATTTATATGATTACGTTATATCTAAAAATAAAATATCTAAGATTGACTATAAGATAAAATTATGTATATACAAAAGTACTAAGTATAATAGGTCACTTAAAGTGTAGCGAAAGTAGTATCAAACAAGACACACATGTTAACAATAGATTCGTGTTTTCTAAATATTAATTGTAGTAATTAAAGTGGAGAATTAATTTACGTGAATTATAATACATATTCTTTCGAGATTTTTTATGAATTAATTAATTTTAATGCCTCACAATTTCACTATGATTTCACAATCAAAGTGAAATGCTCCAAGCTGTAACACAATGTGGAATAGATCACCGTACATATCCCTCATCAGATACATCTATCAGCATGCTACAGCCTGTTTAAGACTTTATGAAGATACTGAGACCTTTTGTATTGAAAGAGGCGTTCGGCAAGGTGACAACATGTCTCCTAAATCATTTAAAATTTTGCTAGAATACGCTTGCAAAACAATAGATTGGAAAAAAAGGGCGTCAATATAGATGGAAAATTTTTAAATAACCTTAAATTTGCAGATGATATCGTTCTAATTGCAGACAGCTTTGATCAGGCACAGTTAATGCTTCAAGAACTCCATACTGTCACAAAAAGAGTGGGTCTTAAAATAAATTTTTCAAAAACACAATTTATGACAAATTTAGTCCACAACAAAAATATCTCAGTAGAACACAAATATATTGAGCTAGTTGACTCCTATAAATACTTGGGCCATGAGATGAGAATAAGTCGAGACAACCAAACAATCGAGCCGAAAAGACGAATAAACCTCGCTTGGGCTGCATTTGGAAAGATGAAGGATATTTTTAGGTCTAAGATTTCAATGTGTCTGAAAAGACAATTATTATTTAATCAGTGTATTTTGCCAGTGATGACCTACGACGCAGAAACCCTAACACTCACAAGAACAACAGTGAGTAAACTACAAGTTGAGGAAAGGGCAATGAAGAGAATAATGTTAGGGATTTGTGTTCGTGATATAATTAGATACACATATAATTACACTGTATAACAATTTATTTGACTACTAATTACACAATTTATCTATATGTGCGAACATTTTAAACGCTAGCGCGGGCTTCTTTTTGACTGATTTCCTCAATGAAAATTCCCGTTATTTATATGAAACCATTGGGACATCGTCAAAAGTTCGATGGCATTCGCGACGTAGACAGAGCGGCGAATTGTCTGTCAGGTAGGTAATACCTAGAAAAATCGTGAATGAACAGAATATTAGTAATAGATATGTTTACGGTTATTAATATGACTCATATATTTTTTTACGTAACACTACTTATACGCAAAAGATCAGGAGTAGCAGACGTTATTAAAAGGATAACAACACTAAAGTGGAACTGGGTAGGTCATGTAGCAAGATCAGTTGATGACCGGTGGACAAAAAGAATTTTGGAATGGAGACCCCGAATACAAGCTAACAGAAATAGAGGTCGACCCCCAACGAGATAGAGAGATGACAAAAAGAGTGACTACATGTTTGATTCAGATGGAGCAGAATCGGACTAAGTGGAAAAACATGCGAGAGTGGACGTGTTAAGCAGTGGACGTTAGAGGCTAGTTGTTGATAATGAATGTCTCATTACATACTGTCAAGCTATGGATATGTTGAAAAAGAAGTAAGAGATCAAGTACAAAGAGTAAATATATTAGCATGATGCTTTATTAACATTTTATTACGTAACTGACAAATTAACTTTGAGATGAAATCAAGAAACATGACTTGACGTAGCCAAACACACAGGATACTGGAAACAGCAGAAATAAAAATACTCAGAATAATTACCAAAAACATGCTGAACCACATAAGGAGTGACGAGATAAAAACAAAATGTAATGTAAGGGACAAATCACCATGAGGTAGAAGTATCGCATGAACGCGGAGAAGATGGACTGACAGTGTACCATAAAGGCAACTACTCACAAGTTAACAAGCAACACTGTTGGTTAAATAAAGGAAGCAGAAAAAGACAAAGAAAAAGATTTGAGACAGAAATAAAGATAAAATGTCCACATAATCATCAAGACTAACTAAATTATTTTAGACCAATCAGATATTAAAAAAATATATTTTGTTGCAAAATAATTGTCCCATAAATAATTTTAATTTCTTTCCATTTTTTATTTAACTTTGAAATGTGGACTTACCAATTTTGTTGCTAGAATTTAGCTTTAAACACCACAACATTTAAATTTACTTTTACGGTATAATGATATCCAAAGGGTTAGCCTCCGGGGATTATCCCCAAATGAATGAAACTTAAACCATTGTTATTTTTAGAATAACCCACAACAAATCTTTCATCATTTATAATTAATATACCCACGGGTAAAGTATACTGTAAAAAGCTTATAAAAACATAATGTAAATGAATTATTTAATAAGGTCTTTAAATATTCCTAAAATATGGGTCTCGGTTCATGAGTTTGAGATTGGGATCAACTTATTTAGGTGTAGTTTGTAATCAAATTACGATCTCACAATTATTGTACACAGAGGTTTAGATAACTTTGAATATTAAGAGATTTTATTAGCTCATTAATAATAAAACATTTTATAAGGAAACAAATAATCTGGTAAAAGGACAGTGATTCGACGTACTGATAATATAAAATTATTATGAAATATTATGATACGTTCCCTTAAAGCGCCGTTTTTCTTTTTAAGACAAATATTTTTTTAAATTGTAAAATCAAATAAAAGCTAATAAGTTACCTGATAGAAAAAAAACCCTAGATAATCTTTATTTTTTTCTTTTATGAGGTGGTATAGATTGCAGTGATCCATCAATGAAGACCAAAATTTTATGCTCAATCTAGAAAAGGAGATAAACTGATATGCGCAAATTATAGAGGCATCTTGTGCACAGCGGACAACGTTTTTTACTTATATGCTAAACAAACGGCTTCAACAGCTAACTGAAAACAATGTCAGGGAATATTAAACCGATTTTCTACAAGAAAGATCTACAACTGATAAGCTATTCGAGTAAAATAAATTCTAAACAAACCGTTGGAATAAGACATTCATGTTCACAACACATTCATAGATTTCATATAGGCCTTCGACTCAATTAATAGTATTACGAACATGCATTCAGCATGACCCATGTAATGGTTCCATCTCGAAGCATCTCAGGCATCGAGAACCATCCATAGATCTCTCGAACGCAAGAGAACAATCCGTCACGTATTTGAATTAGAATTAGAGGTGGGCATGTTCTAGAACATAGTAACTTTGGTATATATATGTAACGATGTTAGGAGTTAGATTGGTTGTTAAGATATTACCGAACTGTAAACTTATAAATAAATATATGTATATAAACTTGAACCGCTCGTTTTATTCATCACGCTACAATAGGCAAAAGTTATATAAAATATTACAGAGCTTTACATCCACCAAAAATACATTCGACTAGTAAATGCAACAATAAACTCGTCAATAGCAACTGTTAACTGAGAACTTTTTAATAGTCATAAGACTAAATCAAGGAGATAGGACACTATTCAACCTGACTCTTGAATATGTAATAAGAGAGTTTAATGTAGAAACAGGTTATATCCTAATAAATAAATTAATACAGCTTACCGCCCATGCCGATGATATTAGCATTATGTCTATTAGAACATAAGAGACAGCAGAAATATATTCATAATAAAAAATAGGGACATAAGAGACCGGACTAGAAATAAATATTCAAAAGACAGAAAAAACTAACACAGGCAAGAGCTAGGGAAACAGACGAATAGTTGAATTAAGGAATGATATTGAAACTGTAGAAAGTTTTACATATCTTTGAGTTGAAATATACACGGATGTAATGGAAAAACCAGAAATTCAAAGAAGAATAGTAAAACAAAGCTTACTTTTCACTCGATCATGTGTTCCGCTAAAAAAACACACTGGAGATAAAAAATCAGGGTATACAAAATTATTATCAGACCAATAGTGTGTTATGAATGCGAGACATAGGTTATAACAGAAGACACAAAACAGAAGCTAAAAGTCTCCGAAAAAAAAAGTTTCAAGGAAGTAATTTGGACCTATTAACGAAAACGGAGTATAGAGATCCAGATACAACCATGAACTCTACCAATTGTTCAATGATTCGATCTCAGAATTCATTAAACTTTGATAGGCTGGCTGCGGATAGGCATGGAGACCAATAGATTGCCAAAAAGAGTCCTAGAAAAGGCCACGGAAAAGGTGAAAGGATGAAATAGCAGCACCACAAAATTTGCTGGTCGTAAGAGCCTGGAGAAGATCGGCGCATGACCGGTAAGGTTGGAGGCACAGTTTGGAGGAGGCCAAGGCTCGATTTAAATTCACGAAAATATCGTGGATATATTATGTCACAAACAAAGATGTACTAAGGAACATTTTATTTTTCTTCTTCTTCTTTTTATATAGACCTGACTCTGTCTGTTCAGTATGTGTCTCCAGTAAGTTGCCATTCCATCGTTTTTATGGTCTTCCTACTGATCGTCTTCCTATTGGAGAACCATCTCTTGCCGTCTTTACTACTCTATTTGTTGTCATTCAGCTTATGTGATCGTTCCATTCTACTGTTCTATTTCTTACCCAGTTTTTAATATTCTCCACCTTGCATCTACGTCGTATATCTGTACTTGTAGCTCTGTCCCATAATGTCTTATTATTAATTTTTCTTAATAATAAGAGTGTCTTTATCTCTAATGTATCTAACATCCTTTTTTTCTTCTCTGTGTCAGGTCTTGTTGTAGTATTTGTCTAATGACTGTTTTGTAAATTCTGCCTTTCGTTTCTTGTCCGATATTTTTATTTCTCCATATTGTTCCATTTAGGCAGCCTGCGGTTCTGTTTGCTCTATTCACTTGATCTTCCACTTCGGTTTCGAGCTTTAAGTAGCTAGAGAATGTGATGCCTAGATATTTAAACTCCATCACTTGTTCTATTATCTGACCTTCCAGCTCCAGTTTACATCTTCGTTAATTTGATAATGTAACCATACATTTTGTATTTTTGGGGAAATTAACATGTTAAATTTTTTGGCGGATATATTAAATTATTGCATCATACGTTGTAAATCATCTTTACTTTCATAGAGTAGTATTGCGTGGTCTGCATAGCAGATTATTTTAAGTTGTTTTTCTCCCATTTGGTATTCTTTTTTGGTTCTAACTTTTTTATTATTTCATCCATAATCAGGTTAAACAATAAAAACTCTCTTTGTCTAACCTGTTTGCCAGCTTCAATGTGTTCGGTTAGTTTTTCTTCTACTTTTAATTTTATTGTGATGCTTTGGTAGATATTTTCGATTATTCCTAGAGGTATCTCTCTTGCATACAGTAAGTGGATAGCGTCTGTTAATTTGACCTGGCTAAATGCCCTTGTAAGATCCACGAAACGTAGATATGCCGGTTTGTTGTATTTTAATGATTTCTCTTGCACTTTCCTCATTATAAATATAGTGTCGGTGCATGATCTTCCCTACCAAAAAAAAGCAGACGAACACTGCTAGTGTTCATTCAATTTATTTGTGATCACATTGGTTGTTAATTTTCACGTGGTGTTTATTAAATTAAATCCCCTGCAATTTGCCAGATTCGATTTGTCTCCCTTTTTAAAGAGAGATATTAGTATTCTTGGTCTTCATTCTTGAGGCATTCTGTTTTTTATTATTTACATTATATATTACTTTAGAGGTTTGTTCGGTGTTCTGTCCTCTCCTGGTGATTTTCTGTTTTTCTATTTTCTTAATGCTTCTTTTACCTCTTCCTCTTCAATATTTATTTCTTCGTTTGTCGTTACCTCTAGCGTTGGTGGTTCATCATCGTCACCTTTAGCAAATGGGGATTAAAAGTAGTCTCCCCATGTTTTCTTTTAAATGTGTTTCGTTTTTATTAGTTTGTTCATCTCTTTTCTTTATCCTCTGATTATTTTCCATACTTCTTTTTGTGTTACGTAGAAGTCGTGTTCTATCGGTTTTGAGAAACTCTGCCAGTGTTTTTTTTATTTGTCTAACTAAAGTATTCGTTTCATTTCTGATTCGTTTATAGTGGTTTTATGCCTGTTGTGTTCTGTATTGCAAAAAGGTTTCCTTCTTTTCTTCAAATTTTGTCTTCACTTTCTCTTAAAACCATGGTGTTTTCTTTATTGATATCTTAGTGTTTCTTACTCTCCAAGTGATTTTGTTGCTGCGTTAATTTAATTATTTGTGAGTTTTCCCAGCTTTCCTTAATCCTAAATGCCTTTTTGTAGTATATAAAACAAATATACACATCGCAGTTAACATCCCTGCATCTTTGCATAAGCACTTGGACAGCGAATAGAGCCTCTCGGATCCCTAAGGAATCGCGGAATCCAAACTGCGTCCATGATACTTGTTCTTCGCATTTTTTTATATTATGCCGTGTATCACTTTCAAGAACGTTTTAAGTAAGTGGCTCATTAAGCTAATTGTTCTGTAGTCTTCACATGTCTTGGCATTTACTTTTTTTGGTATGGTCACGAAGGTCGACTTTAACCAGCTTTGGGGTATTTTTCCAGTTACGTATATGTTGTTGAATAGAGTTGTTATCCATTTTATTCCCTGTTCATCCATAAGTTTAAGAAATTTTGCACAAAACTCGTCAAGCCCTACCGCTTTACCATATTTAGTTCTTTTAATTGCTGACGTGACTTCTTCAATGGTAATCGGGGGTCCCGTTTGGCATTCAGTGTCTTCAATGGTAGTCTGCCTTTCATCTGCAAAAGTTACTTACACATAAATCTTCCAAGTGTCTAGTTTTTCTTCCACGGTTAACAGTTGTTTGCTTTGGTTATCTGCCAAACACCCAACTCTTCTAGGTTTGTATAAGCCTGCGGCTTCTTTAACTTTTTTGTGCATATTAAATGTATCGTGTTTATGTTGCAATTGCTGTAATTCCGAACACTATTTTCTTAGATGTATATCCTTAGCTATTCTAGTCCTCTCTTCCATCATATTTAGAATCTCATTTGTCATCCACGATTTCTTCTTAATTTTTGGTGGTTTGAGAAATTTCTCTCGTATGTCTTTTGAAACTGTATGTAACTTTTCTAGCTCCTGGTCCATTACATCCGATTGAATAACGGTATTCAAATTGTTCTGTATATACCGTTTTACACTATGTTCTGTGTGTTGGTCTTTTATTAGCCTGATGTCGAATTTTGGATTGACACTACGTCTAACCTTCTTTAGCCTGAGCCTTATTTTGCCAATCGGTGGGTTATGGTCTGATTTGATATCAGCTTCTGGGTATGTCTTGACTGATGTTATGCTGTTCCGGAATCTATTATTAATCAGAATGTAATCTATTTGATTTCTCACTATGCGGCCTGGAGTATCTTGAGGTGATTTCCATGTGTATTATCTTCTGTGTCGGAGTTTGAAGTAAGTGTTAGTAATCACAAACTCTTCTTCTGCTACAAATTCACCCAGTCAGTCTCCTCGCTCATTTCTTTCTCCAAATTTAAATTGTCCTATGAATTCTCCCGATTGTCCCTTACCAATTTTGGCATTTAGATCACCCATAATTAAAGTTAATTCCTTTCTGGGGAGGCGTTTTAAGGTGTTCGTTAGTTCGTTATAAAATGCTTCACTTATCTCGTCTGGTTTGTCAGCTGTGGGGGCATATACCTGGATAATGTTAGATGTAATTGGGTAGGTATTAAGTTGAAGGAGGAGTATTCTTTCCGATATAGGTACAACGTTTTTAACATGTCTGGCAGTTTCTTGATTTAAGATTATACCTAACCCATTTTCGTGTCTTCCATTAGGGTTACCTGAGTAATAGATATGATGATCATTAATTTTACATTGCCCAGAGTTCGGCCATCTCATCTCACTTATTCCCATTATGTCTATTGATAGTCTATCCATCTCCTTGATTGCATTATGAGTCTTGCCTGCCTCATATAATGTTTTAACATTCCATGTGCAGATCGTGAGGTTTATCTTTCCATTATAATGGCAAGGATTTCTTCTGCTGGCGACCGAGAAGGCCTTGCCGTCTTGTGATTGTCCTTATCTGCCGGATCTTGGTATCCGAATTCCATGATCATTAATATGGTTTCTATGATTTGTCGTAGCCATGTTAATTGTACTAGGGGTACTCTCCGAGTCTTTAATGCAGTGGTTCGTCGTTGCCTTCTGCATCTTTATGCCGTTGACTGTTACGTTGTTAATAGGTCAATTCGCCTTTGAGACCGATTTACCAATCTCAGGACAAAAAGGTGTCCTTCCACTTATCAGCTCATCCGCCCGAAGCCGTTGGCCAATAAGTGGGGGGATTGCTTATACCGGCAATCTCTCGGACGTCAGAGCCTCGTTTGTTATCTGGCAGGATGCACCGAATGGCCAGGATCAGACCATTACACGGGCAGGTGAGGTTGACATTTGGATAGGAGAGGCTATATGTTGCGCATCTCTACTCCTTACATCCCATATATAATATAATCTGTCATATATCTTTGTCCACCAGAGTGTTATTAAATGTATATTTGTGGTCGTCTTTGTGGTCAAAAAATGTGTTGTTTATTCTTAGTTCGTTATTCATGCAGAAGTTGATCATCAGTTCTCCATTTTCGTTTTTAACATTCTCGCTATGTTTTGGAACTGGGAAACATGAATAAAGAAATAAATTTTTAAATACAATTAAAAAAAAATTGGAATATCTCGGACATATTACACGTAGAGAGAAATACACCTTACTCCAACTAATTATGCAGAGAAAGATCCAAGAAAAGAGAAGCATAGGGAGCCGTAGAATGTCATGGCTGCGCAACCTGAGAGAGTGGTACGGATGAACATCAAATGAACTTTTCAGAGCAGCCGTCTCAAACGTTCGAATAGCTATGATGATTATCGACCTCCACACCGGAGATGGCACTTGAAGAAGAAGAAGGCTAGATTTGGGCTGTAGCGACGTTGGAGAGAAAAATTATTGATAACGTACCATGTCGTATATTTTTTCGTGACAAAATATTAACAATTCCTAATAGATTAATTAATCATCATATTGTAACTAAATGTACATAATTATGTTTCTTTTATAATATATACATTATCAAAAAACATGTAGTCTCTTATTTAATAGAAAGACATATTGCAATTAGTGCTAGTAATAATGGGAATTAAATCACGTTTTAGGTTAATTCCCTGTACTCTTACTCATCGAAATATGCTTTTATCTTCATTAGAGGCTTTATTTAATATTCATAATTATATCCCGAGGCAGCTATATTTCAGCTAAAATCAAATTGAATCTATTACGGTATTTTTTAAGTAAAATGAACCAACTTCAGGGAGAGATTGCAATAAAATAATCGATATATTAATTAACCCTCTAGCAGACGAGTGAGGCCTGGCAGGCTTCACTTACATAAAAGTTCAACATAAACTTTGTAATTTTTTATTGATAGAATTAAAACTCCACGTACCTTTTCTATCGATAAAAGTATATTTCCTCAGCAAATTTAAAAATAAAAAGATACACGAAATTTAACATATACTGCTAATAGTTTTCAATTTTTTTTATCACCTTTATCCATCTTGATAGAAAATTACCTCTGTAGTTTTCCTAAATTAAGTACAATCATCAAGGAAAATAAAATTTCTATAGTTGGCTGTATACCATAAATTACAAAAGTTTTATTTACAAATCCTTTATAAAAGGTATATAATTAAAAGACCCTTTTGGGCTACGTGACAATAGATCGTTTTCAGACTAACAAGTCCATCATCAGTGTATTTACCTGAAATAAGTATTACCACTTTGATAAATACAAACGTAAAGATCCAGGCCAGTAAATATGTGTTACCTATTTCTTAACAAGATAGTGTAGTTTTCAATAGATACCCTACTTACTTTTGTTCTATTACGAACGTCTTCATAGAAGTACTAAATTTAAACCTATTTTTAAAAACTTTATTACAGCTTCACCTCGTAGAGGACCAAGCTCTGCTGTTTAGACTTCCTGCACTGAGTATATCCATATTAATTTTATAGTTCTACCATTGACTGTGGATTCAACTGAACTACTTGGATTATAAACCACTTATATATTTTGCTTTCAATTTTGATTTTAATTTTTAGTATTTAAATTGCATCTTTTCTCATTCTTCTTTTCTACAGTACTGATAGTGTTTGGTAGACCATTTTATTGTAGTCAACTACCCACTGTCTAAAATATTGTTTAGTCTATTTCTTGCATTCATACTTTATGTCGACTTCAGTTGCCCTCAAACTAATACCCTTATTATTATAGATAGGTTTGAGTGTGGGATCTGGATTATTCAATCTACTTAAAAAAATATTCTATATAATTTTTATATTTCATCAGTTGATTTCCTATAGTAGTGTCAATTGGACCTTTGGTCAATACTTAGTTTCATAGAATTTTGAATGGTGCAGATCTCATATCTATGATTGTAACTGCCCACCCATGTTTTCATTTGTCACATGTCACCTCAACATTTCCGTTAGGTTAGACCGTGAGCCATTCTGTCTCCGGCTTCCATAGACAATGTAGCATCGCCTATTTTCAAAAAATTTTAAAGTGTTTGTTCGTCCTTGTGTAGTGTATTGTAATGTTCCAATTTATGTTTATGACATTTTACTCTTATCGGATAGGCCGCAATTGACGAAGTAAGTCTATAAACGTTAATCACATACAATCTTTTATCAACCATAAACTTCGAGTTTTTTATCGAAGTTAATTAATTTCTTTATTTAAGAAAAAACGTTTCTTGGCTTATTTCAGATGCCCCTGAAGATGATCTAGTGATCGAAAGTACTTGGGCAAGATTAAATTAATACTGTGTTCGATATTTGCCTTTTATATTATCAAAGTTCATTTATTTGAGCATTTAACCTTATATCAATATATTTTAAAGCAAAGTCGTTGGAATATACCATTGAATTAGATCAAATTATAGTACAGTAAAAGCAAAATATTATATGTAGAAATATGACAATAAATACAACATATTTTCCCAAACACTTTTATGATATATAAATATTAAACCTGGACCCTAATCAAGGCAACTATAAAGAAACTGACCAAAACAGAAAAACCAATGTAAAGAGCAGTGTTAGGTATACGACTGTCAGACTGGTTAAGATCATAATAAAAGTCCATGATAACCAAACAAAAATTGCAAAACTTAAATGGGACTTTAAAGGCCGCACTACGAGACAAAATATTGGAATGGCACAATACAACATTGGATACCTTACAAAGATAGAAGACCAAGAGAACGACCACTGATAATATTGATAGATAGTATTAAAAAAATAGCCAGAATATACTGGAAGTGTGTTGTTTAGTATAGAGATGAATGAAAGGAGTTGGAAGAGACCTATTGTCAAAAATGGACAAAAGACGGCTAAGACAAACAAGAGGAAAACAAAATAAATTCGTACAAAAGATAAAAAATAGCAGACTTCAGTAAAGATGGAGTGTTAATTTAAAATATGATTTAAGAAGAATGTGGTAGAGGAAGAATGAATCACAGGATAGAAAAATACAAAAAGAAGTCGTCAAGAAATACTGCAAATACTTATAATATAAGTGTAATAAGTTCTTAGTTTTAAAATATATATTAATACATAATAAATAAATAAAATTATAATCGTCTTTGGCTCTACAACCTTGGATAGGTCTTGGCCTGTTCAAGAAATAGTCTTCATTCCCCCTATCTTTCGACGTTCCTTTTCAATTTCTGACCCCTAGATTCATCAAGTCATCTTCGACTTGAGCTTTAAATCTAGGTCTTAGCCTGCCTCTCTTTCTGGTTCCTACTGGCTCTTGGTAAAATATCTGTCTTAGGAGGTCTTCAGTGTCTATTCTTTCAAGGTGTCCAAGCCACCTTGGTCTATTAATTTTAATAGACCGGATGATGTTGTATTTTTCATAAAATTAATAGAACCCAAAGTTGTAGCGCCTGAACCATATCCCGCTTTATTAGACTCCTCCGTATATGTGTCTAAGTATTCTTCTTTCAAAGCGGCCTAACAGTTCTTCGTCGCTTTTTACCATAGTCCATGTCTGTGAAGCGTATGTTAGGACAGGTTTAATAAGAGTTTCATATATTAGTTTCTTGGTTTTTCTGCTAATTATGTGTGATGTTAAGAACTGCTTTAGTTCAAAGTAAGCTCTGTTCGCCAGGTATATTCTTCTCTTAATTTCTACGCCTACTAGGTTGCTGTTATTAAGTTGTGTTTCAAGATATATAAACTCCGAGACCCCTTCGAATGTGTGTGCTTTTGTCACCAGATCGTATGGTGCCGCTATTTGTGTGCTGTTCGTGACCTTCATGTATTTGGTTTTGGATACGTTGTCCTGCAGTCCCATTGTCTTCGCGGCTTTTTCTAATGTTTAAAAAGCCTGTATCAGGTCTCTTTTTGTCCCTGTTAATATGTCAATATCATCTGCGTGGGCCAATATCTGTATAATTCTATTGATGATCGTACCTCTGGTTGTTATGCCTGGTTTCTCTATGGCTCTTTCTAGCGCGATGTTAAACAATAGGCACGATAGACTGTCTCCCTAGCGTAATCCAGTATGTGTTAAAAAAGACCTTGACACTCTGTTTTGTACCTTGACTTTGCACGCAACTTTCGAAAGAGTTGCGTTTACCAATCCTATTAGATGCGACGGAATATCTAGTTCTGCTATGGAATTATAAAGTGCGCTTCTGTCTACACTGCCATAGGCGCTTTTAAAATCTATGAAGAGGTGGTGGGTATTAATTCCATATTCATGTCTTTTCTAAGGTTTTTCTGATAAGGAAAATCTGATCAATTGTTAACCTTTCTTTTCGGAATCCATATTGGTATTTGCCTATTTTTTCATTAGTATATACTAGTAAACAATCATAAAATATATAAGCCAATACTTTGTAAGTCGTATTTAGGATGGTAAAGCCTTGATAGTTGTCATATATTAGTGGATTCCCTTTCTTGTTAATAGGTATTATAATATCTACGTTCAGATGTCTGAGACAAATGGATGCAACAAGTTTTATAATGTATTTTTTCAGGGCGTTTGCTCCATACTTGAACAGCTCAGGGGGTATACCATCTTCTCCCGTGGATTTCTTCTTCTCGTTCCATGACCGTTATTGATCGTTGGATATCATGTTGGCTACCATATTCGCTATCGTGACTTTATTGACAGCAGCTCTAAATGATTTTGTTGTTTTTAAACCTTTTTATTGCCTTGGCAACTTCTTCTTCTGTTGGTATATTATTTTTCTTCCTCTTATCGTATACTTATCCACTGTGGTCATTTATGTCAGTCACTTCTTGGTTGTCTATATTTATTTTCTCAGCAAAATTCTTCGCCCATCTCTTTACTATTTAATCCTGTTCATTGGTCATTTCGGCTTCCTTACTTTTTATTATGGTTATTCTAGGTTTAAATTCTTTTCTGTGGTGGTTCACGTTTTTATAAAATTTTCGCTCTTCGCTTTGTGAATTGAGCCTTTCTAGTTCCTGTAGCTGGTTTTATAAATGTAGTTTTTTCTTTTATGTAAGTGTCTTTTTCTCTGCTTGTCACATCTGTTTGTACTCCTCTTGATTTTGTCTTGTTCTTCTGTTTTGGAGTTTCCCATACGCCTGATTCTTTTTTTGAGTTGCGTGTGCGCATTCAGTATCATACCATTCTGTCCTCTTCCTTTCTTGTTTTTTCTTTTCTACAACTGTTGTTGCTACTTGTTTCAGGATATTTTCGCACTCATTCCAGTTATTATCTATGTTTTCAACAGTACTACTCATTTGGTCTTCTAGTTTTTCTTTAAGTTTCTGTTCAAATTATCTAATTATCTCAGGGTTTTGTAGTCTGTTTACCTCGAATTTATCTTCTTTGCATCCTTTTCCTTTGTTGCGTTAGAGATTCCTGCCCTTAGTTTAGCCTGAACCAGGTAGTGATCGGAGTCATTGTTTGCTCTACGTCTGGTACGTAAATTCATAACATAGCTGTAATGTCTTGCGTTTACAACTACATGGTCAATTTGATTGATTGTGTTACCATCTGGGCTAACCCAAGTGCCTTTGTATACATTTTTACGCTTAAAGCATGTGCTGACTATCGCTATATTCATTGAGGCGTGTTCCATTATTGTTCGACTCGTTTTGGAGGCTATATTTTCCAATAGTGGGTAGGTAATCGTTTTCTTTTCATATTTTGGCGTTGAAATCTCCACGTACTATTTTTATATCATTTCTAGGGCAATTCCGTATTATTAACGTAAATAAATTAATTAATGAAATCAAGAAATAAAATTAATACATAATAATCACCTAATTGTTAATGTAATAAACAAATTAAAGCACTAGTCCTACAATACTTTTTAAGCTATAGTGTATTTTTATGTATGAGAGAGTAATAAAACAATAAATTATCTATGCAAATCCCTAAACTGTTGATACGGGTGACTCAATGAAAAACAGATATTTGTCAACAAGTTTACAGAAGTATATAGGAAAACAATTTTAAATTGAATATGACCACCAGGTATAAAGGTTGGAGCAGAATAGAATACAATAGTTGTGAGGGTTACTAATCCCTAAATAAGGTTGCCAGTGTCGGAGTGATGGAGGTTAACAGGTACTAATGAATTTGCAAGAAATGTAAGATGTTTATTTTATTGGTTATATATAACCAATAAAAGTTTAATAAGTACCTACCTATTTGCAAAATAAAGTTTAATTCTTTAGATAAAATAAAACGTTTTATTTTATCTGAAATTAGTGCATTCCACGAAGTAAGGGTTTCAATAATCAAACATTTAATTCTTTAATTCCAGGAATCTACGACAGTAATTGACTAGATAATTACATTCTAAACTTATTCCACAGAAAACGTGATAGTGGGTTTTTCGATTTTGTAGGAAGGTCCAAGTGGCGTATTCAAAATTCTTAACAGTTCACTAAAAGTAGGTACTTCAGTTGCAAGGTGCAATTTATTGTGTATACTAGTGTTATGGAAAATTTATAAGTGCCGTGTAAACGCCGAAAAATTGGTCCTTTAACAGTTAATGAAAAAACATTAATATTTAATTGTTTTAAATCATTTAAAGACAAACGTTTATGTGAAAGTGTTGATGAGACCGTTGAGTTAGTTAGCAGTACACTTGGTGTTGAAAAATCTACGATTTACAGAGTTAATAAAGAAGAGAAATGTGGTAGTTTTCAAATGCCACGTAATGCTTTAGGGAAACCAAAATTTCAAATAAAATATCATTTTAAAGAAGGACTTCGACGGAAAGTGCATGAATTCTTCTTTAGACAAGAATTTCCAACATTGGATAAAGTTCTTGTCTCAGTTCGAGATGATAAGGATTACCCAGAAATGAGTCGAAGTACGTTATGGAAACTTGTAAAAGAAATAGGCTTCCGCTGGAAAAAGAATCCCAGAAAGTCTATTTTATTAGAAAGAAGCGATATTGTCATATGGAGAAGACATTTTCTAAGAACCATAAAGGAAATGAGAAACCAAAGAAGAAAAATATTTTATCTTGATGAAACATGCATCAACAAGGGTCATACACCAAATAAATTTTGGCAGGATGAAACTGTTACAAGTCAAAGGCACGCTTTTGTAAATAACTTATCTACTGGTTTAAACCCACCATCAGGAAAGGGACGCAGGCTGATAATAGTACACATTGGCAGTTCAGACGGTTTTGTTGAAGGTGGTTTATTAACTTTTTAATCAACTCGTACCGGTGACTACAATGAAGACATGAACGCTGATGTTTTTCAAGAATGGTACGAACAAATGATAGATCTTCTTCCTAAGAACTGTGTAATAGTAATGGATAATGCAAGTTATCACTCCAGACTTATAGAAGGACTGCCCACAACCAAGTGGTTAAAAAAAGACTTGCAGCATTGGCTGAGTTCAAAAAATATTACGTACCATCCCGGATCTATAAGAAAGGAACTTTATTCGTTGTGTGCCCTTCATAAAGAAAAATTTAAAAAATACGAAATTGATAAAATTGCCAAAAATCGTGGAATGACAGTACTTAGATCCCCACCATATCATTGTGAATTAAACCCGATTGAACTGGTATGGGCACAGATAAAGAGTGAAGTTTCAAGAAAAAATACCACTTTTAAAATTCATGATGTTAAACAGTTGTTTTTGGAGGCCGTAAATAATGTAAAACCTGAAAACTGGGAAAAGGTAGTAAATCACACTATTAAAGAAGAGGAAAAAATGTGGAAGCTGGACAATATTACTGATAAAATGATCCAGCCAGTTATTATAAATCTTGGTTCTGAAAGTTCATCTTCTGAATCTGATTTGGATTTGTAACAAGTAGCTGTAAGTTTTATATTAATATTTTTATTCATCTATTTAACATACCTTAGACGGTTTTAAAAACTCTTTTTCTCTTTTGTAATTTTTAAAAATTAAAAAAATGTGAATTTTTTAAAACACTTTTTAATGTAGGCCAGTCAGTTCTAATATAGTGTGTGATAAAAGAGGTCACTTTTGTTTACATACACATAACACTTTATAACACTGAAATAATTCATTTATTTTTTACAATTATTCAAAGTAATTTTTCAATTAATCTTGAGCACGCCCATGGAGTGATCGGAGATACCAGTTAAAATTATGCTAATTACTCTCTCGTTCATAAAAATAAACTACAAATAAACTATAGATATTGAATTTTAATTCATCGTAATGGATTCACTAACAAATTAGTTACGGCAGTATATCAAAGAATTTTTATCTTCAATTTATAACTACTCTTTTATTGTTTCATAAAATCAATACTTAATTGTTTAATCGCAACAAAAGTGTCAAATGGGCCTTGGTTCGTATGATACGGTTTTTTGTCTCCAAATAAATGGACTTTAATTTACTACACCGTTGTCAGTTAACTAATTGTATTCTCTTTTTAGTGCAACATCGATATTGATGTATAGCTTGCGGAAAATTGACTCTGAAAGCGACAACGATCCTCTCCAATTGAATTGTTTGTTTTTGTTAAATTATTTTCACGCCCAAATAGCAATATGCTTTATTACGTGTGGAAAAGAGTATTGATATTAATGTTTAAAATTCATCATGGACGAGTTTGTAATTTTCCTATACCGTACATTCGCTTTTATTGAAAGCATTTTGTTTTATATTAAACTAATTTTTGATTAAAAAGTATTTTGTTTTTAATAAATTAAATTTAATAAAATGTTCCAAGCGAAGCTTTGATAATGATTCATTGATTTTTCTCTATAGTAAAATGCAAAACAGATTGTAACCGAAGAAGAGCAGAACTTCCCGACACAAAAAGTTTAAAGAGTCAATTTACTCAATAATTCAGTTGCTTAGATATAAATCAGAAGTTATATGCCTATTTCGTTGATTTTGAGAAGGCGCTTAACAGGGTGCACCATAATCGGCTTAAAAAAATTCTATTAAATAAAAATATAGACAGTAGAAACATTAGAATCATATGTAATCTCTATTGGAACCAAACAGCTACAGTAAAAGTTGAAAATGAACTGACCGAGGATATCCGGATTCGCCGTGGGGTCCGCCAAGGGTGTATTTTATCACCCTTGTTATTCAATTTATGCAGTAAAGCCATTTTAGAATTACCGCTTGCCGAGGTTAGTGAGGGCCTTATAATAAACGGTGAGCCACTTAATAACATAAGATATGCTGACGAAACCGTCCTTCTGACAGGAATACTAGAAGAACTGCAACACCTTGCTGAACAACTAAATATATATGTCTCACTAGTAAATGATTCCCTTGAAAAAGGTACATTCCCTAACTGCCTAAAGACTGCCATCGTTATTCCCCTTCTTTAAGGTGGAGAAAAATCTGATGCCTGCAACTATAGACCCATTGCCTTGTTACCAGCACTATCAAAAATTATTAAAAGGCTTATAAAAGTTCGACTTATGCCCGTTCTCCTTAAACATAATATTTTGTCGCAAAATTAGTTCGGCTTTCTGTCTAATGTACTAGTGATGCCATGTTTTCTGTGTTACATGAGGTATATCTATCACTAAATAGTAACCTCTTCTCCTCCACCGTTTTCTGCTACTATTCCAAAGCCTTTGACTGCGTAAATCACGACATTCTATTAAAAAAATTAACTTTCTATGGAATTCGAGGTGTGTCTTTGAATTGGTTTAAAACTTACTTGGTAGGTAGGAAACAATTGGTTAGAATAAAATACACCGAGTCTAGTTGTAAAGATATTGAGTGTGGAGTACCGCAAGGTTCAGTATTAGGTCCCATTCTTTTTTTACTTTTCATTAATGACATCACTTACTTGAAAATTAAAGGGATAATTTTTCTATTTGCTGATGATACCAGTATTACTTGGAGCAACTGTAATATTTCAACGCTTCATTCAATTATAACCGCTGATTTGCTTATAATCAAGGCTTGGTCAGACTCCTACTTACTTAGCTTTAACGTGGATAAGACTGTAGCATTATCTTATAAAGGAGTCATTTAACCCTTGCTTTTGAATGAGAGCCAAATCAGTATCGTTAATTTTGTAAAATTTCTAGGTATTCTTATCGACAGTGATCTTAAATGGTCTTGCATAGTGACTCATTAAGAAAGAAACTAGCCTCAGCTTGCTTTGCAATAAGATCTGTTTCGAAGGAACTAAATTTATCTTCTGTCGAAATGGCATATTTCTCATTGTTCGAGTCCTATCTTCGATATGGGCTTCCATTTTGGGGTTCTAGTACAGCGGCCCAATTTGAGACTATATATAAGTTGCAAAAAAGAGCAATTCATTATCTATTTGGTCCCGAACAAACAACTCATTGCAAGACCTACTTAAAAAATCACGGAATTTTGACGCTTCCCTCTTTATTTATTTTGGAAACGGTTTGTTTGATTCGCAAGCATCTAAACATTTTTCCCGATAGACCTGATCATGGCTACTTCATTAGAAATTCGGATTTTAACGTTTATTTGCCGATCCCGTCCACTCAGCTAGTAAAAAATTCCATTCTATATAGTGCAAAAAAACTATATAATCACCTTCCAAGAGAAGTTAAATCCGCAACATCTTTCATTAAGTTTCGTAAGATGATAAAAATCTATCTGTCTGAAAGACCATATTATTCAGTTGACGAGTTTCTTAGTGTATAACAAAGAAACAAAATTAGTATAATAGTTTATAATTACATTTGAGTGTCTCAAGCAGTGGCTACAATTTGTTTCATTTGTTGTTGTCTGTACAAATTATGTAAGTTATACAATAATTTTACTAATTTAAAATTGTATTTTTTTTTATTATATTTGCTTTGTTTTATACTTTTTGTACTATTTGACGGATTTTGTTTAGCTTTGTCCATAAAATTGTTAAATTATAGACTAAAAATAAATTTGAAGAAAACCAAGTTCATGGTATTTACAAAAGCACAAAACATCAAAGTTAAGCTAATACTAGATAATACAGAAATTGAACAAATATCATCGTACAAATACCTTGGAGCATGGATCACAGAAGATACTGATCAGACAAAAAAGAAATAATAATGGATAATAATGCTTTGATGTTATTTATATTTTCTCCACCCTTTTGTATGGGGTTGAAGCTTGGACACTTAAAAAATCCAACATTAAAATCGTAGATGGATCGCAAAACAAACGAACAAGTACTCGATCAACTAGGAAAACAATGCGAAGTTTTAAATTCCATAAAAATGAGAAAATTGGAATACTTGGAGCATGTCATGAGAGGTGAAAAAGACGAACTACTAAGGAATATAAATCAGGGTAAAATCAAGGACAGAAGAAGCGTAGGAAGACGTAAAATCTCGTGGCTACGCAATCTCCGTGAATGGTTTGGATGTAGTTCAATTAAACTATTTCAAGACTCACAATACTCGAATATAATAGATGTACAGTGGAGAGAAACAGAATGTATGTAAAGAAAAATAGGGGTGAACCCTCTGACTGCGCGAGAGATGATCGTGAAGATGACGAAAAGTAATGAGACATGGAATAGTGTTCACAGTTACCTCCGAAGATAGTTAAAAAAAAGAAAAAGAAGAGAAACACTTGATCAACGACAGAGATAAGATCTAAGTAAGAAGAAAGTGTTTTAAAAATATCGTCAGCCTTACAGCGGCAATCCCACTTTCAGAGTACGTTATTTGCGACAGTCAACTGCGTGCAACTAGAAGAGGATGGTTTTAGTTGGTAGGAAGGATAATACATACCTGAATATTTGGCACTCTTATCTCTAGTACTTTAACTTAAACTAAAACCCCAATTTTAAGGACTCACATTATAAGGACTCAAAATGGAGGTAGCATAACAAAAAATTTTTTGGCTGTACCATATTTTTTTTTTGATAAACTTTTTTTTCTTTTCTTTTACGCCAGATTTGAGATTTTTTTCACCTACTGTCAAAATTTAAAGAAAATCCAGGCATATAAAAATAATTCTAATGAGAAGATGTTCTTATCCTGTACTAGAAACTTAAATTTTGTGTTATTTTGTCTAGCATTGTAAAGCTCTTAGTTAACAAAATATTGTATGTAAATTTATATTTTGATCTTGTTGTTATTGTAACATTAATTATTAAACGAATGTTTTGGGAGATATCAATAGAGTAAACAAACAAAAGGCGGAGCTATCGTGTTTCATGGCAATTTATTTCATGGAAATTGCATTTGAATGTTCTAAGCACCTCTAAAATAAAAGTTTCGTAACAGTAATGTAACATTGGATGTTCTAATAAGTTGAAACGTAGTTCAGCAAATGCAGTTAACCTTTCAATTACACTGGTTAATCACCAACAATGGCTAACTTCCGGCAATTTCTCAAGAATTACAGATACCAATGAGAACGTTTCTGCAGTGAATTATGGACAGGCAAATTGCTTCTATAGAGTGTTAGCATACCTATAATTTATACCAAAGGAGAAAAAACTTTATGAATAATTTAATAAATTTTCTTACGTAAAACGTATTACTTGGCTGCTAAAATTAGTTGTGTTAAATTAGTGGTGTTAAGTTATACCGAAAGACCCAATAGCTTTCTAAAGCTGAGGTAAGTTACACTAAGAAAATTTAATTTTTTACATAATTTTCTTATAAAGTAACATAAAACAAAATATAGTTTAACATTATAAATATTTAACGCCTTTCCTTCAAGAAGAGAAGATGTTAACCTACTTCTTGAAGATCTTTCTAACTGTTTAATTCTGAAGCTGCCTCTAGTTAATTTCCTGGGAGGTAGACTGCCAACTATGCCTTCATCTTTTAGATGGTCTTCCGGGAGGTCTTGAATCGGGCAGGTTGTTTTCTAAGGCAATTTTTGGGGGTCTATTCTCATCCATTTGTCTAACATGATTGTACCACATCCTCTTACGCTGTTTTCACCAACTTACAATATATTGAATTTTACACTGCTCTCAAACTTTTTTTTCTTGTCTGTCTTTTCTTGTTTTGTCCACTATTGTTATTAGAATTTTCATTTTGGTAACCCTTAGCATCTGTTTAGTTTTCTTGTTATCTTCGCACACTGCTATGCCATATGTCATGATCGGTCGTATGCAAGTCTTGTAGATTCTAATTTATTTTACTATCTGTGCGCATATACGGATTTGACCAGACTACTTCCCGCAGACATCCTGATAATGCGAATGCTTTATTGATCTGACTCCTTAGGCCCTTTACTGGGTCGTGTGTGCTTGATATATCTATATGCTTAATATATAACACACCGTATCAATTCTTGTCTTGCCCATTCTGTATCCGAGATTAAGAGATGTTACTTTGTTTATACCATGCTAAGCAGTGTAGTGATCATCGCACGATCAGTCTGATGAGCCATACCTTAAAAATATTCCTCAAAATAATTCACCATGAAATTTACAGAAAATTGGAAGAAGATATCGGGGAAACTCAGTTTGGATTTAGAGTGATATGGAACTCGCAAAGCATTATTTGCCTTTAACATCTTGACACAGAGGTCTTTGAATGTAAATCAAGATGTATTTACTTGTTTCATTAAACAAATGAAATTCAAATTAAAAAAGGAGTTAGACAAGGATATGTGCTGTCACCAATGCTATTTAATCTCTATTCGGAAGAAATTATCAAGAAAGCATTGGAGGAAGAAGAGATGGGGATAAAAGTTAACGACCAACAAATTAATAATATTAGATACGAAGATGATACGGTCTTAATGGCGGAGACAGTAGAAGACCTGCAAGCCATTTTAAACAAGGTAGTCACAGCTAGTGAAGAGAAAGAGTTAACAATAAATGTCAAGAAGATTAAATTCATGATTATTTTGAGAACAAGTGTTAACAACAATGACATCACAAAAAAAAAATAAACACTAGAATTGAAAAGGCTCGAGCTGCTTTTGTTAATATATTATATACATACATTCTGAGAGGTCATGAGATTAACTTAAACCTGAAAATGAGATCGATTAGATGCTACATCTTTTCGGTACTGCTGTACGGAGTAGAGACTTTGACTTTAAACAAGAGTAATACCAATTAACTAGAGGCCTTCGAAATGTGGATATATAAAAGAATTTTGAAAATACCTTGGACATACAAAATAACAAATAGTGTAGTTCTTCGAAGAATGAACAAAGAACATATACATATACCTAGGACAGCTAATAAAGCTGAACAGGGACAATCCAACAGAAGAAATAAAAAGAAGAACTAGACTAGCATGGGCCTCATTTGGTAAACTATCATATATTCTACAAAATAAAAAGTTCCCTCAATATATGCGAACGAGAGTATTCAACCAGTGCATTTTACCAGTTATCACATATGGCTCACAAACATGGACTTTCACAAAGGAGAATATCGACAGGATATCTAAAACACAAAGCGCAATGGAAAGACAGATGTTGGGTATCGGTCTTAGAGACAGGAAAAGAAACTCATGGATCAGAGAAAAAACAAAGGTGAACGATGTATCAAGACAGGTTGCAAAACTTAAATGAAACTTTGCCGGTCACACTCTCCGGCAAAAAGATTAAAAATTGAATAAGCGAATTCTACACTGGAGACCATGTGAAAAGAAAAGAAAAAAAAAGACAACAGATAAGATGGACTGACGATCTTAACCCTCCGTTAGTCGCTATCGGTCTCACACACCGACGACAGAATTATTCATTCTGGATTTACAAATAATTGTTATTTTTCTATCGCCACTTTCTGTACCTCTCCTTATCAACCAAACTCGTGTTAGTGTACATTCTTACCTTCCTGAGTACAGTTGTGTGAGTTTTATAGTTATTTTCGGTGCCAGACTCCGTAGCGACTAACGGTGTTGCTATTACTTATTGCAGAATTTGCAGAACAGGTAAATATTTATCACCTTATTACTGCATTTTGTCGGTAAGTTTTTGTCAATTCTTATTTATAGATGTCCTTTGAAGCCGAACAACTTTGATTCTAACGCTTGTTGGAATTAGGGACAATGGATCCTACCGACGATGAAAATTATTTTGACGATAAGGGAAGTGAAAGCGAAATCGATCAAACTGAGGAATGTGATGGTGGAAGTGAATCGGAACAAGATGTGACAGATGAGAAAGAAGAAAGTGGAAGTAATATCTTAGCGTTTATTGGAAAATATAGAGTTACTAGATGGAAAAAGGCTATTCCACCGTGAAATGTTAGAACAAAACAAGAAAATTACATAGTACGTAATAAAAACTAATGTTTGTATTTTGAGAACGATATCCGAAGTGGAAATTAAAACGTCAATAAACTTACTTTAATCTTTAATTGTGACTTATTCCCATTGTAACAGTAATTACTTTAAAATGCAACGAGAAAATAGCTTGAGAACAATATTCACAATATATTGTTATACTAGTGTTTTTCATTTTGTATCTGTTTTTTTTTTCAATAAAATATTTTCAAAAATATTTTTCAGTTATTTCTATACACAATATAAAACATTTGTATGAATTTTATATTGAAAACTATTTTTTTTAATTGTCGGTCTCTGACACCGTAGCGACTCTTGATGCTCAGTTTTTCCTAGCGACTAACGGAGGGTTAAGAGAACGGCAGGAAAGGACTGGAGGCAGATCGCCCAAAATAGAGACCAATGGAGATTAACAGGGGAGGCCTATGCCCAAGAGTGGGCGTTTAACGCTGATTAGATAGATAGATAGATAGTATTAACCTGAGCTGTAACGTAATAATACAAACAACTACCGATTGAGTTTTATCCCATAGGTACAGAAAACATTTTCCTTCTGCTTCAAAGTTATTCCCAGATTAATACAAGTAAACTCCCGACTATAGTACATCTGCATATGAGTTAATGCCAAAATATATAGCTGCTTTTGTGAATCGTAAGACAGCACACATACATCAGACAGAACTTTTGCAATTTACTATGTTTTGGGTAATGCAACATTTTTAAAGCACTCTCTGCTTTAGGTTGATTTAAGTTCCGCTTTAGTTCGAATTCATTTTTTTACACGGGGGCCTTAATAGCAGCTATAGAAATTTTGTACTGGTCGCAAGTAGGACAGATGTCCACTTTTGGGGCTCCGATGGTAAACTGAACTCTTTATTAAAAATTTCATTAATCCATTATCGGGAGACTGGGGGCTTTGTTTTATAAAGTCGATATTTTTTAAAAAAGGTAATATACATATACGGCTTACTAACATTTAAATCTTTAGACAAGTATCGGTTTGTAACTTTTTTTGACTGTAATGACTTGCTGTGCTAAGAATTGACGCAATAAAATCAATATTTTTGTGTTTCTATAGCGTATTGTTTCTGGCAGAACGTTTACTACCTCATCTGTCTTGAACACATTTGCCGCAGGAGAGTAATCGCTAACTAAGTATCTTCAATATTCCTTGTGTAATAGCCTATTAAACGCAAAGTACTTTTACATGCCTGAACTTCAGATTCTCCTGGGAGTGGTAGAAAATATTTAAATGAGTTTTTTCGTCGGCCATGGTTGGGATTATCGTAATTTCTATGTCTTCTACGTTTGAATAACGTAGAAGAAATTAAAGTAGGTCGAATAAGGGAACGTAAAAAGTGCTGCTGCTCATTATAATCAGCCATATTCCAAAACTTCTTAAACACTCTTTTTCTTTCAACAATATTAATTAGCTACAAGAGTACTGACAGCTGTACTTTACCTAAAAGAATATTTTATTAAAATATATCAATTTCCTTCAGGCAACTAAGCTATATATGCTCTAAAAAAAAAAAACAAAACTGTTTACTTTACCTCTTTGCAAAAAAGTTTGCCAGGTATTGCTCGCTTTTGCTTTAAATTAAGATATGAACTTCCAGAGATTTTATTGCGTTTCACATCTTCTCTTACATTTCCAGTAATTTGTCTTTTTCTGGCGCGTATATCTTCAGGAATATCCGTTTTTTTTTCGGAAACAGTACACTTCAAAACCTCTCCAAAAGCTTTGCTAGGTTATGTTAAATAAGCGACTGTTCGTTGGTGATATTTAATTCCTTATATCGCCGCTGGGTAAAGCGCCATCGATATAAATTTTATTGTGCAAGTAAAGCATGGCACATACTACCTATTTAGTTTATAATCCGCATTTCTGAAAAAGTCGTACTTACAACATTTTGCATATGACACGCTTTAATTAATCAGTTTTTTAGGAACAAGTGACACGGAGGATAAACAAAGAATGTGTACCCTCTTTGATGATAGATTAGGGGTTACACAAAGAACGGTACTAGGCTCGGGCTACAGTCTGGTAGAGGTATCTTGGTCGGGGCTCTTATTACAGCTCAAATATAAAGAATCGGTTAAAGAAGTACTGACGATACAGGGACGAGAAATTAGAAGAGAAGAGAAGTTAGGAGATAAGAGATGAAAAGTTAGAAGATAAGAGTAGGGAATTACTTGGGCACCACCCTATTTTTAGAGGAACAGGGAAACCTTTAGACACATAGAAGACGATTACAAGAAAGGTAAGATACAGTTAAAATAATCACGCGAGAATAAAGTAAACCGTGAGAGAAAAGGTATTATGATTTGCGATACACACTTAATATTTCGACACATATACACTAGTTATACGATAAAGCGAATAATAATATAAAACAATAAAAAATGCCTGAAAGAGATACACAAAAATATAAATTCATATTATAACAAAAAATAAAATGCAAATAGTTCGTCAACAAAATTATATTGAGGTATATTAGTAAAAGAAAATACACTATAACAATTTTTACGGCACAGATAAATGGCAAGAGATAAGTGATTGATTAATTTATAATCGAATAAAACAAAAATTATCTTTTTTGGAAAATCATTTTGCATAATGTAGTATTATCAAGAATAAGAAAAAAAACAAGGAATAGTATGATTGTCAATATTCGTCAAATAAAATATTATTATGCCTTGAGAATATTTAAACCTTTACTAAAATTTTTTATTTAATGTGATCACCTCAAATCTATATATGAAATTTAACATAAATATACCCTACATTAATATAAAAGAAATGATCCGTAATTTATACATATATATTATATCGTAGGTTTAAACTCATCATAGTTGGTTCCGTTTAACCATAAACAGCAAGGTCACTAACTTGAATGTTATAAATCATCTTCTTACGATTTAGGTATCAAAGTTTTTAGTCAATTAGATTTATTACTCACAATTAGTCGTGGGCCACAGATAGTGGCGTTCATCATCATCATCAACACCCAGCCCTTTGCGTCCACTGCTGGACATAGGCCTTCCTAATTTTTGTCCATTGTGCTCTGTCTTGAGCACTTTTCATCCAATTTCTTGACATGTTCTTGAGATCGTCAGTCCATCGTGTAGGGGGTCTTCATAGATAGTGGCGTTAGGCCTTCAATAAAGTACTTGACTCTTATTCCTGGCAAACAGGTAGGTACAGCAACACAATTACGGTTTTCTTAATCCGTAATCCCTCGAATTGATTTCGGCAGACGAGAAGAGAGACAGCACAGGTAGTAATGGGTGGTAGAGATGTACGATTAACGATGAACGATGAATAATGAATACTGAATAATCAATAACGAATAAAGGCTAATAAATATTGGCTAATGAATATTAGCTAATAAATATTAGCTAATGAATATTCGGCAAACAGAAGTGACATCGTTCCTTTAAATTGGAACACGTCTGTTGGACAAAAGAAAAAAAAGTTAATATAGGATTCACTGTGTAAAGATATTTTATATAGATAAGGGTGAATTGATCCGTATCAGTTTGTATCCATCACACTTACCGCCGTGTGATTGATACAAACCACTTGCCACTGGAACCAACTCGAAAATGAATTCGAATTCTGAACTTGGGCAAGCTAAAGGTGAAAACAGGGTGTGGGTATTGGCTCAAGGGTGCCACGCGAAATTGATATTAAATAGCAGGGCTACTGGGGTCACTTTTGTAACATAATCATCATCTCCCGACAGGAATTATACTTTCTCTGAAAAACAACTCTTCTGTTTTTCTGAGAAGGTAGAACAGAAATTTCACAATATGCATTGATTTCTTTGTTACTAGGAAAGATTTCTATTTAGCAAAGCTAGATAAAGAGAACAGGGAACATTTGGCATTGTTAAAAAAAAGCGTAACAAATCGCTCTTTGCTGTCGGGTTATTTTTAAGGCTTTATAATATATAGACGTAGGCGGCGTGAAAGTAATTTTATAAGGGGAATAATTTAAAGAAATTTTAAACATGCTTCAAATGGAGCAGAGTCGTCTACAATTTTTTTTTTAAAAGTAGATTCCTTTTTGAATACAAAGAAGGAAGAAGTATTATTCAAAAGCCTTTTAACGAGTCAAAGAGGTTGACCAAGGAAATAAAAAGAAAAAGAAAGCAAAAGGTTTTATCTACAACAGCAACAGTCTCCAAAAAAACGAAAACAAGATCTAAATACCTAAAAGAAACGTAAAGCAGCTTTAAATATATCAAAAGGTGAAGAATACTTGTCCTACAAAAAGATACTCGTTCAAAGAATGAAGCCGAAAGAAGATATTATTTGTAGACCATGCTGTAGACTTTCTTGTAGTACTACAATTTTAATAGGTCTTATATTAATGCAAAAAATGCTTTATTATTTAAATTAACCACTAAAAACTAGTATGGGCAAAAATGTTTGCAATATTACTGCTCGATGTTATGAAATTATTATTTTCTTTTAGTGCCATACTATATTTATGTAGATATTTCTATTTTTAATTAAATAACTTATTATGGCTAATGGCATCACTAGCATTCACGTTTTACAAATTGGTCGATAAAAAGAACACTTACATATTGTTATATAAACTTACCTTTTCAACTCTGTTCCCTCTATAGAAAAACGTAATTCCTTTATGGAATAGAAGCAATTATTTTTAACAATACAAAAAATAAATACTTTAAAAACTTTAAAACCTCTTCTATGTATAAAGCAAACTAAACCAGTTGTAAATAAAAATTTCGTTTACCGGTTTTTGAGTTATATAAAAGATCCGTCCTTTGAAAGATAAATTAACCTTTTTTTAAACTCTTCTGCGTTTGCTATACATACTATGCAATCCTTGTGTTACGGAAAAAACATAAATCACTCCGAAATGAATAACACATCGGAGTCTCATTAGACTCTTTTGCTCTTTTCAATGAGACATTTGCAAATGAACGTCGAGGGTGTTCTGTGTACGAAATGTGAACCGCAACAATAACTTCCTTTTAAAGGCGACCATGCACGTTGAAACTTAAAAGAATCTATTATAGATACCACTTAATTAATATACTCACCGGCACAAAAAGAGCACGCCTTGACTTATTGATAAAATTATCGAAACACACTTTATTTTTTATTGTAACTCTGATAGAGGGTTTTAAGGTATGTTTTAGACAGAAAATACATACGAAAAACTTTTATTTGAAGGTAACTATACAAACTTACAAATGAGTGTGTGTAGATAGCTTCGAACTGTGTTCATTGGCCTCAGATTATATTAATGAAATATTACTAACTAAATGAAATGTATTGTAATTATACCTGACTATCTAAAAAATTTAGCTATTTATGCGAAATATTAATTTTTGTTGCCCTGGGAATTTCAGTTAGTAGATTAAAGCACTCCAAGAGTAATTGCAGGTATAAGCAATCCCCCATTTACCTACCTACCAACGGCTTCGGGCGGATAAGTTGGTAAGTGATAGGGCACTATTTTGTCCTAGGTTGGGAAACTGGCCCTAAAGGTGGATGAACCGAGAACTAGGTCAATGGTGTAAGGATGTAGAAAGCAAGAAGAAACCACTAGAGTAAAGATTCATATGGATATCTCTTGTACATCTATCATGGCTCATCAATCAGAAAGAAAATTCGAGAGGCAAAAGAGAAAAATAGAGGTGGCTCTTCGATAGATGCAAGGAAATAGAAGATCTGGATAAAAAGTACGATAGCTTTAATTTACACAAAAAAATCAAAGAAATGACAGGTTCTAGAAAGCGTACAAAAACGAATATCCTTAAAAATGATAAAGGGGATATTATTACTGATATGAAGGAGAGATTATGTCACTGGACCAATTACATTCAACAACTATTTAATGATGAAAGAGAAGAACTGTCATTAGAAATCACCGAGGATACTGGACCACCAATATTAAGAGAAGAAGTCAACTATGCTATCAAAAACACAAAAGAGGGTAAAGCTACTGGACCAGATGAGGTGCCCATCGAATTATTAAAACTCATCGATGAAGATGTTATTGATGTAATGGTTGAACTCTTTAATCTAATATATCAGACTGCCACAATCCCCAGACAATGGCTGAAATCAACCTTTGTAGCAATTCCCAAAAAACCAAGTTCAACAACTTGCTCAGACTACAGAACAATAGCTTTAATGAGTCACACACTTAAAACATTTTTGAAAATAATTCACAGCAGAATTGTTAAAACTCTTGAATATGAGATTAGTGACACACAATTTGGCTTTAGAAATGGTATGAGTACAAGAGATGCTTTGTTCGGCTTGAATGTGCTGGCTCAGAGATGCATGGACATGAATCAGGATATGTACTTATGTTTTGTAGACTTTGAAAAGGCATTTGATAAAGTTCAACATAAAAAGCTTGTAGATATATTAAAAAGCAAAAATATTGACAGTCGTGATCTGAAAATTATATCTAATTTATATTGGAATCAAACTGCCAAGGTAAGAGTTGACAGCCAGTACAAAGAAAATATCAAAATACAGAGAGGAGTCCGCCAGGGTTGCGTGCTGTCCCCACTACTTTTCAATGTCTACAGTGAAGCGGTATTTCAAGAAGCGCTCTCAGACTCAATAGAAGGTATATCTATCAATGGAGAAGTTTTGAATAACTTACGTTTTGCAGACGATACAGTAATAATTACGGATAACAACAATGATTTACAGAACCTAATGCAACGCCTTAATGAACGCTGTCATGAGTACGGACTGAAGATAAATTTAAAGAAAACTAAATGCATGATCATGACTAAATCTACACATGCATATATCCAATTGACTATTGAAGATACTGCAATTGAGAATGTTAATAACTATAAATATTTAGGAACATGGATAACATCAGACGTAGACCAAACCAAAGAAATTAAGACACGTATTGAAATAGCACGTACATCATTTATTAAACTTAAATAGTTTCTTTGTTGTCGGGATATAAGGTTAGAACTACGCCTGAGAATGCTTTGATGTTACGTGTTCTCTACTCTTCTTTATGGTCTGGAAGCTTGGACACTAAAACAAGTTCATCTGAATAAGCTGACCGCTTTTGAATTTTGGTGTTACAGAAGAATGCTACGAATATCATGGATTCAAAGGATGTCAAACATGGAAGTAACTAGAAGGATAGGAAATGAGGCGGAAATAATATTAACTATTAAAAGAGGAAAACTTGAGTACTTAGGACATGTGATGAGAGGGCAAAAATACGCATTATTACAACTTATTATGCAGGGCAAAATCTGAGGAAAGCGAAATGTGGGAAGACAAAGAATATCCTGGCTTAAGAACTTAAGGAAATGGTTTGAATGCAGTAGTGCAGAACTTTTTAGAGCGGCAGTCAACAGAGTCCGCATAGCCATGATGATTTCCAACCTTCGATAGAAGATGGAACTTAAAGAAGAAGAAGATGGATATCTCTTGTACATCTATCATGGCTACAGTTTTGAGAGTAAATACTACTGATCATGTATATCGGAGTGCAAGATTCGGCAGGGGAGGAATAACAACACAGAACCACGGAGCCTCCCAAATCGTTAGCAAGCAAAACCCCCCAAGTAGAAGAAAAGAATGCGCCTAGAAAAATTAAGCAGTGTATTCAAATATGCACATGGAATGTCAAGACTATGTACGAAGCACGCAAAATTTATAATGCCATCCATAAAATGGAAAGACTGAATATCGATATAATGGGCATCAGTGAAATGCGATAGCCTGATGCCGGAAAATGTCAAATAAACGAGCACCAAGTATATTACTCTGGAAATACAGAAGAATGGCATCGGAATAATTTTAAATAAACAAATAAACAAATACGTTACGAATTTGTCATGGAATTTAACTCAAGCATTACTGAAGAGACTTGAAGCATTTGAGATGTGGTGCTATAGACGCATGTTCAGGATCTGGATAGACAGAGTTACCAACAAAGAATTACTACATAGAATAGTTAAAGAACGTGAACTAGTCGTAACCATAAAACGTCGGTAACTGAAATGCCTGGGCCATATAATGCGCAATGAACAACGATATGACCTACTTCGGACCATACTTCAAGGTAAAGTGCATGGAAAAAGAGGTCCAGGACAAAGAAGAATATCCTGGCTGCATAACTTGCGAAAATGGCGTAACTTAACCACTACCGGACTTTTCAGGGCAGCAGTCAACAAAGTCAGAATAGCCATGTTAGTGTCCAACATCTGTAACGGATAGGCACCATAAGAAGAAGAAGATTAAAGCAATTTGCCACTATATTGGGTGTCACTTATAACAATATATATTTGCTTATAGGGGGATTAAAGTAGAGACTGAGCAAGTACTGGGTTGGAGATAGGGTAAGCAAAAAACTGAAACGTTTGCAAACGGATACTCTTAATTTGGTTGTAGAGCTGAGATCGTGAATAAGGTTTCCTTATTTGGGGGACTAAAAGGGGTAACTACAAACAAAGAAATCAAAAATACTTACAGGGATTTCCTGGGCAACAAACACAAGAAGGTTCTCAAATTATTTAAATTGGATTATTTAAAAGAGTCCCCTTGCTGGATATAAAAAAAGACTTTTCTTTTCTAAAAAATGTTTGAGGATGAAAATCTTTTTCTTCTTTTTGAAGTAGTAGTAGTAGTAGTAATTTAGTTCAGTTTTTAAGTAAATATTTTTTCCAAGATATTATTTCATGATATTATTATATTTAATTTATTTTACACGAAACCACACAAAACGACTTGTCGACGGTCCCTGAAAATGAAACAGAAACATTAGCACATCCCAGCACATCACTGGTTTATACGAAAGAAGTTAATCCCAATGAAGGTATTTTCATATTCTTAATACAGGACAGCCAATGGAACTTGAGAGTAACCTATACATGCTGTATAACGAAACTGCGAGCTATTACCCAAGAACCTTTAAGCAATTAATACGTAAAAATACTTGACAATAAAAGCTTTTCTGCGCTACTTACCGATGTTTTTCTATGCGGTAGTATTTGTTATGCACCGGTTACTATTAAGTTCCATAGTATTTTCAAATATAGACCTAATTACCCAGTTTACCCTGATTCATACAGCCAGCATGTATATAGGTGTTAGGTTGAGTTTTTTATGTGAAGACCATTAGATTTCGATGGATTTTTATCTGAAATATTGAGTTCAGTAGCCAAGTTAGAACTCAATGAAGACAATCATATATTTTATATTTAAATACTTTCATTTATATACTCATTATTTTCAGATTTTATTGCTTGTGAGATGAAACCGAATCGTACTAAAGCTAATACAGATTGTTCGTCCTCGAGTTGCTCAAGTAACTCGTCAAGCCGCCAGTCTAAGTCATATGATTCTGGAAACTCTATTGCTGATCTAAACTATAAAGCTTAGTCCTCGTCAGAATCAGAGTGCAACAATAGTAATAGCAGACTCCTAGGGAAAGAGAACAAAAAATTTTTATTGTTACAAAGAGAGGTAGAAAAAGAAAAAATAAATCGTCAAATTGGAAAACGAACATGTCCAAGCAGTTGAGAAATAGTGGACAACCATATGATTCGGTTAAGGTAACCCATGACGAAGATGTAAATAATATTAAAACGCAAGTCTCTCAAAATGCAAAGCAAATTTTTTCTCCCTGTAACAATATTTGTCGTCTTAAATGTATAGAAAAAATAACAGCAGAACAGCGAAATACTGGGCTATGGGCAATCTACAACGACAAAGAGATTTTATGGCAAGATCAATGACCATTATTTGTCCTAAATATAAATACTTTAATCTTGAATCTCATCGGCGACCAAACCACGCTTTTTACTTTTAAATCGGATAAGTAAGGATTAGAGTATGCAGAAAGTTTTTTGTATCTACCTTAGGAATAACAGTTCGACGCTTAAGGACAGTTACGTAGAAAAACAGGAATTATCTTAAACTGACGGAATCATTGAAGAGAAACTTAGGGGCAAGCACAAATATCATATTTCTCTTGATTAAGTCATTAAAGATGGCATTATGATGCATATCAATTCTATTCCAGAAAAAGAAAGTCACTACTGCCGTCCTGACACTAAAAAGGAATTCATAGAAGGATCAAAAAGTGTTGCCGATCTTCACAAAGACTATAGATTATTAAGCCAGAAACAAAACTTGACTGTTGCGTGCTGTCGAACGTATCACAAAAGAATATAATATTGGATTCTTTTTTCAAAAAAAGATCAATGCCGTCTATGTACGGAATTTAAAAATGCCTCCGAGAATGAAAAGAAGTTGATTCCAGCAAAATATGACAGACATTTGATAGAAAAAGAATAAAGTGGAAATAAAAAAGATAATGACCTACAAGCAAAGAAACTTGTCACCTTTTTTATCTACATACAGCCCTTCCTTGCCTGATTGGAAAAGCGTCTTCTTTTTATTACATTTCTAAGTTAAACACTTATAATTTATCGTTTGCATCCCCCATTGATTCTGAGGTTACTTGCTATTTTTGGCAAGAGGGAGATGCTGATAGAGAAGCAAATGAAATGTAATTTTGTGCCTGGTATCACCTTGTTGAGGTAAATGATAAAGCCTTGGCACTAAATAAAATGATCGACATCATTTTCCATACAGACAATTGTACCGCCAAAAATAAGAATAAATTTTTATTTTCTTTATATTTGTATGCTCCTACAAAACTTTCAAATGTTAATCTTGCACAAATACTTAAGCAGTGGTCATACGCAAAGTAATGCTGATAATGTACATTCCGTCATAGAAAGACAAATTTCTAAATATCAGGAAACGGGTGGATTGTATGCTCCAGACCAATATGTTACACTAATAAGACAAGCAAAAAAATCTGGAAAGTTGTACCGAGTAAGGGAAATGACTTACTCCGAATTTTTAAACTTGAAGGATCTTTCAGAACAAATGGGGTTAAAAGATATCTATAAGAATGAAAATGGGGAGGTTGTAAAAACCACAGAAATTAAAATTTTTGAAGTGCGTAAAAATGAATGTTACCTATTGTGACGAAGACAATGAGTATTTAAGAGCAAATTTGTTGTTTAGGCGAGCATTGGTTAAGACTGCCAATATAAATCTACATAAAGTGTATGCTCACAAACCTGGACTATCAGGGACTAAGAAATTGGCTATATTAGGCCTAATTAAAAAAAAATTTGTGCCTCGCTTTTATTACGATTTCTGTAATAATATTCCAGTAGCTGTTAATAAAGGCACAAAGGGAGGAGATAGTGCAAAAAAATTAGATTTGTAGTTTTTATATAAAAAATAAGGCATTTCATTTCCTTTCGTATTTATAAAAAGTATTTCGTTTTATATATTACCAAAATGTATAAATTTCAATGCTTTTTTATACCTACAATGTTTTTTTTTGTCTTTTAGTATGAATTATATTCGATCAGCTATATACGCATTACATTAAAAACTTTATACCTTATTAAAAAAAAAAAAATAATAGTACAATTTGTTTTTAATATTTGATAAAATTTTTTCAAACCTAAATTTATAACATATATAATTTTCCTAAAAGAATGACACTTTTATTTTTTTTTTTTATAAAAAAAATCCACAAATTTATGATAACCGTAGTAAAATTTTGACATACAGAGCTTTTAATTGTAAACAAAATAAATTTTGATTTAATCTTGCATAATAATAGTCTAAAAACATATTATTTATCATAAATTGCGACACAAAAACTTCAACTGCTTCTACTATAAAACATGAAATTTTGAATTGTGCCAGTCTTGTTCGAAAGCAGCGAAATGTAAAACCCTCACTTTTTTTTACTTTTGGACCCATCTGTATAAATGTAAATATCACTGCTAGCGCATTCCCTTAAGACGGATTTTATAATAACATTATTTATACATTGATTATTAGACTAGTTGGGAAATATAATATACGTTTTATATAACATAGCCTCAAGCTGATACTGATAGAATTGGTATTTGTTACATTATTTGATGTATTTATTATACAGGTTGGTATCAATAAAGGCATTGGCCAATGAAAAAGAATTCTTTTTTTTTAATAAGGATTTGTTAAGTTTGTGAGAATAGTTGATAAACTTATATTGGAAGGGAAAGTGGAAGGAAGAAGAGGTCCAGGAAGAAAAAAATGCTCCTGGTTGAAGAATGTAAGAGACTGGACAGGTATGGACACACATTCAATACTAAGAACAGCTCAAAATAAAGAGCAATTTGCTGTAGTTATAGCCAATCTTCAGTAATGGAGAAGGTACCTTAAGAAGAAGAAATATTGTATTCGTACAGATAAAGGAGGCTCTTTTGCTTTTGTACAGATAAACGCGAATACAAATGTTATGCACAGATTTCAGCAGCTTTAAGTCAGATTTTGACGGAGACATGTATACGAAGCTATCGTAGTCCAGTTTTGAGCTAATTAAAGCTCTATATATATATATATATATATATATATATATATATATATATATATATATATATATATATATATATATATATATATATATATAAGTAAGATAATATAAACATTAAGTAAGTAATATATATTAAGTAAGATAATATAAACCTTAGTAGCTACGAATTAAATGTAACTATATGTTTGTGGCATTGCCGCTTGCCCTGCAATCTTATATGAATCACCTTGGTTCATTCCCCTATCACTTTAACCCCAGCGAGTTAATAAAAAGAAATGACAGCCTATCTCTCTCACGAAGACTTTAACCAATTATAAACTAAATAAAATAATCAAACAAAGCAATGTCAATTCTATCAAAAGTAATGACAGATTTTTCATTTGTTTACAACTTATCAATTTTACTTTATTATCTTTAACTTTCGTTTGCATTTATTCTTAGTAATTTTAATTTAAGTTGGTTACTTAGTTTTTAAAGTTAACTTTGAGTTACCTATTGTAGCAAAGAATTTTTGTGTTGTGCTAGTAAAAAAACTAAACATGGTGAAGTATTGTATTGTTCCGTTGGGTAAAAATCATGGAAAAATTACAAAAAGGATGCACAATTTTTTCTAGATACACGTATATTTATTTCTTAAGATAAAACAGTTGTAAACTAATTACGGAATATTTATTACACATATTTTCAGAAGTTAAATACTATTATTTTTTGCTTCATGACAACTTACTATCATTAACTTCTGAAAATATGTGTAATAAATATTCCGTAATTAGTTTACAACTGTTTTATCTTAAGAAATAAATATACGTAAATCTAGAAAAAATTGTGCATCTTTTATATATCCTTATTTCCAGTAAATTTCAATTAGTAAAGAAATAGCCCGCAAGAGGCGCTAAAGGTTATGTATGTAAGGGGTGTCCATTCGAATTTGCCGCCAAAAGATTATTAGTATTGACCCCAGCCGTAGGGGGTCTTAATGATCGAAATTTATTCATTGAGTTGCCTTTCTATTTCTACTATTATATTATCTATCTATGCCACAGACTAATAAACAATCAGAATGCCCACTCTCAGATGCTTCTTCTTCTTCCTTTATTGGGTAGCTGCCTTGAAGTTTTTCAGCAGGCGCGCCATGTTTTAGAAGGAAACACGTAACACAGACATATGATTTGTGAGGTTATGTAATTGTATATATTTATGTTTACTTATATTACTATTTATGTTATTATATTTAATAATGCTCATATAATTGTATAGTATGTCTATGATTGCAGTAAGTCGATTAAGCCGGGTTAATTTTTCGATGCACATCACATAAACAACACTGGTTCCCTCTAAAATATGGTGGAACGTCTGCGCGAACGAGATGCGCGTACTTACTTTTCCATGGAGAGTGGGCATTCTGATTGTTTATTATTCTGTGTCTATGCATTGACATTTTAATTTTAATAACTAATTAAGCTTACAGTGACCTAGGTCCAGTAACCGTTAAAACAATTACATGTTAGTGTTGACGCTGTTTAAGAAATTTTTCAAGTATGTTTTTATTTCAATTTTTTTCGGTGAAAACTAAGAATAAATTTAATAATTTATCAGACGTCGTCAGCGAAAGGCTAATATTTTCATAAAATTTTCGACTTTTTCTTTTAATTTGTGTTGCATTTTAGTTATTAATATTTAGGTATATGTTTGATTATGTTGCAATATGGGCTATGCTATAAGTATGAGCTAGCCCATATTTGTGTGGTGCTACAAATATGAGCTAACCCATATTTTTATTAGTTTAGTCTACAAGGTTTTTTTCTTTTTAGAATGCCTACAAAGAGTTTAGTAAGTCCAAAACAACGAAAGTCCTGGGATCCAGATAGCATGAAATTTACTATTCAAGCTGTGAGAGATAAAACGATGGGTACACTAAATGCAGCTAAAACTTATAATGTCCCGAGATCGACAGTACAGTGGTTGGAAAAAATAACTGAACTGAGTTCAGATGAAGCAGTACTTAAGAAACTGGGAAGAGGAACTATTCTTGGCCCAGATTTGGAAAAATGTTTGTTGGACTATATCCTTTAAATGGAAGCAACATTCTATGGTTTAACGCGGATATCAAACGAATGGCATTAAATCATCCCTTTATGCAGTTAAGAAAAGCTGGTAGAGGTTGGCAATTGGAACGTTTTTTGGACGGGCAACTAGATTTAATAAAGACCTAGCATTATGCAAAATAAAATTGCAGCAATAGTGGGGCGCAAAGGAAAGAGACAAATCACATCGCAGACTTTGGCTGAGAGAGGATCATTGATCACTTTAATTGCAGGTATAAGTGCTGAAGACAATTTTATCCCACCCATGTTAATCTTCTCAAAAAAGAATATGAATGTGCAATTCATAAAAGGTACTCCTCCTGAATCGATATCAGCCATTCATCCTGGTGGTTGGGTGCAGTCTATTATATTTACACAGTGGTGTAAACACTTCATAGATACCGTTAAACCATGTAAAGAGATTCCTGTACTTCTTATATTGGATAGACACTACAGCCATACTTGCAATTTAGATGTGATCAATCTGGCAAGGGAGAATAATATAGTTATAATTTCATTACCTCCACATTCAACACACAAACTGCAATCGCTACACAAAACTTTCATGGGAACGCTCAAGGCATACTATAGCGAAGAAATTAGGCAATGGTTACGTCATATTAACCGCGCCCTCTCTCAGTACGATATTGGACAAATTTTTGGCAAACTGGAAAACTTAAAAGCCAAACTGGAGAAATTGCTGTAAATGGATTCCGCGTCACTGGAATTTATCCATTGAATAAGACTGTATTCTCAGATGCAGATTTTATTCCAGCAGAAATTGAGAGTAACAACCACAGCCATGTAGAACCGCAAGATATTGAACATGCTATCCTACCAAAAACACCAGAAGGCAGCAACATAAGTGAACCAGGTCCTTCTGGTTTGCAGAAGTTTGTAGTTCCGCAAGCTATTGAATCTAATATTCTACCAAAAATACTAGAAGCCAGCAACAGCAGTGAGCCAGGTCCTTCTGGTTTGCAGATGTTTGTAACTTCGCAAGCTATTGAATCTAATATCCTACCAAAAACACCAAGCAACATTAGTAAACCACATCCTTCTGGTTTGCAGAAGTTTGTAAGTCCGCAAGCTATTAAACCTGCTATCCCACCATAAACACCAGAAGAAAGCAATATCAGAAAACCAGGTTCTTCTAGTTTGCAGAAGTTTGTAAGTCCATTTGAAATATCGCCAGTACAGTCGATCAGGAAAAATTCTATAAATCATGGTAGAAAATAATCGAAATCAACGGTAATAACTTCTTTACTTTACAAGGAAATATTAGACCAGCAAAACAGCAAAAAGAAATTAAATGTACAAGCAGTAAAACGACACATTATGGCTGATTCAACAAGGGAGGTGACTGAGAAAAAAAAAAAAAAATAAAAATAAGTCAGAGAGGCGGCATAAAAAGAAAATCGAAAGTTCTTCTGACAACGATAGTAAGCAGGGATTTCAACCTGCTGATAAAGATATGGATTTAGAAGAGATTCCTGGTGTAATGGATCCGGAAAATATGGATGTAAATAGTATTTTCTGTGACGAAAAATTTTTTGAGGATTATCGAGGTGAAAGAGACGAATTGTTCTGGTGCAGAAAGAGACGAATATGTGTGTGATTATTGTGCTTAAAAAATTATAAAATAAAAATAAATATTTTTACTAGTAGCCCATATTATCATCTTTCCGTTTCTTACTTAAATGACACCGTGAGTGTTTATATGACATTACAGAAAAAATATCTAACTAGACAGAAAAACCAACTAACAGAAAAGAGTAAAACAATTTTATGCCAATGCCAATTTTATGTAATTTGAACTTTTTCGATAAAAAAATAGTAAAGATATCAGCAATAAACAAAATGGTAGCCCATATTCGTACCTTCTCCTCTACTGTTTTAGATCATTACTAAAAATCGAAAACCATCAGTGGTTTGTAATATCCGTTCAAACGAGTTCTGTTCAAAATTTGTGTGTAAAATGCAAAAATATGCATCATTAATAGACGTATTGTTAGTTGTAGTATTTTAATTAATTGATCACGGTCCTGCGGTATACCTGAATTGTCGCTTCATAAATAATCTTTTAACAATAGGGCATTTATAACCGGTTGTTTATTTTTACACGAGATTATATAATTTGTATATTCATATTATATTTCTAAATAAATTTTATATTTTTGTATTTACACCAACTATAAATCATAAAAACATCAATAAATTTTTGTTTAGAATTGACTTTGACATTTTCGTGCATGGCCACCTATTTCTGAATTTTCTTTCTTTAAAGCTACCAGGACATGTGTGAATGAAAGATTATTTAGGCAGAGGAAACCAGAGTTAACTCTTGGCAATGATATATTGTATTGAATTTGTCAAAGTCGGCAGGAAACAGAGAACAAAGTAACTAGATCAGTAACAAGATATTGGAAGGAAACTAAGAAAGGGCGTTTTTGATGCTATACATCAGTGATCAGAAATTTCGACATTTCAAATTTAAAACAAAAGAAAGATAGTGGTGGTTGTTTTTAGTTTGTTGTTCTATCAGCAAAATGAAGTTATGGCTTATTATTTCCTTCATAGATTTTACAGAAATGTAAATTATGTTTATAGAATGTTAGTTCATTAGTTCATAGTATTATAATAGAAAGTTTGTTTAGAATAGGTAAATAATTTTCTCTATAGATGTTACCTTAAAAGGTCCGTTCTCTTTATACATAGGGGAAGGGTGGGCAAGTCGACATACTCAAAATCGATTTATTTTAAAAAATAAAATCATTCTTCTGTAATGATAACTTGCAACTTCAACTTCGAAAGCGCATGGGTAAATGCTACATTTGGTCAGTCCTCTTATACGGTGTCGAAGCATGGACATTAAAAATAACCACGATTAATCGTCTGGAGGCCTTTGAGATGTGGCTGCACAGACGTATACTAAAAATTCCATGGACGGCTATGCTGACAAATGTGGCAGTCCTTGAAAGAGCAAATGCTGCTCGCGAGCTGCTTGATAAAATCAAATGTAGAAAGATGGCCTATTTTGGACACGTAGTAAGGGGAGACTGATATAATATTCTTCAACTTATTATGATGGGTAAAATCGAAGACGCAGAGGAATTGGTAGAAAGCAGGCCTCTTGGTTGAAGAATATTAGGGAATGGACAGGAATAAAGAAAGCTGAGCAACTATTTAGAATAGCTCGAGACAGAGACAGTTTCGCCATGTTAATCGCCAACGTCAAATAGACTTGATAGGGCACGTTAAGAAGCAGATGGATTTAACGTAGTCGTACAACTTTAAGTCTTCTTCTGAATGGATCACTATGGCTTGCTCCTTCTTTGGGAAGGAGCATTTTGGTGCTGTTTTAACTGCTGCTGTGTAAGAAATGAAAGGATGTGAGACATTTGCTGAAGTAGATTGTTGTGACATGTTTGACGTTGTGGGATTATTTTCAGTCAGTGAACTCATATTATTATTTGGATTGCCCTCGTAGTCAAAAGTAGCCCTGGAAATCTTTTTAGTTTTGTTTTCCATTGGTGAATATTATGTTTAGCAACCAGTAATTACTCATCGTGATTCTGGCTGCTTATTGGACAGTTAGTTGTTACAATAATAGGTTTATGTTTATTGTACCGTTCTAATTATAGATAAGAGGAGCAAAAAGTCGTTTACTAAATGAAATGTTGTGAATGTTTTTATGCCAGTGCAAGTAAAATTAAATTTTACTCACTGAAATTTTACTGGCAGGTGCACAACACAGTATCTTTACTCCACTGTATTTTTTATCAATTAATATCAACTATTTCGCTATTTAAACAACAAAATATTTACGAGGTTCTCCGATTCAAACATAGACGTTCTAGCTCGATTAGGCCAGTTCTCGAAAGTGATTTAGATTATTATATATTTTTTGGTTGTTCTAAAAATGCAGTCTACTCATCCAAACCTATAAATGATTTATTAAAATATAAAATAGCAGCTTCTTGGAACAAACTATATTTATAATCACTTGGCTCTGTAGATGATTACAATTCTTTAGTTAAATTTTTAAAAGAGCAAATTATTATTATAATTTTTAAAAAATAATTTTGGTTAATCTTGTTACTTTTATTTTAAACCATTTGTATAGCTTTCTCCTCTCCATGATCTATAAGTGTAATTTATAGTGTTGTTGTGTCTTATATACATCAATACCTTGATGGGTCTCTAGGCGAGAAGAGGGTGTCCCTGTTCTCTTAATATCGATGTTATCTTTTATTTTGATTTAGGGCATTTAGGTAAATTATAATGATTTATACTGTATTTCTATAAAAAAACACTTTTTAAAATTATGTTTTATATAATATTTTAAGGTTTATTATTTATTACATAATATGCTGTAATATTTAGTTATTGTTAAAAACTTTAAAATACAAAACTCTCACATTAAAATCACACAAGTAACTATTTTACTTTTCGTATTCAGCCTCTAGCAAGAATATCCCATAGAAAATATATGTCACAAATAGAATATAGAAAAGAAAACGAAAATACACAATAATAGAGAATGTCCGTTCTCTGCTTTATATTTTAGTGTATCATGTTTGAGAGACGTATGTGTGCCCTTATGTTTTTGGAGTGTCCCTGTGGAACTAGAGATTTATTTTTATCTTCAAAGTGACATTGATCTTGTGTATGTATTATGATTCGTTTCAAAAATAACCAAAAAGAAGTGGTGCAGAGTATAAAGGAAAGAAAACACTTTTATATTTATTCGGATATGACTCGAAATATGTTTTGAAACAGACTTTTAAATCTTTTTAGATAATCAATAAAATATTTTTGATACACAGCCCTTTATACACACATACAGATGAATAAATGACTCTTAACGGCGTTTATGGATTTAGAATAACGCTGAATTTTGTAAAACAATTTATTTGTTGGCTGTGAATATTAAGCTGACAATATGTTTATAGTTATAGTTTACCTCAAACAATAAAGGTCTGGTATTGGCTAAATTCTGCAGATAATTAAATCTTCTTCTTCTTCTTCCATCTTGCATGTAGGCTTTGAAGCTTGTTTCTTTTTTAATATTCGCCTCCTAAACTGTTTAAATTATCGCACCATCTTTTTCTTGGCCTACCAATACTTCTTCGGTCATTTGGTGACTTATCTAGTGCTATTCATACTATTCTATCCTCTGCCATTCTACTTTTGTGTTTGTTCCACTCCTATTATCGTTTTGTCATCTAACCACTTATGTCTTCTATATTGTATGCTCTTCTTACGTTTTTGCTTCTCCCTATACAACAGACTTTTCACTGATATGCGTCGAAGTATATTCATCTCTGTTGTTTATTGTAGTCGTCTCGTTTTAGATGTATCAGGTCTTGTCTCCGTGTATGTTAGCACACGTCTTGTCTTAAGTATTTGTTCTTTCAGATTGTGCCATCAAGAGATTCTTCTCCGTAACTAGTTATATTTATTCTTAGATATCTAAAATTTGCTTCTTACTTTATTATTTTCCCATCAATTTTAATTTTACATCGTAGTGGGTATTTAGATGTGTTCATACATTTATTTTTTTTTGCTGATATTATCATATTGTATTTCTTGGCTGTTGTATTAAAGATGTGTGTTAATTTTTTAGCTCGTCTTCTCTCTCAGCGATTAATGTGGCATTGTCTGCATAACAATATATATATATATATATATATATATATATATATATATATATATATATAATATTTATCAAATTATTCTCGACCGTACTGTGTTAAATATTATTTGTAGTCTCAGCAATTGGTCTGTATGAAATAAAACTCTATTTGTTATTTCTCAATATTTCGTTAAGATTTTGTGACTTCTTCAGGAGAAAACTGTAAATTTATTATATTTATTATATGTAAACAAAATGAATATTTCAATACTTACAACTTAAGATTAAAAATTTAAATTTTGAGAACATATCCAATTTAAATATATGACATTTTTTTGATTTTAATTTATTTGGGAGTTATGGTAACCGCAATATTTTATAGAGTGAATTCTCATTGTACAATTTTTAGCGAATAAGTTTTAGTAAACAATTACATATTGTGACAGTTATCCATATAATAAGGTGCAAAAGTAGAAGATTGAGAAAGAATCAGGAACATGGTAAATTGATCTATAAAATGTAATTGATGGTACGTAGTCAGGTATTGGTCTGATGTTATTAGATACTGATATTAAGATCTATCATATCATATATTGTTTAGTATATTACAGTAGATATTACTTAAATGGTTGGTGTCTGTTTTATAATTGATAGATTCTGGAGTTTTATTAATATGTACCATTTCAAGGAAAAGTCGATTTTTATAATTATCAACTTGTTGATAAAAAAAAATACCTTACATAAGAAATTTAACAGACCAAATTGTCCCACTTTTCAAAACATTTTCGAACATTAAATTAATTAAATACAATCCACTTCTAAATTCAAGGTTGTGCTCAAAAATAAAAGTAAAAACTCCAAATTCACTAATGAGTAATATAATTTATAGAATAAATTGCAGTCAATGTCAAAGTTGTTATATGGGACAAAGTCAACAGTGGCTTAAACAACGTGTCACTCAACACAAAAGTGACTGTAACTTACGAAAAAACTCTTGTGCCTTAGTGGACCACCACTTAAAGACAGGACATAACTTTGACTTTAATAATGTAAAAATCTTGGAACAAGTTGATAATTATAAAAATCGACTTTTCCTTGAAATGGTACACATTAATAAAACTCCAGAATCTATCAATTATAAAACAGACACCAACCATTTAAGTAATATCTACTGTAATATACTAAACAATATATGATATGATAGATCTTAATATCAGTATCTAATAACATCAGACCAATAACTGACTACGTACCATCAATTACATTTTATAGATCAATTTACCATGTTCCTGATTCTTTCTCAATCTTCTACTT